>JAQPZY010000901.1:0-708105 GCA_029931535.1 Margaritifera margaritifera | reverse complement strand
AAACACACCAACAAATGCATACACACAAGCACAGACATCAGGGTACCCCAAAGGACGGGACAATAACAAGACACACAAGTAAAATGTAACACAACCAACAAATTGCATACACACAAATACAGACAACAGGGTACGGCAGACCGGACGGGACAAGACACACAAGACATGTATCACACCTCCAACAAAAGTCATATCACACAAGCACAGACAACAGGGTACGGAACAGGATGGGACACAGACAAGACAAGACACACAAGACAATGAAATACACCAAACAAATTCATACACACAAGCACAACAAAACAGGGTACGAGCACAGGAACGGGGACACAAGACAAGACAAGACACAAGACATGAAACACCCACAAACAAAACATGCATACACACAATACAGACAAAAGGGTACGGCCAACAAGATGGGACAAACCAAGACACACCCTACGTCAAGTAACTCCCTCCATTAACATAGGCATACAAACAAGTAACAGACAAACAGGTAACGGCACAGCGACGATAGACAAGACACGACACACAAGACATGTAACACACCAACAAATGCCATTACACACAAGCACAGACAACAGGGAATTCGGCACCAGACGGGACAAGACAAGACAAGACACACAAGAAATGTAACACACCAACAAAATGCATACACACAAGCACAGACAACAAGGATACGGCACAGGAAGGGACAAGATCAAGACACACAAGACATATGTAACACAAGAACAAATGCATATAGACAAGCACAGAAAACAGCGTACGTACCATGACCGGGACACAGACTAGACACGTACACAAGACATGTACACACACCAAAAAAAAATGCATACACACAAGCACAGACAGCAGGGTACGGCACAGGACGGGGAAGACAAGACAATACACACAAGACATTGTCTTACACACATTTAACAAATGCATATCACACAAGCACAGACAACAGGAGGGTACGGCACAGGTATGGGACAAGACAAGACACACACAAGACATATAACACACACCAACAAATGTACTACACACAAGCGATAGAGACAACAGGGTACGGCACAGGACGGGACAAGACAAGACACACAAGACATGCAACACACTCAAACACCAACAAATGCATACACACAAGCACAGCCACACAGGGTAACGGCACAAGGACTGAACAATACAAGACACGACACACAAGACATTAACACCAAATCAAACCATTAAGTCGCATACCCAAGCATCAGACAAGAGGAACGGGACAAGACAAGACAAGTACAACACATATTGGTAACACACGAACAAATGCATACACACAAGCACAGGACAATAGGAATGGCACAGCATTGGAACAAGACAAGACAAGACACATAGACATGTATCTAACACACCAACAAATTCATACACACAAGACAGCCAGACAAGAGGAGTACAGGATGCAGACAAGGCAAGACAGCACATCCCAACTGTTCAACAACACCCAACAAATGCTACCCACAAAAGCACAGACAATACAGGGTACGCGACAGGACGGGACAAGACAAGACACACAAGCCATGCAACACACCAACAAATGCATACACACAAGCACAGACAACAGGGTACGGCCACAGGCAACGAGACAAAGACAAGACAAGACCCACAAGACATGTAACACTCAGTTAACAAATGCACACACACAATCATAGACATCATGGGTACGGAAACGCGACGACAAGACAAGACAAGACCCACAATGACATGTAACACAGACCTACAAAATGCTTACATCACAAGCACAGACAAAACAGGTGTACGGCACAGGACGGGACAAGACAAGACCAGACACACAAGACATTTAACACACCAACAAATGCATACACACAAGCAACAAACAACAGGGTACGGTACAGGCACGGGACAACACAAGACACACAAGACCTGACTACACACCAACAAATGCAGACACAACAAGCAGAGACAACAGAAGGTACGGCACAAGGACAGGGACACAGAACAAGACAAGACACACAAGCCCATGTAACACACAAACAAAATGCATACACCCATGCACAGCGACAAGAGGGTATGGCACAGGATGGGACAAGACAAGACAAGACACACCAAGACATTAAACACATGAACAAATGCCTACACACAAGCACAGACAACAGTTATGGCACAGGGCTGAACAAGACAAGACAAAACCACAAGGACATGTAACACACAAACCAACAAATGCATACACATAGGCACAGACACTAATTATGTACAAAGGACGACAAGTCAAGGAGCAAAGACACACAAGACATGTAACACACCAACAAAAGCATACACACAAGCACAGACAAACATGGGTACGGAACATAGACGGGACACAGACAAGGCAAGACACACAAGACATGTAACACACCAACAAATGCATACACACAAGTCACAGAAAACAGGGTACGCCGCACAGGATAAGACAAGACAAAGACAAGACACACAAGACATGTAAAACACCAACAAATTCATACACACAAGCAACAGACATAACATCGTACAGCACAAGATTGGACAAAGACCGACAATCACACAAGACATTTAACACACCATGCCAATGCATACACACAAGCCCAGACATACAGGGTACGGCACAGGACGGGACAAGACAAGACACACAAGACATGTAACACACCAACCAATGCATACACAACAAGCACAGACAAACAGGGTAAGGGAGCCGTCAGGTTAACGAGGACGTAAGATCAAGACACACAACAAGACTAATGCATCACAGCTCCAACATCATATGCCTACACACAAGCATACACACAAGCACATATCATCACATACAGGCAGACATACATACCCAAGGTCCACAGCCTGGAAGAGAGAGTCTTAGAGCCTTTGATGAGCAACCTAGACACACTTCTTCCCCACTGAAAACTCCCTCTACATCAGCAACCATCCCTGACGATGGGCCCACTGTCTGGACTGTACAGTCCCAATTGGTACCTAAAATCGCCAGCGTCAGCACAGGTTTCCAAAACCACTTGATGCATTCGGATGCACTTTCTGCTTCCGACTCCAGAGTCACAGTAATGCGGATCCTCCAGAAATCACCTCCTGAGACAGGGGAGCGATGGGTCTGACCAGGGGGTCAGGGAGATCCAGCAAAGAAGGTACATCAACCACAGTCTCTGCATCCCCCCGTGGGGGGGGGGGGGGGGGGGGGGGGGGGGGGGGGGGGGCGCAGGGGGGGTGTGGGGGTGGGGGGGGGTTGGGCCAGTTCTGGAGTCCGGCATCTCAAAAACAATTGTAAAAAGTTTATTAGCACACGGAGATGTAGAGCCACATCTGCTGTTGGTTACTAATGATAGTATCAGAGCAAAAAGCAGAGACATAGTATCAGAGTTTCTGATGCCATGTTTGCAATGTGAACAAAGTCCTTTATGCACAACTGTAAGATCAATTTTGGCGGTCTTATTCCGATGGGCACAAGTATTAGACAGGTGTCTGTTTTATAAAAGGACATTAATTCAAAGAATTTCTTACTGGGGATTAACAAATTTTCATTTTTAACGATGTGTTTGTTATATTGAGGTGTCTGCTATGGCAGGTTGCACTAGTAGTTGTTACATTGTCCACAATGCAAAATTAAATGTCCCTTTGTGAATGAAAACAAGTTTCTTCTATTTGATCTAATAATCCTGTACTCTTGTAATTGTTCCATTCCCGTGAGGTCTCTTTGGGTACATATCACAGTAATTTGGGGCCTTTTTGCAGCTTTTACATGTTATAATTCAGCATAGAAGCCACAGCTGTGGCCCCTAAAAATACATTCATCAATTGTCCAAGAAACATATGGGGGGTGCATGCTGTAGGTGTTTTCCCAGTTTCCAGTTCTTTTCAAAAATCTATCATTTTTTCTTCCAAACAACCTGTGAATACACCCCCAAAACGGCCATATTTTAACATTATGCTGTATTGCACTGAAAAAAATTTCATTTTTCAACCCAGAAGAATATTATTTCCTTATCTTAGCAAAACAGTGTTAGTCACTAATGCTTACAATGAAAATTTCATCACAAAAATTTTTTAATGTATTTGTCAAAAGTAAAGTTAGAAAATTGGGGTGGATATATCAATAAAAATTGTCTGGAACCCTATACCTTTGATTATTCATTTTTATATGCTTGTGTACCACTTACTAGTTATGTCTGTAATTATTAGCGAAAAGATTTCATATTATTTTAACTGAATTTACATATATAAAAGTTAACCTATAGTTAATAATTGCGCTGCAGAAAACCAAAGAAATAGGTCAGATTGGCGTCTTTAATTTTCTTCATTTTACTGATTATCCACTGAAATAAAACCTGGTGCCGGAAAAATTTGTAGAGTCCATAACCCACTCACAGTTTTCACTATTTTGAAGACACTAACACAACAGTTTTATTAATTTTGGTTATAGACATACTGTTGGGTATGGTTTCAAAAATATCCAAGTCATGTGAGTAGAATTTTTTCATTCAAAATTTCCCTCGCTGGACAAAACATGTTTACGGACACTACTACAAAAAACTGTAGTGACCTGTAACCTGCAAATATATGTAATAGGTTCTGCGGAGCCATTTTTTTCAAAACTTTAACCATATCAAACTAACCATTCCATATCATTAGATTTTGCATCATCTTTTTTGCTGAAAATATGCTATGTTACAGGATGATGCAACAATTTCCTTATGTAATAATATTGCATCATTAATGTTTTTTGTCTGCAAAAAAAGAAAAAAAAGTCCATTTGTATTTTGCATCCGAATCACGTACATTCCAGCAGCCATTGGCTTCAACCGAGTCACTTGGAAGCATGGAGGGATTCCTCAACAGCATTACCGACAAGAAATTAATTCCTGTCAAAGTTGAATAATGGTAAGTATGAAAAGTGAAATACTGTACCAATATTTTCTGTAGAGTCCATCAACACTATATATCTAGGCAATTGAGCATATAATCAATGATTTTATGTCAATATTAATGGCACAAAATACAGCACTTTTTGTGTTAAACTGTCCTTTATCATACCGATCTTAAATACTTCGTCAATACTTTTTGCTAAATTAAACTTTTGTTTGATTATTGAATTAAAAATAGGCGAAATTTAAATGAAAAAAAAAAGGGTTAGAACTAAAGTAATTAGTGTCCTAATTTTTCCCCATTAAGGTACACTTTCAATCTTTCCTTCACAAATAAAATATGACTGTTTTCAATATATGCACAAACTAACTGACCACTAAAGAGGTACTTCTAAATATGTGTACATCTATCGATGATGTTCAATAGGTATACAAAAAGGTTACGGACACTACGCATTGATAAAACATGAATGTTTTCAATGTTCATACTATATATACACATAAGTATTAAATGCTAACTGACATACAACTGCCCTACCTAAAACAAGATTTTCTTTTCTGCAAAAGGGCTTATGATGAGTTAAAATGTTTTAATTCCTATAAATCCTAAGAAGTCAATTAAAGAAGCTTGACATCTGATGGTATTATATTAATAACGTCGACACAACTATATGCAAATGAAAGTGCCATAGTACTAACCTCTTGGTTACACATGACACAGGTTCATAATATTGAACATAACTGGTAATGCAACAGAAGCACTATCGTTATGGCACAACTTACAGCTTTGATCACGATACCGATTTCTAATTCAGGTTGTATTTTTTTCCTCAACAGTAGCCAATATTGGATTTAAGAATCATCCAAAAACTATCTGGAAACACCATGAAGCTGGTTGGGCATATCGAGAGGGAAAAAAACAGAAACAGATGCAGTAATGAAAAGAAGACAAAAATGCCATGAAAGTGAAAGGCCTGGAGGGCAAAACAAAAGTTTAACAAATCCAGAGATGAAGAATTGAAGGTAACAAGGACAGAGAAGAAAAAAAAAGAGCAATGGCAAGAAGAAAAAAGAAACAACCACGTCCTGTCCAGAGAAGCTACAATTACGTAAACATCAAAAACGCGATGAAAATGCAATGGGACTTGCGAGAAAAGGGTCAAAAAACAAAGAAAAACATTATTGCAAAGCACACACATAACTCTGCAGACAGAACAAACATCATCACCCAGAAAGAACAGCTGAAAACTAAGAGACAGACACAGACATCACTTCTGGCAAAGAAAACAGCTGTTCAAAGAACCTCAACAATAGGGAATATGGAGAGTCTAACTGAAAGGAATTGAGCTGTCGTTACATCTAAAAAATCATAACTAGATCTTGCCCAGGTTCGTCACCGCAAGATGAGGAATATCTTTTTCTTCCAGATAATTCCATAAATACAGAAGATCAGAGGAAAGTGGAAAACACATCTTCCAAAAACTCCAAAGAGAAAAGCTGAAGCATTAAAATATGGGCATTAAACTCTCCCATCTACCTCATAGAATCTCACACAACAGAATGTTATTGCAAGTCCAGCACATGCAGAAGAAAAATAGAAGTAGCAGACACAATACTTAAAAGAAAGTCATGGAAAAGTCGAAAACTGAAGTGAAAGAGCGCAAAGCACACGAAGAGGGACAAAAGGAATGCATATAACATACATTCGTGGAGCTGTAATTAAGAGGTGCCACCTTTGGGACAAACACAGTGCTAAAGAAACACCTCAATCTTGTTTGCACTAAAATTCATTACACACTTAATTTCATACAGTTTAGCATTATAGTCACGATAGCTCTGTCGTTATTTACAAATTTGATATGATAGGTTCATAATTTTCAGTATTGCAAGACTGTTTAATGGCCATATGTTTAATAAACAAATGTACCAATCTTCCAAGATTTCATTATCCTTTTTTCAAATTCTGTTTAATGATAAAGGGAATGAAAGAGATTTTTTAAAGCAGAACATGGCAAAATAAGTTTTACATTCATATTTCGTGAATTAAATAGTGTCCGTTACTGCTTAGGACCACTTTGTTATAGGTACATTAAATTCATTTTTTTCATATGCAGCATTCTGGAAACTTGAACATGTTGGAGTTTGATATATTAGCCTATAGGTTCAAACAACAATATAGTAATACGCATTCATTTTCCATTTCCCTAATACCTTGACCAATTAGGAAATAACTTCTGATACAAGTTATGCTTCCGTTAAAAATAGAGGGATTTATCAGCAGGAGATTTGAAGGAGAGAGTAAGGTTTTATATCGCCTATGACCGTATCATAGTCGACATAAAAAGTTATTAATTTTTTGTTTGTTATATCGAGATTCAAGTTTGTTATATTACAAAAAAATTTAATTTTCAGAGTGAAAACCATGACCTGAACTTTAGGCTCTTCAGTTATAAATTCTCACCCCTGTAGGTGTCCAGTAAACCCAGAACTCTACTCTACCTCCAGCAAATCAAGAAAAACAATAAACTTGCGCCATCTTTCTTCTTCAATAAAAAACCATTAAAATTTTTCCAGAGGTATTAAGAAAGTTGATTGAACTTCCAAACAACATGCAAGTATGATTTTCCACACAGTAATCTCCTGTGAAGTTGAAACTTTTGACCCACCCATATGTGGCAACACATCTGGGCCAAATATACCGTGATTTAACCCCGTCTTGTCTATTCTCATACTTGTCTTTGGCCGCATAATAGATTATTTGTTCTTGGTAATTTTACCCATTATATTGTCACTTCTTTTCCTTCGTACATTCTCATTTAATTATATTTGGTTAATCTCTAACTCATTCATTTGTGTCACAACAGATATTTACTCCCTGACGTCTGCTCCAATGTGTATTAAGTGTTTGTTATGACCAACATGTCCCCTTCCAGTACAGAAAAATGCCTCCGTGCCTATTCCCACGACCACCGAGCTATGCCCAATTAAGCTGCACCATGAGAAACTTCGTTAGCATATGCGTGTCAAAATTGGGCTAGATTTTGCAAGCTCAATTGTGTGCCAGTTTTGATCAGATATCTTGTGTAGCCATTGAAAAACTAACCACACAATTTTACACTCATCGTGCTAGATTTTTGCCTCAAGGTGAGAAATTGAATGTTTATCATACCAGAAAAGTGTATATAACTCTACAAGAAAACATTTTTTCCACCACATTTACATCGGAACTTTGTATTGAAAATAAGGCAGAGTTTTCTAATTTTTCATTCCAGTTATCCTCCTTTTAAATAAAGGATAACCACCAAAATTGCGCCAACGTGACACTTAGATCATTTATCTGGGAAGTCTAGAAGTAAAATTACAATCACAGACACAAAACTCAACTGATTCCCAACAAAACCCGACCCTGACTGCGTACATGACAACACCCATGAAGACTACGGGTACAATCATAAAAACAGCCGCGTGATAATAGCGAAACTTCCCTTCATGGAAAAATATTTTGGCATAGAACTTCAATATAAAACTATATATTGTCATAGAGAAACTCATTCTTACAAATATTATCAGTTGTTTGTGTGAAGGGGAGGATAAAATTTATTTAATTTGGACAATCCGAAGTTTAATACGGAAGCAATTAAAGAACAATTTCCTTGATCATACAAATATATTACAAGACTAGTAATAGTGAATTACTTTGATCTTATTAACTACTATAAATCTACATAAAATATAATAAAATTGCTAAAATCTCTTACATGCAAAAGGCTGGTGAAACCCATGATTTGCTAGGAGTCCAACTGAAAAAACTTGAACAATGCCGTAAACAGCCTTACAGCTGAGTTATAATGTACAATAGGGACTCACTTTGGTACAATTTTAAAGTAGATAGTAGAACATTACATGAGAACAGGGAGTAGAGCGGCACAGTAGCCATCAAGTAAAGGGTCGCAGTTCATTGTCCATTAATTATGTATCATATCTAACAATTTTTAAATGCCCAATAGCATTCTTTATAATAATTGGTTTGGGGCGATGATTTATATTGTACCAAGTACGATCTCTATTAAGAGAAACTAAGGAAAAGCATAGTTCTCATGTCTAATCAATATAAAGGTAAAACTTCATGCCTCTGTATTTAAATAACAATCTCGATATAGTGTGGAGATGGTCACATAGTACTCTCACTTAAAATATCTAATGTCGTTGCATCCATGTTTCATCTACGTCAGATTTTTAAAACTTTTAAATAACATTCTTGATCATTGGTTTGGGGATGATTTTGTAACAGTAATTCTTCAAGGAAAAATTAAAGATAGTTGTCACGTTTAATCAATATGAGTAAAACTTCACAGCCGATTTCAAATTGGATATATCGGAGATTTCACAACACACCCTATTTAAAATCTCCTCAATTTTGGCGTCCATGTTTCATCTTCATCTGATTTTTTAAAAATTAGAATAGATCATTCGTTTATCATTGGTTCTGGGATGATTTCATACAACTAATTATATTAGGGGTGTGGGGGTGGAAGATAACTTTCATGTTTACTTGATAAGTGTAACATCCCGTTAATATAATATTTGATAGCTGCAGTGTAACCTGTACCAAATTCTAACAGTAACACATTTTTTGTGTCATTTTGTTTTGTCTAGTGGTTTTGAAATGAGCAAACCTTTTATTAAAAGGTATTAGTACTCATATATGAAAAAAAATCAGAATTCACTTATTATTAATATGTAATACAATGTTTTTTGCAAAAAGACTTGAGATGAAATATGATGTAACTGCTCAACAAATATGTAAACAAGGACAACAAAAACTCGCAATCTTCTTGCATCTCACTGTATAATTTCTTGTTCATTATTATGTACCTCCATAGATCGACTAAATGACAAATTATGAAATGATAGGTGGTTAGAACAAGTACACTTACAGTCATGTGCAAAGATGTTGGTCTTTGTGTAGATGGACAAATAAGTTGTGTAATCAGTGGTTCTAAATATTGGATGCATCACATGCATTACTTTGATTTTCTCCTCAAGGTATGTTCTGCTTAGGTGTTTAAAGTTGTCGTAGATGGATTAGAGTCTATACTATGTATGATTAAAAGTAATTTGGACAGGATTAAAGATGTTAATTGGCTATGACTGGATTACTCAAGAGCTGAAGTGGCATAAAATCTGGGTCAGTTTGACTTCAGTGTTTAAAGTTCGTCAAGATGTCTAAAGCGTGCATTATCTCCCAATGCCAAAATACCAAAACTGAAGCAACTGAATTATCACATGAAATTCAGTGATGGATAGAAATTGGAATTTCAGTGGATGGAATAAAGTTCAAAGGGACATGAATATGTATTCTGCTCTTCCTGTAAAGCTGATTTTAAAATCTGTTATGGTGGGCAAGAAAGACGTGTGATGCAGAAACCTCATCACATAAAAGCATATTAACTGCGACAACAAATATGCCATCACTTTAATCCATGTTTGCAGATTCTGCATCAAATGTGGACAGAGTTGAAAGGTGCTGGAGACACTATTTGCCATCGTTAGTAGTCATACATAACACGTTCATTCTCCGTTTCTGGGTAGCAGATCATATCAGATCTAGTTCAAAATAATGTTCCCAGGACTTGGAAATTGCACAATAAGTTCTCATCAAACAGACAAAAACTACTCGTAATTATGACCCAAGCTTTAGGTCTTCATTGGATGAGAAAGTCACAGACATGTGCCTACAATGAAAAATTCACCATTCTCACTGATCGAGTTCAATGATCAAGGGATAATAAAATGCTGACAGTCTGAGTGGCATGTAAAGCAGGATATCCACAAGGATTCCTTGGAATACCAACATTAACATTGGATCAGAGGAACTCATTAGGCATGTTTAAAACTTTTTTAATTGTTCAATCAAAGAAATCATGATCACAACTGTATTAATAATTATAATAATAATAATACATGCAATATTAATAATATGAATATTATGATACAGTACAGGAATTCCATAATGCCTTGGCTTGAATGGGGATTTTGTCTTCGTTTGTAACTGCTAGGTAAGTGATAATCATTTTTCCTGGATTTTTCATTGTCGTTGTTAAAGGATTGGTGATTGTGAATATAGATGATGACTACAATAGGCATCTGAAAATTTAGGCTTAAAGTCACAAAGGGTGTGATGGTATAATGCATGCATCAGTGTCTTCAAAGACAAAAATCTTAGACATTAAAAAACAGACATTAGATGCTTGCGGGAGTGCAATCAATACTCGCTAATCTGATTAGGTAGGTTCGTCTTTTCTCCCATGATCAATATTGATAATTATTAGCTATTGATCTGGGTGAACAATGAAACAATATTATTAGTCTTGCACTACTAATTGGAAATTAAAAAGCAGTGATGGGTACCAATGAAGGATAAATTTCACCACCAGTGCATATTTTCCATACTTCTCCAGACAGTGTTGGGTTTTTTTGAGATTCAAAAGTGTGTTTTTAGGGTCCCAAGGGGGGTCAGTGGCGCGTGACCCCCCAAAAGCGACGATCATCCAAATGAGAATAAAGCTATCTTTTGAAATCAGCCTATAGCAAATGACTGGAAATTCAAATCTGGAATAATTAGAAAATACCTTGTGTTTTCTCTGAAGCATTTAAAATACTTTTTAAAAAAAAATAATTTTAAAATGGGTAGATTTAGCATTGTCAAATAACAGCACCACAAACATGGTCACAACTTCACTAGACATTAGAATTACAAAAATACACCAAGTTACTGTCTTTAAAATCCATTGGGACAGTGGAATGTATTTTTTATTACATGCAGTCTATGCTGGTTTCAATAGTTATTAGTTAGTTTGACGGTAAAGTAAGTGTCATTTGTGTTCACAAATATGCCTACACTTTTCCATCGCGCGAATGAGCATCCATGCCACGTCTAAGTTGGCGCAGAGCAATGGCTTTAAGTCCGCTTAAAGTGATAAAACCTGTAAGATGGCGATTGAATTATCCATTTCAAAACAATTAATTGTCAATGAAAAACAGTCAAGGTGGTAGTCGGACTTGAGGTTGCTCAAGTCTTTGATCACTGCTATTGTAACGTATTTTCGAGTGTTAAAGTCACAACTACTGTAGTGAAAATTTGATTTATTCTCCGCTGAATTAAAGAAAAGTGGGTACTTAATTTATGCAAATACACAAATTTGTCATTTTATTAATAATTTAAACACTTTTAAATTATCAAAATTCCATGGGTGCAGTTTCATTTCAGGTTAACCAATATTCAAACATGTTATGTTTTCATGGAGTTACTTAATCTCATGAGAAAATGTTTATTGCAATCATGTAAATGTTCCAAGGAAAATATGAAAAGGATAAGGGTGGCAAAAAGATTATCTTTTTTTTTTTTTTTTTTTTTTTTTTTTTAAGGCAAATCCAATGCATTAGTACTACAATTTTCCTTTGTCCCTTTACAATGTTGTGTAATCCCCCCAATCTGGAGGGTGAGGGGGGACACAGTTTCCCCTGACCTTTGGGATTCAAGTATGCAACACTGCAGTAGAGATTGAATGGTGCTGTTATTCAACCTACCGAAATAATCAAGTTTTGAATTTTATTTATGGAGTAAAAAATCCGACTTCAAAGAAACGTTGCCACTAATCACAAAACTTCTAATAAAGATGGCTTCAACATTTCTCATTCAATACAGTCAGTGAAGTGTAATAACATTTGTTGTTTCAACACGCATCTGTTTAATTGGGTGTTTACTCACTTAGTGTACTTATAACTATGCAAATTAGATCCTATGGGGCTCTCCCTCAGCAGTGCTCAAAGGATTTGACACGACACATCACCCTTGCTATTTGTAAGCCAATTCAGTAAATATCTGAAAGGTGTCCTGTTTATCTCTGACCACCTTACCTTTTAATTGTCTTTAAAACAGCTGTAATAAGATGCCCCCGAGGATAGTTTTACATGAGCTCTGAGCACGACTGTTTACTGTTTATACATACAACAGATTACGGGGCACATATCAATCTGGTCAAGAAATGTAAAAAAAAAAAAAATAAAATTATGGGAATTTTTTTATTTTTCTGCACACGATTGTTGAAAATCGTGTTTTTCGAAACAACTACCTTGTCCGTGGGGTATTGGGAGTCCTTAATCGTGTTTTTCGCGTGACACCGTCGTGTTATGGGCATGTATGCCAGTGGTTGTTTTTTTTAAACTGTTTCAATGAAATTCTGAGAAGAATTATATTGATAGAAGTAATTTCTTGATCTAAATCTTATGGACATGTAATATTTCTTAGAAATCTCAACTGCAGCATAAACAAACAGTATATTAGAAAGTCTTCTTCTGTTTTGCATTTTGTATAGCAGTGGTAGAAGTTCATGATATTAACCCAGAATGAGAAAAACTGCACTAGTCTGGAATAAGAAATTACGGGACTACATTCTGACTGCCAAAGAAGAACTTCCCAAATCGACCCAGACAGTACAGTACCAATCTGGAGCAGTTTTGGCAGACAGTCAGCAATCTGAAACTACCCACAAGCAGGAAACAATTTAAGCTTCTTGGTGGATCTTGTATGAGTTTGTACTGACATTGTCCACATTCTAATGCAGACATTGAAAGGACCATTTTCCATTCCGAGGAAAATTCAGGTTGACTCTAGAGGAAATCTGGATCCAGTGACAGTTCAATCATCTTTTAAGTTTCAAATTGATGGATCAATTCATTTGGATAACCATCTGCATACCTGTCAACCTGTACAGAGGAATCCCGTAATTTGTATGTTTTCTTGGGGTCGTCTTGCAGTGTATTGCCATACAGTTTTGTACAGTTTTTTATATTTTATAAAAAAATAAAATCTCAGCAAAGGTTTTTCGTGCTTTTAATTACTACACATCTGTACCTTTTTTTGGCCATTCATGCCTCTGGGCGTACTGAATAATTAGTTTCTACCACTCTCCATGTATACATTTATATCCTGTATAACACCTACAGGTGCTCAGTGATAACTATCGCGTAAGTGTACATTTCTGTTAACCGCTTGACTGCATATTGGGCTAAGTGACCAAATTATCGGCAAATCAAAACACCTCACAAACAGACAAAGCCGGTATGATTAATTAAACAGTGTTTTAAGCGGCTTTGTTGCAACTGTGTTTACTCAAACCAGATCCTCACAAGTGGCTCACTTTGATTTTAAATCCAGCGAGTCAGGTAATTAAATTAATGAAAGGTATACTTTACCAACATCAGTGTTGGTTTCCTTATGAACTGATTAAATGAAAGTAATGATTTCTTTCATTTTTAACTGATTATACAGACGATCAACTTTCACGTGCATATTGCGTTTGAAGCGAGACAATTATGCTAATTAATGAGCTCTGTTCGTATTTAAAAGAGAAAATGTTTATGATCACTTTAGAAATAGTTGTCAGGCAAGGTGATATTTTTCTAATGTGGATAAAATGAGTTTACTAAATTATTTTCACAAGGAAGGTAATAAGGACGATTTGAAGAAGTAAAAATCTTGTGAAAGTGGAGGGATAAAACGTAAGACTGCTACTGAGTGTGAGAATTCCTTAAACCAAGAGAGTGTAAAAATTCTAATGAACATTTCACCAAATGGACCAGAGCTTGAGGACTTTAACTCAGACACAGCTATCAACTGCTGGCTTAGTGCTGCTGCAGGTGGCAGACATGTACATTGACATTTTTTTCAAATCCAGCAGCTAAAACATATTTACATGTACCTGAAGTAGCCAAATGTACATCAACAAACTGTTTTAGAAAAATGAATTCTTTTAAGAAATAATTATGTTGTATATTATTTCATTTCTTCTTTCTATGGATTAAGTACATACATCTCATCAAATCTCAGCAAGTGATTACCATTTTGGGACAAGTGAAAAACAAGGTGGGACAAGTGAAAAGTAAGGTGGGACAAGTGAATTTTCTGAAACCACTTCTCCTGGACAAGTGGATGAAAAAAAAAAATTGCTCAGCCCTGTCTTTGGCATAAGGTTTTTCTGGTCTTTGTAAGGTTTTTTTTGGTCTGGTGTACAGGTTTTTGTCTCTGGAGGTTGACAGGTATGCATCTGATGTATTTCACAATCATTGTTAAAAAGCAAAAATGGTATGCTGTTACATCTGCAGCATATTAATGGCTACAGTTTCCATATCCTGACCTATATGTTAAATATAAGAACTGAGATTTGTTCTTTGCATCCTCTATAATTACACAATCACAATATCACTTAGATATTTTTCAATGATAATGTTGAAATTGTTTGAAAATTATCTCATTTGGTGTCTTGTGCTACATCTTTTGTTCAACCCAAAAAAATATTTTGTTTTACACAATACGCATAAGGAACTATCTCCTTTATTACAGAAATAAATATCAGGTGTTTTATAATTATGTAACCTGGACAAGTTATAATAACTCTAAAAAAAATTAAAAAGTGAGTCTGACATGTAACACAAATTTTATGACAAATAAATTCTGTACCATTTATCTATTCATTATATTTGAAAAATATGTAAATTTTAAAAAATCTGAATTTAAAAAGTGATATATTTTATTCAGTTCTGATGTTTTGTATTCCCAAAGATAAATTCAAGGAATTTGGGAACAAAACAAGGAGTCAGTGAAGAAATTGAAGGACTTCTCAAAGATAAAACTTTTAAAATTCAAGTCCATGACAACCCATCAAAATCACAGATTTTTCAAAGTTGTACGAACAATGTGTACCAATGATCAAACCTACCAAAAAAGCATATCTGCACCCATTCCCAGTAACTCATTTTTGAAGTCATCAAAACCAGCCTGTTGTACTGATTTAAAATGATATATAAATTGGCACAGGACTTGCCTGAAAATATGTACAAATGTCGATAGGGCTGTTTTTACTATAAACTACCAACACTGGAAATAAAGGCAACATTAATATTAATTTTATGAGGAAACATCAATACAATGAACAAGTTTTTGGCAAGTAATTTTCCATAATGGTTTCTATACTGGACAACAGAACCATAGGTTATGTTTTTAGATCTTAAGACCTTTGTGCATTAAAAGTTCTGACATAACAGTATTTCATTTTCTCTCTACAACTTGCACCGAGAGGATAAATGCCATGGACATGATTTTTAAGGCTAAATATTTCCTCAGGACGCCGTTAAGAAAAGCATGGGTACTGTCACGACTTTCTTTACATTACAATGGATATATTTTCAACACCATTTCAGGTGAAATACATACCTCAGCAACTCTCATCCTTGCCATGGATCTTGTCACTACCGTACTGCACACACCGCTGTGGCAGCGATAGTAATTCCTCAAGGGAATAACCATTGCTGCAACAACACCAATTTCTATCTAAATATTCTTAAAGGCTATGGGGGATTTCAGGCACTGCTCAAAATATTACTGAAAAAGAAAAAAATACAAACTAGTACAGCAATATTGCATTTAGAACTATCTGAGAAGGAGGAAGAATGAGAGAAAGAAAAATTATATTATACAATTACAGACTCTTTGCCATACACCTGGTTACAACCTGATGCCTCTGTGGCAGCAACAGTAGTTCCTCAATGGAAATAACCATTGCTACCACTACACCTATTCCTATATAAATACTCTCAAAGCACAATATTATATAATTATAAACTTTTATTTAGGTGAATATCAAGGTTTATGAAAAAGTAAACATCATACTGACTGATGTGAAGCACCGAGATTAATACGATAGGTTTACTTGTTCCTAAAACTTCATCTTCATCAAAACAAAGTTCTGCAATAATGTTTTATTACACAATAGAGAAAAAATGAACAAATCTGCTTTAGAATTCTAGATATGCCATTTTAACTGCACAACACTAAGAACATAATATTGTGACATCACATTTAAGCCAATAATATCATGATCATGTGACAAGAATAACTGAGGCCCCGGGTGTCCAAGTGGTCTAAGGCGCTTGACTTTTCAGATCACTGACATCTCCCCTCTGTCCACGTGGATTTGAATCTTCGGCTGGGCCAAAGTGGGTATGTGAGAAAGCTTGTCAGTAGGTTCCCATTGGTCGCTGGTTCTTACCTGGGTTTTCCCCAGGTTCTTCCTCCACCAGATGTGGACAGAGGTGAGATGTGAGAGTGACATGTAAAGGCCACCAAGGGCCCCAATAAGAGAGAGATCGAGACGTATCTTAGCCACCATGATATATGCCTGTAACCTGTAGAATGCATAAATAGTCAACAGTCCTGCTTAGAGCTCAGTAAAACTATCTTCAGCTATTGTCATAGAGGCAATTAAAAGGCAAGTGTCAGAGATGAACAGCCACCATTTCACAAGATTACTTAATTGGTTGATAATAGCTAAGGTGATATTGTATTAAGTCCTTTGAACACTGCTGTCGAAGAACTCATTATGATAATTTGCTAATTTGCATAGCTAAAGTACACCAAGTGGAACAACCCAATTTGTTTGAAGTCCGGTAAATCAAAGAGATGTGTGTTGAATAACAAGTTTTTACACATCATTGCCTTGAATAAGAATGTTTAAACCATCTTTATTAAATATTTTTGGCAAGTTCATGATCAAAGGCAACATTTCATTGAAGTCTGAGTTTACTCCTTATATGCAAAACCTGATTATTTTGGTAGTCAGAATAGTGTACAAGACTAGTGATTCATCTTTTAAGGCAAAAGGTCGAAATGCAACTGTGATTCTGGGAAGGAAAAGCCATTTGTGAAGCAAGAATAGCCCAGCAAAACTAAATTTCAGAACTCCTGATTGACAAAGTTTGACTTTGTGAAGTGCAGCAGAAAGAAAGCATCTAGTTCTTTACACATATTGCAAACACCATGTCGACATTAGCCATTCTGCTTTGCACATACTGCAAACACCATATCGGCATTAGCCATTCTGCTTTGCACATACTTCAAACACCATATAGACATTGGTCATTTTGAAATGGACGACATTTGTCCACATAGCAACTACAACTAACATTGGGACAAGGCATGAATGTACAGCTCAATCCCAAAGCAAGTTACAGGTTTAAACAATCAGCAGAAGATGTTGCAAATCATTTTTCAGACCTGTGTATGGAAATGTTCCTGAATAGCAATACAGTGGTCCCCCTCTTATAAGACCACCCCTTCTGCAGCAAAAAAGTGGCCTTATAAGATGGGTGGCCTTTCTAGAGGGGGATCACACAGTTGTGAGTAATAACTACATATAAAGTATAAAGGATGTAACTAATTTTTATATATCGTTGTGGCATCAGTTTTGGAGCTTCATGTGTTTCGGAGCGGCCATTTTATTTTGTGATAACATGCAGCTGATGACGCAATTTTCAGAAGTTTTGTTGACAGTCCTTTCACGCTTTGCTACAAGTAAAGAAAATGCTTCGAATTCGTCTCAGTGCTGTAAGTATACACATTATGCATAACAATTACCAAAAAACATAAAATTTCCTAAGACACTTTCATACCCATTCAAAATACTTTTTTTCCCCTCAACTTCATTTGTTGTTGTCTGTCAAATGAATAAAATCAGGTGACTTCTTATCTCCACCCACTGCTCAGTTATTTTTCCTACAGAAGCCCATTAAGGGAATAATTATAAATTTTGCTGTTTAATTTAATGGGATATTTTTTATTTTTTTATCTCCTTATTTGATGTTTTTAATACAGAAAAAAAGAGTAATCGATTTTAATGAAATAAATAAATAAAATTTAATGATAAATGCTTATATATTGGAAAGTTAACATTTACATAATTTTTTAATGAAAAAGTATTAAACAATTTTAATAATGTCATAAATACATTACGCACATTTTTCCATGATTTTCAGAATGGTGGAAACATGCATCGACACTATTGTCGTTATGACCAAGAAGCTTTAACTAAAGCATACATGGATGTTAAGGAGAAAAAAATCCCAGTCAAAAAGGCGGCAAGGTTGCATAGTGTTCCCTAAACAACTTTACGCCAACGAGTCATTGGTGAAGTGGACATTGACACGGTTAAATCTGGGCCAAATCCATTATTTTCCTTGGAGCATGAAGCTAGGCTTGTAGACCACATTTCTCTTTTGGCGAAAGTGGGCTATGGTTATACCCGTTCAGATGTATGTAATTTGGCCACTGACTATGCTGTTGACATTGGACTTCGTCAGAAGGATAATCCATTATCACTGCAGTGGTATCGCAACTTCATATCGCGATAGCCTAATTTAGCTGTTAAAAAACCAAGGTCTCTCGCAATCGCACGTGCAAAATCGACATCAAGAGAGAAAGTAACCGCATATTTTGAGGAACTGGAGAAAATCATGAACACTTATAACCTGAAGGAGAAACCACATTACATTTACAACATCGATGAGAAGGGCATTTCCGATAATCATACCCCTCCTTTTGTAGTCGCCGATAAAAAATCGAAACCTGTCGCAATTACCTGTGGAATGTCATATAATGTGACTGTTTTATCGGCCGGGAATGCTTTAGGTTCATCCATTCCTGCTTATTTTATATTTCCGGGAAAGCGAATGAGAAATGAATTGCTTGAGGGTGCAACAACTGGTGTTTCTAGTACTGTTAGTGAGACTGGATGGTCCAATGTTCAAGTATTCAGGAAATATCTCGAGGAACATTTCATCAGCTATGTACAAGGGCGTGATCCATCTCAGCCACTGCTTCTGTTGTATGACAGACACAGATCAGACGTATCTTTGGCAGTCATTGATTGGGCAAAACAACATAACATCATTCTTTTCGTATTACCGCCTCACACTAGTCATGTTCTACAACCACTTGACGTCGGATGTTTCGGACCGTTTCAGAAAATATACAATAATGAAAGGGCAAAATTCATTAGAGAAATGTCATCATCATCTGTTCCTAAGCACGCCATAGGTGACATAGCATGCAGAGCCTACAACTTAAGTCTGTCTGGTACAAATCTTCGATCATCTTTTAAAAAATGTGGAATCTACCCCTTCAACCAATCTGCTATAGACTGTGTGTCATTCATACCAGCTACAGTATTCCAACATGAAAGCAATGACTCTGATTCCAACGAAGTTACCAACCATACCATCTCTCCACAAAATAACGAATGTTTTACTCCCAACGAGGACAAAGCAGTAGGTTGTCATGCTCTGAGTCCAAGCAGTCGAGCTGCTGGTTTCTTCAGCAAGAAGAAGAGTGTATTACTGGACAAATCAAAGAATACCACTAAGAAATGCAAAGTCCTAATGGCTATAGTTGGTGGAAAGCCAATAACAGAGGATAGCATTGTGCAGGAAATAATTGGACATCTTGAAATGCAATCGTCAAAAAAAGCAAAGAAAAATGAGGACAACGGAAAAACATATAATCCTAAGGAATCTTCACTATCTGAAGGTTCAAAAAAGTCAGGGAAAAAAATAAAGCTTACACACCCTATTAAGATCCAGTCAGATGGTGTTAATATGACTGGTCCATCGGGCAAGCATGTAATATCAGAACGGAAATCGGAAGAAATGGATGACTCTGAGTTTGTAGATGACGGTGAACCCTGCTGTGTATGCAAACAAGAACAGCCCGATGCCATGAAACACAATCATTACATCGAATTCGTCAGTTGGGCACAGTGTTGTGTTCAAGGATGCAGTCACTGGGTTCATTTGAAGTATTGTACCGAAGTAAGAGTCTTGAGGCGGAATGAGGTCTTCAACTGTCCCTGTCATCCCGAATTGCCAAGGAAAACTATGGCAGACTGTAGAGATGTTTAAAGAAAGTTTTCACATGTGTACATATCTAATTTTGAAGTTAACAGTTAAATTTTTAGTTTGAACCAGCTGAAAAAATTATCCCTCAACATTTGTTAATTCTTTTCTGTTAATAAAACTAAGCAGAAGAGATAGAAATACAATAAGAAAGAAAAATATTGATTCATACTAAGATGACAATTGTTATGTTCGCCATTGTAGCCAGTTTGTGCCACCATACATGTCTTTTATCATATCTACGATGGCCGCGAGTGGCGCTGTGATCAACCGCTCCGAAACAGATGACGTTATAAAGAAGGTAAGCGAAACGGAGTACGCATAAATAAACTCTCACGGAACAAAGGTCAGTGGCCATAAATAGTTTGAAGCTTTGACTTTCAGTGCCATTATAACGATCATTCATAGTGTAAATGAACTTTTAATAAAACTTACATTGTTTACTAATTATTCCGCGATTTCTTCTTAAGGGCTCCGAAACTGATACCGCGAGGATATTTAATATTTTCATTTAAAAATCACAAGAATATTATCTGGTTAAGGACTTAATGTGATAAAACTAATATCAATGTTATTTTTAAAAAATATTAATAATCATGAATCGTGGTGCAAAACCACCTTGTCAGTAAATTCTGGGCACAAACATTTGGCTGTAACTATCACTGTACGTCCGTAGATTCTGTCTTCCCACTCAATGCAGTTGAATGTATATTGACGATGTTTATTTGAATCTTTCTTACATAAAATTTCTCAGTAGTTATCAAAAGACACTCCCTATTTTAGTTTAATTTAATTGCTTTCACTTTTCGTTCTAAACTGAGAATGTCTGACTATATTTTGCGACAACTTATTCCTTCGCGGGCAATCACACGAGAGGCATAGTGTTTACAACGGAAGTGAGTCTGTCACGTGATCGACTTATTTTTTGTATTCTCCAGTCTGGTACATGGTTATGTACATTTCATAAGGAGGCGCACTACAGATAATACATGCTTCTGAGTGAGTGACAGGTGTAAGATGAAGTATTTTGCATTTGCAACATGCACAATGGAGAGAATGTTGGCATACCTCTATGTTACTTTCATGTACTGTGGCTGAAATTTCTTTATATATTGTACTTGTGGAAACTGGACATGATCTAAGCACACAGCGGACAAAATGGCCGCTCCAAAGTACTCGAAAAATCAGCCTGAATTAGTCAAAAGTGCACTATTTTCAGCAGTTATTAAAATAGGGAAAAACATTTTTCCAGAGCAGACAATACCAGCCTCTGAAAGTACTATGAATGAATTAAAAAATATCCAAAAAGTAAAAAAAGTTATCGGCTCTTTTTTTTTTATTATTTACCTTTCAAGTCCAGGAAGTGAAAATGACCAAGCGGAGCTAGCAGTTTTTTGAGAGGTGCACATCTTAAGTAAGACCAAGCTGTATACTCTATAACCCAAATTTCACCCATCAATCATACACCAAAATAAAGGGAATTCAAAGTTCTTTTAACAATACCTAAGATATGCAAAGTCTTTTTTAAATAGCCAGGACAGCCAATGAGGAAACCCTGGCTAATTCTTTTTCTTTAAATTTCTAACCCTATGCAAAGTACGAAACTGGAGAGCGCCACCTAATCTATGATAGGGAAACCATAACGGCTAACATATCATTTTATAATCTGGCGACCGGATGTCACACTGAGTTAAGCTGAACAATGCTGTGCTTCTCAGCAGTTAGCTTTTGTCATCTTGATAATTATCGGTGGTAATAATAGCCAGTAATTATCAAAGTGATGAAAGCTAACATCTAAGGAACACATGGCAGTCAGGATAATCGGATTACTTTCCTCTTTGTAAGGATTAAAGTTACTTTATTGGCATGTTGGAATAAAATGTCAATGTGTTGAATTGAGAAATGTAAAATTATTAGCGAGATTTTAACCTGTAAACAACCATTATGTGGCCGCTCGCGAGGGGTACATTTGACCGTTTTTGCACTAAAATGCTGGTCGCGTTAGAGGGGTGGCCGTCCTTGAGGGGTACTTTTGAACACAAACTCGTCGGTGCCAAGAGATTGTGGCCATATAAAGCGGGTGGCAGCTGGTCAGGGGGGCCGTTCAAGAGGGGGACTACTGTATTGCTAGCAAATGCAGTTGTAAAAGGACAAAAGCAATGAATATCATAAATAATGCAATTGCACCAATGTTGGACAATCAAATAACCGTATTATGTTCAAATAACATACATGTACTCGGTCCTGATTGATGAATCTTAAGACAATGGAGGTGACAAGACCATCGCTATTTTTGACCCAGGTGTATGACCATGCCATGAATAAAGTTTGTCATCCACCTTCAGGAAAACCAAGATATGATAATCTAACTTCGGTGGCCACTGCATGTTTGACACTGCACCACAACAGTGCAGATGCAGAAATATCATTTTCTATGCTGAGAAAAATTCAACAAGATCTTTGGGGAAGTTTTAATAACAGTCCCATAGTCTTTATTGAGATGAACACAAATGCCACTTGCATTGCCTTCAAACCCACAACTGAACTACCAAGAGCAGCAAAGACTGCCTTTATTCCACAATGCAATGGATGTTAAAGACAGAAACTTGGTGTATTTTCTTATTTAACGTCTGTGTGGTTGTGATTATGTGATTGTGTTCGCATACATGTGTGTGTTGATGACATTTGACAATGCAAAGTCTACTATTTTTTGTTTGCAAGTGTATTAACTGCTTTGAAGAAAACCAATGTTATTTTCTTTTATTCAAATTTGAATTTCATTTTATATAGGCTTAGATAAAAAGATGACACTGCATTTTTGGGATCACATGCACTGACTCCCCTTGGGGCATGAAAACACTTTCTGTGACTCTGGCAGGTATGCTTTCTAATCTCATTTGTCTATGTCAAGTGATTTTTGCACAATCATGCTAGCAAGGCCTTCACACCCCCACCCAGTCCCAAAAATATAAAGTCCAAAAAGCTCAAATATTTGTTTCAGAAAATCTTATTTGTCTGTTAACGTTTTTTTAGGGATGCACAGACTGACATGGTACAGATGTATGGACATAGGGACAGTGAGAAACTAGATGAGGAGTTTGGTGAAAATCCCATGTCAATGTGACTTTCTATTGAGCAGAAAAGCTTTAACAAGATTTTCAACATAGCAGCTATGCTGGCAATATTGGATGTCTGACTGGCACTATTTTGATTTATGTTCAACTAGACATCACAATAAGTCTTTTGGTGAAACCCATGTCGATATGACAATCCGCTGAGGTGTAGTAATAACATGATTTTCAAGTTGGCCACTGTGGCAAAATTTTATTTGGGATCAACTAAACATCATAAATAGTCTAGCAGTGAAAACCCCATGTTGATATGACTTTCCACTCAAGAGGAGTAGCGGTAACAAGATTTTCAATACAAATGCTGTGGTTGCCATATTGAAAATCAAATTGGCACCATTTTTATTTAGGACCAAATAGACATCATAAGAAGTCTTCTGGTAAAACTCCATCCCAATATGAATTTCTGTTCAGGAGGAGTAGCTATAACAAGATTTGAAGATGGCTGTGATGGCTGCCATATTGGATGTAATTTCAGCACCATTTTCATTTAGGACCAAGAAGGCATCATAAGAAGTCTTTAAGAGTGAAAACCCCATGTTGACATAGACATCCACCAACACTGTCTGGAAGGCTGGCATGTATGAATAATGGTGCATTATTCTTTTATCAACTATTTCAACACTTGTAATCTGATTCAGGATGATCAGTTTGGCTCTATGACTGATAAATGGCTACAAGCAGTTGATAAAAGAGAAATGGATGGCACTATTGTGGTCGATTTTTCTAAAGCTTTTGATCTTGTAGACCATAAAAATGCACTTTAAAAACTGACATTCTACCAATGTAATGAAAACTCCCTAAACTGATTTACTTCTTACTTAACTGATAGAGTGCAAAAAGTATCTTTAAATAGTCCCCTTTCTGAAATAAAAAATACTGTGGATTACCACAAGGATCTATCCTTAGACCTTTCTTATTCATTCTATTTATTAACAACTTACCTTTTAAAATATGAAACTCAATTTCTTCCACTGACCTTTATGCAAATGATACCACACTATCCAAGTCAAGTAAAATTAAAACTGGACATAAAAATAACTTACAAGATGATCTTAACAGGCTTGAAAATTGGTACTAGGAAAACAGTATGATTATAAATACAGAAAAAAACAGGTCATGCTAGCTACAACAAAACAACAAGAGTAAGGCTAGATGGTGACAAACTCCCAATTTCTGTTTGACTATGTTAACCATAATATGACTTCGCATGACAAAATTCTTGGTGTATTTGTAGACAACAATCCAACCTAGTCTATTCACATTAAACATGTTTCAAAAAAGGTTAATTATTATCTTTGGCTACTTAAGATCATCAGAACATTCATCCCTTTTTCAGTATAGGGTCACATTTTATAGAAGTTAAATTCAGCCATATTTGGACTATTGTAATGAAATTTGGGGTACATATAATTCCTCCAATTCAAGCACAACAAAACTTTCAAGACTCCAAAATGCCATTTAATTTTAGAGCAATGTATAGACAATTTTGAGAACAATGAATTGTATAACATTTTTAGAAATATATGAAAGAATATTCTTTAGGAAGGCTAAGTTCATGTTTAAAGTGTGCAGAAAAGTCATTCTGGTCTATCTAAGCAATATCTTTCAAGAAAGAGATGCTGATGGTAATCCAAATTTAAGGTCTGTTGGAAATAAAAATTACATTATACCAAAGCCAAAGAAGAAATTGTTTAAAAAGAACTTTCAATATACTGATCCACTGGTATGGAACACCATCCCCATTGACATAAGGCAGGCCCTGGCATTTCTTCTTTTCATAATAAATGTCTTAAATGGATGAGATCTTAAGACGGTCAAACAGTTATAATATAAATACCTCCTGTTTTTCTTTGCTTATAGATCTTTTTCACGTATGAATTTTTTTAATACAATATTTTATATTTTTGTGCTCACCGATACTTGTGCACGTGCTACAGGCTTTAAACTTTGTTTGATTTTCAGAATAACTCAGTTCTTTAGTGTTAAGCTAAATTTTGTCACATTGTGCTGTATATGCTGTTTATATTGTAAATAACTGAAGGACTCGTGATAGATTAATTCCTGTTACAAAATTACCTTATCTAAATAAAGTCATTATTATTATTATTATTATTATTATTATTAATAATAATTTTATTCAATACCATTGGCAGAAATACCCCTACCCCAGTAAATATTAAACGCTAAATCCTATATATATGTTCTAGCCATTTCGGTTCTACATTGGCATACCAAAAGAAACATGTCTACTCACCAGCTCAGAACTTGAAATCCAAGGAAATCATACACTGGCCAGAGTATTATACCCCCTAAAACCACGTGATTGACTAACCAGGTAACTGCAACGTCCAGTAACAAAGAGGGTGTCCAATTGTTACGAGAAACAAAAATGTACATTTACTTATGTGCACGTGGAGCACGAAATGTATGAACAATATTCACTCATGCAGGTAAAACGACCGACTAAATAAAGGCATAAATTTCTGCAGGTGCTAAGGTATTTTTAGGCGTGAGCTCATTATGAGTGGCGTAACCACGGCCAAATTCGTAACCTGCTATTGACGCCTTCAAAAAATGTATAATAGCCAGTTACAAGGTATAAATGAAGTGTATCATTGATTACACTATAGTCGGAGTATAATAATACAAGGTTGCCAATTGTGGACCCATTATTGGAGATACACTTATTAGAGACCGCATAAACACACCCGCCCTAAAAAGAAAACCACTTCATGGAATTTTCCACACAGGTGGAGAATTCCGATGTAAAATAGATTTTATTTGTCTATTTCTTCAAGAAAGCTCTGTGCCGATTTCTTTCCATTAGTATAGCAAGGGTTGTTATTCTATTTTATTACGTCTACTGTTATCAATGGCTCTCAGTTTGCTTTTGGTTTTTTTAAAGTGATATATTCGATACACTGATATATGATATTTAACATTTCACCATACTTCTATTCCTACGACTGGCTGAAGTAACATGAAATGGGTGTGCTGGCTGATCAGTATGAGCAAGATACGATACGATGATATTAGGATAACAGCGGCATACATTTCTAAAGTTTATTTGGTAATGAATACAAAGGAAACTCATCAGGAGATACAAATTTGAACACACACACACACAGAGGCAAACAATCCGGTAAACGTTACGCGTGATATTTGAAATGGGAATTCGCTGTCCGATATCAATGTTTTTCTTGTCACCTTAGGGTGCAATTGTTTATATTTCTGTTTGAATCAGTTTCCCCCTTTGGACTGTGAACCATCTGTTTCCCCCTTTGGACTATGAACCATCTGTTTCTCTTTTTTTTTTTCTTTTTTTTTTTTTTTTTTTAATAAAGCTAATTTCAATCAAAAACCGCTTTTATTTTTAACATGTAGATTCCAGACAGATCTGACGAATGAAATAAACTCCATGAATACATTACAGCAAAATAAAATGTTCATTGAGGTTCTGCTGTGCTCAAGTTATCCAAATGGTTCATGTACGAGTTCTTGATTACGACAAGGTCACAAACAAACAGAGAAAAGGACGCGTGAAAATGCATAAAAAGTATGTAGTCAACAAGAATGTACGAGATGCACCAAAACTGTCTCTTTAACTATACCCAGAAATATAAAGCGATCAACTTCCTGAGATCATATGATCATCAGAGTTGCAGAATCAAGACGAATAATGTAATAATGTCTTGTTGTGAAAATAATATATATTTAATGGATAAAATAAACACATTGCTCTATGGATGTATTCAGTCATCTTGTAGTCAAATAAAAAAAATTGTTTCGTTATAAGTTTGTTCTTTCTTTGTGTTTAAGGGTATGCTTGCCTATTAGTCTAACCCAACTGCAAACTGCATAGACCCAGATCTGCTGTCAGATAATGCACCAGCAGATCTGGGTCTATTCAGTTTGTTAGGAATAATCAGTAGAACACACAAAGCAGACCCTGGTCTGCCGCTACATTATGCGATGACAGATCAGGGTCATTATTGTTTGCAATTGGACCCTTCTTATACGCCAGTACAGGCGGTATATACTATATGTCCCTTCATACAATCAGGTAAGACATGATTTTCTTCAAACAAGGTTTCTAATACTTTCATGTCCTTCGAATAGAAGGCAAGAAGGAACCTTGTATTTTCTCTGAAATGTTTGACGATAAAATCATACTTTTTGACAATTGAACCTACCGCCCCCCCCCCCCCCGCACCTGTCTGCCACACCTAAGAACTGACCAATTGCTGATCAGACCTAATTACCTGCACGCAATCTTAGACAGTTAGACAACTGACTATGTTTTAGTTGAATTAAATAGTAATTTTTTAACATAAGTGTCTTACAAAAATTAAAGGCCGAATTTTACAAAATTCATAGGTTGTAATCAATTTCATATATACTATTATGCTTGAAAAATTCAACAAATTTTAACAAAAATAAAAATGAATATGCTAACGAAGTAGGAGGAGTTAAAGGTGGCTATGTCGTTTGCAAACACATATGTCCCATAGTACATAACACTGAAAGCTAACTTGGTACGAATCCGACAATCCTTGGTTGGCGATTCTGTAACCAACTAGTCCAAATTTGTAATAAAGGGAAACAACTCTGTTCACGCTACCACATAATCTGCTGTATTGCAGCTATTATTTTGTAATACACGTTTTATAACCAACTTTACACGTATGTTAAAATTTGTGCACAAATGTACAGAGAAAAAACTGAAATTATTATAGGTTTAAAAAAATATTTCGTGTTACGTAGTACAGAAAAGTCAACATTATCAGGTGAATCAATGAATTAATACAGTTTATTGCATAAAGTCAATAACCAAACCATGGCAAGTACATAATATAATACATGAATTCGGAAGGTGGCACAGAAGAAAAAAAAAAAACTTGGGTGGTATCTATATAAATTATTACAGCTGCATATCTGCCTTATCCATCTGGAAGAAGACTTTATTCATTTAGTCCACGTGCACCTTATATATATGTATGTGTGTGTGTGTGACTTTTTAAAATCCGATATAAATCTACAACATAAAATCTATGCAAAGATTTTTTTTTACTAGTTTCTTGGTTCATAGCCTATAAACGAATCTTAGCATTATCTACTATATTTCCACCCCTTTAAATTAACATAATTTGTGTCCTGTTTGTATTTACTTTCAAACGCCATTTATACCAATAGTTACCATTAGTATCCAAGAGTATCCAAAACAAATTTGGAAACCTTTTATTTCGGAAACAAAATTACTATATCATCTGCATAAAAAATCAAAAACAACTGCAACGTAATTAAATCTATCCACGGAACCTCATTTTCTGAAAATTTCACTTCAAAATCGTTATTAAACATAACAAAAAAAAGCGGTGTTAAACAGTCATCTGACCGTACCCCAGCTGCACGCATACAGAGAATGCATACGTAGAATGCATAATATTAAAAATATTTCCTCTAATCCCTAACTTCAGTAGTTTGTACCATAACAAGAAAAATCTGCATCGAACACAGATCAAAATTATCTTCACGAATATAGTCCAATAAATCTGTAATACAAGCATTCAATTCACTACAAGCATCATAAGGGCATCACTGTATATGGTTTTAGTACATAATAATTTATCAGTGATTAAAATACCATTTCATTAGGATATGTACAAACTGGAGATCTCACTGCCGAAGCAAATACACTTACCATAATAATCTCCTTTGTATTCAGCAGTGATCGATGGGGCATAGTTAAGCACAAAAATACTAACCAGTGGGTGAAGTGGAATTCAGCCTTAAAAATATCCAAGAACCCTTTTTGGGGATATATCTTATAATATGTGATATATGTACAAATATACAGATAAATGTTCCATATCAGTATTATGTTCTATATATTAACTCGCCTTCTTCGTACATTAATTCATAACGGGGTTCGTTATCCGATAATTTACTGATGAACCAGGCATCCCTATTTTTTTCCGGTTAAACATTTTTCAGTAAACAATATTGTATCAATACCATCTGGATTCATCTCATTTTAAAAAGCACTATACATTGGACATTACTTCGGGGGAAGCCGCAGTAGTTCACTTAATAGAGCATCATGCTTTTAATCCTAGAGTTGTGGTTCTATACCCGCCTGGCCAGCCCGGTTTAGCTGTCTAAGTGTGGTCTTGGGAAAGGCGCTTAGTTCCCATTTTCTCGACATAATATAAAAATAATGTGTTGAAAATGTCGCCAAACACCACCAAGTCATGAATAATTAGATTGGTTTTATTATACAGCTCCTGGTTGTATTTATAAATTTCCTCTTTTAATATACTTAATGAAAGAATCTTTTTTTAAATGCAATTTAGTTTTGAATGCACCAGTTTAAATTTTTAGATTCAAAATTAATAAATCTTTTGTCGCAGGTTTTATCATTTTGTCAAATTCGTCAATACTACTGAGTAACACACCAATATTAATAACCAAATCTCTGTCGAAATATTCAGTTGTAGCCCATTTTATGGTTATATTCCAGCAGTAACCTTATCTTTGACAGTTGGTAAGGTCTGAACATTTAACATTTTGATTTTGTTCTTTGAATCACTAATATATAACTGATATTTGTTCCTATTCTGCTTATCACAATTTTATTCACATTTTTTTTTCTTTGAATTTTGAGGTATTGATGCTAAAACATTCACTTTTCTGCAGTACTGGCAAAGAAGTTAAGCAGACATCTTGTTGTTGAAGTTTGTATTACTGGTACTACAACCATTCATGGCGATCTTTTTTTTTTTTTTTTTTTTTTTTTTTTTTTGTGTTGTTGTTTATTTTCACAATTCGAGTCTTTCTGTAATGGTTCCAGTTGAGATTGTTAAGTCTTCGAGACTTTTAGAATTCTTCAAACATTTTCCCCATGTCACTCTGTAACGCATCTACCTCCGAGTTTCTCACGTGTTCAACAGGTGGCAAAAAACTATTGAATGTCTGGTATTTGATCAGTTCTTTCTCTTCCGGTTTGTATTGTTTGCATCAGATATCGCGTTGAACCTATGTTTAAAGCAGTTCTGTGCATATAAAATCATTTTTCTCTTCTGTTGTTATCAGTCTGTTTCTAAAACTCTTGAATTATATTTCTCTCTCATTACCATTCTGTTCAATACATGTTAATTTATTGTCTGCATCTTCTTTCCATGTTTTGATATCATGCATTGCAATGACTCTAGAACAGTGGTTCACAACCTTTTTGAATATGAGGACCCCTTTTTAACCTAAAAAAATTGCACGGACCCCCACATGATAATAGTTGTACTTTTAGGCTGTGGCGGGGATAAATATTTATCAGCTTGGCGCGCTAAATTCGAACATGATTTAATAACAGGAAAGCAAGAGCTGTCTGGAGGATCAATACTCGTTGCGAAGCTATGTGAATTAGCGGATCCCTTGGAATAACCACGCGGCCTCCCAGGGGTCCGCGGCCCACATGTTGGACACCACTGCTCTAGACTATTACGTATTTAAACATCAATACGTTTCATTGTAAAGTCTCTGTTAGATGTATCGGATTTAGGTACAGAATGCGTAATGCGATTGTTATTCAAGTTTAAGTCATTGTTAATTGACTGACCAAGTGTTACATCTTTCTCATCTTAACTGAAACCAAAGTCACGTAAACCTCTTAGAGGTCTGTTTCTTATTTAATTATCACTAATTTGCATATATCATCACAATTATTAAAGATAACACTTTTACTCTCGTTTCTTTTACTCTTCTAATCGTTTCTTTCCTTCTCTATTTATTTCGACTTTGCTTACGAATAACTTTAGTGTACTTTTGTTTTGCAACGTTCATCAAATGAGTTAACTTTTATCATCGGGCCTCAATTACATTTAAACCTTTCATCATAAATGATTTCAGATAATGTAATTGTAAAATCCACAATCCCATATTTGATGTTTGAGCAGTTCTTATATCCTTTGTATTTTGTTCAACGTTTCTCCAACTTTTCTTTTCTCTTTTCACTTTTGTAACTATCAAATTTTACAAAGTAATAAACATTGGTAAATAATGGTTGAAAGGGTAGTGTGGTCATGAGTATTGCTATTCGAGCACTTTCTTTCTATTTATAATTTGTTTTTATATTTTTATGGTGCCAAGCCCTCGTTATTAAGTAGTCCAGTAGCCTCAAGAAAGCGGCGGAATACCAATACCTGGGAATATAGTAGTGTCCTAGCCATTAATCATAATACTACTATTATTTGCCCTCTTTGTTTGACGGAGGCTTAGGCCATTTGAAAGAGTCCCCACTACCGTAGAGGCTGAGACGAAAACCTTTTCACTTAAGTGAAATCCAATCGTACTTTATTTAGGTTACTTACATATATTATTTTTTTTTTATTTAAGCAACAAGAATATAACCAAAATGCACAACTTATTTCACTTTTAAAGTCAAAAAGAATTTCAGTTAAATGAAATAGTTTTTACTTACATGGAAGTGAAAATATAGTCAATTTCACTCAAGTAAATTTTTTGTACTTAAGTGATATTCTTTTCACTTAACTCTAAATATGAATACATGTTAAAACACTTTTGCCAAATAACTCGATCGTTGTTGGTGTTGTTATTATTATTATTATTATTTTGATTTTGGTGTCACAAATATGATCCAGGAATTTTCAATCAATCTATCAAATCCAATGCCTGCAGCTGTTTTGGGGATATTCTGTGAATAAAGAACGAAAAGTCAGTGTGTCTATTATAGGTTGCAGCATGATAAATAAGGAATCGGTTTCGAGTTTTTATTTTGTTGTCCTGAAAAAAGCAGCACCAAAAAAAGGGGAAAACAAGAAATGAAGTGTAAGCCCTATTGTTGTTCTTTAACGAAGAAGAAGAAAAGAAACAGTATTTGGGAAGTAGCTAAACTGCGTACTTAACTTCTTTTCTCAGGCAGTGCTAAAGTCACTTATTTATGATAATGTGTCAACAGCTGCTATATTCATCCTGGGACGTCATAACAAATGGACTCAGATCACAATTATGTTTCCTATATAGTCCCAACATTTGTTTGTCAGTACTGAACTTTCCACTGTGTCCAAATCCTAATAAATCATATGTTAGTCTAAGTATCATCAAAGATGAACTCATGGTGAAGTACTTATCATAAATTATCTGGCACTTTTTTTGAAAGGCTGTACTGTAAACAAGGTAGATTTTTAAAGAAAAAGAATTTCCCTGGTTTTCCTCACTGGTTATCCTGACTATTAAAAAAAAAAATTGTATATCTTAGGTATTGTTAAAAGAACTTTGAATTCCCTTAATTTTGGTGAATGATTGATGGGTGCGATTTGGGATATAGAGTATACAGCTTGGTCTTACTGAATATGTGCACTTAAACAAAAACAAAAAATTAAAAAAAAAATAAATAAATAAATTTTTTAAAAAATGCCTAAATCCGCTTGTTCATTTTCACTTCCTGGACTTCAATAATAAATAAAAAAAATTATAAAAAAAATTAAAATAAAAAAATACTATTAAAAGAGAGTCGATAAATTTTTTCACTTTTCATATACTTTGTAATTCATTCATTGTACTTTCAGAGGCTGGTGTTGCCTACTCTGGCAAAATTTGTTTTGCTATTTTAATAACTTCTGAAAATATTGTACTTTTGACTAATTCAGGCTGATGTTTGAAGTACTTTTGGAGTGGACATTTCTGTCTGCTGTGTGCATAGATCATATACACTTTCCACAAGTTCAATATGTAAAGAAATTTCAGCCACAGTACATGAAAGTAGCATAGAGGTATGCCAACATTCTCTTCATTGTGCATGTTGCAAATGCAAACAACTTCAACTTACAACTATCACTCTCTCAGAAGTTCGTAATATCTGTAGAGCTCCCCCATAAAGACCACATATGTATTATTATATGATTTAATTTTGGTTGTATAGCTGAAACATTTAAGTCGCAAGCATCTAAACAGTCCTTTTGAATAATTCTCATGTATTTTTGCCACAGAATAGTATTCACTAGTAGTAAAGTCCCACACAAGCCCAGCTTCCCCCCACCCTATGATGAAAAGTGAGCTATTTAAAAAATACACATTGCATTTTCTCAACAATAGCAACTAATGTTTTGGTAAAGGACAGGAACATGAAACTTGCCACAATTATTTCTGAAATGTCACTAATAACATTTACAGTTTGAACAGTAATGGAAGAGTTCAGGTTCACAGGTCAAAGTGTACAAAGTTTGATAATTCTTCTAACACTACTATATGGAAGAAAGCGAATCTGCTTTATCATAATTATTTTCCTTAATTTTATTACAAGCGAATGAAAATAAACATTTTTGCTACATTTTTCTTTCACTTAATACAAAAGCTTTAAATTTAAGTTGACTTTACTCCTGTGTCCTAAGACTTCTAATATCCCCATAATTGAGGTCATTGTACACAAAATACTGCCACAAGGCATATTGTGTTAATATACCATTTTGTTGAGAAAAGCATACATGATTATATGAGAAAGAGAAAAGTAATTGCACAAACTTTCATATTTGTCTTAAGATGTGCACCTCTCAAAAAACTGCTAGCTCCTCTTGGTCATTTTCACTTCCTGAACTTCAAAAGTAAAAAAAGTAAATGAAAACAAACAACAAAAAACACACACACAAAAAAAACAGCCGATAACTTTTTTTTTTACTTTTTATATATTTTGTAATTCATTCATTGTACTTTCAGAGGCTGATGTTGCCTACTCTGGCAACATTTGTTTCCTTATTTTAATAATTGCTGAAAATAGTGTACTTTTGACTAATTCAGGCTGATTTTTAGAATACTTTGGGGTGGCCATTTTTGTCTGTTGTGTGCTTAGATCTTGTCCAATTTCCACAAGTACAATATGTAAAGAAATTTCAGCGACAGTACATGAAAGTAGCATAGAGGTATGCCAACATTCTCTCCACTGTGCATGTTGCAAACGCAAACAACTTCATCTTATACCTGTCACTCTCTTAGAAGCACGTGTTATCTGTAGAGCGCCCCCTTAATGGTAAAGCCAGCTATTATTGCGAATAATATCCAGGATGCTTGTCTGGAAGCTGACTATAAGCATGCGCATCACATTAGAATGTATGACCAAAGCTGTTAAGCTTAGAAGTGGGATTAAACTTAGCTAATATGTTGGGTTTTTTACTTTAACATTATTTATGATAACGGTTCGATACGTAACAACGATGATGATAAAAATGCATTTTAAAACCTACTTTAGTAATGTAAATATATATCCTATCAACAGAGATATCCATAGTATACATGATGTCTCCGGAAGGTTGCACCGCGTATATATATATATATATATATATATATATATATATATATATATATATATATATATATATATCCGAAGAAATCTCTAAAGAAGCCTTCTAATAAAGTCTGACTTTAAAACACGCAGAAAACCTGACCATGCAAATGCAATTTCTCGAGAAAGAGCGCAACAATTTGGAATTCCATGTTGTTGAGCGCAGTTTCTCGAGAAATTGCTGATTTCCTATTTGTCGCCCTACAGTACAAACATCTAAAATTAAACATGACTAAATATTCCGCACTTTTCTGGTGGAATTCCATAGACCTCAACCAAAAGAGGAACGCTAACTACATCTGTGTTTCTGAGGTAAAGATACTGAAGTAGAATTATACATTCATTTTAGAATAACTTAAAAGTTCTCTCTCTCTCTCTCTCTCTCTCTCTCTCTCTCTCTCTCTCTCTCAGTACTACACAGTGAAATAGAATCATGTCTTTATGGCGTGCATATGAAGTAAAATGGAAACACGAAGCTATAGTTTCTGCACTACTGCCTTGTAGGGGTGAAACGATACACCTGCGCCGCGTATCGATACGATTCACGATCCAGAGCCTACGATACGATACATTATCGATACACATATCAACTTGATGGTCTTTTCATCTTTAGAAGCTCTGTCAATGGTAGGGTTGTGCTGTTTTTTTATGTGTTGAAATATTAGTTGTATTTCTAATATGCAGATTACAGGCAGACATAGATTCAGCACCTGTTCATATGCCATTTTCATCCTTGACAAAATATAAAAAAGTACATCCAAACAGGCTACATATTAGTTGTTAGTGATTTTAATTCAATCATTTAGGCCATTTGAGTCAATTCCATTTGATCGGATCCAAGACTCATCTTGGTAACCACACCCTTTGTTTTGCACTATGAATGCTCTTAAAACATTTTATTATCAATTTCATGCCTTCACTTAAATTTGAAAGACATGACGATGTTATCTTCAAAACAGAAGAAATAGTGCAATTTACACCTGCAAGGAAAATCTTGTCTAGAGCAAGTCCAGGTGTGGAAGTGGAGATAACTAACAACCAAAATCTATCACATTGTACTTCCTACAGATGTAAAACAACTGCTGCAGCCACATGCACTTGTTTCTGTTAGTGAAAAGGAAAACTATTGATGATGCCCACTCCCCTTCTATACAAAATTAACAAATTAACACAAGGTGACAAACCTGCACAGTTTGAAATCTGCCTCCCTGCTTATTCTGTGCTCATTTTATTTATCCTGTTGGCACGTTTAGTCACTGATTACCTATATCAACGTAAAAGGAAACATTCCAAATTTGTTCTCCATGTACGACTTTAGTAATTTACAGATCGTTTAATAACCATTTTGAATGAAGTTTCTCTGTTGCTTTGTATCTACCTAGATCGAGTTTGGATGCCAATACTTCTGGTATGTCATTCAGTGAATAAGCTGCAGTCAATTCTGATTGGTGGTTATTGTTTACCCTGGACTGCAACAAACAATAACCACCAATCAGAATTTAGTGTAACATATTTCACTGAGTGACACACCAGAAGTGTGGCCCTTTAATTCGATTTCATATAGACAAGATACGAAGCAACAGAGAAACTTCGCGTAAAAGTGGTTTTTAAATGATCAGTAAAGTACTTCAATCATACATATATATATATATATATATATATATATATATATATATATTATCAGTGGCTGAACATGCTTATGGGATAAAATAATTAGCATGTAATCGGCAAAAGGGGGGGTAGACATTTTGAACTATGTAACCTTGTGTTAATTTGCAGAAGGTGAGTGTGTGTTTTGAACAGATTTTTTTTCTTTTTTACTGACAAACATTAGTGCCTGTGCCTGCAACGGCCGTCTCAGATAAATTCTCAGTTTAAAGAATAAAAAGGCAAATGACTAATAATTATTCATGACTGCTGAAGATTAAAGTAAGTTCTATAATTGTAAGCATCATTTTTTATTGATTCTTCACCTCTTGTATCGATAAGTGCATCGATATGGCAAAAGTATCAATGCATCGATATATCGATGAATCGTTTCACCCCTACTGCCTATTTTGGACTTGTGATTAGGACCTTTAGGATTTTTTGGAATTCAACTCACAAATTGTAAGTGTCTTTTGAATTTTCACTTTAATTGTCTGGAAATAAATTGCTTGTTGATTTTACTTACATTGTTGGTTTCTCTTTCTTTCTGTGACATATTTTTAAGACCTAGAGTCGTAACACCTGACAATAGCTAGGGTTATGTGTTAAATCCTTTGAAGACTGCTGTAGGGGAGCCCATTATGTTGATTTGCATAGGTAAAGTTCACATAGTTTAACAACCCAATTCATTTTAAGTCATAGGTAAATGAAAGAGATGCGTTTTGAAGAACATACTCTATATATAAAAGTAGATCATGATTATTTCAGTCATTGGAATACTATTCAGGTGTGATTCATTTTTAAAGGCAAAATGTCAAAGCGAAACTAAATTTCAGAACTCCTTGTTGATGGAGTTTGACTTTGTGAAGCATAGCAGCAAGGGGGAGCATTTAATTCTTTGCACATACTGCAAACAACATATCAATATAAGTCATTCTGGACTGTACGATATCTGTCGAAATAGCAGCACCACCTGTATGTAACACCGGGACAACCAGAACATATTTGATATGCTGAATTGAACATTCAGATTAGTTCTCTTTATTGTTATTCGTTTTCTTAATCTTGTTAAAATACCAACTTTTAATTGACCCATGCTTTTCAGGATGATTTTAGCTATGAAAGACAATAATAGGAACACACTTTTGTTTGCGCAGTTGATTGGTGTTGATAAAGCATTAACATCTGTACTGGACAGAGGTGTTTATTACTGTTGTATTACCCCCTAAGGACCCCATTTAACTTGAAAATATTATGTTCCTTCCTCTCTCCCCCCTCTGGCACCCTTTCCCCCAATGAAATGGTCAGTCTCAGATGTGATGTATATTCATTTTTCTATAGAGACAAGCATATCTTGTGGTCAAACTGCATCAGATACAGTTCTGACAATGCTAATGTTATAGTTCTCAGCAACAACTCGGTTCTGACCATGATTTGCTCAGAGAATCCAGGTAGGAAAGTTTGAACAACAGTACCATCCAGTCTCTAATGAGTGCAAAGATGAACACGAATGACACTTGCATTACCTTCAAACACCTCCCTACTGAACTATTGAGAGCCACAAAGACTGCATCTAATTCAGCCTATATTTTGCCATCCAGTGGATTTTAAAAACAGAAACTTGGTGTACATTTTTATTTATTGTCAGTGTGGTTATGATTATGTGAGTGTTTGCAAATACATGTATGTGGGTGTGTGTTGTGATCATATTTGACAATGCTAAGTCTACCAAGTATTTTTTTTCTTTGTAAGTCTATTAAGTGCTTTAAAGAAAACAGAGAAGTTATTTTCTTTTATTCAGATTTGAATTTCCAATGATTTTCTATAGGCTTATATGAAAAGATAGCTTATTCTCTGTTGGACGATGTTTTTTTTTTAGGTCACATGCACTATCCCCCCCCCCCCCCCCCCCCCGGGACCTCAAAACACACTTTTTGAGTCTCAAAAAAAAACCCCAACACTGTCTGGGAATATGGCATGTATGACATGTCCCCTTAAATAAACATATATTAAGAAACAAGATTATTAAGTTGAGAAATTGCACACATAGCCCTTAATTTCTTAGTGATATTCAGGTTTACAGTGAAACCTTTTAGTAATATAGGTGTCATTTCAAGGTCAATAATTTTTCCTTTTCAACAAGCTATCACACATCTTTAAGAGTTAGATATGGCTAGAAGTTAAGAGACAGAGAATGTCCAAATTTTATGATTTTTGCCTGGACAGACAGTGTTACGCTTGTCCAATTTCAAGACAATGCAGCTTTATTAATACAATGTCAAGCCAAAGAAAAGACACCAGCAAATATTTATACATGTAATTGTTTTTCACGATAAAAATGTCAGTAACTTGCATTTGAAAGAAGAATTCCATCCATCTCAATGATCCATTTATTCAAACCTCTCTTCTAGAGAGCTCCTCAAGGGTGCCATAATAGTGAAGATTGCTGATTGGCCAAAAGAATTGGAATGTTTCTAGTGATGACATAAATTAAATAGATTACAATGGCATGCTTTGTGTGAAAGCTGGTGGAAATCAGCAGAGAAACATCAAATACTTATTCCCAATGAAAGTTGGCAACATTTTTCTTGCGAAAAGTTATTACATACTTATAGAATTATCTGCTGGTGTCTTCTCCTTGGCATGACAATTTATCAATAAAACCTTCAGTCTTGAAAATACTTGTAACATAGGGCAAGTGTAATATTGTCTGACCAGATGGAAAATCACAAAATTATGACATTCTATTTCTCTTAGCTTCTAACAGATTCGACTCATACAAGATGTGTGATAGCTAGTTGAAAGGGAAACTTCTTGCACATCCAGATGATGTCTAAATTACTGAAAAGTGTCACTGTAAATGCGAATACCATTGATAAATCGAGGGCTAGGTAATGAAACTGCAACATAATATGTTCATGATTATTACCCATTTTAGTATAAAGCTTACATTGAATACCTATGTAAAAAAACAAAACCAGCTGTCTTTGTGACTTGTTGTAGACTGATAACAAGCTGGCAGATTAGACAAAATTCATCTATAATTGATGCACGCTAAATGTTAGTGATGTTGAATTTTTGGTGCATGTTAAGGGTAGAAAATGAACTCATATTTACTCGCAAGATGCATATATGCATCTACTCGGCCCAGGGACTAGTATGTAGTAAAGTTTTACTCTGCCTAACCAATTATTATCCGGTCAGGACAAGAGGACGAGTGGTTTTCCTGAGCCCTGAATCATGTGGATTTGCTACTGTGATTAATTATTGTTCATTTGTTACCAATTTTCCGAACATTTTGTGATTGCTGCTGCAAACAATGATACTTGAAAACAATAGGATCTCTTCCAAAGTCTATAAATTTCAATACTAATAAAAATGCCAGTTTTAGCTCACATGGCTGTAAGGTATGGAATGGCCCTGCATCCGTCGTGTGTCCTGTATCATGTGTTTACGGCACTGCAACACTATTTTTCTTAAGGTGATATTGTGCCAAGGCAAGTAGAGCAAAATGCCATGCCAAATGACAAACCACGGCAGTCAATTCTGGCAGAAATGAACCTACGCCCTTCCTATCACGACTCCAGTGACTCAACCACTGAGCCACTACTGTTCCCTAACGACAACCAAAGAATTCACAATGTTGCTTCTAGAGACTCATTGACACCTTGATATAATGTAGCACAGTTTATTATGTTTTCTTTAATATCTTCTAGTGGTTTTCAGTGATTCAGGATAAAATTCAGATATTTTTCTGCTGAAAAGGATTCTTAAAAGTCTGCTGAAAAGGACACTTAAAGGCTCAGACTTGAGAATAAAAAAGGCTGTCACTGCTTACCTTGAACTTTGAAGACTATCTATTAATTACATTTAAATACAGATTCGTGTCATTGAAATTTTGAAATATAATCCAGTTGTTGTTGTTGGATTTGGAGTTTTGTCACTCCCCATTACAGAAAACATTGATCCAAGTGATATCTATGTGGAGAACTCGAATATGTTACACAAACTTCAATCACCTATACATTGCCTCTATCATTGTTTATAGTGATTGCTGTGGTTTGTGATTGCTGCCTGGCCATAAGGTCAAGTGAGCTGATGGTGTGGTCCTGCATTCATCGTGCATCATCCACAGTGAGTCTGTCCTTCAATAATAGATTGTTACCACTCTGCAATCCGTTTTTCTGATCTGATTTCAATCAAACTTGGAATATGTGTTTATATCAACAAAATCTAGGATGAATAAGATAATAAGCAAGATCAATGCATAGTAATTAGGTGATATTGTATCTGATTGGTCAACTTTGTTACCATTCTCTAGGCCATGTTTCTTATCCGATTTTGATCAAATTTGGAATATATGATTATATCATTAGGACTCGAACAGCTTGAATATTGGGCAAGATCCATGCATACTAATGAGGTGATCATGCATCTGAATGCCTGAGCTTACTACCACTCTGTAGGCCACATTTCTTATCCAAGTTTTATCATACTGTAAGTATATGCCTACATAAGTATATGCCTACATAAGTATATCATTACAGTCTTTGAAGACTTCAATAATGAACGAGATCCATGCATACTACATGTAATTAGATCTTGCATATGATTGGCTGACCTTGATACCAATGTGGAGACCAAACTAGCAGTTTGCATATTAAAGCAAAGGAAGTATCCTATGATTAGGTCTATTGACTGGTTGGTCGATAGTGGCCAGTTAGAGAAAAAAAGATTTCTCTGAGAACGGATTGCCACTATCATCTGATTTGGTGGACAAAATCAGGACCTGTTTCAGGCCGTAGTCCCCATGCACTTCCCTGAAGCTGACTCCTATCTGTTCACAGACGCATTAGATAATGGGTGGAGCGGTGATCTAGAGCGTAAGGGCTAATTCTTCAGGGTTCGTGGTCCGAGGAAAAATTTGCCAACAACATCAACAATTTCGAAATGAGGGCAGTGTTCTTAGCCCTTCAGTGGTGTGTCTACAAAATAAGAACTAAATGCATGATGGTCTGCACTGACAATACGTCGGTGGTGCGTACCTCAGATGACAAAGGAGGCACACATCCCCCATCTCTCTGCTTGGAGGTTTGGAATCTTCTTCACTGGGCAACCTCAGGTCAGGAGATGCTCTATGTCCAAGGTCTGGTGAGCCAAGTGGAGAATCTTTTGTGATTTGTGGAGTAGGAAACATTTTAATTATAGCTGTCCTTCTATTAGTGCAGTGGCTGGTTTTCTTCTCGGTTATTTTGAAGACAGACAATGCTTGGTTTATACTATCACGGGCTATAGGGCTGCCCTTTCCAACATACTCAAATTTTCAAAAGGCCCTGCCATTGGTTAGGATTTACATATTGCCGACTTGATCAGGTATTTAGAGCTGCAGAGACTGGTGTCTCACTCTGTAATGCCTAGATGGAATCTCTTGTGTGTCTTGTGGTTTTTGACCCAAAAAAACTATGAACCTTTGGGTAAAGCTTCTTTCTAGAACCTTACCCTCAAGACTGTTTTCTTGCTAACTTTAGCATCCGAAAGACAAAGGAGTGAGCTTCATGTCCTATCCATAGAACCAGGCTGTCTGCAATTCAGTGGCATTTATGAGTTGGTTTCTCTCCTCTGCCAACCAGGTTTTTTAGCAACAAAAAAAATCCAGCTCCCGTCTGTAGCTCCAATCCCTATATAAATCCCCAGTCTCAGTTGTATTTGTGCTAGGAATAATCAAGATCGACTTTTATGGCCAGTTAGGGTTTTACGTTCCTATTTGGCTGCCTCTAAAGGGAGAAGAGAGGGTAGGAAGCATCTTTTCTTTCCATTAATGGGCTTGGCTGATTTTTTGGCTTCCACTATTTCGAGGTGGATTGTCATGACAATCAAGAGAGCTTATCAGTCCCTTACTGAGAGGAACCTTTCATTCATGAAGATTAAATCCCATGAGCCATTGCTACCTCTTGGGTCTGTCTAGCTCATTCACCTTAGAAGGATGTGATGAAAGCCATGTTTTGGTTATCTCACACTACCTTCTCCTCTTTCTACCTTCGTTCCTTTGTGCACCAAACAAAGTCATTTTCTCTTTATGGCCCATTGTCGTGGCACAAAAAGTGGCCTCATCAGATGCCATCTTACAGTACTGGACACTTCTACCATAAGGGTGTGTGTTTCCTTGTTTTTCTTTTACCAGTTTTGAGGTGTCATCAGTCTTCCACCGAACTGACAAATTTAGCTATGCAATAGCAACAGTAATGTATTACCTTTTCAATTTATATGCCACCTATTGAAAGGTGGGTGTCAACACATTTCTAGTTAGCAAATGTAACAAAAATTCTACGGTTGCCATCATCATTCAGTTGCCACACTCATAAGTAATGTAAGAAGTTAAGATTGAAAGCTTCTAACAATATCTTAATATATTTACAGTATGAATGTAATTTGAAAACACGTCTACAAGGCCTCAGACCACAATCAATTCCCCACAAGGTTGACCAAGATCAGCAAACTATTGTGACAACAATAGTGCCAAATTTCAATTGTGCATTTCAGACCTGACTTATTTTGAATGATACAAGTTGTATTGATAAACAAAAGGGTAGACTTCAAAGTTTACAAAGCTGTAGAGATTGTTAACAATACCCTGTTCTATGGTAAATTACGCAGTGATATGTAAATACTATTTAAAATAGTCCTATAGTGCAAGACATCGACCTTGATATAGATATATATATATATATATATATATGATAGTGGGTCGACATCATGCTGCCATAACAATCAGTGCTTTTTCTGACTGCATCAGTAGGGGGAACTGGAAGTTAAAGTTTCCAGAATATCTAAGATAGTTGGCGGTCCATATTTACAATGTTGCAGAGTTGAATTGCTTTATTTATACTATACTTACTCTAATGACTTTTTCCTTATTTTAGTACTTATGTTAATGGCAGTTACACATTATATTAGAAAAGAATGTGAAAGTCTACTAAATAGCCTCAAGTAAAATGGCAAAAATTAACAATTCATGTGTTTTGTTTCCTTATTTCAACTTCAGCCTGATCTATGGTTTACCAGAAGAAGAAAAAATGCTCCAAGAGCTGATACCTGTGATTTTTATGATGCAAGCAATAAATGGACATTTTGGTAGGTAATCTAAATTAAGCAGTCAGTTTTGTTAGATCTTATATTTATGGGTATGAATGCTTGTTAGACACTGCTAGATCCATCAATATATATTTCACTGACAAATATATTCAGGTTACAGCATGTAGATTGTGTTGATTTCTTGAATATTTCAATTAGCACTTGAAATTGGAAGTTTCAAATAAAGGAGATAATTTGCTATATGTATTAAACGATTGCATTATAAATTGAAAACTTTAATTCTGACTGTCTGTGATGATAGTATTTTTTTACATTTGCATGTAAAGGGATCAAAATATCAGAAGTAAATGTTCCATTCATCATGGCAAGGCATGCTATTAACACTTTTTTCATAAAATAGAGCAATGGTTAAAGATTATATGAACTTAATTCTTCAGTAACTAATAAATCAGTTTATGTAACAAACCAACTTTTGACATGAGATACAAAATACATTAATTTAGACATTCTCAGATATTTCAAATCTTTTTATGATTAATACCATTTATACTCGCTTATAAGTTGAGTCCAACTGCAAAGAACATATACCCTGATCTGCTGTCGCATAATGCAAAAGCAGATCAGGGTCAGTGTTGTTTGTTAAACTGATTTACTCCTAAAAAATTGCATGAGCCAGATCTGCTTGCGTATTATGCAGCGGCAGATCTGGGTCAGTGCAGTTTGGAGTAGGACTAAACTTGTAAGCGAGTATATACTGTATGCAAAAGGAAAGCTGTGTACTAATCAGTCAAATGCTGTCTCTTATGTGTGAGTAATTGAAGCACAATAGACTCCATTATTCATGTTAATGGAATTTGCACAGTACAGTAAAGCCTTTCTTAAAAGACCACTGCTGTAAGACCACCTGTGTTGCGAGACAAGATTCTTGATGTACAGATTGATTTTTGTGATTACCTATTTTGAGAGACCACTTGTTTTGACAGCCCATTTTTTTTGTTTGCAGAAGGGGTGGTCTCTCAAGACAGGTTTTATTGTATTAAGGCGATATTCTTTCCGAGGTTTTATTTACAAGACTTACAGCTATGCCAGTTTGTAACTTTAGAACTACATTTTTGTGAAGATTTCGTAAAGGTCATCCTGTCAATAGTCAGAATTTTTTGTTTTTCATTCTTTCAGTTCTGATATACACTGTATCAGGGTTTCTTTTGTGTTATGCCAATTTATATTTATCTGTATTTATATAGCTGTCATAGGCATTTCGTAATTAATCATTTCACCTTTATCACAGATTGTGATATATACACTGCAGCAAATGGGAAAAGCTGCTTTATGTGTCCACCTGGATTTTATAAAATCAGTGACTGTGATGATGATGGCAAATCAGCTGGTTGTATGCCATGTCAGAATGGAAAATACCAGGCCACATGTACCGAAGCAGCAAAATGTGCAGAATGTTCATCACATTGTCAATGGTTTTTCTCCTACATAAAAAAGAATTGCAGTACAACCTCTGACCTTATTTGTGAATGCCAACCTGGATACTACTTAATTGATCATGGTGAAGGGAATGGAATATGTAAAAGACATAGCGAGTGCCTCGCAGGCCATGGGATGAGCAAACCAGGTGAAGTATCTATCTCAGATCATTAATATGAATAGTTGTTAAATTTTATTGTAAGAGGATGTTTTATGTGTACTGAAACTTTCATTACTGAATCCACATGATACTTGTATTTTTTTAAATGTCCCATATCAATCTGTCTAAGGAAATTCCTAATACTTGGAAATCATGCTGTGCATGAAATAGGTCATATGCATCTCATTTATAATAACGATAAACTCTCAGATATATATATATATAAAAACTACACTTTTCTAATAATATTTTTTTATAATGCCATTCCTCTCCATAATGCATTCTTTTTTTTAATGTTTAGTAACTAATTATTTTGTAATGCAAATATCAAGATTGGAAATGAGTTTGATTTGATATTCTGGTAGTACACTTTGCTAATTAAGATATTTTTTCTGTTGAACAATTCCAATTCCTAATAGAACTGTTTAAGCAAACAACAGTTTCCTGCTTTTTTCTTTTATCTTGGCTCAGTATATGCTGATATACCATTCAATTATGGCTACTGCAAAAACTTTGAGAAATCCATATTTAATGCTTCTTTGTAAAACATTTCACCATCCAATATGTCTGTTACTAAGAGGAAAAATACATTGAGGTTTGGAAAAGTTACTCTATTAATTATGACACGGAGCATCATAGAATTCTTTCAGACTGATAAAAATGATGTCAACTCTCCATTCAAAATTATCTCTTACCAAAAATAGATAAAATGTGCATGAATTCTTCTAGAATTACTGCACCAGTTTTACTTAATTTGACAATAATAGTTAAATCTCTAGGTACATGTATGGTATATTTCTTCATGGTTATTTAAAAGGTACATTGGGGGTATACCTCAAGTAATGTACCTCAAGTATACTTTTTGATAAGGTATACTTGAGGCATTAGTTCTGAGGTAAACTTAAATGATACTGCTGAGGTATGTCCAAAACTAAAAAGAAGCAATATGGGTTATACAGAAAATAAACCCTGTACATTATGTACACCTCCATCAAAGTATGCTTGAAGTGTATCAAAAGCGAGTCATATATAATGACTTTACAAAATCTCTCTCTCTCCCTCTCTTTCTCTCTCTCTCTCTCTCTCTCTCTCAGAGTAAAGATCTTGCTTCTGACTGTGGTCATGCATAGCAAACTTTTCTGAAAGTTTATCCTCATTTTTCAAGAATGCAAGATCACAGTAAATTTGGCTTAGAATGAATAAGAAAACAGAGTATGTAGACCAAGCACAAATGGTAGAATAACAAATCAGAGTATGTAGACCAAGCACAAATGGTAGAATAAGAAAACAGAGTATGTAGACCAAGCACAAATGGTAGAAGTGCTTACTATATGTTCATCATCCCCACCCCATCCCTCCAGCCCCCCGGACAGTTTGGATGGCATATGAATGTATATATGATTTGGAACACATGAAATGAAAAGGAAAAAGGTTTGTAACTTGAAACAAACTTTTCAGCAGATGAAAATATTCTGATAACATGGTTTATTATCCATTGATTTCAATGAAGGTTTTCTGGTTGTCCTTGAAGATTTCAATGAAGGTTGTCTGGTTGCCCTTGAATATTTCAATGAAGGTTATCTGGTTGCCATTGAAGATATAAATGAAGGTTGTCTGGTTGCCCATGAAGATTTAAATGAAGGTTGTCTGGTTGCCCTTGAAGATTTCAATGAAAGTTGTCAGGTTGTCCTTGAAGATTTCTTGTTGTTTTGATGATTGTTAATGGAAAACACAGTAAATTAACAGATGCAATTATTTTGCTGTTTTCTCTAGAAGTTCTGTCCAATCTTTGAACTCAGACTTGATAAATAACAAGGATAGGAGCAGACTAAACCTTGATTCATTGGTCATGGTTTGGTTTGGTATTTTACGTCACTGCAACATTTGGCAACATTTGAAGGTTATGTTATGCCAAGGCAACTTAAGCAATGTGCCTTGCTCAAGCACACACCATGGCAGCCAATTTGGACTGATCCAATAGTGGTCTCCATAGTCAGTTCTAGACTGGAAATGAAAAACAGAAAGGGGTATGAAAGGTTTTTGTTAAAGTTTTGTGTGCCAGCACTTTTACCAGCATTCATGTAAGCATGATTTCAAGATGTATTTGCAGACAATATATTCATAATAATTTATTGTGTGTTTCATAGGTTGAAATTCCTATATTAAACTGAAATGTAAAATGTATCAATTTATTATTAGAAAAAAGAAAAGGTTAGCAATTTTATCATGTAAAACTTCAAAAATTAAAGATCAGTATAATTACTGGAAAATAATTCTTCAGTAAATTTTTGCCATGCGTCATGACTAAATTGCTGTTGACTCAAAGTTTACAGCCAAGGTACACAAAAAGTATAATTGCTGTTGATGCCAAGTTTACAGCTAAGGTACACAAAAAGTATAATTGCTATTGATGCAAAGTTTACAGCTAAGGTACACAAAAAGTATAATTGCTGTTGATGCAAAGTTTACAGCTAAGGTACACAAAAAGTGTAATTTTTAAGTATATAGTAATTTAAACGAAGACTTTCTGAACTTTTCAAGAGAAACATAAAAGTTTATTTCAAAGTTTGTATTGAAGAAGGTATTTTTGAGGTACATGAGAGGTATAGCATGGGTATGAAATACTAAAACATTTAAAAGTAGGTATTTTTGAGGTACATGAGAGGTATAGCATGGGTATGAAATACTAAAACATTTAAAAGTAGGTATTTTTGAGGTACATGAGAGGTATAGCATGGATATGAAATACTAAAACATTTGAAAGTAGGTATTTTTGAGGTACATGAGAGGTATAACAGATGTATGAAATACTAAAACGTTTGAAAGTAGGTATTATTAAGATATATATTTCTTTGATCTGGAGCTTACATGGTACATTAGGTACTTGCGTAAAGTTAACTTATCCATTTAAAAGGAACCTTATGAATACTTTTTGGGAGGCAGAAGGTATGGTATATCTAGTGATAGTAAAATTTAGATAACACTTTGGAATGGTATATTGGGCCAGAGCTAGTTCTAGTTTCTGAAGCATGAAGTGACTTGGAGTCTGTTACTCCTCTATTTTCTGGATGGAATGCTATTCCATTGCAAGTGAACTCCTATCTAATGTACTACTTTGTCTGGTTTACAATTATCAAAGCCTGTCCATCCATATTAAATTAGTAGAAAGTTGAGATACACTGTCAGTTTCTTTTCTGTACTGCATGTCTCTATCATTCACTGATAGTTCGATTAAAGAAATTGATGTTACCAGCTCAGGATATAATCTAAATGTCCAAGAAGGAATTTTATGTTTACAACATTGAAATCCAGTTCTGAGACAACTAGTCCATGTTACCATTATAAACATGCAAATTATGCATTACACAGAACCAAATGGGTGTGAATCATTGTACTGCAAAATCAATAGTGTAGACAGGTGATTCTGAGCAAGTTTACCCTATTTTTATTGTCACCAGCCTTTTGAAAGAAAATCAGGGACATAGTATCCACACCTTCATCCATCTGTCCATCTGTGTGTCCCCCTATCATGCTTTCCCTTATGCTCTGTAACTTTAAAGCCATTTGAGATTAATGGATGAAACTTGATATACTTATACACCATCAATAGAAGGTGTGTCATGTATAAATTGGGGGTCCTATGTTCAAGATCAAGGTCAAATCTCTATTTTACATTTCCATCACACTTTCCCTTCTTGAAAGATATTTGAGGCTAAGGAACGAAATTTGGTATACAGTATATACTTGTACATCATCATTAGAAGGTGTGTCGTGTATAAATTGTGGGTCTTCAAGATCAAGGTCAAATCTCAATATTTTACATTTCCATCGCACTTTCCCTTCTGCTCTGTAACTTTAAAGATATTTGAGGTTAAGGAATGAAATTTGGTATACAGTATATATTTGTACATCATCACTAGAAGGTGAGTCGTGTACCACCTTGGGGGGTGATATCTCTATGATTCAAGTTCATGGCTCAATATATTACAATTTCCATCACACTTTTGCTTCCACTCAACTTTAAATCATCACTAGAAGGTGTGTCACATACTAGATTGGGGTTGCTATATTCAAGGTCAAGGTCACACCTCAGTATTCTTTCCCCTCATGCTTTCCCTTCAACCCTATAAGTAGCTATCTGAGATTTAAGGGATTAAGGTTGTTATATTTATACATCATCACTAGAAGGCATGTTACATATCACATCGGAGAGCCTATCTTTCGGGTCAAGGTCATGGCTTAATATTTTTCGTTTTTATAACTTTTCCTTCTGCTTTGTAATTTTTAAGCCATTTAAGATTAAGGCATGAAAATTGGCATTCTTGTACTTCATCACTAAAAGGTGTGTCATGTACCATATTGAGATGCTGTCTTCAAAGTCAAATTCACAGCTCAGTATTTTATGTTTTCATCACACTTTTCCTTCTGCCCTATAATATTAAAGCTATTTGAGCTTAAAAGATAATACTTAGTATACATGTACATCATCACTAGAAAGTGTGTTGAGTACTTTAGGTGTTCTATCTGCATGTTTTCCATCACACTTTCTTTTCAACTCAAGGAGTAGAACATTTTTGAAAATCCATGATTGTCCTTGGGTAAACAGCTGTGAAAAATCCAGTTGCCCAGGAAGTTACTACAGTTACTCACAAGATTGCTGTAATGAAAATTATTCAACAATTTAGTCATTCATATATATGTGTGTGTGTGTGTGTGAGTGTTCCACAGCATGTGGATCCCTAAATCTGCCCCTGCTTTTATTTCTAAATGACCATGTAGCTTTTTCATCTTACATATGATCAGTATATCTAACAATAATTTGTCCAATTTAATATGCATTCATCAAATATTTTGTATTTTCTCTTTTGTACATTAGGCCTATTAATAGGGTGAGATCATTTTTGTTATTATTGTTGTCTTTCCTGGTATTTTGTTTAATGTTATGTATGGTTTTCTTGCATTAGACTAGTTGTTATTTTAACGACAATGCCACAGCTCGAGTGAAGAATGCTTGCATGATAGTTTCATTCCTCTTTGATTTCAGTAGACATATATAATACAATCAATATCAGGTGGTTATAACTAAAAACACTATAAAATTGTTGGTGCAGGCTGTTGCATATCCAAGCTTTTTCCTGTAAAAGCAACTATTGATTTATGCCCCTTTTGTAAGTCTGTATTGTCCCTTGAGAAAAAAATATTCTTGCACAAGGTTTAGAGAAAATAAAACAATAATAATAGAGAAACTTTGTTGTGAATCCCTCACATCAGCAGATACTTGAAGTTAAATGACTATGTTTTAAAAATTTTAACTGTAGTTTTCATTTTAATACATCAGACCTTTTTACACTTCCTGAAAACTCCAGAGGAGGAAGCAAAAAATAATACTCTCTTTCACATTAGGTTTCCATACCAATATATAAAATAGAAATTTTAGTGAAATTCTACCTAGGGATTTGGGAGGATATATGACAACAAACATGCAAATGGATGTATGAATAATATTAATAATAATATTTTTTTATTTTAATGAGGATAGCTCAATTAGAAAACAGATGTATCTAGTATCCCTTGAGGCCCTCAGCTATTTTCTAACAGTCTGCATGTATGTATCTTACTAACAAAATGTGTAGGAAAAGTAAAGCCACAACATTTAACAAGGAACAATCAAATGATATGACTATACATTACTCTCAACATATCAATCATTTTGAAACAAAAGCAAGCATTCAATAATTCAGATATTTTTCTTTAAAACTTTCAACAGAAGTGGCTGATCTAACTGATGTGGGCAAAGAATTTCATATCTTTGTTCCAAAATATTTAAAACTACGTTGAAATTGTTTAGTATTCGGTTTTGGAAATTTCAAGTGTCCATAAAGCAAATAGCCCATGATTTTCATCAAATACCCATAGTTCTCTCATACAATGAGGCATATTACAATTTATACATTTGTAGACAAGTACTGCCTTTTGAAAGTTTTTTCTGTAATTTATTTGAAGCCATTTCAGTTCATGCAAAAGAATTATTTTAGATGGTGTGTCAAAAGGAGCTTTGAGAATTATGCTAGCTACTCTCTTTTGTATCTTTATTCTTTCTAACTGACTCTTGGGGCAGTTATTCCATATTGTCAAACAATAGTCAATAACTGGCAAGATGTAGACATTGTAGTACATTATTCTAGTTGGTATGGGTAGGTATTTCATAATTTTACTTAATAAAGTTGTTTTGCTTGATCAAGATCTACAGACATAGTCAATGTGTTTTGTCTCACTTCACTTTGAACTATCACTCCTAAAAGTTTTTCTTCCTTAAGATTTTCAATTAGTTCACCATTTATTGCTAGATTTACCAGCTTCTTAGATGAGACTATTACCATAGATTTTGTTTTGTTTCATTTATAACCATTTTATTTTGCTTCGACCACATCTCAATACATGTATTTCTTACATCAGAGTATAGTAAAGCTTCTACACTAATTACATCACCACCTGAAGCCATTATAGTAGCATCATCTGCAAACAAGTCTGTGTTTGTATGCTCTGTCCACAGAGGAAGGTCATTTTTGAAAATAAGAAATAGCAATGGGCCTAAACTACACCCGTGGGAAACACCATGATTAATTTCAATTGAGCTAGATTGAACATTTCCAATAGTGATTTTTTGCATCCAGTTACATAGATAGGATGAGAACCAGTTTAAGTTATTAGTATCAGATTTATAGCATTTTAGCTTAGGCAAGAGAACATCATGATCAACTAAATCAAAAAGCTTTCTGAAGTCTAGAAATAATATGCATATTAGGTTCCCCTTGTTGATTTCCTGCAGCCAACAATCTGAGTTTTGTTAAAGCTGTTTGGCATGAATGACCCTTGTGAAAACCTGCTTGTTCTTTGTGAAAGATTGAGAATGTTTTGAAATAATCATACACATGCTTAGCAATCAGTTTCTCAAAGATTTTTGATAATGTAGGGAGAATAAAAATAGGTCTGTAGTTTCCTATGTCCAACTTAGAACCTTTTTTATGTATTGGGGTTACTCTTGCTTGTTTCAATTTATCTGGGAAAACACCCGACTGGATACTCTTATCAATGAAATAAGCTATAGATTGAGATATCACAGGCGCAGCAATTTTTAGGGCCATTAGGCCCATTTTCATCAAGCCTAGTGGATTTTTTAATATTTAGCATCATAGTACAGTATACATCATGTTCACTTACATTAACTATAGAAAATTCAAAAGAAGGATCAGTTACATAATTGAGATCTGTGATCAGTGGTCTCGTTCTCTCTGACATAAATATTTGTTATGTTAGCAAAGTAATGGTTGAAGATGTCTGCTATTTCATGTTTACTTGTAGTTGAGTCTCCATTGTAGTCTTATCGGGTAGGTGTAAAATTTTTCGGGGAGAGACTAAATTCTTTTAGATATTGCCATAATGTGCTTGTATTGGTAGTGCTCCCAATAGCTTGATCATAATAGTTTTTCCTAGCTTTATGTATTAGGCTGCTTGCTATGTTTTGTCGTTTTGTTTATAGTTTTCCCATTCATTGATTCTATTAAACTTATCTCTTTTGTGTCTTACTTCTTTGTCTCATTGCTCATCCATTTAGGTTGAAGCTCGTGTTTAACACACTTGGTTTTACAAGGAGCATGTCTGTCTAATACATGGACATAAAGTTTGTACCATGCACCTAAAGCAGTATTGACATCTGGAATATTTACAATATCATTATAAGGCTTCAAATACAGATCATTACGGAAGTTTTCTTCTTTTAGGTTGAAGCTTATGTTTAACATGAATGGATAGATGGACGGATGGATGGGCTGATAACATAAGAGTATTCTCTTACATTTCTTTTTCTTTTTAGAGTGAAGGGATAATATTAAATGGCATTAGAGAAATGACTCACTGGGGCTCTCAGATGGACACATTTATTTTGTAGAATTTTTAAATTTCTGTTATTCATTGTATGCATATGTGAATGTACATTGTATATGTATGGATGGCTTTATCATCCTTTGACACATGCAATAAATTTGTACTTAAAGCGATTATATGTGGCACACTGTCTCAGGAAACAAATATAAACAAATTCAAAAATTAATTGTTGTGCTTGTTTACTGGCTCAGCAAACAAATATAAACAAATTAAAACTTAATTGTTGTACTTGTTTACCATCAAAGGTACATATTGGCAATTTTGCACACATATGTAGCTGATTTTCATACATGTATGAATAGTGTATACATGTATGATTACATGTAGAATAGTGCCATTTCATACATGTATGACCCCTTTTAAACTCAGATTTAATTACATGTATGAAATGGCACTATTCTAATTCATGTTGCATAGACAAATGTAATTGGTAGGGTTTGCCATCATAAAATTATTCATGTATGTACATTTTTTTAATAGACTTTCAGTCTCTGATAAAAGCTTATCTATTTTAAGTTTTGTTTCATTTTTTGGCCCTACTAGTCATCGACTGGAAGAGCTTATGCAATTACCTGTCATCTGTTGTCTGTTGTCCATCTATTAGCACAGTTTGTTATCACTCCTCCACCTAACTACTTGGAGGATTGCCATGAAACTTTATATTCTCATTCATCCAAAGATCTAGATTGTCCTAAATGAAAATGGTGTCCCTCGGACAACCAATCTGGCTACCACATCTTGAAAATCTTTTTATCACTACTTCTCCTGAACTGATGGTTTTATGCAAATGGGGTTTTCACTAAAAGACTTCACATATGATGTCTAGTTGTCCTAAATGAAAATTGTGCCAATTTGACATCCAATATGGCCATCATGGATGCCATCTTTAAAATCTTGTTATCACTACTTTTGGATGGAGAGTCACATTGACATGGGGTTTTCACTTAAAGATTTATTATGATATGTATAAGTTGATCCTAAATAAAAATTGTGCCAATCACACCTCCAACATGGTCACATTGGTGACCATCTTGAAAATTATGACATCACTATTTCTCAACAGGTGGTCAAATGGACATGGTGTTGTCACTAAAAGACTTCTTATGATATCTAGTTTGTCTTAAATACAATTTTACTGAGAAGACCTAAAATATGCTGGCACTACCCCTCTTAAAGGGATGGCTATATCAACATGGAGTTTACACTAAAGCACTTGTCTATAGATGTAGTTGGTCTGAAATGAATATTATGCTAATGTGGCCTCCCAAATTGTCAAAAATCTAATTACAGCTACGTGTGATTGGATGACCATACCAGTATTGTTTTAAACCGCATCTTTGTATAAGATGTACTTCATGTACATGTATTAAGATGATGCTGATCGAACCTCCAAAATGGCTGCCATGACTGCCATCTCTTTATATGGCTACTTCTTCTGAGCAGTTGGTTCTATTAACATGGGGATTCACTGAAACTATAGCAATATGTAGCTGGTTCTGAATGAAAATGATGCTCATTTGACTGCCAACATAGCAACATAGTGGCCATCTAAAAAATCTTGTTATCACTACTATTCTTGCATGAGTAGTGGCTATGACATGAGGTTTTCACTCAAAACACTTCGTGCATTATTTAATTAGTTCTGAATGAAAACAATGCTCATTTGACTGCCAACATAGCAACATAGTGGCCATCTAAAAAATCTTGTTATCACTACTATTCTTGCATGAGTAGTGGCTATGACATGAGATTTTCACTCAAAACACTTCGTGCATTATTTAATTATTCTGAATGAAAATGGAAAAGATCTGACCACCAACATATCTGAAAACTAGACCTAATTGACCTGGGTTCAAATCCAAGTTCATTGCTTGCATTTTTGTACTTCATTCAGCTTATGAGCATGATCATTTATAACATATACAAATGAATTGTAACCAGACCTTGTATTTAGTTGCATTCCAATGAACACGTTGATAGTCAGCACTCTGTTTTTAAGGTCAGAAGTCATGACTCTGGGTTTTTAGCTTTACTGGCTTGTGAACATGATAACACAAACAAGTATGAATGGATTTTCATCAAATGTATTTTGTGGATATATCTAATACATGTACCTTGAATGATGCTAATTCAATAACTTGCCATGCTCTTATGACTTATTAAAAATGCTCTCAGAATTTTATCAAATTTGAAGGAGAGCATTCTTAGCATAAAGGTCTTTCATGTTTATACAAATAATGCAGATTCACCATCAAATATGGCTGCCATAACTAAAAATAGATAAACCCCTAAACAACTTCTCAGAAATTACTCAACAGATTGGACCAGATTTCACAGAAATCATCCAGGTATATAAAGGCCTTTTACACAATATCAGAAGCCATGTAACCATATTCTCCTTTTTTCTGGTAACTCTGTGTTACTTTTTTCCAGTGTTAATGACAATCTGTTGGGAAAAAAAGACAAAACATTGCACAAATCATTGAAAACAAGACAAATCAGGTGCACAGTGTAAAATAAAACAAAACCAGGCTCGCTAATTACTGGTAGGTTCACAGATTGCTAGAAAAATATAGGTACACAGGTTCCAATATTGTTTTAAATTTGAACAGATGATGCCAGTCCACCATTAAATATGGTCATCATTATTACTAAAAACAGAGAACTTTTGAATGATTATACTTGTACAAAATCTCTCAAGAGAATTTGACCAAATTTGACTGAAAGCATGTTGGTAAGAAGACCTTTAAAATTTATATAAATCAGGCCATATCATCTTTAAATATGGCTATCATTACTTAAACTAGGTAGACCCCTATTGGACTTCTTTTCAAAACTACTAAACAGAATTTGACCACATTTGACAGAAAGCATTTAAACATAAGGACCTTGCAGTTTTATACAAATGATGCTGATTCACTATCAAATATGGCTGCTGATACTAAAAATAGAAAAACCCTTAAATGATTTCTCAAACAATTTTAAACTGAATTTAACCAAACTTTACAAAACAAGGGTATAAGGCCTTTCAAGTTTACACAAAATAATGCAAGTCATCAAAATAAGGTTGTCATTACTAAAACTAGTAAAAAAATTAAATGACTGAGTCTTGTCAAAAACCACTCAACAGAATTTTACTAAATATGTCATAGAGAATCCTGTTATGATTAAAGTATTTCAAGTTTGTACAAATGATGCTGATATGCTATCAAATGTGACCACCATTACTAAAATTAGAAAACTTTTCAATTATTTTTGTCAAAAACTGTTCAACAAAATTTAACCGAATTTGACATAAAGCATCTTCTTGGCCATTTAAATTTATGTAGAATATGCAGATTTGTTTTTATATACCACAAATAGAACAAAAAATTAAAATGCTGCTTAAACTGCTCAATAGAATTTGAAGAAAGCATCTTTGTTTAAAGACCTTCTATATTTGTTCAAATGATGCAGATCTGCCATCAGACTTGACACTTTCTTACTAAAAATAGAAATTGCCATTCCTCAAAAACTACTCAACAGAATGTGTTCAAATTTTGCAGAAAGCAGCCAGGTTTGTAGGCTTTTCAAGTTTGTATAAATGATGGCTATCTGTTATCAAGTGTGGCTGAAGATAGCATAGGAAATTCAAACAACCTTTTCATAACCAATCAACAGATTTTGAAACAAATTTGACAAAAAAGCATCTACTACCCACATTTATTAGCAAACTGCTATTGCATTAACGTTTAGGTTGATGTCACTTAGGTGAGCAATTTCAGACCCACTTGGGCCTCTTGTTCTCATTTGGTGTTGAATGTATATACCATACGTGATAAATCTTGTGTGTAAACCTATATTTTCCTACAGCTTTTGATGAATTAACCTCAAATTTGGGAGACATCACAAACATCTTGTGAAGATATTCATATCATTCTGTCATTGTGTTGCATTAATGTTTTTCCAGAATAATACCCCCTTGAATTAAGTGGATATATCATAATGAATATAATATATATTGTGTGCACGGTTAATCTCGCAAATTACTTTGCAGACAACATATCCATCATACCAAAGATGCATATACATGTATTGCTACGTCATTAAAATCTTCATTTAATTTTTTTCTAGAGTTATGTCCCTTTTAGATTTGATCATATATTTTTATTATGTAACTTTTCTCGTATCTTTTACAGAATTGTTCAGAAGCTTGGCAGACACTATTTATTGTCTACAAATATGCATAAATTTCAGCCTTTCATGTTAGAGTCACTTCCCTTTGACTGTCGTTATGCAAAAATTAGTTCTGCTTTTGTTTCTTTGTTTCAAATTATTAACTTGACCAGCAATTACTTGAAGGACCACTGTGTACTTTGAAATTTTAGAGATATTATTTCAAAATATTTTTTTACACCTGACCTAAAGTCTAATTGTCATATATGTTTTACTGAATAAATCTTATCTGATCATACACCATTAACCGTGGTCTTAAAATACACATTTTTTTGTCTGAATTTTAGGTACAGCAGTATTTGATGTGAGGTGTGAGCCATGTGTCAATGGAGCAACATATTCAAATATTTCTAGCAGTATAGAGCAGTGTCAGAAGTGCAGTACATGCTTAACCTCTCTTAAATCATCATGCACCCCTTATAATGATACGGAATGTTATACAGGTAAACTTAAGATTCTCATTATCATACAAAGCTACTTGGTTCTACAAAATTCAGCATTAATAATTGGAGTCAGAAACAAAGCAAATGCTGCTGTAATTTTTGCTATTCCCCTGCCTCAATAGAGATGTGGGTATTTAGTAATCCTTGTGTCCATTGTCCATCCATTTGTCAATCTATCCATCTTTCCTTCTATCCAGCATAATCTTGTTAGTGCAGCTTGTCCCTCAGCTTTTGATGGAATGTCATGAAACTTGGTAAATATTATGGTCATCACCTGAAGAGGGACAAATTCCTTTGCTCCCACAGTTTTTTTTTAGAGTTATTGCCCATTTTGTCCCGTAACATGACACAATCTTGCTAGTGCAACCATTCCTGCAGTTTTTGATGGATTCCCTTGAAAGTTGGCAGATTTTATGGTCATTACTGGAAGATGAGTATATCGACAAATCATCTTTTGTTGGATTGCTATTAAACTCTGTAAATATTATGGTCATGATCTCAAGATGTACATATTAACAAATTACTTTGCTTCTACAGTTTTTGTTAGAGTTATTGCCCTTTATGTCTTGTAGCTTCATGCACTGTATGACACAATCTCATGAGTACAACTAGTCCCACAATTTTTTTATAGATAGCCATGAATTTTGGTAAATATTATGGTCATATCTATAAATCACTTTGCTCCCACAATTTTGATGAGAATTAATGCCCATTTTGTTGTAGCTTAATGCAGTGTATGGCAATCTCGTTAGTGCATAGTCCTGCAGTTTCTGATAAATTGGTGATAGTTGGTAAATATTTTGACCATCACCTGATATGTTGACAATTCAGTTTGCTTCTCTAATTGTTGTTGGAGTTATTGCCCTTTTTGTCATGCAGCTGAATTCAGGGTAAGATAGAATCTTGTAAACACAACTTGTCTTGACATTTTTTATGGATTGCTGTGAAACTTGGTATATTTGGTCATAATTTAGAGATGCACATATTGACCAATATTTGTGCTCCCTTGATTTTTGTAAGAGTTATTGCCCTTTTTGACTTACAGCTGGATGCAGTGTATGACAGAATTTAATCTACCCTAGCAGCTTTTAGTAGATTGATGTGAAACTTAGTACATATTATGGTCATCACAGTTTTGATGGATTGCCATGAAATTTTGGTAAATATTATGGTCATCGCCCAAAGATGTATATATCAACAAATCACTTTGTAAGAGTAATTGCCCTTTTTTGTCATGTAGCTAATCACATTATATATAATACCATCTAGCTAGCACAACTAGTTCTGCAGTTTTTGATAGATTGCCATGAAACTTGGTAAATAATATAGTTATCACTTGGAGATGCACATATCGACAAAACAGTTTTGCTTCCACAAATTTTACTATTGAGTTATGGCCCTTTTTGTCTTGTAGCAGTGTTATACAGTCTTGTTAGTGCAACTAGTCCCACATTTTTTTTTAAGGATTGCCATGGGACCTGGTAAATATTATGGTTATGACTTGAAGATGTGCATATGAAGAAATCACTTTGCTCCCACAATTTAGGACACAATCTCATTAGCACAACTAGTTTTGCACTTTTTCTTTCATTTGTTTATGGATTGCTGTGAAACTTGGTATTTATTATGGTCATCATGTTAAGTTGCACATATTAACATATTTTTGTGCTCCTTTGATTTTTGTAAAGAGTTATTGTCCATTTTAACTTACAGCTGGATGCAATATTATGACAGAATTTAAACTACCCTTGCAGCTTTTAGTAGATTGATGTAAAACTTAGTACATATTATGGTCATCATCAGAAGATATGCATATTGACTAATTATATTACTTGCACTATTTTAAGAAGAGTTATGCACTTTTTTTTACTATAGACTCATCTTCATCATGGGGCAGGGATTGGAGGTGGAGGTATAATTATTGGAGCAAATTGCTCACCATTCCTCTTGTTATTTATTGATTTGTTTCTGTCACCATCAACATAACAGCTGCTGATCACAAAGGAGGTCCAGATGGATCGAGTCAGAGAGTTATATGGATCATTATACCTGTATGTGTGATTGCAGTAGTTGCATCTATTGTAGGACTGTTGATATACATTCACAGACGCAGAAGAACAAGGTAACATGTCTTTCTTACAATTGTATATGGGTTTCAGTCATAAGGAGCATTGTACATTTCAATTTCATTAAGGTCATGTGTATTGGTTAGTACAGAATTTTGTGAAAGCAGCTACTCTTGTAGCTTTTAGTAGATTGATGTGAAACCTATTACACATTATGGTCATCATCAGAAGATATGCATATTGACTAATCATATTACTTGCACTATTTTCAGAAGAGTTATGCACATTGTTTTTACTATAGACTCATCTTCATCATGGGGTAGGGGTGGGAGGTGGATATATATTTATTGGAGCAAAATGATCACCATTTCTGTAGTTATTTATTGATTTGTTTCTGTCACCATAAACATAACAGCTGATTCTCTTCATGTGTTTTGCATTAATCAGGAGGATATTTTTTATAAATCAGGGTCCATCTTGTTTGTTCTACTGATTACGCCTAACAAAATTGCAAAGACCCAAATCTGTTGTCACATTATGAGATGGCAGATCTGGGCCTATGCAGTTTGTAGTTGGAGCCAACTTATAAGCACATATATATAGTAACTGTTTGGTATATCACTTAGTTGCAGATATATTTTATGTCTATTTATGTTTTGTTTGTATATGTAACTTTTTATTGTACACTTTGAAAAACTATTGATTTAATATTGACAAGGCCAGCAGTTAAATCCCTCAATCTGAAATTTGAAAACCAAAGAGTGCCATAGAGTATCCTTGTCTAAAACCCATTGTAATATGTACAAAGGAGCCGAATCTATCATCAAAAATAGTTGCTGTTAATAACCAATATTATTTGCCAAGCTGATTGGATTAGGCCTCATTTTGTGGCTTTATATAATATGGCAAAAGAAACCTGTCAGTTTATGAGTCACATAGCTATCAGTTTACTCTCTGGGAATTACTAACTGTGCAGACTGTAACAAGAATTTAATATCAGTTGTAAACAATTAAATTTTTTTATAATATCAGAGAATACAAAAAGATTGACAAGGCAGGCTAGATCTCACTATGGCAAGAAAAGTAGGTCTTAGTTACATGTACCAATACATTTCATTGGTGTGAATATATGTTGTTAATTGAATATTGCCCATTCAAAGATTACTTTCTTTCTTCCAGCTGATTGTGTTATGATTAACACTGTTTCTTAAGATTTTGTGCAGAAGTTTAACAAGGAATTTTAAAAATCCTGTGTAACTGATGTGACACCAAAAAAAAAATAAAGCTGAGGGTCAATGATATTTACCATCAGCTAAATAGTGAAATCATTCTTTTTTCTCCAGACAATAACATGACTTCACCTGACCTTGAAAAATACTTAAAATATGAATATGTTCAAGAACCAGACATTCTTTTTCAGATGTCTGAAAGATATCTGTGCTCACAGTTTTACTTGAAATGACTCATTTAAGATTTTAAATAGAATAATTATACAGTGTTCATCCTCTGCTTAAGATATAAGATGGAGGGATTTCCTTTAAACTCATTTGTTTTGTAAAATATGATGTTTTTTTTTACATAATTATTTTTTAAAATGCCATTATGCAGCAGTTAGTATTAGTAGGTATATCCTTTTAATAGCCATGTATCAAATATAATCCCTTCTCTGTTTTCTTCATTTGTCAATGTCTTTCACAGCAATCCTGGAAGAGAACATGAAGCTGGTCAATCATCAGTAAGTCCTACTTTCTTTTTATACACCTGTATTCAATCAGAAGTATTATGATATGGCATTGTTTATCCAACCATTAACATGTGCTTGTCTAGTCCATAACTTTCAAGCCTTGTAGAAATTTGGATGAAACTTTACCCAGATATATATCATGACAAGACATTGTGTCATTTACAATTGTCAGGTCCCAAAGGGTTAAGGTCATGACAAGGGAAAATGAAGCTTTGTGACCTGTTTAATTATTGTCCTGGCTGCAACTTTTGAACCACTGAAGATATTTTCATTAAACTTCATCCAGATATAAGTCATCATGAGATGATGTGTCATGTACCACAACAGTCATACCCCCACCTCAAGGTCAAGGAAAGGGAAAATTAAACTTTGTTGTCCATTTCATTGTTTGGGTTGTAATTTATGAACAATTTAAGGTACTTCTTTGAAACTGTATTGGAATGTACATTATGACTGGACAATGTGTCACTTGTTACAGTCATGCCTCCTACATAAAGGCCAAGATCACTGTCAGGAAAAATGTAACTGTGACCTATTTCCTTGTCTGTACCACAACCTATAAACATAGAAGATATTTTTATGATACTTTACCAGATATTGTTGTACATCATGGCTAAACAAGGAGTCACATACCACAGTCATGAACCCTACCTCTAAGGTCAAGGTCGCAGTAAAGAAAAATGTAACTGACCTGTTTCCTTGTCTGTACCACAACCTTTGAAGCATAGAACATATTTTCATGATACTTTACCCAGATATTGTTGTACATCATGGCTAAACAGGTCCTTACATACCACAGTCATGACCCCTGCCTTTAAGGTCAAGGTCACGGCAAGGGAAGTTGTAACCCTGTGACTTGTTTCAGTTTGACCTTTTTATGTTTTGGTCTGTAAGTTTGTGAACTAAACAGATATTATAGTGAAACTTTACACAGGTATACATCACAACTGGATAGTGCATCACAGTCATGATAGTCAGGTTCCTAGCTCAAAAGTCAGATCATGGTAGGAGAAAAGACTCAAGATGTGCATACCATGTGCCACTTGCAGAAATCTGATTGTGTAAAATATTGCTTTCCAACAAAGTTGAAGCATGTGTGATTTTGCACAACTACTTGTACATTATTTTAGGCAGAAGGGATAGGTAAGAAGATCTTTACAAAGGTCCCAGAAACTCGGTCAACTACATATAGGATGGAACTGTTAATAACACAATCTCACCTTTTATATGGTAATGTGGCGTTTGATCATCTGAGGTTGTTACCATGCAGGAAACTGAATATAATGAATACTGTTAGATTTTCATGAAATAGTTATGTAAGCTCATGTTGGCAAAATCTGGCGAAGTTCAATGCTATGTCCAAACTATGCTTTAGCTAATCTAGTTGTTTGGCAAACCTATTGCAATTATTTACTATGTCATTTTTGAAGAAATGTTCAGCCCAGTGTTATTTTACACTAAAATGTATGCCATACAATCAAATGTTATTCAGAGTACATGTATTTGGTAAGCCAATTGTCTAGAAATCACATAAAACAGTGCAGAGTAAAACAAAACCTAACACATGCACTAACACTTAAGCTAATTGACAGTCATAGCACCTGAAGCATCTGCTTTTATTGATAATTATTCATAATCTGTTGAAATGCCTGTGGATTTTAGTATAAAGGATCATTATGCATATTTGTTTGATTCACTGAGCTGATTTTACGAACAATGTTTTAAACTTTGTCCAAATACATATTTGCATATGTATGTGGCTCATCAGATCAAAATGTTGACATTTTGACAATTTTGCAGAAAAACTAAGCCCAGAAACCATACCCAAAACCTATATAATTATGATTTTTTTTTTTTATATAAACTTTCTATATGTACTTCTCTCTCTCTCTCTGTCTCTCTCTCTCTCTCTCTCTCTCTATATATATATATATATATATATATATATATACACACACACACAATGGGACATAACTGATAAGGTCTCATTCTTAAGTGAAACCTCAGTAAATGGAAAGCCATTTTAATTGAAATTTTCATTTGCTCACAAAAAATTTCAGTTTTTTTATATTTCATTTTAGTATTGACTTGTTAGTTCATATATTGCGTTTGAAAAATATTGAAATGAAGCAATTATCTAACATGAAAATATAATTACAGGAATTTCATGGTGGACCCAGAATATCAACTCCTGACCTGCCAATACAAAATGGTTTGCTATGTCTGGCCTTTTTAAATAATCTTTAGAGGATAAGAGTCAAATTTAGCTATGTGATAAAGAAAAGTATGTTTCAGATAAGATTATTTGTTTTATCTGGAGTTTTTCCATAACAACCCGAATAGTTACCTGCAAATTAAAAAATGTAAAGTCACAAATTAAAAAATGTTAAGTCACCATTGCCAAGCCAGTGCCCACCAATTGACAACTTAAATTATCTGTACACATCGCTTTTCTATTGTGTAAATAATTTTCTTTTTGTGTCTTGAAATAGGCATGTTTCAAATTTGCTAAAAATAATACCACAGAAATAGACATTTTGTTCAATCAGTTTATGGTGCAACTATGGCAACAAAGGTGTTAAAAAAATTGCATCAAGAGAGCCATACTCCTAAATTTGATTAAGTAACAATAATTTCAGTTTGACCATTTGTATCAACAGGGCAGTTAATACACTAGTTTAAAGCTGCATTCTCTCCCAAAACCAATTTAAACTTTTATGACTTATGTGTTCTTTGAGGCTCTTAACTTTTTAAGTAATTGTTTTACCATAAAAATCCACCCAGATCATCCAGTTTGTTTTATTTTGTTTTGGGGAATTAATCCTCATTTTTGTAGACTATAATATATTGTCTAGAATACACTGAATGCATGGAAATTTTGAAAATGAGACTTGCTTTCCCCAGATTGTAAACATGCACCATGTTCAGATAATTATTTTGTTTTCTTATAGGGGTACAATAGTCTTTATTCCACGCACAGATTGTCTGAAAATGTAGGGGGGGGGGGGGGTAAAACCAATTTGAATGATGTAATTGCATAGCTATTACTTTTTCTGGAGGAAATTACCCTGACCGAATGATGCAATTTTGTCCTCCCATTCGGGTAAACCAGAAGATTCCAGAACTCTGGATCACCCCTGCAGCACTGCTGCTCTTCATTCTTTTGGGGAGCAGCCTAAATTGGTGGGACATCAGTGCAGGGCACAAGGAGGGAATCTGGCAATAGCAACTGGTAAGTATTACATCATTAAAATTTGTTTTATCCCCCCCCCCCAAAAAAAAAAAAAAACATTTTAATATCAGTAATACCATACCTGTTGCTATTGCATACCTGAATTAGTCAGTTTGGTGGGAGGCTAATGATCCCACAACTGGTGAAAAAAAATAAACACAAGGAATACTCACCCTCACAGAAGAGCAGGAGACTACTGCAGGATGGAATGACAATTGGGCCCAGTGAGAAAATGGAGGTGTAAAAGGAGGAGAAAGTAGTGTGAGAGTGCCAAAACGCAGCAATGACTCAAACCTCATGGGCTTTAATTGTCATGAAAGACAGGACCCTGTTGGTAAGGGACTGGTAAGCTCTCTTGATAGTTAATGCAATCCACCTAGAAATGGTGAAAGCTGAAATATCAGTTGAACCTTTAATGGGGAGGAAAAGACATTTCCTACCCTTCCTTCTCCCTTTAGAGGCTGCCAAATAAAAACATAGAGCCCTAGCTGGACACAAAAGTCCATCTTGATCATCCCCAGCACAGATATGGCTGAGAATGGGGATCTCAATTGGGAGTGGATCAACCGATGGAAGCTGGTTCTTTGCTAAAAAAAAAAAAAAAAAGTGCTTGGCAAAGAAGAGAAACTGACTCCTAATTCCCACTAAACCTGGTACACTCCTTCATCTCGCAGATGTCAAGGTGAGCAAGAAAACCATCTTGAGGGTAAGGTTCTCAAAGGAAGCTTCACCCAAAGGTTCATAGTGGGGTTATTTAGAGACCACAGGACACAAGAGAGATTCCATTTAGGTATTAGAGAACAAGACACTGGTCTTTGCAGTTCGAAATACCTGATCAGGTCTGCTAAGTGAGAAAAATTGAGAGTATTGGAAATGACTGCTTGATAGCCTTAATAGTAGAAACCGAGCATTGTTTCTCTTCTCAAAGGAATATAAGAAAATCAGCAATTGTCCTCACAGAGGAACAGCTAGGATTTACATGTTTTCTATTACACCAATCACAAAAGATTCTCCATTTGGCATCATACACAGATGTTGATCTTCTCCAGGACTGAATGATGCAACTTTGATCGAAAATGTTTCTTTGCGGAGAGATCGTTTGAGATGAGCCAAGCGTGAAGTGGAGAGTCTGTGGGCTGTTGTGTAAGAGAGAGCCCCTGTGCTGCGACAGGAGGTCCTTTCTCTGAGGTAAGGTCCTGGGATGGTCCACCAGCAGATGAAGGAGATTGTTGAATCATGATCACTGGGGCCACAGAGGGGCAATCAAAATGAGCTGAGAAGTGTAGTGCCTGACTTTGTGTAGGACCTCTGGGATCATCCTGAAAGGTGGGAAGGCATAAGCGGACAGATGATCCCACTTCAGGTTGAAAGCGTCCACTAAAGGAATTCCCCAAAGTTGGAACAGGGAGTCTGCTATAGATTGGTGAAGCGACCATTCCATGAGGACTATCTTCCCTTTCCTTAAAAGACTGTCTGCCATAATATTCTTCCTTCCAGGAAGGTGGTGAACTCGGAAGGCAATTCCTTCTGAAGTTGCCTAGCAAAGGAGGTTCCAAAAATCCATGCAGAGAGAAAGTGCATGTGTGCCTCCTTGTCTCCTGAGGTACGCTACCACCGAAGTGTTGTTGGAGGAGACCATCACGCATTGACCCCTTATTTGGTGGACACACCCCTGAAGGCATAAGAACACTGCCCTCATTTCCAAATTATTGATATGGAGGGTAGATTCTTCTCGGGACCGTGAACCTTGAAGAATCAGTCCTTCCAGCTCTAGATGAGTGCCCCACCTGGAATCTGAAGAGTGGGGTTGGGGTGAAGGTGCATGGGAACTTCAGCCAGAAACCGGTCCAGATTTGTCCACCAAATCAGATGATGGTGGAAATCCTGACCCAGAGAAATCAGAGCATTCAAAGGGTCCCTGTGTGGTTTCCATGCTGTTAAAAGAAGAAACTGGAGAGGACGCAAGTGCAGTCTGCCCAGGGGAACCAGGACCATGGCAGAGTCCAAGGTCCCCAGCAGAAAGAGAAAAAGATGAGCTGACAACGTGATCTTTACTCTCAGCGCTTCCAACAGGGACAGGATAGTGTCTACTATGTCCCGAGGTACACGGACTAATCCTCTGTTTGTGAGAAAATTCATCTCCACGTAGACAAAATCTTGAGATGGAGTGAGCTCTTATTTTCTCTAAGTATGGCAGAAAACCCAGTCTGGTCACTATGGACCAACAGTGAGATAGATCTAGTATGAGGGATTCTAGTCAGCCATTGTAAATTTAATCAATCGTCGAAATATTGGGGATTGGAATACCTAGTGATCTTAAATGGGCTGCAACTTCTAGGTGACCCTGGTAAAAGCTTTGGGTGTGGAGGCTAGGCCGAACGGCATGGCTTGAAATTGGAAGACCTCCCCATCCAAGCAAAACTGGAGGTACTTCCTGTGTGGAGGAAAGATAGGGATGTGAAGGTACCCATCCTGAAGATCGATGGAGACCTCTCAATCGCCCAGTCTTATAGCATTCCTGACTGAGGTTGTGGTTTCCATCTTAAATGGTTCCTCCAGCAGAAATCTGTTTAGGGAGGAAAGGTCAATAATTAGGTGAGACTTTCCCCCTTTCTTGGGAACCAGGAAAATCTGGGAGTAGAAGGCTGGAGATGGGTCTTTTAACACCCTCTCTACTGCATCCTTCCGAACAAAGGTGCGAAAATGGGGGACCTTACTAGAGGAGGGAGATACCGGAACCAAAGCTGATAGCCATATTTTATGATAGCAAGGACCCAGCCATCAACCGTTACGTCAGACGAAGCCTCTGAAAAGAAGTTTAGTCTGGAACCAACGGGAACCAAAGGAAGAGGTATGCTCTGCAGGAGGGAGCAGGTCCCTAGGGCTATCCACCTTTGTCCGTAGGAAAGGGGGAAGAGCCTGCAAACTTCCTTCTTGGGCCTTTGCAGCATGCCCTTCTAGGACCCGCCTGAGGGGGGAGGGCTCTGAAAAGGGGTTGTTGCTTTGACTGGGGCTGTGCAGCTTTAAAAAATGTAGCTGATAGCCCTGAGGGGGTCAGGATGATTTTGCTTCTTGACTGCTTTTGAAGAGCCAGGAACAGATGCAAGGGACAGGTTTTGAGGTCTCTAAAATTCCGAGTAGCCACAAAGGGGACGAACCCTCTGAAGAGAGTCTCCGCCTCCAGGAGGGCAGCCCTCATCAGGTTCTTACTGAGCTCTAGTAAGACCTTGGAAGTGTCCAAAGCAACATCCTTGCGGAGGTGGAGAAGCTCCGCTGACAAGGCCATGGACAAGGATCATGCATGCCTAGAAGTTTTTCCCACTGCTTCCAACAAATGATGGAGAGCCATTGCAACAGAGATTCCTCTTTCAGCAGGCTGAACAAGGCTGCTAAAAAGAGCTCAGCATGCAAGGCTACAGTTACTAGTGACCTTGCCTTTTGCTCTAAGGATTCCAGCATTTTCACTGGAAGGCGAGCCCAGGTCCCCATAGAAAAACCCACTTGCGCCGCTTCAGGATCCAAAGTGGGAGGTTTGGTGGGCCAGGAAGGGGTATGAACCTTATAGCTAGAAGCAGCTACCTAGGATCGCAAGATGGAGGGGGGACAGACCACTCCCAAAGTTGTCTAGCAAAGTCTTGGCCCTTTCTAAACCCTTGAGCGAGCTCCTTGATCATAACTGAGTGAGGAAGTAATGAGATCTGGTAGACAGTTTTCACCAGAAAGTTTCTCCAAACTGGAAAGAATTTTAGAGTCACCAAAACCTGAAGGTTTGGGACACAGGTCAGTGGGCAAGAGGCAGTTAAACTCGTTTACAGCTTTATCAAAAAACCAGCTCTCCTCCTCCTGCCTCCTTAACGGACGGGTGAGAGGGGGCAGGGAAACTGAAAGGAGGTGGTACCACATTGGCCTGTTCTGTGTCAAACTCATGCTCATTGACAAGGACAGAAAGGACGTCTTCGTTCTGCTCTCTCTTTCTCCTGGGAGGCAGGACTACGTGATCCAATGTCTCTCTATTATGGGGGAGACTTGGGGCAGGAGGAACTTGAACTGGTATTTCCTCCTACAAAGCTAAGGGACTGTTCTTAGCAGTGGATTCAGCAGATGAGTTAGGGTGACTTGAGGTCACTACAATGTGGCCAAGGTCCAGAAGTCAATGGCTGCATGTAGAGAAAGGGCCAATCGCTTCCCTGTAGGCCCCACATCCCTTATGGTTTAGAGAGATAATAGGGAAGGGGGATGCCAATCTGATCCCCTTCCTTAATCTGGCATCTGTAAGCCGATTTCCAGTCCCCCGAGTGATGAAACAGCAGTCTGGAGAGATGGGGGAAGGGACTTGGCCCGATCCCTATCTCCGTACCCTCATGGCACCAAAGACCTGTGCCCAGTGCCTGGTCAAGGACTCGTCAGGTGACTCAGATCTGTAGGAAAATCCTCCCCCAGGCCTGATACACTTTGATCTGAGCTCTCCCCTTACTGAGGGGCTCAATCCGGTCACTGACAATGGGCCTCTGAGGACTGAAAGGGTGCTGCTGCCCCCTTACAGGGGGGCGTGACTCACTTTCAGCCCTTAATGAGCTGTGGGTCAGTAGAGGGAGATGCTCCCCCCTCACAGGGGGTTGGGACTATCTGCCCTTATGGACGAGAGAGGGTGCTGCTCCTCCCTGAGGGGAGGGTGCAACTCCCTGTCTGTCCTGGTGACAAAGAGTGATTGCTGCTCCTCCCTGTCTGGAGGATGCAACTCGCTCTCTGCCCTCATGGAATGGGGAAGGTGCTGCTCCTCCCTCTCGGGAGGGCACAGCTCACTCTACATTCATTTATAACCTCCCTTGGGAGGGGGTCTACTAACCCTAAGAATCTCTGAAGAGACTTGGGTAATCTTTCTCTGAGACCCGAGGACCTGCAAAACTCCAAAGAAGATGAGGATACCTTCTTCATCGCTTTGTAGGTTCGTCTATTTTCTTGTCAGACCACAGGCTACAAAAGAGACAGCCATTTGTCCACTCACAGCGTGGGCAAGATAACAAGTGGGGTGTGTGTCTCAGGGTATTTCCTGTGACCACACCTACCCACACCTTGCTTAGATATTTTTTCCATGTTTCATAAAGGTTTCTGGTCTCCTAGTTCATCCACAGGGGTGGAATGCCTGTCAGATCCATGAGGTCAGTGGTCACATCTGACACTATGTAATATGTTTTTGAGCACCTAAACAACACCCACTGTAGTGCATGCAGGGATCAGAGAAGAGAGACATGATGACTTCCATCTACAGCTTACTTTTAGTAGAAGTGCTGCAGTGTTTATGGGGGTGCCAATAATGGCACATGCTAATAAAAATATAGATATAGGACTGTTAGCATAGTACCGGAATTACAACCAGTAATAAAATAATGGATAATATTACATAATGAAAAGTTTATCACCTTCAGACCCACTAATAAACTATAGATCTGCATCTGCTGTATTCCAGAGAAATGTTTCCCAAACTCCTACTTGCTTTTTTTTTAAATGTATGTATTTATTGTAATGTGTATACAGAGTTTAAGCTGTATTTTCAAACATATTTATCATAAATGTATACTTGTTTGCACAGTGATGTATAATACAATTTAGATTCACCTTTTGTGATTTATATCATTGTTTCCTGCTGATTGATCTGAAGATAGCATTTCTGTTTGACTTTTGAGCTGGATCATATATTGTTATTTCATTATGATGCAGCTGGATTTTGATCATACTGTATTAATTAATTTATCTGTGTGATTAAAATATTTAATTCATTAAAATGTAGAAAGAAATTTATATCTTATTTGTGTAATTAAGTGTAAACATTAAATTCTACCAAAGAATTCAAGAATACATTTTAAAAATATTTTCCAGAGTTGTCTTAGTCGATTATCACATATATACTATCTTATACCTTGCCTATACTATCTCATACCTTGCATATACTATCTTATACCTTGCCTATACTATCTTATACCTTGCCTGTACTATCTTATACCTTGCTTGTACTATCTTATACCTTGCATATACTATCTTATACCATGCCTATACTATTTTATACCTTGCCTATACTATCTTATACCGTGCCTATGCTATCTTATACCTTGCATATACTATCTTATACCATGCCTATACTATTTTATACCTTGCCTATACTATCTTATACCTTGCCTATACTATCTTATACCTTGCCTATACTATCTTATACCATGCCTATACTATCTTATACCTTGCCTATACTATCTTATACCTTGCCTATACTATCTTATACCTTGCCTGTACTATCTTATACCTTGCCAGTACTATCTTATACCTTGCCTATACTATCTTATACCTTGCCTATACTATCTTATACCATGCCTATACTATCTTATACCTTGCCTATACTATCTTATACCTTGCCTATACTATCTTATACCATGCCTATACTATTTTATACCTTGTCTGTACTATCTTATACCTTGCCTATACTATCTTATACCTTGCCTATACTATCTTATACCTTGCTTATACTTTCTTATTACCTTGCCTATACTATCTTATACCATGTCTATACTATCTTATACCTTGCCTATACTATCTTATACCATGCCTATACTATCTTATACCTTGCCTATACTATCTTATACCATGCCTATACTATCTTATACCTTGCCTATACTATCTTATACCTTGCCTATACTATCTTATACCATGCCTATACTTTCTTATACCTTGCATATACTATCTTATACCTTGCCTGTACTATCTTATACCTTGCATATACTATCTTATACCTTAAGTTTGGCACTAATAATAATTTTAAAAATTTAAAGTTAGATACAGATGGTGATGATGAAAGCTGAATTACCTAGATAAGGGAAATAATTTCAGAATTAATACTTTACATCAGAGAGAGAGAGATGATAATGCAATATTTTTTCAGGTTCAGTTAGTCCATATGAAGAATTAACTAGCATTGACCTTGATGTAGATGCTAATCCAATCAACCCTGCTGATATTCTTCAACATAAGGAACACTTTAGAGCACATACAAGGCAAGTGGTTCCACATAATCAAGAGACCTCAAACTGCATCTATGACAGCATGGAAAACACCTATGCAAGACATTCATTTGCTGACCCTTTGATTAGTGAGCCTTTCAGCTCTCCAAGTAATAATGTCAATGACATCAGCAACACAGATCCAAAACAGATCATTGGTCGAGGAAATATTTCAGAGACTGTCACGCAACAGCCTAATAGAGGAGGACATTGCAGTATTGTAAAAACTCTCAAAGAACACAGTCAAGCCAAACAAGGTTAGTATATGATGAACTCAGAGATGCACATTGTCTGTCCTTATCCAGTATGCCCTCTGACCACAGGTAATTGACAGCATTTCTTTTATGAGTTCGATCTTACTGCACCAAGTAGAATTCTTCATAACACATTCACAAATAAAGTTAGATGACTCTGCAAAGGATGATATATGAAAAAACAGATCTAAACATGAAACTTGAATATGGTGATCATCTTACTATGAAGCCACATGGTATATTGCTGCCTCTCTTATAGCACAGGTTACCATATATGCTTTCATATAGGTTGGTCTAACTGCAAACAACATAGACCCTGAACTTCAAACACAATAATTTAATTTCCATTTTAAAAGACTTTTGAGCATTTTGATGAAAATATTCGAAAATCTAATTCCCCCAACACATTGCCAGAGAGAGGGTCATGACATCTTAATGGCATAAAAGTTTGTGACATATGTTTTGAATTTTACTGCATCAAAACTTTTAATGTTAAAACAATCAGAAAGTACTTTACATTTCAGATGCATCAAAATTGCTTGTATCATAACTTACATATCATAATTCTTACAATCAACTTACAAACTAATGAATTAATTGTCCCTTCACTGTTTAAATAAAATACAAAACAGCTTTATTTCACTCCATCCATTTGCCTATATTTTAGGCTGTCTGCCTTTATGCCATAATATGTTTGTTAGTATAAGTCTGAGGTGACCATAAGCATTTGTATTGTACACCTATGATAGTGCAACCAGTCCTAATCTTTCATTTATACCATATGACTGGCTATTATAATAACATATTGAACTAACTCGTGTGCATAGGCTTTATTACAAACCCATTTAATCTTACCTTGGTGATCAGGTGTTTGATATGGATTTTCAGTCCATATTTCTACATCGTCCACCCAGAACAGAACCATTTAAATGTTTTCACTGTAACTGTCTGCATGATGATATTCTCAGATGCACCTAATCAGACTTATATAATTCCCAAATTGTTTTAGGTATCATTCATAACCATATCTAAACATATTTGGAAAGTGCAAAAGAGAGGGTATGTAACAAATATTAACTGCATTCATGTTTTGTTGCATGTCCGGGGGGGGGGGGGGGGGGGGGGGGGGGAGGGGAGTAGAACTAGTTTGATGTGGTATATGAATCATGGTCTTGACAGATTTGTTCTTTCTGTCGACCCAAAACAAATGACATGTAGATTTTTATACAATTTGTACATCAAAATATATATTGGATGGTGAAAAGTCATATAGTACACAAGGGAAGTAAATGTCACTTTATTCCTATAGTTATTTTCCTTGCTAAAATTTTGCTATTTCCACGATCATGCACTATGTTTTCTAGATCTTTTTTATATGTAATTGACCAGACACAAAATGAAAGATAACTGTGCCCATGTATCAAGTGGTCCAGCTCAAATGAAACCTATCAGAAACTACTCAACAAAGATTGTGACACTAATTGGACTCCACACTTTTCTCAACAATTTATCTGAAAACTTTCTACCTTACAAAAGCCACCCTTCACCAATGCCAGAATGCTAGAGCTTTCAGTAAAGGTGGATATGTAAAGTTTGTGAATCAGGTTGACATTACATCCAGAATATTTTGCAGTCAGCGCAAGTATGAGGAACCACACAGAGTACACATGACCATGCAAGCACTGAACAGAAAAATTATGGAAGCTTTTTTTATATCTGTTGATCTTCATTTCTAAAATGTATTAAACCCTGGGATTACATTCATGCATTTATATTTGATAGGTCCCACTGCCATCACTCTCTTCTCATGATTGTATGAATATATTGTCTTGTATATGGCAGTTTGCAGTGTATTTTTATTTTATTTATTTCTTTATCTGTTGAATAATTGATTGATCACATCATGTTTTTTTATTTCTTTATTTATTTATAATAAAAGTTGTTTAATAACCATACATTATACCAAGCATTAGAATATTCATTAACTTAGGTTTAAAGTTATGTGTGCTGCATGAAGAAATATTAAGTTAAAGACTATTCACCCAAGATTGGTCATCAGACCAAGTGAGCTTATCATATGGCCCTGTGTCCATTGTACATCATCCCTCATCAGTCGCCTGTCAATCAATGTTTGTTATTTTCAGCTTTATCTAAAAAAATAACATTGGATCAGTTTCGATGAAATTTTGCAGGGAGTCTTGAAGTAAAAAAAACTTTTTTACAGTTATTTCTGACATATTCACCATTAAATATGGCAGAAGTTACTAAACACATATAATCTTTAAATAACTTTGTCTCAAATATCGCTCATCAGAATTTTACAAAATTTTGCAATATTCTGACCAAAGACCATTTCAAATTGCAGAAATGATGCCGATCTGCCATCATGTATAGCCATTTTACTAAAACTAGAAACTTCATACTGGTTCTTAAATTTGACAGAAAGCATTCAGATATAAATGGCATTCAAAATTTATGCAAAGATAGCAATCCACCATCAGATATGGCCACCACTGCTAAAGATGAAATAGGTATGAAGGCATTTCAGATTTGTAGAAATGATGCCAATCTTGTCATGTATGGCAGCGATTACAACAAAAAAGAAAAGTCTTAAAATATAATCTCAGATACCACTCAACAGAATTTTACTAAATGTTGATAGAAAGCTTAATGGAATTAAGGCCTCTCAAAATTTTATCAATTATGCCAATTCACACTCAGATATGGTCACCATTACTAAAGATAGAAAGAAACTTTAAATGACTTCTTAAAAAGAACTCAACATAATTTGACCAAATTTGACAGCATACTAGCATGAAACCTTTTCAGATTTATATCACTCATGTTAATCTGTCCTCCAATATAGCTACATCTAGCATTACTATAAAAAATTTAAGAACTTCAATGACTTTTTTAAACACTGCACAACAGAATTTAACCAAATTTGATAGAAAATATCCTGGAATAAAGGCATTGTCGTCACCCTTGAATGAAGACACAACAATTGAGAAACCTTCAAACAACTGTTTTCATAACCAATCAACAAAAATTAAGAAATTTTAGCAATATAACCAGATTAAAGAGTGTAGTTCATTTTAGCTCTACTGGTACATGACCAAAAGAGCTTATCACTTCGTCTGCATCCATCATCCATCCATCATGTATCATCCATTCATAATTGTTTGTTATCACTATTCCTCTTAAACTACTTGGAAGAAAGTTATGAAACTTGACACAAGTTTCGTCCAGAGGTCTGGTCGGTCCTGAATGGAAATGGCGCCTCCTGAACATCCAATATGGTGGCCACTATGGCCATCTTGAAAATCTTGTTATCACTTCTCTTACTAAACCTAATGCCATATCAACATGTGATTTTTTCTTAAAGTGATTTTATGACTTGTAGATTGTGGTTAATGAAAATGGTGCCAATCTGACGTCCAACATTTTTCTAAATCTCGTCATTGTTACTTCTCCTGTAGTTCACTTAAAGAGGTTTTATGACTTGTAGATAGCCCTTGACAAAAATGGTGCCAATCTGACAGCCAACATGGCCACTGTGCTGGCCATCTTCAAAATCTTGTCATTGTTGTTCGTCTTGAATGGATGGTCATATAAACCTGCAGTTTCACTAAAAGATTCGTTATAACACATTGTCAGATGGCCCTAAATGAAAATGGTGCCAGCTTGATACCAAGCATGGCCACCTTGATAATTATATTATCACTACTCCTTATGAATGGATGGTCATGTTAACATGGGTTTTATTTATCACTAAAAGGCTTCATATAACATTATGACAATTAGATGGTCCTAACTGAAATGGTGCTATCTGACATCCAACATGGCTAACATAGTGCCCATCTTAATAATCCTTATATCACTACACCTCCAAACCAGATGGTCATATCAACATAAGATTTTCAATAATGATTTCTTATGATTTCTAGATAGTGCTAAATGAAAAAACTGTGCTGATGTGACATCCAGTATGGTCATGATGGTGGCCATCTTGAAAATCTTGATATTTGTTTTTCCACATGAACAGATGGTCATATTGATATAGGATTTTCACTAAAAGACTTTTATTACATTCACATGGTCCTAAACGAAAATGTTGCCAATCTGACATCCAGCATGGCCAACATAGCAGCCATCTTAAAAATCTTGTTATTACTACTACTCCTGAACAATTGGTCATATCGACATGTAATTTTCCATAAAAGTCTTCTCATGATTTCTAGATGGTTTCAAATGAAAAAAGTGCTTATCTGACATCCAGCATTGTTACCATAGTGGCCATCTTGAAAATCTTGTTATTGTTACTCCTACACAGATGGTGACATTAACATGAAGTCTTCACTGAAAGATTTTTTATGACATATAGATGGTCCTAAATGAAAATGGTGCCATCTTGAAAATCTTATTATTGCAACTCCTCCAGAACCGATGATTTGACATGTATCAGTTAACACAGGCTTTCGTAAAAATCCTTCTTATGACAATCACATGTATATGGTCTGAAATAAAAATGGTGCCCATCAGACATCATGGTGGACATCATGAAAACCTTGTCATTGCTACTTCTCCTGAAGGATTCACTACAAGACTATTATGGTATGCAAAATGAAAATGGTGTAGATATGACCTCCAATATGGCTACCAGTGTTTATCATGAAAATCATGTTATGATTACTCTTCCTGAATGGATGGTTGCAGTGACAAAGGGTTTTAGTCCTATATTAAAATGATATTGTTCAAACTGCCAATATTGTTGCCTTGCTGGCCATCTTGAAAATCTTCTAATAGCTGCTTCTCATGAACAAAATGGCTGTATTGACTTTTCACTGAAACGCTATAATAATATGTAGCTGGGCTTGCAAGAAAATGTTCTGACATCCAAAATGGTAATCATAGTGGCCATAAAAAAAATCCTGTTACCACCACACTTGAAATGACGGTGGAACTTCTATTTGGTTTTGTATTTGGTCCTGAATGAAAAGGGGACAGATTTTAACACCAACATACTGTGCTATTATCAACAAGTTTGAAAACTGTACCTTGCTGTGAATTCAAAGGTCACTGCTTGCATTTTTGTACTTCACTGAGTTTATGAAGACAGTTGCCGGTATTTGCACATAAAGAAATGAATTTTAACCAATCTGTGTATTTCATTGTTTTCAATAAACAAGTTGATATTCAGCACTCGGACATTGATTTCAAGATCAAACTTCTTAACTCAGGTTTTCATATATCATGGCTTGAAAGCATGATAATGTAAACAAGTATGAATGGATTTTTATCAAAGCAAGTTTGTGGATATATATCTGAAGAATATATTGAGCACTTGAATAATTTTAAAAAAAAAATAATTATGGATTACAACACTTAGCATGTGGATTTTTCTTGAGATGAATTCAGTTATATCTTGTTTAAGGTCAAAGGCTATGACAGAGAATTTTTTAGTGCACTTAACTTGTGGACATGTTAGCTCAAACATATTTTTGTTACCAGAAATGGTATCTTAGAGTTTCTAAAGAATATCCGAGATGATTTCAATACTCATTAATTAATAAATATAATAGGAGAGAAGAAATGGACATTGTATGAATTGCTATTGATTCCTTTTGACCAGTATAGCATCATTCTAGTTATTATGACTTATCAATATACGTGTATTAATTTATCCATGTATTTAGATGCTGCTGTGACAATCTCTAAGAAATTTAAATAAAGCAAAACGAAAAGCAAATCAATGGAATGCAAAATACAGGTCATAAAGTTGTACCTGTTTTTGTTTTTTTGTTTTGTTACTCATGATGCCTATCTAGTTGCATGCTAAGGGATCATGCTGAAATGCTGACCAGTCTGCTGCTGTCAGCTTTTTATTGACCTGGCACTTAATGCTGCTGATCTGATATTAAAGTGCTGACTTGCGGAAATTTCCAAATATCATCCAACTGTTGATTTATTTGACTGAAAAATGTAGACATTTTCTAATTTGTCACAAATGTTTCAAGGATGTTGTAAATTATTAGCATTATAATGAAATTTCAAGCCTGTTCCAGAAAATCATTCTGAAAAAAACACTGACTCCTACATGTAGTGATACGTTAGAGTCATCCGATAGTATGGTTGGAAAGTATGTATACTGTCTATAATTTGTATGGCATTTTCTTATTCCTTTATGACATAATAATCTAATGCTAAAGCGTTTTTTCTCAGATGTGTTTCTTGTAAAAATATACTTACTCTTTCACAATATGACAGACACTGACTGATAAAAATATCAAAGGTGTGGTCATGATAGATACCTTTAAATTTTGTTGTAATTGAGCATTCATCCTAAAGTGCACTAAACATATACAGTATACTCCAGTTTTTATATCTCTGGTACAGTGTATGTTTAATTAACTTGATTTGAAATACTGTGACTTTTTCCCTAAAATGTTTCCTATAAAATGGAAATTATTGAAAGAATTATTCTTTACATGTTGCACCTTAATTTCCTGTTTGTCTGTTACAGATGAGGCAGTGAAGTCAGTTTTCATGTTCTTGGCAGAATATTATGTAGTGGAATTTAAATTCTTTTACAGAAGACTTTTCCATATGTGTAAGTATTTCATTTTGGTGCATACACACTTTTCCATATGTGTAAGTATTTCATTTTGGTGCATACACACTTTTCCATATGTGTAAGTATTTCATTTTGGTGCATACACACTTTTCCATATGTGTAAGTATTTCATTTTGGTGCATACATACTTTTCCATATGTGTAAGTATTTCATTTTGGTGCATACATACTTTTCCATATATGTAAGTATTTCATTTTGGTGCATACATACTTTTCCATATGTGTAAGTATTTCATTTTGGTGCATACACACTTTTCCATATGTGTAAGTATTTCATTTTGGTGCATACATACTTTTCCATATGTGTAAGTATTTCATTTTGGTGCATACATACTTTTCCATATATGTAAGTATTTCATTTTGGTGCATACACACTTTTCCATCAGTGTAAGTATTTCATTTAGGTGCATACACACTTTTCCATATGTGTAAATATTTCATTTTGGTGCATACATACTTTTTCATCAGAGTCCTGTTGCTGTGGGGAAGATATTTATGTTCCATAAGTCTCTCAGTAATTGAAAGCTTGTTTAGCTATAAAAAGTTGCTCCAGTTCTTACATCAGATTAAAGAAGATAACATTCTGGATTCAGTAACTGAGTCTATAAGTTTCTCCCTTCAGATGGTCAATTTGCAATAGAGTTATAAATGTTTGTTTTATCATACAAGAAGGATTAACAAATAAGAATCACTAATGTGTTGATTACTCTTCTTCTAACCACACTTTTTCATGTCTAGTCATGTTATAAAATGAGTTAGTATTTACAGATAAATTGCATATTTAGAACATTGTGCAGAGATTTCCTCAGATGCATGACAGACTGCTACTGAAGCAGATTAAAAATAAATTACTGAAAACCACCTAACCAGTTAGTTTTAAAAGGTAATTAAACAACTACATTCAACAATGAGATTTTAAAACATGAAGAAAAATTGTATGAAGTTTGAGGTAATAAAAGATTGAATTGACATATTTCATTGTCCGGTTTTAATGGAGAATATAATATTTTATGTATATGTCCAACCATCCATCTTTCCTTCCTTCTTTCAAAGTTCAATAGATAGTTCTTTTTGCATACATCTTTTTACATTTCTGTCTTCTTTCAAACTAAGGGTGCACAGCTATTAATTACTCAACCTTGGTTGAAGTTTTAGGTGCACATCCCCCAAACAAGGCGCTTTGTGCATATGTGCATGCTTGTATTGTGAATCATGTTTCCTCCATCAAACAGCTTTCCTATGCCTTAATTCTGAAGCTAATTTTTATATTTGATATTAATTGGATGAAATGAGCCACAGTTATACATAATGACAAGATGCTGTATTGTTATACATAATGACCAGATACTCTGTTGTTATACATAATGACCAGATACTCTGTTGTTATACATAATGACCAGATGCATTACTGTTATACCGACCAGATACTGTATTGTTATACATAATGACCAGATACTTTATTTTTATAAATAATGACCAGATGCTGTATTGTTATACTGACCAGATACTGTATTGTTATACATAATGACCAGATGCTGTATTGTTATACATAATGACCAGATGCTATATTGTTATACTGATCAGATACTGTATTGTTATACATAATGACCAGATGCTATATTGTTATACATAATGACCAGATACTGTATTGTTATACTGACCAGATACTGTATTGTTATACTAACCAGATACTGTATTGTTATACATATTGACCAGATACTGTATTGTTATACATATTGACCAGATAGTGTATTGGTATACATATTGACCAGATATTGTATTGTTATACATATTGACCAGATGCTGTATTGTAAAACAGAATCAAATTTTTATTATCAGGGTTCATAGTCAAGAGTAAACCTTGGGTATTTTGTGTTTCCTTTGTAAATTTTAAGCCATTCAGGAGCTGAAGCTAGTATAACTAGGAGGAATACCATTTACTAAATGTGCTGTCCCATCTTCACACTCAACATCAAAAGTATTCCTTCTGATATTTTGAAGTCCTCCTCTCAGGATGACACAAAAATGCAGTTATTACTCTTTGAACTTTGTTAATTTTGCAGCTGGAAAAACGCATGCAAAAGAGCCACCTGTGGAGTCATGGATAAAAGATGCACGTGTGGAAGATAGCAACAAAGAAATACGTTATAAACTTCTACTACAATGGAGACAGTGGTATGGAAAATTGGATGATAATATTTTCTTGATTATGAAGAAGGCTCTAGAGGATTCCAATGCCAATGAAATTTTAGCAAATTTAGAGACTAAGTTTAAAGATAATTTTCCTTCCTGATTAGAGTTTTTTTGATGGTGAAGAGTGGACACCCATGCCAAAAAATTATGTCTCTTTAGAACTTGTATATATTTTTAAAGACGAATATATTTAATAGTATATGTAAAATTCAGTTAGACATATCTCGACACCAGTATATGTTGTACCTAAAAGAGACAGTACTTAAACATGAAAATGTATGGTCTGACACAGATACACATTTTTAGATCACACTGGTTAGAGGATGATATTCTGCCTGAATTTTAATTCATTTGCCTTCATACATTGTTGGAATATTAATGAAGAAAATCTTCACTTAAAAAATATATATACATCTTGAATGAATTAATTTATTTTTATTTATGAACAAAAAGATAACTCTCAGAATGATACAAAAATTATATGAATACATGTATTAATAATACTTTGTATAAAGACAATCATACCTCATATTAAAGATATGAAGTAAGCTATATGCAAGTCATATATGAGAGTTTTGAATTATAGGTAATTACAGTTGACATATCTTTTATTTTGTAATCTTTACTTGGATATGCTTTTAAGCACCTTTGTAAATAATTGACTGTCAGATTGGTAACCAACCCATTAGGGAGAAATGGGCAGGTAGACCTCTTTTTCTTTTTTGGCCTAAGAATGATAGGTTTAATAGGTATCATCATCATGCTAATTGTTAATTACTCACTCATGTTATGTGTGGCATTGTATGGTAATTGACACATCAAATATTCTCAGTTAATACCTGCTTATTAGTGATCATGTGTACCACTGACAAATTATATCATTAGCCATGTGTAAACTGTCAGGACATTTCTTTGGTTGCACCTATCAATATTTCTTGAAACAACCACTAAAGTGAAACAACAAATCAGAGTGTAAAAAGCAATGTTAACTCAACAGTATACAGCATGGGAATGAGACAAGACATTATAATCCAGCTTTTATAGTATGACCTTGACTTTAAAGCTGTATTGATTGACCTAATTAAGATGGTTAAAAAAAAGGGCATTTAAAGAAAAAGAACAAAAACATTTTTGGGTATGGGCTAGCTAAAACGTTCAAGAAGTTTCACATAGATTATGGATAGAGTTATGCCTAGCATGTCATATGTGGTCTTTACATTAAACTCTAACTTTTTTGGTTATATGCAAAAAGATTGCATTTACTGTAGTGGCTAACTATATACATGTAGTTGCTAGCTAACATATAACTAGGTGATAATGAAGATTTTCACATGCAGCTTAGATAGTGCTTAACTCCTTAGTAGGGAAAGTGACACTGAATTGGTATATTAATGACATCAAGTGCATTACACAAAATATTAGGAACAAAGTTCTTTTTATACAAAGATCAAATTTTAGATGATCGTAAATGTAGCTACTGTCAGTTTGAAAAGAAAATTAATTATGCATTTATTACCTATTTTAATTTAGAAAAGTAAATCACAATTCGTTTAAAATAGAGGGTTATTGAAAACTTTCGACATCAAACCGAAGTTTGATAAAGCATTATACTTTTAACAGCAAACAGTACAAAACTTACCAACTTTCTTATGATATTAATATAGTATTTTATACATAAATCAGAGTTTTCAAAATCATCTTTACATTTATGTTTAGCTATGTACAAAATGTCAAAGACTTGAGATATATTATAGAAATATTAATCTCTTGAATGCTAAGTTAATGTTCATCAGGTCAGAAATGTATTGCTTATAAGTCAAGTCTAACTGCAAATTGCAAAGACACAGATTGGCTGTCACATAAAGCACAGGTAGATCTGGGTCTATGCAGTTTGATAGGAGTAATCAGTAGGAAAAAAACAACTTAGACCCTAATCTTTCAGCATATTACATGATGGCAGATTGTGCTCTATGTTGTTGCAGTTGGACTTGACTTGTAAGAGAGTATATACAGTAATAGTTTTTATATATGTATATCCCCATGCTTTTTGTAGTAGTATATTTTTTTTTTTGTTTGTTTGTTTTATTGAATCTTGTGACAGAATATTACTATGCCAAGGTTTTTGTTCTTATAGTCCTCCGTTTTACTTCATGTGCATAGATTTTACCTATATAACACTTTTCTGTTTAAATTCCTTTTTGTTTTTTCTTCAGAACTTTTGATTCCTTAATTTCTTTGTGTTTTTTAGATGCTTGGTATATAAGCAAGCGCTCAATTTTTGTTTTTCATTTTGTATAATAATTGACCTTTATTTCATTTGAATGTCTTAAACAAAGTATTGTTTACAAAAAAAGTACCGTCTATGCTCGCATATAAGGTGGGTCCAAATGTAAACAACATAGACCCTGATCTGCCGTCACACAATGTGCCAGCAGATCAGGGTCTATGTTGTTTGTTCTACTGATTAGTCCTTACAAACTGCATAGAACCAGATCTGCCGGCACATTATTCGACAGCAGATCTGGGTCTATGCAGTTTGCATTTGGTATCAGATTATACACGAGTATATACGGTAATGCTCAATCTTCTGCTTACTATGCAGTGTATGTATGTCAACTGCCAGAAAGATTTGTATGTAGTCTAGCTGACTAGTTCCACAAGGGGGGCTCTGGGTGGCCAAGTGGTCTAAGATGATCGCGTTTCTCACCTCTGTCCACGTGGGTTTGAATCTCAGCTAAGCCAATGTGGGTATGTGAGAATGCTTGCCAGTAGCTTCTTGTGGGTGGGTTGTTCTTCTTGGGGTTTTCCCTCTACCAAATATACTGGCCACCATGTATAGCCTATCAAGTGCTGAAAAATGGCATTAAACACACAAACAGTTTCACAAGATAAAACTGAAGTAGTGGTCAATTAGCTGTTAACTAAATACAAGGTAGTTGTGAACTAAATGTTTTCCCAGTGCGATAGTCATCTTTCACTCAAATAAGGAGAATGAAAACTATGTAACTTGAAAGCCTCTGACATATACACATAGTACTTATAAATGTACATTCTCTTACATATTGTGCTCACTTATCTTCCCTTGAGATTATTCTAGTGATGTATTTAATAAGAAAAGGACCAATCATAACATCCTATTATTCTAATCACAGCAGTGGTATCATGTCACAACAGGATGCAATAGACTATTAATTTCCCCAAATATTAAGATGCAAGAGAATAACTTAAAATCAATAAAATCAATAAGGTGTTCCTGATTTATCCTCAGAAAATCACATTTAGGATTGAAGACATAATTTACTTTTACCTAACAGTAATACACATATTTGTACTCTTTCATCCATGTACTAAATACATGTACATTCATGACATCATTTGCATGCATTCCTTTCCCCTTGAATATTAACTCTTGATCTCAAGATGCCTTTGTCCTAATGAAACCAGTCTCAAAATATCTGACTCAAAATTGTTTTTGGCACAAGTTTAAACAAGCTAGAAGATAGAACAGTGTGATGTCATTAGTGTTATTGTCTCTTTGCTCACTGGAAAAAAATACACCTTACACTAGCTATTTGTTGTGGGTATACAATTTGGCAATTTTGTTCATAAAACAGGGTAATTTCAGTTTGGCTTGTTATATTGTAGCTATTGCAAATCTACAAAGGTTATATTTTTTTAAAATGGCACTTTTTTATGGGATTCTTTTCACAATTTAAACCTGACATCACTAAGTTGCTAATATTTCCCAGTACAGATTTTTTTCTCCATAAATGGAACAATATTTGTAAAGCCTTTATTCATAACTTTCTTCTCACTATAAAAACTTGACAGCTACTTGAATTAGCTTACACAGAAGAATGTAGCTAGTGGATGGATAACAATGTATAAATTCTTTGAGGAAACCAAAAGGGCTCAACTAGTTTTGCTCAACTTGCAGTAAGCAGATACCGTAGTTGTCAGCTGGTTAGATCCAGGGTACTAGTAGCAGTTGACAATTTGTTTTCATACAGGATACATATCCTAACACATCTCATTCAGTATACATTGATTTGTGTTATTGTTTTAATTTATTGTTTTCCATCGAGTAACTGATTATTACATGAAAATTTATTATATTACAATTTCATTTTGTTGCTACCATATATATATAAAAAGCTGTCTGTGATATTCAAATAAATACCCTTTGTAATAAAACAATCACTGGCTTTTGTTTTTGGTTGATACACAAGAATTTATCAACCCTAGAAAATGTTAGATTAACCGAGGCCACAGGCTTCTTTGAATGATTTTTGTTTGACTTCAGTTTCGGTACTATAGACAGACCATGGTACGACCCATATTTGTCTATGGACAGATATGACCATGATCCAGGCACCCATCATTATCCATAATTCACATGCATACATTAAGAAAACTGACCATTGAAGACCACTTTTGTCCATGGTGTGGTAGTAACATGGACTCAGTATATCAGACCATGGTTGTCCATGGTCAGACATGACTGTATTATGAGTGGAAAGATCTGATTACCCACTTCAAATGTTAGGTTGCTGCTTATAGTTACTTGTTGCTAATTAATTGTAGTATATTTGGACAAAAAGGAAAAGTACCATTGAACACAGATTTTGATTCAGTGTACAGACAAATATTTACTACAGTACCCGTCTCACTAGAGTGAAAGCAAGGTGAAGAGATCTCTCATTATGACATTATCAGTTTTGTGTGGGTTTGACAACAGGTAATCAGTATATGAACCTTTGAATTGACCATGTATGTTTATGAATGTTAATCCTTTTAAGGTAGAATTCTTAATCATAATAGGAGTTTCAATGACTATGGCACAACTACAGTTTGTGACATATAATTAAGTCTGGTTTACAGTCTGTGGCACACAACTCTGCCTTATACATTTAAGGAAACTGATAACCAGACTCAACTTTTTTCCTTCAGCCTTGTCAACCCCATGTTAGTAGGAAGTGAGACACAGCAGTCAATTTTCCAATGGCAGCAGCAGCAACTTGTAAGGTCTTGGTTGAATTTTTTATTTGCATATATTTTATAAACCCCTTGATAGATTCTAATAATTTGTGGTATGAATCATTATGAAGCTAAGACAATTCATTCTATGACATACTTGCCCAATTTATGCTTGTAGTTACATTTTGATATGTAATTGTAGCATATTTGGAAAAGAAAGACAAAAGTACCAGCTAATACAAATTTAGATTCAGTTTACAGACAAACGTTTTAATGCATTACACATCGCACTACAGTGACAATTAGCATTATAGGGGTTTGGTTAAAGTTTCAATTTGTTAGTATTTCCTAAACCTCTTCATACATTCTCATCATACTTAGCATTAATCATTATGATGCTAAGACAATCCATTCTATGACATGCTCGCAAAAACAGTCCACTAGATAAATGTTAATCCTGATACCAAGGAAACTCTACTGGCAGTGTTGTCCATATACATGCAGACCCACTCTACTCTTTTGACATGCTTCAACACATGGAGCACATCAGAAAGTGTATACACCAAAAGGTTCCAAAGGCCTCACAGTGTTCCTCAACTTTCATGGGCAACACCTGTGCATGACTTTTATTTAGCAGCCCCATCAGCTATTCATGTGAGAACCTCAGTGACACAAGCAATACACACCTGAAACAGACTGCAGAACAGCCAGCTTGAGGGAACCATGACAGTTCAGTAATGATATTTAATAAATACAATCAAGCCAATAAAAGTTAGTATACCTAAATAAAAACTGAGAAACACATTGTCCATTCCTATTCAGTATGCCCCTGACCACAAGGCAATGGAAAGCATTGTTCTAAGCACATATCTTCCTGCTCACATCCACATAGAAAGTTGCTTACTCTGCAAACAGTACTAAACATCAAACTTTAATACAATGCCAGAGTCAATTCTAAGGCATGTGATTGCAAGATTCATGCTAATTTAACAAAAATTACGTCCAAATATTCAACCTAATGTGCAAATATTGCACAAATTTGCAAACCCCACATTTTACTGAAATAAATGCCCCTATATTTAGAAATTTCCCCTTTTTTAAATGAAGGGAGAGGAACTTTCCCACTAAATGCCCCATTGTTTAGTGGCCGCTCTTATACCACAGTATGGTTTGTACAACCTTGGAAAACCTTTGAATGTGAGAGGTTGTTCTGAAAACTCCTGTAATTGTAAAGCAAAACTGGTTGAACAATCCTTGAATTTGTTGAAAAACTCCTTGAATTGTTCCAAAAACTCATGCAATTTATCGAAGGGAATACAAAACATTAAAACTGCGTTAAAACTGAAAAAAATATATATCACTTTTTCTATTACAAATTTTTTTTATTTATAGACTGTCAAATTTAATGAATAAATAAAATGGGATAAAATTCGGTGGATCAAATGACATATAACACTAGTAATTAACAAAAGTAATGTACGGAGAAGGTTCAGTTTACCTAAAACAAAATAAGCGTTAAAAACTTGTTGAAATCTATGAAAAGTCCTTGGAAACAAATTTTTAAGGGCTATATGAACCATGCACAGGTATGGTCAAGGATTGCAATGAATTAGCTAAAGTTTGCTCACTGATACTCAATTTATTTCACATGACTAGTTTTTGCCATAGGGACCCAATTACCACAAGGGTTTTGCATACATATACTACTTTACTGGCCCCACCTTTTCACGAAAAGCAGGATAGGGGACAGGGTATCCATATTTCCATCCATCCTTCTGCCCTTCACACTTTCATTTGTGCTCTATAACTTTCAATCCATTTGAGATTAAGGAATGAAACATGGTATATTCATATATAATCGTTAGAAGGTGTGTCGTGTACTGCATTAGGGGTGATATCTTCAAGGTCAAGGGCACAGCTCTATTTTTAGTTTTCCTTCACACTTTCCTTTCTGCTCTAAAACTTTCAAGCCATTTGAGACTGAGGGATGAAACCTGGCATATTTATATATCATTATTAGATGTGTCAATAAACCACATTTAGGGTCATATCTTCAAGGTCAAAGCCATGGTTCAATATTTTAATTTTTTTCTGCACACTTTCCATTTGACTTTCTATAACTGTAGAGCTGTTTTAAGATACATCAGCATTATAAGGTGTGTTGTGTACTATAATGGTGGTCCTATCTTCAAGGTCATGGTAAAAGGTAAAAAAATTAACTGAATTTGCCGGTTGGCAGAGCCATTAGGAGACAACAGTCTTGTATCTTAGGATTTGAAGACAGTGGTTTTACTGTTGCAAATTGACTTTTACAGATAACGCATCAGCCTCTGGTAAAATGGATATTTGCCACAGAAAAACCATCATAAATCCCCAAATCCTCACACACACGCAATTCTTATCTCCATTTCAACATGTTTAAGACAATTTTTCAAAAATACTTGAAAATGTTTTCCTCATTGGCACCATTTCAAAGAGAGATTTGTATCATTATAGTGCTATAAATGTTTGAGACTGTATATGAGGGATTCTGGTGTGCCACAAAATTGTAACATGCAACCAATCAGAAAATGTCTTACATTTTGGAAATGTGTTGAAATTGCTTGTAATATACCTCAGTACAAGTTAGCTTTCATTTACAAACATTGAGGAAGCAGTGTATTATTTAATCAGTTAATTATACAAGTTGCAGATCATGATTCTTACATTCAACTTACAAGCTAGTCAATTAATTGTCCCTTAATTTTTTTAAATGAAATATAAAACAGAGACTTTAGATGTCACTCCATCCATTTGCCGGTATTCTAGGATCTCATCTGTCTTTATTCATGTCCATGCTATTTTTGTTTGTCTCTTCTGTCTGTTAAACCTTTTATCAATTATTAGAACTTATATAACTCTAGATTGTGCAATTATATACATGTTATAATTCCCTATTTCTCTGGAAAATTACCCAATTGTAACATTGATTCCCGATGTAACGATTTATTTAGCTCTCCTGGCCATAACACCAAGTGAGTCTATCGGCCGTTTGCCATCAGTATTTTTGCTTTTCTAAACTTTTTCACAAAACTACCTGGAATAATTTCATACAATCTGGCATAGAGAGCTTTTGATTTTGTATCAATGATGCTGATCCACTTTTAAATATGGCCACCAGTACTAAAACTTGAAACGCCTTTAAAAGGCATCTCCGCAAAAACTGTTAAACAGAATTTGAACCAATTTTACAAAAATGGTATTTTCATGAATGGCTTTCAATTTTATACAAATGAATCTAATCTGCCATCCAATATGGTGCTGTTGCTAAATATAGAAAAAAAAATGTAAACAACTTTATATCAAAAGAAAACCGTTGAACAGACTTTAACGAAATTTGACAGGACACATTATGGAATAGAGGCCTTTCAATATTAGATAAATGATGTTAGTGTATCATTATATATGGATCATCTGCTCCTGCGTCTGTCTATTTTGCAGTTGTTAGAAAGATGAGCGATCTCAATGTTTCATAAACACCCATTTTAAAGTGCATGCTTCGCAAAAGAAGCTTCTGTACTTGTGCATGTAGAAAACAATAGTGTCTTATAACTGACCATGTCTCTAAACAAACACAAAAGCTATTCATTACGACTTACAATAATAATTAAAAAGAACATTCTTGCAAACCTGCAACCTCCATCAGGTTATTTCCTTTAATTTAGGAACTGACTATTTAATTTTTGAGAGATATTTTTTATCTTGAGGTAAAAAAACAAACAAATATTCTGGTTCTAAAGAAAATCCCCCACCGCTCTCGAAAATTAAATAATCAGCCCCTTTTGTCATTCTTTAAGAGTGGTGCACAGTGGTTAGAGTGATGGAATCGTATGCACAAGTATGATTCCATCACTCTAGCCACTGAGTGCCACTCTTAAAGAATGACAAAAATGATTAGTGTGCATCAGAGGTGCACACCAGCATTTCTAATTTAGTTGGGCTTAAACAACTTTCAGGCGTTTTGCCAAGAACCTTTTGTAAGGTTTTTGTGGGCAAAGTGAGTAAAGTGTCTTCTCTAAGGTTACAACAAGGCAGCGATTAAACCCAGCCCGACATATGAATCGAACCCTGCGTAGGTGTCAAGAACGTTAACCACTGAGCCACCGCACCTCACTGAGGGAATGACAAGGTAAAGATTTTACACCACATACTACTTTGCGAGATAATTCCCAAACTAGGCCGGATCAACTGCCACTTGGTGACCTTTCGCAAGACACACTACTCACATTGCCTAACAAAACCAACCAAAGTTAAGCAAAACATAAAAAGTGGGCTTCGACTAGCCAAACCAAAATGTTGTGCGTCTCTGGTGTGTGCATGTGTGTGTCTATACTATGAATAATAATAATAATAATAAACGAATCAAGACATTTTTTATCTTCACTTATGTTTGGTATATTCTCATGCAACAGGAATTGCAACATTTTTCATACATTTCACAAAAGTCCATGTGTTCAAATGAGCGTCCTCCTTTGAATTTCTTAGAGGGAATGGGTTCTTCTGCCTCTTCGTCTTCTGAAATTGCCTCTTTCCCCTCAATTTTCTCTTCCTTTGCTTTCCTTTGATGTTATGGATAGTCTCAAGACCATTGTCTGTCCTTTCCCTAGACAAATATAAAAGGTAATTTTACTTTTTAGAAAGTGATGCCATCATGTGCCAATCTATGGATGCGATCCACACAGTTACAAGCCACTCTTTACACCACAAGCTCAAAGTGAAACAGATCATTTCAGAATTAACACCATCTTATTTCAGTGAACCATGAATGGGGGGAAGAATACACGTTTCCTTTGGCTTTGCCTGGCTGTTGTCATTTTTCCAGTGAATTGATCACTTTCATCGAAAAATGGTCAAAATACCTGAAATTAACCATTCCCAACGCTTTGTGCACATGGGTGAAGGAAACTATAAGTACAGTGTTTTATTTGTGGCATGAAACTCCACGAATGGGAGTATAAAGATAATGCTTACATTGAACATGCCAAATGGTCTCCGCTGTAACTTCCTTATCATGATGGGTCCAGATCATTTTATACCCATGGATACTTTAGAAGAGTTGTGGACTCGAATTATGTCTTCTTAGCTGCAAGACAGTATTTACCCATATTTTGAACAGATTCAAGTGAAATACAAACTAAAAATGCATTCTGGATTTTAAACTATTGCTATTCAGTGGTATAAGAAGGCTGATTCTTGGGAGGAAACTTTGACATACACAAACTCGACGTGGGTATAAAGATCGCAGTGCCACGAGTTCTGCATGTAGTTTTGCATCAATTCCATGGAAGGTAAATGAAAAGATTGAAGACTTAGATGATTATCACATGCTTTTCGAAGAAATTATTCCATACGACGACAATACTTCTTTGAATTTGGAACGACGTATCGTGTTTGTGTTAGTGACTGAATTTCTTTGATTTCGTTTACCTACGAACTCCTTTTGGCACATGTATCACCATTTCATGAAAAGATATGGCTACCATAACTTTGTTCATGAGAAAATCATTCATGGAAAGTGCTGCAATTAGTGATGAAAACCAATCTACCCTTGTGTAAAGAAGAGATGCGTCACACTTTATTGACAGTTCATGCTTACCCAAAACTGAATGTCGCTAGTGATGTACACTAACAGACTTCACACTGGAAAAGCCTTGGATTCGATGCTTGGAAACAAAACGTGTAGCACACTAAGCAAAAGTAGTGTGTAACTGTTTAAAGACATATCCATCACAGAAAGAAGAACCCATATGACAGATTGTGCTGTAACTTGAAACAGACAAATATGAACTTTTTTGAAATCGCAGTGACATGGTGTTCCATGCATTGTCTCTTTTTAGACAGAAAAAAAAATTCTTTTTTAAAAAAATATCTTGTGTTCTGTTTTATTCTCAGACTTCCGCAAACAACTCTAGGGTCATGGCTACATCCTCTGCTCTTAAACTGATTGACGAAAGGTAAGATTGTCAAAGTTGGGAGGCACTTCATCTTCGTCATCCCTTTGACATGCTGATTGCTGGACCTAGCAATTTAAACGAAACCGAATTTGTCAAGCGTTTGATTAAACACAAACAACCTTTGCATGATCGTCCTCCACAATGCATGTTGTGGTGTTACAAAGAGTGTCAATCGGCTTACTCGTTACTGAAAGAAAGTCAAGGAGAATAGAGTTCATTAATGATAGAAGGTATTCTTCGCTAAGATGATGGAATCGTCTTTGACTCTTGTTTTAAAAAAATCTTATCTTTGATGATATATTAGGGTAAAATGATGAAGAAATTAAACTTTAGTTTACACGGAAAGGACATCATCGCAACGCTGGTATTGTTTACATTACCCAAAATTTATCTCAACTAAGTAAAGCCCTATGCAAGATCAGTCTCGGTGCTCATTATGTTGTGTGGTTCAAAGTCCTAGAAACAAATCTCAAGTCCAAACATTGACTGAACAATTGGGAACATCATGGCTTAATTATGCTTATGACGATGCCACTCATTAGCCACATGCGTATTTACTGATCAATTTGAAAGCCAACACTCCAGATTATTTTATATTTCATTCAAATTTGGTTCACGATTGGTGTAATGAAGGTAGTCTAGTGATTTACACACAGTCTTCCTTGTTTTCGTCTGTCTAAAAAATAAACGATAAAATTACCATTCACTCAACTTCATCCCTGGCATTATTCAATATGACCTCTTCCAAACCCATCCTCCTGCCGAATTGATTAGCACACTGAATGCCATCAGTGGCAATAAAGATACACAAAATGTGCATTTGTATTTGTTAGAAGCAAGTCTCCAAGAAGTGTTGCTGCGGTTTTCTTAAACAGTATACAAATTACTACAAGAAAGTAAATGTATTCCGATTCCTCATCCAACACAACGTTTTTCTGGAAAGCATAAACTGGCTGATCCAAGAATCGATATCCAGACCAAGAAATGAATTATCTTGAAACTGGGTGGAAGTGGATTTTTAGTAGGAGTGATTATTCCTTCCCTTCTCTGAGAGGATCCCAATACAGTAGCCAAGGCTGGAATAAAAAGGAGAAAAGACAAAGAAAAGAGTTGCAGTTAGTTCACACTCAAAATCAAGACAAATATTACACCCAAGAGAGGCACTGATACTAGTATGCACGCATACTCAGGGAAATCTCGATCTGTCATCACCAACGATCATTTTGGCAAGACATACTAGAAAACCAACAGACGTTTGATGATAGAATACCATCCGCCCTCTCATAATCTAAAACTGGATTTTTTTTTCTACAATGCTAAAATACTGCCCATAAAAGTTTTCTTCGAGTTGATTTGCTATCCTGAGTGGAAATACGAAACTCGCTCTAACAAAAGACATCATCAACAAAAACAACCGATTCTTCAAGTATTTTCGATATCCTATCGAATTGAACAATTTGATGTTTGTATACCCGATGTCTTGTACAACATGGTAGGAAACACTCTGCTGCTTCATTGTTGAGAGTCATTCCCTTTAAAATGGTTTCTGCATTAGCTGCTACGATCCTCATTATATTCCTGCCAATAAATCGTATTTTGACAGTGTGAATATTGATATAAAATCAGACCTCAGACAAAATTTTATATTCTCGAAAGGAAAAGTCATCGTAAAACTACATTTCTGATAAAGTTTCTAGACTGAGTTGTAAGTCGTGTATCATGTATACCGAGGAGTAGCTTGAAAACGAGGACATGGTCTGGGTGGTTTGTTCTCATCGCTTTTTTGTTCTGTGGTACCCGTCTTGAAACCTTTTGTTCACCAATGATGGCATGCTTGGAAAAATGCTGCCCTGACGCAAGGAAAAGAATTCATCCAAAACGTGTTTATCGACCGAGTCCCAAACAAGCCTTACTGAATGCTGGGACAGAATTAGTTGATCCAGACAGGAAAAGAGCTCTTTAGACCTCTAGAGAAACATATAAATTCACTGCACACTCCTGTCAAAGCAACTGATTTATCCTCCTTGCAGCTGCAAATACAACGCAGGAGAAGAAGTAGAAAACAAGGAAAAAAAAAAAAAAAGAGAAAGAGAGAGAGAGAAAAGAGGCGAAGAACTGTCAGAAACTTGGTTTGTGATTACTGCTGTGAATCATGTTAAATTTGTGGTGGATCAATTTTAGTGGTTTTCGTGGCTAAGCTAGACCACGATTTTAAAGTCACAACGAAATATTTTCCAAGCTGATATTGAAAGCATATCCGATAGTAAAGCATCGCTAGTTTGTATACTTGTTGTAATACCAGCGGTATTTATAATGCAGAAAACTATATATCATGATACATTAATGAAAGAATATGAACAATGGAAATTTATAGATTTTGATTTATACTCATGCAAAATGTGATAAACTTGAAAACTCTATACTAATACAATGATTCTGTCTGATGCTATTGTAGTGAATTACTTATGGTTTGTGTCTTTCTTTACTTCCCAAAGAACACATGATATCGTCAATTTATAATAATTAATATTTACTGAAACTTGATGCAACCAAATGATACTATGAAGATCTGCAAAAAATGATGGAATTAAAGTTTAAAAAAAATGTAAATCAGAATTTGCACCTTTTTTAAATACACATATTTTTGAATTACGTTAGTCTCTATTATTCCATGAACATTTCCAACATAATGTACATAATGTATTGATGGATCACAATGCACTGTATTATCTACTGATCCATACTGCATATATGAATATGATATATATATATATATATGCGGGCCTACTCTAACGTGCGCAGTTCTGACATCATCTAGCTAAACAATTAAACAATAAAATTTTGATCTGCTACACAATTTAGATTAGACAAGTACGACAAATAAATAATGAAGCTATACTATTCACATTAGTGACACAAGTTTATGGAACTGTACTGTTTACAAAACAGATATGTGAATATGTGAAAAAAACTGGTTTAATAACGGATATGAAACTATGATATACCAAGTTGTTCATACAACGAACATGAAGTTATGGTACCACCTCATTCATACAAAGTACATGGAATCGCCATATTGCACTGTAATAGGACGTAACACAAGGAATGATACTCACGTCTGCCGAAGAACTCACTTTCGCCCAGAAAAATACCAGAGCATGATACTATGACCCCTCAGGCACCAAGTCGATCCAACACCACTGGTTCCAATCAATATAATTGGAAATCAGCTGGAAATATGCACAACTGAGCCGTGTAATATATCAGCCAGAAACTTCTAACGTATTTTGGTACAAACTCCACTGAACATGTTGTATATGCATATACATGAAAAGAGTTGGTTAAACATTGAAACCGTTCTGCGTTAGGTACGACTATATGGAATCATGTGATAACTATTTACAATATACAAAATTCAACCCACATTGTCGATTCATATAAAAATATATACATTATATGTTTAATTTTAATATAATAATATATTTAATATTAATTATTACATACCTCTAGATCGGAAAGATTGCTATCGTAAAGGACAATGTATCAATGCAATGTGACTATACTGCAATGTTGGAACTCCATATACTGATACGGGACGCATGGACAGAAAACAGTAGGCAAGTGAGCTTCTGCAGCCAGCATTATGTACTTTGCACATGCTACAGTAAATCAGTTGACCAAGTGAATAAAATTAAACATGTCACAATCGTCCGACCGAACCAAACCATGCCCCATGATCAATACTGTATGCGGCAACATTGCCCATACTATATCTATATTAAAATACAATTGCAAATTCGTGCACATAATTCCATGACAACGTATTTAGTTCAATGAGGGACAGCCAAGAGAGCTCGTTAAGATCTTCAAAGACTTCGTAACTATTAATATAAATTGAAGCACGCCAAGATAAACGTCAAGATAAAATACAACAGCTTGAGATAATAACAAAATGTTGTTGATGAAAGTCTAGCTAAAACCAATAATACAGTTTCAATAGATGAAGCCTACAACTTGATTTCAATTGAGTTTACAATTTTGAATGAAAGGAACTTTTGTACCAAAAGCGCATTATATTAAAGAAATCTTTAATCAGTTAGCTCTTTTAGACATAAGGGGTTCGCGCAGCAGACCCGCTAAATGAGATGAAAGATGCTGAGTTAAAAGAAGACAAAGAAGAATTAAAAGAAGATACTGATTAGTTGGGAAATTAATTAATACGTGTAGAGAAAAGCATTATTAAGAGAACTGAAGAAGCTTTAAAGTCCATGTCATGGTCAACATATATTAGCATAAGTTTTCAATTTATCCAGCCCTTAAAGCTATTCAGCCAAAACCAAGCAGCAAGCTGCGCCAAAAAATTTTGCTAAGTTAGTTGCAAAAGCACACTAGGACGTTGAGAGAGTACCCGAAACAAAAACTGAACAACCAAAATCAGAACCAGTCAAACCAAGAGTGTCAGGTACTATATTACGTTTAAATTACCACGATAGATGTATATCTGAGATGTTGTAAAATAATAAACACTTTGATGTAGTAAGTAAACAACTTTATTAATGAGTTGTATCATGCAGCTCTTTGTACAATTGTTATTGCGTGCTGCATGATACAAGGTACATTCTAGTGTGAGGGCAGTAAGGGCACTGCTTAGGCATACTGATTTAGGCATTAAAAAAAGTTTGTACCTAAGACCTAATGATGGGAACTCGGTAAATCTCACTCAGAGGTACTAAAAGCTACTAAAAGACATTCACAAAATCTCACTCAAGGGCACTAATCTCTGGCATGTCTAAACAGTGTCCGTACAGCCCTCACACCTCAAGAAACAGTTTTAATTTGTAACGTCATGTAAAACACAAGCATCTTAACAAATTTGACGAGTTCAATTCACTGCGAGATCATTTGCCAGCATTTACGTATGTTACAAATCACAATTTGAGATGAAAAATGTTGTTGAGGAAAACCTATCCAAAGCAGACAAGAAAATAACAACAGAGGAAGCATTCAATTTACTTTTAAACGAATTGGCACTGCAGAGAGAGAAATTCAACAGTTTGTTTTCAAAAACTACAAGACAAAGAGTCAAGTTTAAACATATTTTTCATTCTGCAGCGTATTGAGCAAGCAGATTTAGAGCAAATTGATGATGATCTCAAACAATGAGGGGGAGGGGACAGCTGATGAAACAGAAAAAATATGTTACTTGGGACACTGTCCATCTCAATTTTTTTTTTAATGATTGGTGTAAGCCATGTTATTTACAAACTTTAGTCATCCCCAAAACCTGTAAAAAGTGCACCTGTAAAACAAACTTTTAGAAACAATGGTGTCAGAGACTCAGCGAATCAAACCTACTACTTTACAACCATATCATATGCCCGAAATGTTTTGTATATGCGCTTACTCAATGCCTATTTTTTTGGGGGGGGGGGTTGCCTTGTAATACTCGCATCTGTTTATGTTGTGCAGAAAATCAGTAATGTATTGTAACTCGTGTTGTATTTTACCAATATATGAATTCAGCTCTTTCATGGTCTTAACTGCGTATGACTTTGAATTCCAAATTTGTGCAGATGATGTACATTAAGTTGTGTAACCTATCCAGTAATGCCATTTAAAATGCATGCAAATCATATCAAAGGATGTGTGCTCTACACAGCAGTGTGCACCAAAGGTGCAATTAGCTATTCTTCCCACCCCCCACCCCCCCCGTATGAGAAATGCATTAAATTCATACCATCCATACTTAGATTGTTTCATACTTCATACATAATTAGGTTGTTTCATACGTACATGTCAGTTGTTTTGTTTTGGTTTCTACCAAAACTTGCTGGTATGAGATGTGCACTAAATTCACACCATGTAATAATTAGATTTTTTCATATATCGTCGTGGCATCAGTTTCAGAGCGTCATGTGTTTTTTTTAATGATAAATACTTATATATTGGAAAGTTAACATTTACATAATTTTTTAAAGAAAAAGTATTAAACAATTTTAAGCATGTCATAAATGCATTACGTGCATTTTTCCATGATTTTCAAAATGGTGGAAACATGCATCGACACTATCGTCGTTATGACCAAGAAGCTTTAACTAAAGCATACATGGATGTTAAGGAGAAAAAAATGCAAGTTAAAAAGGCAGCAAGGTTGCATAGTGTTCCAGAAACAACTTTACACCGTGTCATTGGTGAAGTGGACATTGACACCGTTAAATCTGGGCCAAATCCATTATTTTCCTTGGAGCATGAAGCTAGGCTTGTAGACCACATTTCTCTTTTGGCGAAAGTGGGCTATGGTTATACCCGTTCAGATGTTTGTAATTTGGCCACTGACTATGCTGTTGACATTGGACTTCGTCAGAAGGATAATCCATTATCACTGCAGTGGTATCGCAACTTCATACCGTGATGGCCTAATTTAACTGTTAAAAAACCAAGGTCTCTCGCAATCGCACGTGCAAAATCGACATCAAGAGAGAAAGCAGCTGCATATTTTGAGGAACTGGAGAAAATCATGAATACTTATAACCTGAAGGAGAAACCACAGTACATTTACAACATCGATGAGAAGGGCATTTCCGATAATCATACACCTCCTTTTGTAGTCACCGATAAAAAATCAAAACCTGTCGCAATTACCAGTGGAATGTCATATAATGTGACTGTTTTATCGGCCGGGAATGCTTTAGGTACATCTATTCCGGCTTATTTTATATTTCCGGGAAAGTGAATGAGAAATGAATTGCTTGACGGTGCAACAACTGGTGTTTCTGGTACTGTTAGTGAGACTGGATGGTCCAATGGTCAAGTATTCAGGAAATATCTCGAGGAACATTTCATCAGCTATGTACAAGGGCGTGATCCATCTCAGCATGCTTCTGTTGTATGATGGACACAGATCACACGTATCTTTGGCAGTCATTGATTGGGCAAAACAACATAAGATCGTTCTTTTCGTATTACCGCCTCACACTAGTCATGTTCTACAACCACTTGACGTCGGATGTTTCGGACCGTTTCAGAAAATATACAATAATGAAAGGGCAAAATTCATTCGAGAAATGTCATCATCATCTGTTCCTAAGCATGCCATATGTGACACAGCATGCAGAGCCTACAACTTAAGTCTGTCTGGTACAAATCTTCTATCATCTTTTAAAAAATGTGGAATCTACCCCTTCAACCAATCTGCTATAGACTGTGCGTCATTCATACCAGCTACAGTATTCCAACATGAAAGCAATGACTCTGATTCCAAAGAAGTTACCAACCATACCATCTCTCCACAAAATAATGCTTTATTCCCAATGAGGACAAAGCAGTAGGTTGTAATGCTCTGAGTCCAAGCAGTCGAGCTGCTGGTTTCTTCAGCAAGAAGGAGAGTGTATTACTGGACAAATCAAAGAATATCACTAAGAAACGCAAAGTCCTAACGGCTATAGTTGGTGGAAAGCCAATAACAGAGGATAGCATTGTGCAGGAAATAATTGGACATCTTGAAATGCAATCGTCAAAAAAAGCAAAGAAAAATGAGGAAAACGGAAAAACACACAAGCCTAAGGAATCTTCACTATCTGAGGGTTCAAAAAAGTCAGGGGAAAAAATAAAGCTTACAAACCCTATTAAGATCCAGTCAGATGGTGTTAATATGACTGGTCCATCGGGCAATCATGTAATATCAGTACGGGAATCGGAAGAAACGGAAGACTCTGAGTTTGTAGATGACGGTGAAACCTGCTGTGTATGCAAACAAGAACAGCCCGATGCCATGAAACACAATGATTACATCGAATTCATCAGTTGGGCACAGTGTTGTGTTCAAGGATGCAGTCACTGGGTTCATTTGAAGTATTGTACCGAAGTAAGAGTCTTGAGGCGGAATAAGGTCTTCAACTGTCCATCATCCCGAACTGCCAAGGAAAACTATGGCAGACTGTAGAGATGTTTAAAGAAAGTTTTCACATGTGTACATATCTAATTTTGAAGTTAACAGTTAAATTTTCTGTTTGAACCAGCTTAAAAAATTATCCCTCAACATTTGTTAATTTTTTTTCTGTTAATAAAACTAAGCAGAAGAGATAGAAATACAATAAGAAAGAAAAATATTGATTCATACTAAGATGACAATTGTTATGTTCGCCATTGTAGCCAGTTTGTGCCACCATACATGTCTTTTATCATATCTACGATGGCCGCGAGTGGCGCTGTGATCAACCGCTCCGAAACAGATGACGTTATAAACAAGGTAAGCGAAACGGAGTACGCATAAATAAACTCTCACGGAACAAAGATCAGTGGCCATAAATAGTTTGAAGCTTTGACTTTCAGTGCCATTATAACGATCATTCTAAGTGTAAATGAACTTTTAATAAAACTTACATTGTTTACGAATTATTCCGCGATTTCTTCTTAAGGGCTCCGAAACTGATACCGCAAGGATATATATATATCTGAATAAATAATATTATCATACAGGTTAGAGAATTTTAATTCGTACTCTACGGAAATTCGAACCCATCGCCTTGCCTGTATGCACCAACCCTTATAACATCTCAACCATGTTCACATCACCCCCCCCCCAAAAAAAAATTATACTACAGAATCGGTGATATAGGCATTCGTGCGTAGCAGACACACTCGCATGTATATATATATATATATGGTAATACAGACAATAACAGATGCGGTGCACACATTTTGAAGTCTTCAGGTTCAACTGTTAACTTTTTAATTTAAAAATGTTTGCACCATAGCTTTTATTTTTTTTGGTACATGTCAAAATTACTCATATTAGTGTGTATCCTTAATATCCGGTATATTGCAAAGGTTATTGTTTGAACACACACACACACACAGAGCGTTGATTTTTGGCCGCTAATGGTTTCCATCCTTTGTCTTCAGCCTGGAATTAGATCAAAACACTTTGGTTCATTTTTGTTATAAAACTTTGTTGGGCTGACGTTAGTAAAAAATATACATGTAGTTTACCCGTTTTAAGACCATATTTCAGTTTTTTCTTCTTTTTTCTTTCTTCTATTTATATGCCTTGTTTGTAGATTTCCCCGTCATTCAAACATGTAGGAGTCTCGAAACATTGGGAAACTTTGTATTTGCGTCCTTATCAATTTGTGTGTATGTGTATGTGTGTGTCTGTGTGTCAGTGGAACTTACCAAAACTTGTTGTACAAGTGACATATGGCTGACATAGTTTGGGACTAAAATCGAAGAGTAGCCTTACTCTTGCGCCCACCCAATCTTGTATATCAGTTGTAAACTTGTAACAGCTGTTTCCATGAGCTATCCATCCTTACCCACATGCAGCATAATCTACAAATAAAGTTGAAATGTGAACTTTCCTTAAAAAATCATATTAAACGTATCACCAGCATTGATAATTTGAGAGATAAGAATTTCAATATGTACAAGTATGAAAAGAACGCAAACTGTGACCACCCCCCCTCCCAACCAACTCCACCAGGGTTGAATACACAATACACAGTCTGCAAATGTTTTTTTCGATTATACTTAAATGAAATTCTGTGTTGCTTTCATGACGTCACAAGAATAAAAACATATTTCCATGCCTCTCCATTATCACTCAACCCGAAGATCCCAATAGATGACCCTGGGGCCCATGTCTTAAAGGCATTGATCTCTGCCCACCACCTCTTCCCTAGCACCTACAAGGACAAAATCATAATTCCAAAACTGTTGGCACAATCTATACCCATAGGAGTAATATTTAACACAATTGATAAAGAACAGACCCACAAAGAATACATTTAGTAAATGTAGGACCAATAGTTGTAAGGATATACAGTAAAAATCATTCAAGCATAAAAAATGGGTCAAAATAACATAACAATCTGATTAAAATCTTACTATGTGTGACAGTCCTAAAACGATAAAACAACATGATTTTGTGATGTGATAAAGAAAACAGAACCGAGGTATGAACATAATCATGCCCTAAAGCTAACCTGAAAGTAAGTGCTACTGAATACATTTTAATACACCAGAACTTAAAATCGAGTATGATGTAATAGATCTTTGGGTACAATGTTGATATACAGATAATAAACAATATTCCTGCCAAAAAACAGCGACCAAAGACGAAAAATTAAGAAGATACACACAGAAACAATAGCTTGCCCCAAAACTTTAACCAAGGTTGTAGGGAGGCTCAGGGGCAAATACATAGTCTCACCTATCTATTCGCATAGTCGAACTAAAAATGCATTTGAATGCCATACATACGCTAATATAGAGCCAGTATATATCTTAGCTATTGCTTTCATACGCTATTCATTTCAAAAGGGCTTACAATTTTAAATATCTGCCACAACTGAAGCAATACTATAGTGTTCTTGTGTCAATGTAAATTACGAATGCATCAATTTATACACCAGAACTGAAAGCAAAGTACACATTATCCTGAATGGATGGAAGTAAATAAAAATGAATATATATATTTTTTTTTAAATAACATTGAGTGATATCTACATACAAATAGATTAGGCAGTGATCTATTCAACTAAATTATGGGCTACATTATATATCAGCAGTTATAAGATTTTCATATATTTGTATACAAAAACAGCAATTGAATCTCGAAATGAATGTATTCAGCAACACGGTTTAATTCAATGTCAACAAAATAATTGAGATGAAACTTACCTGTCTGAAAAATAACCGCTGTAGTGAAAACAATAAAGAATTTCATTTTGATGATTCTTTTATTTTGAAGAGTAAATTGTACTATGCTTTTGACCGTTTCTGTCAGGCATTATATACTGATGCAGAATAGGTTTTATCAGTGGGAACAGTGTCAACTTTAAATAGTGCCATGGGATAAGGAGCGAAATGTAGAAAATATAGTTAAGACCAAAAGTTGAATACTATAACTTGCAAAACTGTAACTTACAAACTGTTCAGAGAAGGAAAATTAAAATTTTAAGAACGTATTTAAGTACGACCCAGAGAAAGGCGATTAAGTTTGATGACATGCATAAGAACCTGGCATAAAAACGCAATGTGTTAAAATTCTAGCACCACAACGGCTAATATTTCATGAACAAATAGATGAATAAATGACTGAACTAATATGTGAAAAACATTGTACATTTCGACTGTCAAAACCTGATGAGTAGATGAGTTATTTAATGTATTTATTTATAAAATATTGATTTTTATCTCTCCAACACTGACATAAAAAAATGAAAAAAAAACACAAAAAAAAAAAAAAAGAAGTCAAAAGTCATATCAATCAAAAACGTCGAATGAATTTTCAAAATACTCACAAGAAGAGTGAACAATCGATACTTATTCCAAAATACTTTTTCCAAAATAAGTTCAGACAGACACGGGATGGTTAATAACGGATAACAACATTGGCAAAGATGACAATATGGAGGAGGACGATGAATAGAGCGAGAATGACAACAGTCATCTGTCTTGGGTCGAGGACAGTAAAAGGCTGTAACTGGTAGCGTGGGGACGTTTCTTTCTAAAGTATTTCATTATAAATACCTAAACCATTAGATATTAGACTGACTCATCTAAGTCCTCTCTGTAAACATACAAAATGCTCACAAGATGTGTACAAAAGTTTCAACACATACAAATCTAGCGTAAAATTTTGCATGTAAAAACAAAATTCAAAACATTTACATGTACAGTATATTGGTAGATAGCTTAGAGATGAAATTAAAAATATTCAAGAGAAATATTTGGGGATGGGTGGCAGTGGTTCAGCCACGGTTCAAAGTTGTCAATTGGGGGGGGGGCGGGACTGTTGCCACCTAATAACTCAATTGGACGAAAAATAAGTTCTAAGATAATTAAAGATATTGCTGCAGTGTAGTTGATTTTTTTAAAATTGCATTTTCTCCCTCCCATCATCGTGTTCTTGATATTTTACTGTTTACCTAAAAGTGACAAACAGGATTACTTATTTCCAATTAAATCCTTTCAATCGTCAGTTTTACAAAATTCAAAACATTTACATGTACAGTATATTGGTAGATAGCTTAGAGATGAAATTACATATTCAAGAGAAATATTTGGGGATGGGTGGCAGTGGTTCAGCCACGGTTCAAAGTTGTCAATTGGGGGGGGGGGGCGGGACTGTTGCCACCTAATAACTCAATTGGACGAAAAATAAGTTCTAAGATAATTAAAGATATTGCTGCAGTGTAGTTGATTTTTTTAAAATTGCATTTTCTCCCTCCCATCATCGTGTTCTTGATATTTTACTGTTTACCTAAAAGTGACAAACAGGATTACTTATTTCCAATTAAATCCTTTCAATCGTCAGTTTTAGAAAAAAAAAGAAGAAAAGAAAAAGAAAAAACAAAACAAACCAAGAACGTTTGTGGTAGTTCAAGAAAGACTGATTTATTTATATTTCACAAAGAAAAAAGACTCGATGCCTTTTCCTGATTATATTTAAAGTGAAGTCGGTTTCTTGTGCACTTCCACCAAGTGTCTTATAATTCCAATGACTCCTCTCCAGAAATGTAGTATCTATTTATCTTTGTGATAATAATAATAATAATAATAATAATAATGATAATAATAATAATAATAAAAACTGCTTCTCCTTTTTTCCTGCTGTTACTAAAAATGGAAAACTTTTTCTTAAATACCACTTACGAACTCTGATCGAATTTGACATGTGTCTAAGCTTGAATGCCTTTCAGATTGTTACAAATGATTCTGTTCCACCATCAAATACATGTATGGCAGCCATATGTAACAATTAGAAGAGCATTTAAACAACTTTATCTCAAAATACTGCTGAAAAGAATTTGTGCAACTTTGATGCAAACATTCTGGCTACAGGGTCCTTTCAATATGGAAATATGGCATCAAGTATGTATGAAGATACACAAAATTTGCATACATCACATGCATCATTCTGATCCAGATTTCTTGTTAGAGTAAAGTAAGAAAAGTAACCTATGATCAGGATTTTTTAGAATCTTTAGTTTGGAAATATGCATAGTTCATCCCCTTGCAGTAAAAAACTTTTTAAAAACTTTTTAAAAAACTTTTTAAAAAAGCTAAAAATACTATTTTGAGAATAGAAGGTGCATAAATGTCAATGGAACAAGTTACAAACAAGAATCCATCAAAAGATCTGACACACTACTGGCTGAGAATTTCTGAGAATTCTACGTGAGACCGTTTCTTCCTTTTAACTGCTGAATGCTGAAACCATTTCTGAAATGTTTCAACAATAACCAGAATATCAGAGTAGCCACTATTGATGTAATATCAGCACCATTTTTATTCACGACCAAACAGACATCATAAGACGTCTTTTAGTGAAAACTGCATGCTGATACGACTATCCGACTGTTGGCCATAGGATGTGTGATGGATGATGCTTTCTCTTGTTAAATTATTCACACACAAAAATACAGTAAACCTATATTTTGGCAAACCTATAAAGGACTATCTAGTAAAAATAAAAAAGTAATATAGTATTTTTTATAAATAATGGTTCAAAATTGTACAATTCTGAAAACTTTGCAAACAAAAAATGTGTCCTGAAGATATGGATACCTCTGCCAATTTTGTAACATTAAAGACACCTTAGTTTAAGATACAAGGACAAAGGTCAAGATCAAACAGGACCACCACTCAGTCGATTTTGAAACAAAAGATTGAAAAGTGAAACCTAACTTATGTTATCCTGATATTAAAACCCATATCAACATTGCTTTCAATTAATGCAGGGCTCGAAATTAGGGGTAGTCTGTAGTAAATTTCCTGTCGCACTAATAGTTTTCATGATTTTAATAGTCCAATGGCTAGTAGAATTTCGATTGTCACCAGTCAATGAGTTCTGACCTCACACTCCAACATAAATGTCAGAATATCTAAAATGGGGTAGGAAAGGTCAGAGGAAACTCGGACTAAAAGAATACAAAGCAGACTTATGATCTTGTCAAACTGCCATTGTAGTTCCATAGTCATCAAAATCCCTATTATGATGAACCGTTCCGTCTTTAAAGGATTATAGTATGGTCCCGATGGATTCTGAATTGCAACTGGTACTAAATCTCAGAAACTAACAGCATGCCACATCTTAAATGCAGATAAGAATATTATGTTCCTTCCATACCTTACAAATTTCTTTCATTCTTGCCAATGATTGATGTTACTGCTTTGCTTTTTTTTAAAAATGTGGCTCTCAATGGTGAAGACAATAATAAAGTTTCGGTTTCCAGGAAGCCGGATGAGTCTATGTAAGAAGGAGGGATGACGGGATGTTCTGGACATAGGTGCGGTATGTAAACAAACATCGTCTGCTTGTCGTCATATGGCTTTTCAAAACTTTCATAACGTTATACCTTAATTTCTTTAATAACGATAAGGTTTTTGTCTCATCTGAAACCGCATACTGGCTGTACACTAGGATAATCTGCATCGACGTTCAATATTTATTCGTCAATTTCTCCATACAAAGAAATGATTGGTGATGTTAGACTTATCCAATCTCAACTTCCCCAAGTACTGGATGCCACTCTGCAGTGTTATTCTGGGGACTGCAACAAATGTCAGCATTATTCTAAGGATTGTGGGGGAGGAAGTACTAACAGTTGGTGGATACGATCTGCATTTCTGGGCCCTCATCAAGTGACTCATCTAAACATGACAGAAAGTGATAAGAATATTCTCCTGGAAGTGCTGAAAATGAAACTTTCCTGTCATGTTGTACAAAGACTGCGACTTAACACAAACACGCAGAAATGTGAAGCTGTGAACCGATCAATTAGTTTTTCCTTACCTAAAAATGTTAACTATTCAAGAAACTTTGAGGCAAGAGTGCATTCAACAATACACAGACTCAATAACAGACTTGGATCATCACTGAAAACAAAAGTAAAACACTTGGGAGGTATACTTTCACCAAGGAATCTGAGATCACTGGATCAAATGGATAAAAACTGTACATACCATCAGTTGTATCAAAAGTATCTGGAAAACAGGAAACAAATACTGGCAAGATGGGGAAATATGATACAGGCTCATCTGAGGTACAGAACTCAGCCCGGCAACAAAACGTCTGACTACTGCAAAGGCATACTGGACAGTCATTCCAAGGGCGATCACTCCTATACACAGGTTTACCTGGAGCAAAGGACACTGCAGACAGAAAAGATGATCTTAGTCCATGTACAAAATGACAGTGCCCAAAGACACAATGAAAAACACATAATACAGAAAGGAGAACTGTCGTGGGGAAATCCGTCGGTAACACAATGCATGTTATGTGCAGTTGAGTTACCTACTACCACCTGATGAGACCGATGGAGAGGTCGAAACAGTTTTCTCAAAATATCAAGGCATAAATTTAAAAAAAACAAAACAAACAAACAAACATTTTAACATATTCTAAAATAACATGAACTGACTCACTGACTGACTGAATGAATGTAGCATTGAATGAATGAATAAAATAGTGTATGTATTATTTAAGATAAAGCTGTCATAACAGCATAGTCAAATAAAATATAGACCATTCCTCTTTCTTTCTTCTATCCTCCTTACTCCAAACAAACAATCATCAATGCATAAATCTATCAATCAATCAATCAGTCAATAAACTAATCCCATTTTATCCATGCAACCAGCAAGCCAGCCATGTCATGCTCAACTACATTTCTATATGGGTGTATGTGGGTGGGTATGCAGGGCATATCATTATACCTGTAATTATTCCGTATCACAAGTTTAACTGTAGCATGCAATTTGGAAATTCACCATGTCCAAAATAATTCCAATATCCTTTGCAGTACTGCCTATTGTTGTTGATACGATGGGGTTCCAGGCTGAGGTGATCCGCATTCACACACAAACTATTGTGGCATAAATGGGATACATCTAACTCTTTTGCAATGTTCACACTTCTCATCTTTATCATAAATGCTAGGTTATGGACATGTTTCTTTTTCCAAATGTTAGTCTCAGGGGCCCTATATGACAATAGCCCATATAACCTATTTGATGTTACATTGCCTGTCCCAAGTATAGAAGTACAGTTAGGTGCTGGCACAGAATTGAAGATTTCCTCTTACAGAATTTCAAAAATATTCACCTCTGCAACTTGTATAAGGTATAGAAATACATACATGTTGATAATAATAAGTATCAACCCCATAGGCTCATTACATGTGCATTTTTTTTTTACAAAAAGTTTAAAAAATTTATTTTATTTTAACAATTAATTTACATTTTTAAAAATATTTTAATTCTTTAATTTCTAATTGAATAGTTCTATTTGTAAAGTCCATATACACAAAATGTCCAAATTGAATCTGCCTACCTTCAATAATAAATATAGGATAACAACTTAAACTTTTAAAACCTTTCCACTGACAGGCCTCAGACCACAATTAATTTTCCTATATAGTCTCTACATTTGTTTTTTAGTATTGAACTTTCCATTGTGTCCAAATATTAATAAATCATATCCTGATGTAAAGTATCTTCAAAGATGAACTCACTGTGAAGTGCTTGTCATAGGTTAACTGGCAATCTTCTGCGAGGCTGGACTGTAAACAAAGCAACATGCAATGAGTGACAGATTTCACTTCCGGAAATGCACCAATGCCTCATTAATCACTGTGCTCTGTTGCCAAAATACACACAGACAACCACACCATAATGCTCATATTCTAAACAATATCCTTTAAATCAATACTAAGAATGCCTAAATCTAATGCATACATCACCACCAGAATGAGAAAGGGTGAAACAATTCATCGATATATCGATACTTTTGCCATACTGATACACGTATCGATACAAAAGATGAAGAATTGATACAAAACGATACTTACCCTATAGAAGTTACTTTAATCTTCAGCTGTCATGAATAATTATTAGTCATTTGCCATTTTATTCTTTAAACTGAGAATTTATTTGAGATGGCCGTCACATGCACAGGCACTAATATTTGTCAGTAAAAAAAGAAAACAAAACTGTTGAAAACACCCACTCACCTTTTGCAAATTAACACAAGGTTACGTGTTCGAAATGTACCCCCCCTTTCGCCGATTACATGCTAATTATTGTATCCCATCAGCATGTTCAGCCACCGATAATATATATCAACGTAAAGGAGACTTTCCAAATTTGTTCCCCATGTATGATTTAAGTACTTTACTGATCATTTAATAAATACTTTTACGCCAATTTTCTCTGTTGCCTCGTATCTTGTCTATATGGATCAAATTTAAAGGCTACACTTCTGGTGTGTCACTCAGTGAAATATGTTACATTAAATTCTGATTGGTGGTTATTGTTTGTTGAAGTTTAGTGTAAACAATAACCACCAATCAGAGTTGACTGCGGCTTATTCACTGCGTGACACATCGGAAGTATTGGCATCCAAACACTACCCAGGTAGATACAAAGCAACAGAGAAACTTCGTTCAATATGGTTATTAAATGATCTGTAAATTACTAAAGTCGTACATGTTTGGAATGTTTTCATTTTAGGTTGATATAGGTAATCAGTGACTAAATGTGCCAAAAGGATAAATAAAATTAGCACAGAATCAGCAAGGAGACAGATTTCAAACAGTGCAGGTTTGTCACCTTGTGTTAATTTGTTAATTTTGTATAGAAGAGGAGTGGGCATTGTCAATAGTTTTTCTTTTCACTGACAGAAACTAGTGCCTGTGGCCACGGCAGTTGTTTTACATCTGCTGGAAGTACAATGTGATAAAATTTGCTTGTTAGTCATCTCCACTCCCACACCTGGACTTGCTCTAGATCAGATTATCCTTGCAGGTGGAAATTGCACTATTTCTTCTGTGTTGAAGATAACACTGTCATGTCTTTCAAATTTAAGTGAAGACATGAAATTGATAATAAGATGTTTTTAAAGCATTCATGCAGTGCAAATAAAAAGGGGTGTGGTTACCAAGATGAGTCCTGGATCCAATCTAATGGAGTAGCCTCAAATGGCCTAAATGAGTGAAATAAAATCACTAACAACTAATATGTTGTGTGTTTAGATGTACTTTTTTTATCTTGTCAAGGATGAAAATGGCATATGAAAAGATGCTAAATATATGTCTGTCTGTAATCTGCATGCTAGAAATACAACCAATATGTCAACACATATAAAACAGCACAACCCTACCACTGACAGACCTTCTAAAGATGAAAAGACCATCAAGTTGATATGTGTATCGATAATGTATCGTATCGTAGGCTGTGTATCGTGAATCATATTGATATGTGGCACAGGTGTATCATTTCACCCCTAAAAATGAGGGAGGAAAAAATACTCTAAAAATAGACTCGGACTACATTTGGGTATCCTTGCTTCCATTGATATCGCGGGTGCTATGGTATTGCGATATTCTAAGTTTTCTGTATTTTTCTTCATAGTGCTACCTATCATGTGCTATCTTATATACACAGGATGACCATAAGTTACTAGTTTTGCATCACAATTTGAGTTCAGGAAAATGTCGAGATTGTTGGCAAGTACACTACTTTAAAATTGCTCCCATGAATAAATAATAATAATAATGAGGACTTTGTATAGCGCCTAATCTTTAGAAGCTCTAAGCGCTTTACAACATTAGATAACACCTAAAAACATATATAATGATATGATTACGAAAAACAAACACCATGAAATTATAAAAAAAAAAACATGCTGAAAATAGTTAAGGTAAGGAAACATTATTAAGTCTTTAGGTCTATTCTTGCAGTCTAAATAATTGAGTTTTAAGAGCGCTCTTGAATGAGATCACTGTGTCTTTGTGTCTAAGTTCAGTGGGCAATTCGTTCCACGTTGCTGGGCCCTGGTATGCAAAAGAACGTTGTCCGTATGACTTCATTTTGATAGTGGGAATAATGAGAATACGAGTGTCGGAAGAGGAGCGTAAGTATCTTGCTGGTGTGTATACATGGGTGAGGTGAAATAGGTATGTTGGACTGGAGCCAGTCAATGAAACATAGCACAGAGAACAAATTTTGTGTTTGATTCTGGATCTAATGGGTAGCCAGTGTAGGGTACAGAGCAGGGGGGAGGTGTGCTCTGTTCGTGGTACTCTAAGAATGATCCGACCAGATTGAATTGAGTTACAATAGTCCAGTCTTGAAAGTACTAAGGAACACACAAGTGTTTTAGTGGCATCAACTGAAAGATAATTGCGAATGGAGCTGATGTGTCTCAGCTCAAGATATGCAGCCTTGCATATGTTCATGACATGTTGGTGCAATGAGAGAGTACTGTCTAGAGTAACACCTAGGTTTCATACTGACTGTGTGAATTTAATGTTGGTGTTGCTGATATTTATTGTTTGAGGTGAAGAATGTGAATGAGAAAGTCTTTGTGTTGTAATCAGAATGGCTTCAGTTTTATCATCATTCATCTGCAGCTTGTTACATGTCATCCATGATTTCACATCAGAAATGCACCTCTCTACGCCTTGGATGGTAGCATCAACTTCAGTTGGGTGCCTCGATTTGTATATTTGAGTGTCATCAGCGTACAATTGGTGAGACACTGGATGACTATCTATGACACTTAATAGCGGCTGAGTGTATAGAATGAAGAGAACAGGTCCAAGAACAGAACCTTGTGGAACATCAAAACATAGATCAACTGGGCTGGAGTGTTTTCCATTTGCGGACACAATTTGTGTCCTGTTGACCAAGTAGGACTTGAACCATAGTAAGGCTGTATCGTGAATGCCAAATACATGCTGGAGACAGTGAAGTAAATATATCATGGTCTATTGTGTCAAATGCTGCAGGCAAGTCAAGGAGGGTGAGGACTGTAATCTTTCCACTATCCAAAGCAGAGAGAAGGTCGTTAACTACTTTCAGAAGGGTAGTTTCGGTACTGTGGCGAGGGTGATATGCAGACTGTACATTGCTAAAAAGACTGTTTGAATTCAGATGAGATACAAGTTGGGAAAGAACAACTTTTTCTAAGATTTTTGACATGAATGGGAGGTTAGAAACTGGGCGATAGTTCTTTAAATCGTTATGGTCAAGTGTTGGTTTCTTCAGCAGAGGCTTTACAATGGCAGTTTTGAAAAATGATGGGAATTCACCGGATGAGAGAGAAGTATTAATAACATCAGTTAGTGAAGGCTATATTGGATCTAAGCACTCAAGCAGCAGTGATATTGGAATCGGATCAAGTTCACATGACTTTGGGGCACTCTTCATCACGATTGTACGTACTAAATCCATAGAGACCAGTTCAAATGCTGCTAACGGTTGCCGCTGAAATTCTGTATCGCAACTGTATGGCGACGATGAGTCAGTTGAAATTGTGTTGTCAAGCTTATCTCTAATGGTTTGTACTTTGTCATGGAAGAAATTTGCAAACTGGTCCGGAAGGTCGACTGGAGAGAAGGTAGTTGGAAGTGGTGTACATTTGTTCCTTGACATTAGCTTGTTAGTAATCTCGAAGAGCTCTTTGCAGCTGGAACTTTCAGTGATCTTAGTACTGTAGTGGGCTGATTTCGCTGCATCGACTATGTTTGTAACATTCTTCTTAGCGGCTTCATAAATTTGCATATGAATAGTGAGTCTGGTGGAAAGCCAAAGCCTCTCAGCCTTACGGCGGTCTCTTTTAGCAGTGCGAAGCTGGTCCCTAACACTGCTATACCACTTTTGAATTGATACTCTGCACTTGGTTGCTGGGGCATGTTTGTCAAGCAATGAACGCAGGCAGTTATCAAGTTGTTCTGCTTTATGAGGTAACAAAGTTGTTAGGATTGCTTGGATGTCATGCATTAGTTGGGTTCTATTTATCATACGGAGGTTTCTCCTAGTAGCAAAAAAAGGTGGAGGGTTAGGGACTGATACGTCAAGATGGCATATAATGCAGAAGTGATCTGATGCAAGTTCGTGGGATACCAGTGAAGACTGTAGAATATTATCATCAGGTCTATGAAGAATACAGTCTAAAATGTGACCATGTTTATGGGCGGGTTGGCTAACTGACTGAGGTTGAAAACGTGAATGGAATCTAGGAGTTTTAATGTGTATGGGTTTCCAGGACAGTCAAAGTGAAAGTTGAAATCTCCAAGAATAATCAGGTCGCCACCTATCGAATTTCCATACTCCTAGAGATTCGGAAACTGCTCCAAAAAGAGAGATTCAGTCAGCTTGTTTTTTCTTCTACGAGGAGGGCAGTAGAGGCAGAAAAAATGGACTGACCTTTGTTCCAGTGTGAGTGTGGTTTGGACTAGTTCAAACGATGTGTGGTAGAAATTGAAGGTTGTAGTGTGATTAAGATGGTTGATCATGGAGTTCTTTGCGATGACAGCAATTCCACCTCAGCGGGAGTGGCGGGGGAACGACTTGATGGAGTAACCGGGGGATGTTAGATCCGCGCACTTGGGCTCATCGCCTGATGTTTTTAGAATATCACTGCTTTCCAAACATGGCCGTACCCCATGTTCTCAAATAAAATCTATATCTTCTTAAAATCAATATCACCATAAACAATCTGTTAACCAGTTTGTCGTCTGATAATGTCCAATGATATCATGCAAGAGTCAGATCACATGATTACCATATTTGTCAAGAAGCAAGAGGTCGAATCTATGGTAGCATATAAGAGTCAAAATGTGAAGTATGGTAATGTCGTTGTTTGCCTTAAGTTCTGATGGCTTTTGCAATTGAGAGCTGTTGACCTTAAAACATGTTTCATTTATCTCTTAGGGCATTAAATGTGCATTTAAAACAGATTTATCAGTTGTATACTTTTGGTTTAAAATAAAACCATTTCATATGCATTATGTCTTTATGAAATGACTGAAATAACATAACGTGCATTTTCAAATACAACTGTGTTAATTTAAACACTATACTGTAAATACATCAGTTAGCTGTTGGTTTGTTTAATTTAACATATTTCCTCACCTTCCAGGTGTGTTTCAAGTTGATTAAACTTAGTGCAACATATACATCCAATTGCCAACTTTTTGACAAGTATATGCCATTGTACAGATATATTTTCTGTATTACCGCGATATCAGAGTAACTCCCCTTGCATAACATGGATTCTACATGGCGTCTGTCTATCGATCGTTTCCCACAATCATCTGATGTAAATTGGAAATTAAATGCATTTCTATAATGAGCAAAGAACAACAAGGAGACATATAATATCTTGAAGGTAAGTGTCTTTATGTACTTATTTGCTGGTCGCTTATTTTAAGACCCGTGATACCATAGCACTCTTGGTTACTGAACCAGAAGTATTAATTGTGACCTGATTCCAGCACATTGGCAGACCCAGTGATTCGAAATAAAAATCATTCACCGTGACCAATGCCTTACATGTTGATTACTGATGCAGTAGGATAAAAATGGAAAAGTAAGTACACTGAAACTTTTTTGGGTATGTTTTCTTCGTAACACAGTAATAGGATGTACCGGCCTACATTTATAGCCATTTCTCATATACTCATAGGTTCCATAATCTCGTGGTAAATCATATTTCCATATTAAATACAATGGTGTGACACCTTTCTGTTGTTTATCCCAGTAACTGTAGAACAAGAAAGTTATCGAAGAGTTTGAACACCAAATATCAAAGAAATGTTTCGTTTTGTGGTAAGTTGGGAAGAAAAAATGAAAGGATTGAAAAAAACAATGAAAATTAAATCCACCTGTATACCCTCCTTCACCACCACTACACCCCTACCAAACACAAAAACAGTAAATAATTTTTCCACTTAACAGGAAATGGTCGTCTGCTTGTCAGTGAATGTTACTGATATATCAGAATCACATGACAGCTTACCACATCGCTTGGTCAGGTGAACAAAAGTACATTAGAAAATAAGGACCATAACTCTATTGAATCCTGCACACTTCTTTAAAGCACTAAAACTATGTTACTTTAATTCTCTTTTGCTTTTATTTTATAAATAAAAATAGTAATATTTCATTATTATGGCATAGTACATATGTTTTCATACCTGATAAAAGTGAAAATATTGCATAATTATGAAATTTGTCTATTATTTAAGCATCAAACTAACAAGGATACAATATTGTAACAATATGATCAGAATTTACTTTAGAAACATTCAATATTCGAAGTTATACTGAACTGACCGCCCTCCACCCACCCTAACAAATAATATATCATGTCAACGACTTGAGTATTGTGGATACTTTTTTCGACTTTTCATTCGGGCTATTACCCTTTTGAGCCACCTTTGAGACGAATATTAATTTAACGCGACATTATGGTAACTTCCCTTTAGAAATGATGGCTGTCACCTGGCGTTTTGATAACCGAAAAATGAACTCTAATCTTTTACGGCACTAAGAATATATTTGTGCCAATTTGGAAACAGATGTTAAAGAATAAAACAACAACATAATTATAGTCAGGTGAGTATTTTTACAATAATTTATAATAGTTCAATTCGGTAGTACCGCGAGATTACGGAACGCATGTATACAGAAAACATAACAGAACATGCTTCATACTTGTGCAGCTAAACCCATGTGTGGCAATCACAGTGAAAACGATGTACTGTACAGACAACCTTAAATTATATTTTTTGAAGGAATACGAAAGATACGAGGAACAGACGACTCCAAACTTGTGAGCTTATTCCATTAAAGTTCGCCTGTGTTCATCCCATCCGAAGACTTATCCATCGGAACTCCTCTCTGAATTTGGATTAGTAACATCATGCGTAGACTGGTCCCTTAACGTGCTTTTAACTAAAGTCAAGCTTAGGGTTAGGGTAACATATGTGTGGTAGCTGCTTACACGCCGGGACCCAGGCTACATCATTCGCAATTTCGAGGTACATCTCGACATCGGTGGCGCTCTACAGGTTACGAAACACCAAAATACACTCAAATCCACCCAAATCCACACCAAATCAAACTAAATCGACAACATATTGACATGAAAGTTTTTCTCATGTTCAGTATTAATAAACTTTTATGGTCTGCATTAATATCATTTCTAAGTAAGGTGTCAGCGATCCTACTAAACACCGCAAAGTCATGCAAATTCAAACAAAGTATGTTTATTTTTTATTAATTTGCACACACACACACACACACACACACACACACACACACACACACACATATATATATATATATATATATATATATATATATATATATATATATATATATATATATATATATATATATATATATATATATTATACTATATTAACCTTATTTTGACAATATCGTAATTAAAATCTTTATTAAAAATGCGTGTTTTAGTCTTGTTGAAAGTAAAATTGGTACACACGCACCTTTAGTTATGTCCCCTTATTTTGTATTGTGAGAACGATGTCATACGTTATTGTGATCGGTTGTAACACTCTATCTGCCTGTGTTATCGTACTGATATCATTATTATAAATATAACTGTAATGATACATATACTTATATTACACTTATGCAATATATAACTTCATATTATTAGTATTTGTCTCTGAATACTATTATTATTATATAAAATTATACAATCTGCCTTTGTCATACACTAAGTTATATGTAACTTTGTCATACTCTATCTGTCTTTATTCTATTAAATATTGATATAATACTCATGCAATATAATACCGTCACAATAGTATTGTTTATATCTCAACTCGTTAATGAATGTTTATTAACAATTGTCGGCATATATAGTTGTCACAACGCGAAATAAAGGGACACAACTAAGGGTGATTCCGTTATATCAGCACATGTAATGTATCATACATGGCCCAAACATAACCGGAAAATCGTTGGTTCTATTGCTTATCACGCATAGGTTTTTGTAGGAAAAGATTGTGACATAGAAACGTCCCAAGTTGAAAGTTCTATCAACGCCTAGAACACTCCCGTCATTTCCTTCACAGTTTCTGATCATATCATCCATCTGTTGATTGCTATAAACAATGACAACAGGTTTCTTGTGTTTCGTTAGAATTACTTCTTGGATAATTGGATTATTGTGAAGCTCACTTAAAACACTTACTACATCATCAGCTATATTTATTCTGGAATTCTTCACGTTTTCTTTTCTGATCTCTGAATTTCTTATCATTTATTTGTTTAGTAGATTTTGGAGCTGTGAAACTGTTGTCTTGCATAAATTTTGTCAGAACGTTGTGGACTTTCTCTTCCTTTGCCATTTCAGCTGCTCTCTAAAGAATTATATATGGCTCCAGTTTCTTGGAATTTCCGTGTTGTTTAAAGATTACTGACATTTTGCCGCAGTATTCCAAAATGGCCAGCATTTTCTTTTCTACAGGAAAGGAATCTGGCAATCCAGCAATTGTTGTTACGCGTTTTTTTAATGATTTTCTTGCCATCAATTTAGTATAATATCTATGAAGTGTTAAAACACTCGATGGCTGAGGCAATGGTGGTTCATATGTAATCGCTCTATTGACCATTTTCTTGACACAGTACTGTTCGTTTTTCATATACACGCTACGTAATTTGTCAACAGAATCAGCGACAACAAAAGTTTGATTAACTGTCGTAGAAGTTCTCCAATCCCAAACACCACAGTCATCTGGGAAGTTTTTGGCACCATCATCGTCATCAGGTGCTTCAATGACTATGTATACATCGCTTTTTATTCCTTGTGGGATGCTTTTTTCTCCTCTTAAAGTATACATGATAACCTTCATTAATTCGTCGTTGGTCATGAAGTTTCCAGGGCTGCTAGATGGCATCATCGGTGGAAATTGAGGTGATTTATTTACATCTGACACGTCTGAAACGGCACGAGCATCTAGCGATTCTCTGCATTTATGTGTGGTTACTGGTACCATAATATAACTGTTGTCTTCAGACTCATCGGTATGTAAAATGTCAGTCACTTCATCAAAACTCACACTGCAATTCAGCGAATCAGGAATTGTTAAATTATCTACCTCACTGTTGTCAGATTCTTCACATCCATGGTCAATAGACCCCAAATATTCGTCATCCAATGGCAGAGACTCGTACTTATTTTTGGTAATCGATTCACCAGATAATTATCATCTTAAATGGACACAATTGTCGCAATTAAAATAAAAAAGGTGTAAGTTTCTCGTCATCAAACAATTAATTATTTGTCCTTGTTTTCGCGGTATCTTTTTAGGCGGCATGATTACTGAAAGACCATCAAAGCAATATTTGTCGGTACATAATAATTATAGGATGAAGATAATTAACATTTACCAGTTTTTCACGATCATTGCCATATGGCGAATTTCCGGGTTATTGTCGGCCTTTAATTTAAAATTTCTTTATCAGTCCTTTATCAGTCTTGTTTACTAGGTGTTTGTTATGCATTTTCATGCTGTAATTATTCATTTAAAATAAGTGAAATGTTTATTAATCTTTGTCTGTTTATTTATTAATGGTGTGAAGATTAAAGTCTAAAGATATACGACTCGTAAATTACATTTGTATGTATATATCAACCAAACACAGGAACGTCGACTTTTAATGAAAAATAATTCGTGAGGGTGGGGAGTGCGTTGCAATTTAGAGACGAGACGGTAGACTCAATAAGATTTCGTATTTTTGGTTTGGATTTGGGTGGATTTGGTGTGGATTTGGGTGGATTTGGGTGTTTCGTAACACGGCTTCTGGGAGAGCGACAGGTGTAAGGTGAAGTTGTTTGCACTTTCAACATGCACAACGGAGATAATGTTGGCATACCTCTATGCAATTTTCATGCACTGTGGCTGAAATTTAGTTACATATTGTACTTGTACACAGCTGACCAAAATGGCTGCTCCCATGTGATAAAAAAATCAGCCTGAATTAGTCCAAAGTACAGTAATTTTAGCAGTTATTGAAATAGGGAAAACGAATTTTGCCAGAGTATGCAATACCAGCTTTTGAAAGTGCAGTGACTGAATTGCAAAATGTATAAAAAGAAAGAAAAGAAAAAGTTATCAGCTCGTGTTTTTACAATTTACCTTTGAAGTCCAGGAAGTTAAAATGACCAAGCGGAGCCAGCATTTTTTTATAATTGCACATCTGAAGTAAGGCCAAGCTGTATATTCTATATCCCAAATTACACCGATCACTCATGCACCATAATAATGATAATTCAAAGTTCTTTTGGCAATACCTAAGACATGCAAGGTCTTTTTGAAATAGCCAGGATAACCAGTGAGGAAAACCCTGGAAATTCTTTTTCGTTAAAAATCTAACCCTTTGCAAAATATAAAACTGTAGAGCGCCACCATATATTTTTTCGCATAAATAGCCGAGGTGGTCTGAATGCAGTAACCTATCTATCGGAATCTCCTGAGCCTTTTCCATCTCATGGTAGAAGAAAAAAAACTTGTTTCGGACAGAAGCGACAATATTCTGAATAACGTTTGCGCAGAATCTTAGTCTGCTTCCCGAACCGCTCTCCGCCAACTTTCTGTAACGGAGAGAAGCGAACTGAAGAGCAGGTACGGAACCAGACTAAACTTCGAAGTCAATCCAACATAGTTTTGTTTCGCATAAATAGCCGATGTGATCCGAATGCTAAACCAGCATTCATACGCTAAATGAAGACTCTTAAAATGATACTAAATATTCAACTGCAAGCAAGATGAAAATAAAATAATCAATTAAATTAATAGAAATAGCAGTTATAACTGTATAAACTATGACTAGCCGAATTTCCATTCGGCCGTTATTTGCTGTGTGATTCGGGAACTGACAGTTTCTTAGTTATACCATGATAAACTCACCCTACCCCGCCGCCCACAAGCATAACAACAACAACATTAAATTCTTAATTAAAATCAACCTGATTCAACACATTTTTGAATTTCTTCGGTTTTTCAGTTTTAAAAACTTCTAAAGCCTTTCGTTTGGTAGCACTATTTGGACAAGCCTTGAAACAGAAGAAAAAAAAAAGTTGTTTTGTTGTTCTTCTTTCGTGTGTGTGTGTTTTGTTTTTTTTTTTGGGGGGGGGGGGGGCAGTGGTATGGATGTGGGGGATCAAACCATACGTTAAACTCAAAGACTCCAATGCGGGGACGATACGCTTCGATGATCAATGGACAATTTAAAACGTCGACATTTCATTTTAAATTCTTCACATTTAACAAGCTATTTCATTGTAAGCACTTTTACGTAGCCTTATCGATGTAATTAGTCATATTGTAAATCAATTACTTTGAGTAATAAAGCCACATGTTATTAGGTATTAGTGACCGATAATTCAATTATGGGGTGGGGATGGTATGTGATTTTCTTTATATCCGGGATATTTATTTATTTCTTTTTCTTATCTCAAGATAATTAATAACTAATATAATGGATATACTATATCTTTTTGGTTATAAATCAGAGCAAGAACACTTTTTCAAGCTATTTAAGAGCCGGGAATTTTGTTACAAAAAATCCTAGCCCCCTCACCCACCCCCATAATATTAAAATGATCGGTCCCTTAGTGACGCGACCATTAGGTATTAGGGCCTAATACGTGTGAAGTCGCATTTTCACGTGCATTTGCCAATTATTTTTTATGGAAACAATGGTGTCATGATCAGCTCATGCAAATGTTAACTACGTTTATCGATCACGTGGCCTATTTGTATTTAAGTCCACTTCAGAAATGTTTTCTTTGCACCTCAACTAGCGACTCGGTGAGTACACATTATAATATATTCCTTTATTTTAAAATGAGTGGGTGGGTGGGGCTTGGATTTTCTTTCCAATCAGAATAGTTGTTTGTTACGTCTGTCTTAAGATAATTTTGATTTTCAAAGTAATATCATGGGTACAATGAGCTCTTTTTCAATACAAATCAGAGCAAGATTATTTTGTAAAGCTATTTTTCAAAATAATATTTGCCCCCCCCCCCCCCCCCCCACGAGAATGAAAGGATCGGCCCCTAAAGATTTCGATGTAGAGCTGAAATAGCTAGATACTATTTAGAATTTGTGGAACTTATCTAGAAACAAAAACTGAAGTACTCGTTATTGCATTTAAACAACAAAAAGAAAGTTAATAACAAAATTAAAGAATAATTTTTAAAAGATATAGATGTTTTTTTTATTTATCTTTAAGGAGCACTGAATATTTACTATGGGCATTATCTAGAAATTCGACGTTGTTCCTTGCACCGTTACCAGAAACATATATAACACGAATTGGCTTTATACAAACTTAAGCATTTTACACAAAATTTATTTATCTTTGAAAATGTTATCAAATATGACTTGATTAAATGAAAGATGAAGCAATGCACAAAATAGGGTCGACGGAAATATTATCCTCCCCCCTCCCTTCTCAGTTTGAATACGCGTGTTCTTGCGGCAGACAACTCGGCATCATCGTCCCCGAGTAATTCCGTTTTGAAAAGTGCCGGAACTTGTGAAGTTTGGCGGCAAACTAGCATTATGGCTACCTCCATTGTGCTCACGTTTAATCACGCACAGCTACGAGATGTTATCGAGTTCTTTTGATCTGGCGGTCGGCTGTGAATCTTGCATCAAAATTCACAAGTTCGGTGTTTACTTAGCGGTGATGGTCGGGAGTGAATCGTGCACATTTCTGCCATTACACCTAGTATCATAACGTACCATGAGATCACATATATCTATATGTCTCTGATGAGACTTATGTATATAATCTACTCATAGTTTTGCACGAAGTATGTGGTTTCTTTATAACTATGGTAACAAATTAAACAAATTAATTTACTTGAAGATAAATTTATTTATTGAAAGTAATATAATGGATATAGTTAGTATATATTTTTTTAGTACAAATCAGAGCAAGAATATTTTTTTCATGACATTTTGGGGCCTTCTCAGCCCTACCCCCCCCCCCCCCCCGTCCCAAGTCTTACAATGCAAGACGTCGCCCCTGATATTTTATTTATGATGGAAAAATATCAGACTATCAGGGTGGACGTCTTACATTATAGGACTACCCCCCATGCAGTAAAGTGTGGTTACCAAAGAGCTACAATATGTGAAACTTTGCCTTATGAACTATATGCATAAAAATAGGTATACATGTATGACAATTAGTACAAGAATTTTTTACTAAACTGCTTAACCTTTCAAATTAACTTCTCAAATTTAAAATATGTAACAAGTCTGAAACAGAAGTTTACAATTTAAAGGTAATTTAGACAATTGTGATTTATGGATAAAGTGTTTTGTTACAACAGTCACAAAGTAAATAACATTCGGACGATCAGTTATGATTATTAGTTTTTTTGTGAAAAATTTCTTATTAGTGTTAAAAGTATCCTTCAACCACTGTTCTAAATTGATTCATAATGATGTACTTTTCTGTATTCAAATAATAAATGTACATGCGACTCTACCTCCTATTCAACACCAGATTATCAATATTTTATATTCTGGCTTTATGTAAAAATACATTTGTATGCAAGATTTTATTAAATATTTTAAATTGAAAGTACTTCAGTTTCATATTATTAGTGTGAATACAAATAATGCTCTATTCCATTTCAAGTTTGAATTTAAAACCAAATAAATTCTCCCTCTTTTTTAAATTCATTAAAATCTATCAGTAGATGGATGAAATATCATTAATAGACATTACAACTTAGGTCTAATACAAATTTCATTTATATTAGAGAATTTTCATTTTTTCATTTCCAATTAAATCTTTCCAAGTTTGAGGAATTTTCTTTATCACTGACATACAATATAAAAATGTGCCTTTCTATTCATACATAACTTATAATTCATCATAAGAGTAGAAGGAACCATCACATGCAACTATATTAATAATATTATGGATGTCTTTTTCATGCCAATCTATTATTGTACGAAACTGTTGTGATGCTAACATATTTGAAGTGTACCGTACTGGTGAAAATAAAACATTTTAAATTGTACAAGTTTTTAACTTCTTATTAAATTCTTCCCATTCTTCTAGTACATTTTTCCAAACAATTTTGGTAAGATTTTGAAGCAATAAATGATTAATATGTAATCCAAAAGTAAATATTTTCTTAAAATCAATCATTTATGTGTATGCCGGGCCTAGTCTAGAACTGAAAATGGAGGGGGTGGGTGGGTGGAGTAATTCCATTGAAACTCTGAAACAAAGAAGAGAAGTTTCTGAATATAGGAAGGATTCAGTAAAGAAATTGAGGATATAATGTGCAATTTACTATTCAAATAGTCAGAAAAAGTACTCTGATTTGAATGTTTAGTTCGTTCTTTCAGCTATAGAAATAGGTGTATAAATTAAGATCTAACGATGGATTTATTTATGGTAATTTTTCCATACAGAGTAATATTTCTCTTTTTCCAACTATTAAAAATGGATTCTATCTTCATTATCTTGGGTAAATTGAAATCTCAGATATCATATACTAACTAGACTTGAAAAAAGTACACCTAAACTTGGAAGGTCCCTGATCTCTATCTAAATTAAAATTTGATTTTTATCATACTCCAACCCAAATTGCCCAGGTTTTTCTACATTCATTTTTGATCCTGATATTCAATAGAATTTTTGTAACATAGCTACTGTAGCTCTAATAGATATTTCACTACCATCAGCATAATAGTATACATTATGTTCAGTATTATTAAGTGAATCCTTAATTGTTTTATTGTCTTGTCATTTCATAAAGTACTTTGACACACAAATGCAAATATGCATGGAGAAATTGGATCTCCATGTCAACAACCTGTTATATTAAACTAGTGTATAATCATCAACAATTACATATGATATCTCACCTAGACACCATTTTTAGTAGTCACTAGTCACCATTGTAAACATTAATTATATTGCAGAAGATAAGTTCTGACTGAAGTGATCTTGACAACAAAATGATGGCCCCTTTTTTAATTAGATATTTTGCATTTTTTTCTTTTTACATTTTAAATGTGAGTCTTTTCAAAATTTAAAATTCAAATTTGTAATAGGTACAGTATATCCAGTATTATGTCGACATATCTTTAAGCCACCTACCTACCTGCCTACCTAGATACTGTGACAGAGCATACAAGGTGTAAATCTATATTGAAGAACATTTTTTCTACAGTATTAAAGTAGAGGTACTATAATGAGCTGATAAAAACCAGATATTAATGTTGTTTTTTGTATGCTTTAAAATAATCATTGTGCTTAAAATCAGCTCCAGAGGCTGTTGTCATTGTCCACCCTTAAAAGCCAGATTTTACTGGTTGAAGTTACAAAAAACAATTAGCCCCTAGTAAAGCATGGTCCATGCATAATTACCATATATACTCGCATATAATCCGGGTCCAAATGCAAACAACATAGACCCTGATCTGCCATCTTATAATGTTCTACTGATTAGTCCTTACAAACTGCATAGACCCAGATCTGCCGACGCATTATGTGCCGGCAGATCTGGGTCTATGCATTTTGCAGTTGGACTCAACATAACTTGACCTAAGTCAATAAAATATGAAATGTATGTCATAATGACCTTTTGTTGCAAGGTGTGGTACTAATAGAGATGCATGCAATCATCTACTTTGATTCCAGCATAAACAGAGCTTGAGAAATAAATTTAAAACACAGAATTAAGTGAAACATGGAATTCTAGGTCAAAGTAACCTTTTGTTATAAGGTTGTAGTACTCCTCAAGATGCATCCTCTCACTCAGTTTCATAGTTCCAGGACTATTGATATTTATACAGTGTGCAACAAACATGAGATAAATGCAAAAATATTGCCAAGAATGTGCAATTAATGTAAATTTATGTACAAAGTTAGTCCCATCCCATGCCCCAGGGGGTCAGTGCTATGTCACTCGCTCCAAACTGTTGTTCAGGACCTACATGTAGGTACAAAGATATGCAGTGAGGCTGTACATAAATATATGTTTTTATTAGAGAAGACACCAATGCTATCACTGATGCCAATGCACAGGGGTAGTACAATAATAAAGTCTGACATATATCCAGTTTGCAATGTACATTAATTAGCTCCCTTATAAAATTATTTTATCTATGTTAGTATTAAATTCCCAAAGTTAAAGCATCTAAAAGTTTTACCTATAAATTTCCAGGAAATTGTTTAAAAATGCCTTTTCAAAATCTACAGACAAAATGTATCTGGCTTTCTTGTTACATATAAAATATAATATATTATTCTAAGTAATTATCCAGACATAGTTATCACTTTTCTGGTGACAAAGATGTCATTGTCAATGTTAAGATTTTGAGGTACATGCAATAATGTTTTCTTTTCTTATTTGTGTGCAGTGGGGATATATGTGTTTAACAGTGCTTGAGATTGAACCCAAGTTAGTGAATTGTAAAATATGGGTCAAAGTGACCTACTTTTGTGATAAGGTTGTAATACTTGAGATGCAGTCCCCTTACCAAGTTTCATCATTTTTAGGTACACTAGTTGAAAGTAATTTATTGTACATTATTGTGCTATTTTTAGGTGAGTGTTCAACAGCACCATATATTGTTGTTGTTGTTATTGATGATGATGATGATGAGAATAACATCAAAAACAATGAGAAGGATAACTCATTATTCCATAATTCACAGGAGATGGTTTTTCATTGGATGGCACAACATGTCACAAGTGATATTTCTTTGTGTCACATGGTCATTCTTGATGTCACATAGTCATGACATCATTATCTTTTACATGATGTCATAATGATAAGTTCTTAGCATTATGCAGTCAAAATGGCATTTGTACAATTCTAAAGCAAAATTTCTATTTTTTTTCAAAATTGTGTAATAAAACAATTACAGACCTTTGCTTTGATGAATATTAAGTTTTATGAACCTTTAAACCAGTGGTTCCCAAACTTTTTGATCGCGACCATAAATACCATCTTTTGCGACCCAAAATGCAGTACCAGTATAGGGTCATGAGGACTTCATTTAGGTCGTGACCCAGGGTTTGGGAACCACTGCTGTAAACCTATCACATTGATCTGTTTCACATCAATCAGTATGAGGTTTACTTGTTTATAAAACTTCACGTTCACCTGAAGAAACATTTAAAATTGTATGTTTTTATTTTGTATTTATGATTTTCTAATTCTTAAATAGTTCTAAATTACCATACATGTATTTTTGTCTTTTTCAGTATTTTTGAGCAGTGCCTGAAATCCTCCATTAGTGCTTGCCTCCCTTAGTGCTTGAAGTGTTCAGCTGCGCAGTTGAGGTATGTAGTTTACTTGAAATAGTATTGACAATATATTCATTGTAAATGTAAAGAAAGATTAGGCAGTTACCATGCTGTACTTGAGTGTCATGAGCAATAACTTAACCTTAAAAATGGTGCACATGGCATTTATCCTCTCCATGCAAGTATACAGAGAAAAAAATAATTAATTTAAAAGTCATTGTTTCAAAGATAAGAACTTAAAATGCACTAAGGTCTTGAGATATAAAAACATAACCGATGATTCTGTTATCTAGTTTATGGCCCATTCTGGAAAATTACTCTTCCAAAAGCTTGTTCATTTCATCTTTTGACATTTGTAAGTTATAATCTAAGTTCAAGCAAGCCCCGCTCTGATTTATTTATCATTGAAATCACCAAAGCAGGAGGGTTTCCATGGCTTTAAAATAAGTTATACCAGGAATATGTGCAAATACATGTCTGGGACAGGTATAATTATGGTTACATTTTTGTTGTCATGTTAAGCAAAAGCTTTGAAACAAACTTTGATATAGAAATTTAATTTTATTCCTTCATGTTGGGCCACAAATTTTTGAGCCATTTTCACACTAAAATTGGATGTATTAGATTCTTGACATTATTGGTCACATTTCAAAGCAATTCTGGCTTATAGATTGATACCAAACTTTCTAATATATAGCTCATGAGAACCTTGCATGAGATCTAACATGGACTTGCTCATGTGCATTTTAACATGTAAATTAGGTGAGAATTTGAAAAGGCTTATGTAGCTTTATATGGATTAAATTTGCTGATGTGGGTGAAATTTTTATGTGAGCTTATCTTGTTCTGAAATGCTAACATGAGCATTTGGTTGCTGATGTTTTCAACTGGTAACTGATGATAAACCAACAAAAGGGGGTGGTCCCATATACAGACTGTCAGGATATTGCCAGCTTATAATATTACTAATGTTTACACTAAGTTGACACAAAGGTCTGGAACTTCAAAAATAGACTTTTAGAATTATGTATAATCGGACAGGGATAGTCCAAATTAATACTGGGAATGAGTACTGCAAAAATAATTTATAAAATGTTGTTTTTCTTTTTTGCATAAAAAATACAAAATGATCCTAACAGGTTTTGACTTAACACAGATTTTTTTTCACTGGCCTGCAGGGCCAGCTCACATGCAAATTAACTGGCACTACAGAAAATCTGCTGACCCTATCAAACAAATAAAAATAAAAGGTTCAGAATATTTTACTAACCCAGTGGTCCTACGGCTGTCAGTACTAACTGGCCCTGCACAAAGCCCACAGGCCATGAGATGGGGGGCCAGCAGCTGAATCAACCTGTCCTAATGGTCTAATATATTAGAATTCAGCAAAAGAAACAAAATAAATCATCATATATCTTATGTACTGTAGTAGATGGAATAAAATCATAAACTGATCATGCTATATTTTGAAATTCTTTCACAGCTAGCTGTAAGAATCTGTAAAAATCCAATTATTGTTACTATTAACACTTATTATTTAGTGGTGTTGACTTATAAAAAGCAAAATATATATTCAAACAAGGCATATATAGTAATCAAAGACCACTTACATGTACATCAACTGGCATCTGATAATTTGTTCCTGAGGAATTTTTTCAGAATTTTACATAAAAAAACCCAAGCCCGATTTGAAGTTCCATCCAAAACTGCAACCAACAGGAAATGTTGCAGAAAGTTCAGACTGAGCAATGCATGCCTAGAACAGGAGGTTTATGCAGGCTTTTCAGACTTAGAATATTCTGGCTAAGATACATCCAAAAGTTTTCAGTTTTGAAAATCTAATTTAAGAGCTCATGTGAGTAGCTTTTTGTTTCAGAACTGTCTACATGTCAGCGAGTCTTTCAAGTCTTATGTTTATTTTTCAACTTGTCAAAGCTTATATGAAGTATTTGAGCAAAAGGCTTATTTACTTACTCTTCTCACTTGCATTTTATCAGCTTTTTATGTGTTGCACATAAGTTGGTAGATTATTCTGTTCAGGACAGTCAGGAAGTCTTCAGTCCAACTGGGATGAATTTTGTGCTTAAGGTTGGCATTCAGGTCATTTTCTAAGAAACTGTTTCTTGTAGCATCATGCAAGTCAGCATGTAAATGTTTCGTGTAGATTATTACACCCTTAAGTCAAAACTAGGTAACTGTGACCTATATTTCACACTCCAGTGATCGGCATTAACCTCTATGCATTGACCTCAGTTTCTCAGACACTTATAAATACCTGCAGAATCATATAATTGGTATGTAATGACATCATGAAGATGATCATGTGGTGATCTGTGACATTATCTATAAATTAGATCTGAAGTAAATTAGATTACTTAATGCAAGAAATGAATTTAATTGATGTAGGAGAAGATATTTATGTTCCTTTGTTTGCCATGCATCTCAGTGTCTTCTTCATACTCCATTTACCAAACTTTTGGAAACCTGTGTGCCTGGAATCTTTCATTTGGCATTGGATCTGTACCAGCTGTTTATTGTTTTGCAATAATATTATTTCATTTGATGATAGCACATGACATAATCAATATCCCATTGTTTTTGCTGTGCAGTTAACTTGCAGGCCACATGTGCAATAGTCTTCAAATTGATCACACAAGCACACATGTATATGTATTTGTGAAAAACGCATTTCAAATTCAAACCCATAATAAAAAAGAAGCGAAAAGAAAAACAGAAATCACATAAAAAGAACATTCCAATATCTGAAGTCCATTTGGAAATAATACCATGTCTGTTTCTTAATATAAAGATTACAAAAACACTGCTGGAACGATCCACCAAGTCCAGCAGGAATTGCAGAGAATTTTCACTCTGTACAGGAAATGCAGTGTTTTCCTTCTTTGGAAACTATTTAGTGAACAGTTACATGTTGAAAGCTTTGGCTCCTTTACAGAAGGGGAGATTTAAATATTGAACACATCTTTTAAGACACTTATTCATTTACACTTCAAGACACTTAGTCATTTACACTTTAAGACACTTTGTCATTTACACTTCAAGACAATTAGTCATTTACACTTCAACACACCTAGTCATTTACACTTCAACACACTTAGTCATTTACACATCCTGAATAAAGTTTTGTCCCCGAACTTTTAAAAGTAGGATACATAGTTTTCTCATTTGTATCCAACCATCTAATTTTAATAATAATAATAATAATAATAATAATAACTTTTTTATTTGATGAGGGTAACTTAATTAAAACACAAATGTATCTGGTCTCCCTTGACACCATCAGCTATTTTGTATCAATCTACATGCATGTATCATACTAATGATACATGTACAGGAAACAGAAAAATCACACTATCTAACAAAGTACCAAATAAATACTATGTCTATACATTACTTAGAACATATCTATCCATCCATCCATCACACTTATGCTTCCACTCTGTAACATTAAAGCCATTTGAGATGAAGAGATGAAACGTGGTATTCGAATACATCATCACTTGAAGGTGTGTTGCCTATCATATTGGGGGTGCTATCTGCAAGATTTAGGTCATGTTACATTTTCCATAACACTTTCCCTTCTGCTTAATTTTTCACGTTTTACATTACTAGAACATCATGCACCATATAGCCATTATTTAGTTGAGGTGCCATTAAATGCTAATAAATATCCTTATGCTCTATAATTAAAGCCATTTGAGATTAAGGTATGAAACTTGGTATATTAATACATCATCACTAGAAGGTGTGTTGCATACTTCATTGTGGGGTTCTATCTTCCAGCTCAAGGTCATGGTTCATTATTTTATGCTTTTCCATTACACTTTCCCTTCTACTCCATAACTTTAAAGACATTTGAGGTTAAGGAATGAAACTTGGTATATTTGTACATCATCACTAGGTGTCATGCACACTTTGGGGGTGCTATCATCAATATTTTATATTTTGCATCACATTTTCCCTTCCACTACACAGCTTTAAGGCCATTTAGATTAAGGGAAGCAACTTGCTATACATCTTTAGCAGGTGTGTTGTGTACCACATTGGTGGAATTATCTTCAGGATCAAGGTCATGGTGTTATATGATGCTTTCTTAGCTTACCTGGCCATAAGGTCATGGTGATATATGCTTTCTTAGCTTACCTGGCCATAAGGTCATGGTGATATATGATGCTTTCTTAGCTGACCTGGCCATAAGGCCAAGTGTTATATGATGCATTCTTAGCTGACCTGACCATAAGGCCAAGTGTTATATGATGCATTCTTAGCTGACCTGGCCATAAGGCCAAGTGTTATATGATGCATTCTTAGCTGACCTGACCATAAGGCAAAGTGTTATATGATGCATTCTTAGCTGACCTGACCATAAAGCCAAGTGTTATATGATGCATTCTTAGCTGACCTGGCCATAAGGCCAAGTGTTATATGATGCATTCTTAGCTGACCTGGTCATTAGGCCAAGTATGCTTATAGTATGGACCTTTGTCCAAAACGAGTCGTCCATTCTCATTTACTATTTACAACTTCTCAAAAACTACTCGACAGCAAATTTTAAAAGCAAGCATCCTGACTAGAAGCTCTTTAAAATAATGCCAATCTGCCATCAGATATGGCGATATTACTAAAAATAGAAAACCTTAAAATGAATTCTCAAGAACCACTGAAAAAGAATTTGACCAAACTTGAAAGACAGTATCTTGACCTAAATATCTTTTAAATTTGTTCAAATGATGCTGATCTTCCAATAAATATGGCAGCCATTACTAAAAACAGAAAAACCTTTTACTTGCTTCATACTAACTACCGTTACTCAACATAATTTGACCAAATTTGACAGAAAACATCTTGGCATGAAGGTCTTTAAAATTTGTTCTGAAAGAGCCTTTACTAGTGTATAACCTCAGGGATTTTCTGTACATACTGGCTAGTGCTATGCATATACTGTGATGCACAGGCCTTGTCATGAGACTTGATTGGTTCAATTCTGATTTTATCAGTTCCATTGACAAATACACCAGCCGAATTTCCAACCTGTGTCAGTTTAGGATATTGTTTGCAATAACTGCAAAACATTTTTCCGTCTGAGTCAATGAATTCAAGCCAGGAATAACTATGCGGCTAAACATTTCTGTCTCTTAGCAATGCCATATTTTACATTTTTTGTTGCTATGGAGTCTAGCTTACCGGTATGTCTCTTTAGAGAAATAGTTACCTCAAACTCAGTGGCAGTTTTATGTTTTACCGCTCCACTTTCACATAAATTTTTGTTCTTTGAACCTTCCTTATTAACTTCATTGCAAAAATAATTTAGTAAACTCATTTTATCCACATAGTAAATATCACCTTGCTTGACAACTACTTCTAAAGTGATCATAACATACATTTTGTCCTTTAAATATAAACAGAGACAGCTCCTTAATTAGTGTAATTGTTTCGCTTTAAAAGCAATATCAGATGTGGAAGTTAATCCTCTGTATAATCAATTAAAACTTAAAGAATCGTCTCTGCCATTTAGTAAGTTCATAAGGGGAACCGACACTAATGTCAGTAAAGTGCCTTTCATTCATTTAATTGGATTGACTTGCTGGATTGAAATCGAGGGTGAGTTATTTGTGATGCTGACATGGTTTACACAATACAATGAAGCTGTTTAAAACACTGCTAATTAATCATACCAGCTTTCTTTTGTTTCACATTCTTTGATTGGCCAATAATTTTGGTCACATAACCCAATAGAATGTGCACATGCAACAAGTTATCAATGACCACTGGCAGAGGGGTAGAATCAAGCATTCAGTACACCCGGAGGCCATATAAAGGTAGATAAAGTGATTATGGCATGAAAATAAACACTTGCCCGACATTTAAAAAAAAAAGATCAAATAGAAACTTGTTTTCATTCACAGTGACACTTCATTTTACAGTGCAACTTGCCATAGCAGCTGACATCTCAATGTAGCAAACACCAATTAAAAATGAACCTTGTTTAAAAATCCCCATTGAAAATCCTTGTATAAATGTTCTTTTATTTTAGCAGACACCTATCTAACAAAAAGTTGCGTATAACAGATGTTGTGACCTTGCATGTGCTATCAGGTGTACAGATTTCAAGCCCAGATTGTTTGACAGTTAACTACAATGACCATTTTCCACTAGGACACATTACATCACAAATTCAACTAGCATTGATTTCATAACTGAAACGATCTTGCTTCAGTCAGGTCGAAAAATGTAGTTACAGTGATGAGTATCCTAATGATAAAGTGGCAGCTCTGAATACCTTGTAAATAAAATAGTTCATGAATGAGTATGGGTGACTCTATCTGGATCAGATTTAGCATATAGTTAATCATGTTCCCAATAAAAAATAATGACATTTCAAGGTATGATATAACACTGACTTTAGTGAAGAACATTTATCTAAAGGTCAGTAATGCAAATAAGTTTGTTTACTTCAGGTTCAGGTGGATTACAATTACAAGGCCCATGTTTTTGTTTGTTAGTACAATCATTAATGCTTTATAAATGAAGATTGTATGTTACATTAAGAGTAGATAATTGAAATGATGACTATAATACATTTAGATTTTCCCCCAAATCACTGTTTACATAAATATATATATATATATATATATATATATATATATATATATATATATATATATATATATATATATATATATATATATATATATATATATATACACACACACACACACAATTCACCTGAAAATTATTTATAATGACCCTCAGTTTGTTGTATGCGCATCTTTCATGTTGTATTCATTAACAAGTTAGATCAGTATTTTCAAACTTTGTACAAAATGAAAATAAAACTTAACAATTGAGCAAAAGGCAGGGGCAAAATGGATGCCCAGATTTTAAAATATTTAAAATTGCTGTATTCTATTTATAACTGATGTCCTGAAAGTAAGAGGACATTATTATTATGTAAGCAGTGATAATTGCAGAGTGGCACCAATGATGTCACACTCAAAAACAATAACTCAACCATCTTTACTGAAACTCGGTAGTTTTTTCTTATCAGAGGAGGCAGTTGATAATGAAAGTCATAATTAAGCTACTAGTTTATGTTTAATAAACCAAATGACTCATTGGATGTATTTAATAAGATACTTTCAATGGTATATTACTGTAAACTTTACTTCCTATAAAATTTGACAAAACTTGAGTTAAAGCTTGTAGGATCAATTTGGACACAGAAATTCACAATATAGAATTGATAAACACCAATGAAACATAAAGGATGTGGATAAATCACACCTGTGAACTTATGCCCACTGGAATAAGACCCAACATTAATCTGATAGCTGTGCATAAGGAATTAGCATTTGACTTTGTTCTCATTGCAAACAAGGCATCAGAAACTGGTCTCTGCTTTTTGCTCTAATACTATCATTTGTAACTGACAGTTGAGTGGCTCTACCTCTTCTTATGCTAATAAACTTTTAAAATCTTTTTCAGATGCCGACTCCAGAACTAGCAAGGAGTATGGAGACTGTGGTCAAAATCCCGCCTATTGCTGGACCTCCCTGACTCCCTGTCAGACCACTCCCATGTCTCAGAAGTGATTCTGGATTCTTGCATTGCCTCACCTAATCTTCCCTCGCTTGAGCCTAGCCTTGTTTTGCCTTGTAATAACCTCACCTTGCTTAGCTTTACCTAACATTGTCAAACCTAACCTTGCCTTGCTTTGCCTTAACTCGCTTCACCTCATTGGGTTTGATATGTGTTTACCCGCATACAATGTTTGCATTTGGATTACATATGTACCCTCATTTACATTGGGGTTGACTTTGTGACCCATCTTATTTTGTTTTACATTGGAGTTGACTGTGTGCCTCAACTTATTTTATTTTACATTGGGGTTGACAGTGCACCTCCATTTATTTTATTTTTATATTGTGGCTGACTGTGTGTCCCCATTTCATGGCCTTTATCCCAAGATTGATGGCATGCCGCCACATATATATTGCAGGTATTTGCTCCTTTTGCATTGAACACTTAGAGCCATTATTTCTCTACCTCTTCTTATGCTAATAAACTTTTAAAATCTTTTTCAGATGCCGACTCCAGAACTAGCAAGGAGTATGGAGACTGTGGTCAAAATCCCGCCTATTGCTGGACCTCCCTGACTCCCTGTCAGACCACTCCCATGTCTCAGAAGTGATTCTGGATTCTTGCATTGCCTCACCTAATCTTCCCTCGCTTGAGCCTAGCCTTGTTTTGCCTTGTAATAACCTCACCTTGCTTAGCTTTGCCTAACATTGTCAAACCTAACCTTGCCTTGCTTTGCCTTAACTCGCTTCACCTCATTGGGTTTGATATGTGTTTACCCGCATACAATGTTTGCATTTGGATTACATATGTACCCTCATTTACATTGGGGTTGACTTTGTGACCCATCTTATTTTGTTTTACATTGGAGTTGACTGTGTGCCTCAACTTATTTTATTTTACATTGGGGTTGACAGTGCACCTCCATTTATTTTATTTTTATATTGTGGCTGACTGTGTGTCCCCATTTCATGGCCTTTATCCCAAGATTGATGGCATGCCTCCACATATATATTGCAGGTATTTGCTCTTTTTGCATTGAACACTTAGAGCCATTATTTCTCCTATTGTTTCTATGTATACCCCTTACAATGTAAGTTAACATCTATAGATTCATAAGTGATCTATACCACAATAAACTAGTAAAGTATTGGTGGCCAAAATGTGTTTTCTTACAGTCAAGATTTTCCTGAATTTATATAATATCCACTGCACATGAATAATTATTTTTTCCATTTTCCTCATATACTTTACAGTGGGTTTCCATGTATACTCCTTACACGGTAAGTTAAATTCATAACTGATCTATACCACAATAAACTGGTGATGCATTGGTGGCCAAAATGTGTTTTTTTTGCGGTTAAGCATTATCCTGAATCATTATAATATCCACTGCACATGAATAATTTATTTTTTCCATTTTCCTCATATACTTTACAGTTGGTTTCTATGTATACTCCTTACAAGGTAAGTTAGATTCACAACTGATCTATACCACAATAAACTGGTCATGCATTGGTGGTCAAAACGTGTTATAATATCCACTGCACATGAATAATTTATTTTTTCTATTTTCCTCAGATATACTTTACATTGGGTTTGATATGTGTTTACCCACATTCAATGTTTACATTTGGGTTACATATGTACCATCATTTACATTGTTTACATTGGGGTTTACTTTGTGACCCAACTTATTTTGTTTTTCATTGGAGTTGACTGTGTGCCTCAAACTTATTTTATTTTACATTGGGGTTGACAGTGCACCTAAATATATTTTATGTTTACATTGTGGCTGACTGTGTGTCCCCATTTCATGGCCTTTATCCCAAGATTGATGGCATTCCACCACCTATATATTGCAGGTATTTGTTCCTTTTGCGTTGAACACTTAGAGCCATTATTTTTCCTATTGTTTATATGTATACCCCTTGCAATGTAAGTTAACAACTATAGATTCATAAGTGATCTATACCACAATAAACTAGTAAAGTATTGGTGGCCAAAATGTGTTTTATTGTGAATAAGTATTTTCCAGAATTGTTATAATATCCACTGCACATGAATAATTTATTTTTTCCATTTTCCTCATATACTTTACAGTTGGTTTCTATGTATACTCCTTACACGGTAAGTTAGATTCATAACTGATCTAGACCACAATAAACTGGTGATGCATTGGTGGTCAAAATGTGTTATGATATCCACTGCACATGAATAATTTATTTTTTCTATTTTCCTCCGATATACTTTACATTGGGTTTGATATGTGTTTAACCTCATACAATGTTTGCATTTGGATTACATATGTACCCTCATTTACATTGGGGTTGACTTTGTGACCCATCTTATTTTGTTTTACATTGGAGTTGACTGTGTGCCTCAATTTATTTTATTTTACATTGGGGTTGACAGTGCATCTCCATTTATTTTATTTTTATGTTGTGGCTGACTGTGTGTCCCCATTTCAGAGCCTTTATCCCAAGATTGATGGCATGCCACCACATATATATTGCAGGTATTTGCTCCTTTTGCGTTGAACACTTAGAGCCATTATTTCTCCTATTGTTTCTATGTATACCCCTTGCAATGTAAGTTAACATCTATAGATTCATAAGTGATCTATACCACAATAAACTGGTGATGCATTGGTGGCCAAAACGTGTTATAATATCCACTGCACATGAATAATTTATTTTTCCATTTTCCTCAGATATACTTTACGTTGGGTTTGATATGTGTTTACCCACATACAATGTTTACATTTGGATTACATACCAAGATTGATGACATGCCACCACCTGTATATTGCAGGTATTTGCTCTTTTTGCATTGAACACTTAGAGCCATTATTTCTCCTATTGTTTCTATGTATACCCCTTACAATGTAAGTTAACATCTGTAGATTCATAAGTGATCTATACCACAATAAACTAGTAAAGTATTGGTGGCCAAAATGTGTTTTCTTGCAGTCAAGATTTTCCTGAATTTATATAATATCCACTGCACATGAATAATTAATTTTTCCATTTTCCTCATATACTTTTCAGTGGGTTTCCATGTATACTCCTTACACGGTAAGTTAAATTCATAACTGATCTATACCACAATAAACTGGTGATGCATTGGTGGCCAAAATGTGTTTTTTTGCGGTTAAGCATTTTCCTGAATCATTATAATATCCACTGCACATGAATAATTTATTTTTTCCATTTTCCTCATATACTTTACAGTTGGTTTCTATGTATACTCCTTACAAGGTAGTTAAATTCATAACTGATCTATGCTGCAATAAACTGGTGATGCATTGGTGGCCACAATATGTTATGATATCCACTGCACATGAATAATTTATTTTTTCTATTTTCCTCAGATATACTTTACATTGGGTTTGATATGCCTTGCCTTGTGCATTGCCTTATTACGCCTTGTCTGGATGTTTTTGCCTTGCCTCATGGGTGCATTTGACAGTAAAAATATTAACCAATTTGTGTTTGATATTATAAATATATTTATTGATATGTTTAAAATTCACAGTACATTATAATATTTGTGTTACAAGAAAAATGTACATTTCTCTTCTTCCCCCCCCCCCCCACCCCATTTCAGTCCTATTGTCAGATTGAAATGGGACACATGATGAAGGTTTACCTTTTCTTAAAAGTATAATTGTTGTTAATACATATTTTCTCTGGATTTATTGGCCCTGAATATTGCATATTTTTGTATAGTTAAAAATGTGTATTTCTTGGGTAGATAGAAGCTCAAAGGTCAATGTCACATTGAATGATAAAAGAAAAATGGCTTCTGCACTATAACTCAAATTCTGTATCATCTACAGTTACTAAACTTTGTGGATTGCATTTGGTATAAGAAAGAATGCCATTCGTTTTTGGAGTCAAAAGGTGAAAAGTCAATGTCACTGTGACTGATATAATATAGAACTGATTGGTTTTTGACATAATAGCACAAGTTCTATATGACATACCACAACCATAAAGTGTGGATGGCTTGCACTGGAGTAGGGAAGAAATCTATTGATTTTAGGGTTAAAACATGAACGTTCATGGTCACTGACTGAAAGAAGAAAAATGGTTTTCGCACAATAACAGGAGTTATGCATCACAGACCTGGACCAAACTTTGTGGATGGCTTGCAGTCATCATAACTACTTCTAAAGTGATCATAAAATACATTGTATCTTTTAAATACGAACAGAGACAGCTCATTAATTAGCATAATTGTTTCGCTTCAAACGCAATATCGCACGTGCAAGTTAATCATATGTATCTTCAATTATAAATTAAAGAATCGTTACTGTCATTTAATCAGTTCATAAAGGAAACCAATACTGATGTTGGTAAAGTACCTTTCATTAATTTAATTACACTGACTCGCTGGATTAAAATCATAGTGAGCCGCTCGTGATGATCTGGCTTGAGTAAACACAATGCAACAAAGCCGCTTAAAACACTACTAATTGATCATACTGGCTTTCTTTTGTTTGACGTGTTTTGATTTGCCGATAATGTGGTTGCTTAGCCCAATATGCAGTCAAGCGGTAACAGGATGTAAATGTATACATGAAGAGGGGTAGAATCAAGTATTCAGTACGCCGGAGGGCATGATTGGCCAAATAAAGGTAGATATAGTGATTAAAGCACGAAAATAAGGACTTGCCCGACTTTTTTAAAAAGCACTTGTCCCGGACTAGCGACTTAAAAAATTTTACTTGCCCTACTTCAAAAATGAATAGTTCGGGATGTCGGGCTATGGGATTTGCTCAGCCCTGAGAGTTATGGTAAGAAAGAACATTATGAATCATGGGGTAAAAAGTGTAAACATCAAGGTCACAACGAAAAGTAAAAAATGGTTTATGTGAAAAAATATGTTATCTAAATAAGAGATTATTAAACATTTGGCAGACATCTAAATGTGCCAATTGCAGCCCTCTTTAATTTGTCCATGATTAGAATAATAATGGTAAGCTTTCATCATGTGTGGCTCTTCAAAGTGGGGCGGGTCAGATAATGATACAGTCGCAGAGGGTCCTGAAGAAAACTATAGTCCGTCATTTCCTTCTCGATCATATCCGTCACTTTCTTCTCGGTGATTTACGTCATTTCCGTACGTGTAATTTGTACGCCTCTGACATGTCCGTTTTTGTCATTTCCGTCTCGGTCAATTCTGTCATTTTAGACATGGTGATTTCCGTCTCGGTCATTTCCGTCATCTCTATCTCGGTCATTTCCGTCGGAGTCATTTTCGTCATTTCCGTCATTTCCGTCTGAGTCATTTTCGTCATTTCCGTCTCGGTCATTTTCGCCATTTCCGTCTCGGTCATTTTCGCCATTTCCGTCTCGGTCATTTCCGTCTGTCATTTTCCTCTCAGTCATTTCCGTCTCGGTCATTTTTGTCTCGGTTACTTTTTGTCATTTCAGTCTCGGTCATTTTCGTCTCGTTCAGTTTGGTCATTTCCGTCTCGGACATTACCGTCCCGGTCATTTCCGTCATTCCGTCTCGGTCATTTTTGTCATTTCCGTCTCGGCAATTTTTGTCATTTCCGTCTTGGTCATTTCCGACCCGCTTATTTTCGTCTCGGTCATTTCCTTCTCGGTCATTTCCGTCAATTCCGTCTCGGATACTTCCGTCTCGGTCATTTTCGTCATTTCAGTCTCGGTCATTTTCGTCTCGTTTAGTTTGGTCATTTCTGTCTCGGACATTACCGTCTCGGTCACTTCCGTCATTCCGTCTCGGTCATTTTTGTCATTTCCGTCTCGGCTATTTCCGTCTCGGTCATTTTCGTCATTTCCGTCTCGGTCATTTCCATCAATTCCGTCTCGGTCATTTCCGTCATTTCCGTCTCGGTCATTTCCGTCATTTCCGTCTCGGTCATTTCCGTCATTTCCGTCTCGATCATTTTCGTCATTTCCTTCTCGTTAATTTGTCTCTACGTCATTTTCGTCATTCCGTCTCGGTCATTTTTCCTCATTTCAATCTTGGTCATTTTCGTCTTGGTCATTTCCGTCAATTCCGTCTCGGTTACTTCCGTCTCGGTCATTTCCGTCATTTTCGTCTTGGTCATTTCCGTCCCGGTCATTTTCGTCTGGGTAATTTCAGTAATATCCGTCCCGGTAATTTCCGTTTCGGTCATTTCCGTCTCGGTCAATTTGTCATTTCCGTCTCGGTCATTTTTGTCATTTCCGTCTAGGTCATTCCGCCCCGCTCATTTTCGTCTCGGTCATTTCCGTCAATTCCGTCTCGGTTTCTTCCGTCTCGGTAATTTCCGTCATTTCCGTCTCGGTCATTTTCGTCTCGTTCAGTTTGGTCATTTCTGTCTCGAACATTACCGTCTCGGTCATTTCCGTCATTCCGTCTCGGTCATTTTCGTCATTTCCATTTTGGTCATTTTCGTCTTGGTCATTTCCGCCCCGCTAATTTTCGTCTCGGTCATTTCCGTCTGTCATTTCCGTAAATTCCGTCTCAGTTACTTCCAACTCGGTCATTTCCGTCATTTCCGTCTCGGACATTTTCATAATTTCCTTCTCGGTCATTTTTCTCTAGGTCATTTACGTCATTTCCGTCTCGGTCATTTCCGTCACGTTCAGTTTCGTCTCGGTCATTTCCGTCATTTTCGTCTCGGTAATTTCCGTAATATCAGTCCCGGTAATTTCCGTCTCGTTCATTTCCGTCTCGCGCACCACACCGCACGCACACGCAAACACACCGCACGCACACGCAAACACACCGCACGCACACGCAAACACACCGCACGCACACGCAAACACACCGCACGCACACGCAAACACACCGCACGCACACGCAAACACACCGCACGCACACGCAAACACACCGCACGCACACGCAAACACACCGCACGCACACGCAAACACACCGCACGCACACGCAAGCACACCGCACGCACACGCAAACACACCGCACGCACACGCAAACACACCGCACGCACACGCAAACACACCGCACGCACACGCAAACACACCGCACGCACACGCAAACACACCGCACGCACACGCAAACACACCGCACGCACACGCAAACACACCGCACGCACACGCAAACACACCGCACGCACACGCAAACACACCGCACGCACACGCAAACACACCGCACGCACACGCAAACACACCGCACGCACACGCAAACACACCGCACGCACACGCAAACACACCGCACGCACACGCAAACACACCGCACGCACACGCAAACACACCGCACGCACACGCAAACACACCGCAAACACACACGCAAACACACCGCAAACACACACGCAAACGCACCGCAAACACCGCAAACGCACACGCAAACACCGCAAACGCACACGCAAACACACCGCAAACGCACACGCAAACACACCGCAAACACTCGCACAGACAAATCACACGAATACGTACAGACACCACAAAACACACACAACCGCGCATACCACACTGCGCACACACAGACCACCACCGCGCGCACACAAACCTCACCGCGCACACACAAACCCCACCGCGCGCACACAAACCCCACCACGCGTACACAAACCCCACCGCGTGCATATAATCCCAACCGGGCGCACCCCACAATCCCACCGCGCACACCCCTCCACGCGCACACAAACCCGACCGCGCGCAACCCACCACACGCACCCCATCGCGCGCACACGAAACCCCACCGCGCACACACAAACACCACCACGCGTACACAAACCCCACCGCCCGCATATAAACCCGACCGCGCGCACACAGACACCACCGCGCACACCACACAACGCGCACACAGACACCACCGCGCAAACCACACCGCGCGAAAAGACACAACAGCGTGCACCCCACCGCGCGCACACCCTCCGCGCGAACACAAACCACACTGCCCGCACCACACTGCCCGCGCGCAAACGACCGCGCTCACACAAACACTACCACGCGTACACAAACCCCACCGCGTGCATATAAACCCAACCGCACACAAATCCGACCGCGCGCTCATAAACCTACCGCGCGCACCCACCGCACCCCACCGCGCGCACACAAACCCCACCGCACGCGCCCAAATCCCACCGCGCGCACACAAGCCCCACTACGCGCACCCACCGCACGCACACAAGCCCCACAGCGCGCACCCAAACCCCACCGCGCGCACCCAAACGCGCGCACACAAGCCCTACCGCGCACACCCACCGCACGCACCCAAACTCCATAGCGCGCACCCACCGCGCGCACACAAACCCTACCGCGCGCACCCACCGCACGCACCCACAGCACGCACCCACCGCACGCACCCAAACCCCATCGCGCGCGCACACACCCCACCGCGCACACCACACCGCGCGTACACAAACCCGTCCGCGCACACCACACCGCGCGCACACAAACGATACCGCGAACACCACACCGCACGCACAAAAGCTACACCGCGAACACAAACCTCACCGCACGCAGCCAAACCCGACCGCGCGCACCCCACCGCACGCACCCAAGCCCCACCGCGCGCACCCAAACCCAACCGCGCGCACCCCCACCGCGCGCACACAAACCCTACCGCGTGCACCCACCGCACGCACCCAAACCCCACCGCGCACCCAAACCCCACCGCGCGCACCCCACCGCACGCACGCAAGCCTCACCGCGCACACCACACCGCGCGCACACAAATTACACCGCGAACACCACACCGCACGCACACAAACTACACCGTAAACACTACGCCGCACGCACACAAACCCCACGGCGGTCACACAAACCCCGCCACACTTGCACCGCCTCACGTCGCACCCACGCGCTACGCTTCACGCACGCACAACACCGCACACACATACCACGTCACACGTACGTACCACACCACATCCTCATGCAGCACACTACACATACACCGTAAGCACGCACCACGCCGCACGCACGCACCTCACCATACGCGCCGCAATTTACCTCACCTACATGCACACCACACAGCAGGCACACGCGCAGTAAGCCTCGCTCAAACACGGAGACCACACCACGCCTCACAGCACCACACACAGACCGCACAGTACATGTACGTACCACACCAGAACGCACGCATCCGCCGCGCTGTACGCACACCACACCTCACGCACCACGCAACACCACAGCTCACACAAGCACAACACAGCACCTCACCTTGCCTCACTATACACGCATGTACACCTCACTGCACCACAGACACCACACTGCATGCACACCACAACTAATGCACCACACGACACTGCGGCTCACACAAGCACAACACATCCTCACCGCACCACGTACACTTAATTATGATTTTATTCAGACTTCGTTATTTTGGATTGTGTGGCATGTAATAAAAAAAATGATAAAATCTATTTTGACTTACATTACATTTTTATGATTCAGATAATTTGTTGTCATTGTTGTTTCGTAGCCTTTATTTTAATTTTACTGATTATAGTGGATGGTATTGTGCACGTTTTATACAGTATAAATGTACCGACGTTTAGTTTTCCGTGCGCGAAGATCCGCGTCGTAACCATGCACCTTACTACGTGTATTAGGCTGCTCTTGTGCCATAAATAGCATCTTCTTTAAGATTGCACTCGCCGTTAACAACTTTATTTTTCCAAGTTAAAATAGTATATGTAGACGGAACAAGGTTTGGTTTGAAATTTTGTAAAGTATAAATATAGTTGACTTAGTGGGCCGAAACATCCAACCGAATCGACCCGGATCAAACTAGTTTTGGGCCGAAATGGTCTGTACCAGATGCAGCATACCATACTTCCGGATGCAGTCCCAATCAAGAAAGATATTTTCGTGTCTTCGTAATACCCGGAAGAAGCACCCCAAAAACTATAAAATTGACCATGTAAACATAAATAGTGTAAGATACAAGTTTACAGACATTCGTGAAGTTCTAGTCAATAAAATTGTTGATTTCCTTGTTATATCGGAAAGCAAATTTTATTCTTCTTTCGTCGACAATCTCTTTCATATTGATGGATACAAACTTGAGATACGGGATCGCGCTTCTAATGGTGGTGGGATGATGCCATTTATTCGTTCAGATATCCCAGCGCACAGGATGAAAGAATTAGAGCCTGAGTACGTGGAGCAGAGTACGTACGAACTTTATCTAAATAAGACTAAATAGCTAATCCATAGCGTGTAAACTGTAGACCTCCATCAATGAATGAAAAACTCTTTTCGGATAATTTTGTGAAAACACTTGACAAAAGTCTGGTAAAATGTGAAAACCTTATTATCATTTGTGATCTAAATTTTGAGGTGCAGGACGATCTCGTTGCCTAGGTGATATATGTGATATTTTTTTTATCTTGCATGCCTAATCAGAGAACCTACATGTTTTAAGAATGGGTGTAATTCAACTTGTGTAGATCTAATACTTACAAAAAAACAAAGCCATTGTATGAATACCTTTAATGTGTCTACTAGAATTAGTAATTTTTATAATATAGTTTTATTCAGCTGTGAATTCTGCAACCAAAATAAAAAATCTTATAAAAGGTTTAAAGATTTTGATGTGAATGACTTTGTAAATGACTTACAAAATGCTCCATTTACTGTCCTGTCTTCTAGTATTGACTCAGAATCTGTGAACTCTGACTACGTTAACTTTGAAAAAGTTCCATTAGACATTATAGACAAACATACTCCAATAAAACATACATATCCATGTAGGAAACCATTACCTTATATGAACAGAGAACTAAGGAAAGTTACATGTATATATGCTAAGCATATATTTACAAAATACACTTGGTACAGATCATGCAAAGCCTGGGAAAACTATAGAAAGCAGAGAAATTTGGTAAATAAATTAAAGAATAAGTCTCTGGGAACATACTTTTTAGAAACTTGCTGGGGGCACTAAATCTAGGAACTTCTGGTCAACTAGTAAGCCTTATTTTTCTAATAAACGTGCTGATGGTCAAGATAAGATCATTCTTGTTGAAAGTACAAAAATTTTAAACAATACCAGGGAAATATCTGAAATCTTCAATAATTTTTATGTAAATTTGGCACTAGACATTGGCAAGAATGTTCCTTTTGACTGTTTAGCTCATCAAAGTATCAAGATTATTGAGGACAATAGTAACATGGATACAAAATTCTTATTTAAGGATGTTAACCATGAAGTCTAACCAATGATAAGAAGTTTAAATTCTAAAAAAGCTACTGTGTGTGTGTGTGTGGGGGGGGATTCAATTTCCTGTAAAACTGATAAAAGCTGGGGCAGCAATCCTTGTTGGCCAGGTTACAGATCTAATTAACAAAACTTTAGTCAAATGTTTTTCCTGATCGTCTGAAGGAAACTCAGGTAGTTCCGATTTTCTTGAGTAGCCGTACTGAAATCCAACAAGGGGTTCCTGAGGGGTCAATCCTCGGGCCTTGACTCTTTAATGTTTTTATCAGTTATATTTTTGGTTTTATTACATATGGATCTTTTTATAACTATGCTGATGATAATACAATGTACTTTGTCCTTTTCCTCACTGGACTTTAACACTCTCATTGACACACTTGAAACGGAGTCCAACATTTTGATTGACTGGTTCGGTGCAAACAAAATGCAAGCCGAACCCAGAAAAGATTCAGGCACTAGCTGTAGGTAAAAAGACATTCAGTATGAAGAGTGTACTTAACATAAGCCGTGCTGCCATAAACTGTGAAGAAATTGTTAAACTGCTAGGAATTGACATTGACTACTAACTGCAGTTCGATTCACATGTAAAAACACTTTGTAGGAAAGCTTCAATACACTTGTGCTGGCAGTAACACGTTGACCCATCTCTGTCATAAATATTGGGGTCCACATCTTATATTGTAGAACTATGTTGGCGCTAGCAATTTCTGAAGTCGCAAAAGGTGATAAAAACTGTAATATGGCAGTGAAGATCTATTTTAAAACAACGAGTCAGGCAATGGAAACATTCAAGGTTTGTGGTAGTCGGCCGAGTTGCAATGTAAAGTGTTTGACGGCCATTAGGCTAGTGTAATATTTTCGAAGCCAAAGTCACCCCGACGGCGAGGAAGATTTAATTTATTTTGAGGTTGAAATGATGACGAAAGAGACCAAATGTATGCAAATACACACTTTTTCATTTAATTCATGATTTTTAGTTTGAGAAGAAAAGTAATTCAGAAAACATGGGTATTTATTATAATAAATGCTGGTAGATAATGAGTGTGCACTAAAGTGAAATGAGAGCAAGATCTGGAACGGAAAATTCCACGGTGCAGCTCATTTCAGATTAACCAGATATACAAACATGTTAATGTTTTCATGAGTTACTTGAGCACATGATAAAACGTTTATTACAATAATGTAAGTGTCCATGGAAAATATGATAGTACAGTGCAGGCCACAAAGTTAAGGTGGCAAAACTGTAGAAGCAAATAAAATTATCTCATTTTTTAGCACTATTAGTACATTGTGCACTATTTTCCTTTGTCCCTTTAAAATGTTGTGTCCCAAAAATTTTGGAGGGTGGGGGACACAGTGTCCTATGCTTTTGGGATCATATGTGCAACACTGGTGACTGTAGATACACTTTTTAGACCCAGATGCATGCCCACCTTTAACAGGCTAGTACTGACACGCATTCCATACGTTACACATCTATCGGTGTTCAAAGAATTTTGTTTTTAAACACAGGGCCAGGGCAAGTGACTTTAAAAAAAAAAACACAAACCGTGACTCAAATTCCACTAGCCCTGACTCCAATTTCATGTCCCAGATTTGGCCCTATTTTTTTACTATTATTTTTGACATGATGTTGAAAAGGAAAAAAAATCGCCACTCAAAATATTTAACATAAAGCAATGTTTTCCTCCAGGTCATGATGTCAACCATTGTCTAATTGCACCAGTGCTCAAAGAATATTTCAGACACAGGCCCAGGTCAAGTCTCTTCAACAAAACAAAATCACTTGCCCTGACTTAAAATCTACTTGCCAGTGAAGGCCATATTTTTTTACTATTATTTTGGCCCACCCACCCTGTCCAGAAAAATTAAATGGTCAGTCCCTTGTACATGTACTTGTGATATTGGTGACTGAACCCTCATTCACATTCTGCTGAAGAAAGACTCATAACCAATGAGGTTTCCAACAATTTGACTATTTCTGCATACTTATGTTGTAAATTTGGAATAATTGTGTTCTTATGATTTCTGACTATATGCCTTCAGGTCTATGTACAATCTGTATTTCATCATGATCTGTAGGTTAGGATAAGTATTCGTTTGTAAACATCTGCAAAAATCTACATACACAAATGCATTGGGAACTGTGGTGAGAGAAAAATAAATGTATAGTCATAATGGTACATTAAATATCCAGTGACTATGTTTATAGACATGGACATTTTATCCTTAAGCTAAGTCATTTTAAGCCAGGAAAAGATAATGTAACAACATAATAATCACTATTCTATTTAAGATATTCAGTTCGTTCAAAATTTACAAGTATGTTGTAGCCGAATTTTGGACAACATTGAAGTAATAATGAAAAGTAGTGCACGTCTCTTGGCAAATAAATGATGAGACTAGTGTTTCCAGAATACATAACTTGAAAGACATCGCAATTAAGTTTCTGAAAAAAGGGAGGTTTGTAAATCTCATTGGATTCACACTTTTTGTATTTGGTCTTGGATCTATTACTTCAAAGACGCCGTCTACAGCTGCAATATACAAGCAGTAGCCGTCGCTGCCTCATTTACCTTATATATTAGCAAAAGCATATAACATGAAAAATTTATAAATGGAAGATTTGACGAATTTAACAAATAAAACCATTTTTAAACCAGGATTTTTTAATTGTAAATAATTACTTTGAATAGGAAATCATTCCCCACCAAAAGGGGTCAGGTTGTGGGGCAGAATGCTTATTAGGTTGAATATGTATGCAGTCGTGACAAGTAGACACGTCACATATTTGATACATTTTGCATTATGACCACTGAGTCACTGTCTGGGAGTGCAGGTAAGTACAAGGGGTTTGTGGGGGTGGGGCCAAATAAATTGGAATATGCAAAAAAATAAACATGGTTATTTGCAATGGTGAGGCATTGTATTTCCTTAAGTTTTCATAATTTAATAAATTTAATTTTACTCGTACGCTTTTATGACCTTTTTGTCTTCAGAAATTGATGTAGAAGAGTTTGGTGTTAAACCTCCTTTTCAGGGAAGGGAAGAATTTTGTAAGGATTTTATGAATGCATGGAAAACCAAGAGATTTTTAGTGTTTGGTGTATTTGGAATGAGATCTGTTGGCAAATCAAGAACGGTCAAGAAACACATAGATGATGTACAAACAATTCTACAACAAGAAAACAACCAGTTTAGGCATGTTAAGATAATTAATGCTGACATGAGGTTTCTTAAAACCAGTAAACAGCTTCGTGAACAGATGTGTGCATTACTTGGTATTTTGCCAGATCATGGTTATGATGGGCAACAGACTGCGTGGTTTCAACAGATTGAGTCACATATTAGACAATTTGGAGACCAGTTTTTTGTTTTTGTTTTTGTTTTTTGACAATTGTGAAGATGTGATGGATTCAGAGCTAAAAGACATATTGCTGTCCTTTGTTGTTACCTTGGCCAAAATCAGACATAACGTCCATGTGTACACTTCATCCACAACACAGATTTTGTTTACACAAATAGATGAAGCATACTTTTTAAAACCTTGGAACCTATGAATGAATTAGAATCCAAGAAACTGCTCAGTGCTGTTGCAAAATATGTAAATTTTGGTGAACACTTGGATAAGATTGTTGAACTTTGTGGTGGTCTTCAGAGCTTGAAGCATATGAAGGAATGTTGAGGCCAGAAGAAATGGTGGAGTTGCTGACTGAGTGTCGTCTGCACGCCCTCAGCAGGGAATCCTATCCAAAAGAAGACTGGATAGGTAATTGTAATTATGACCACAATGTCACTGCATTTCACTTTTTCCTAACCACCAAAATAAAACTACGAACTTTGTGTCTATTTGTCTCTCTGGTATTGAAATTTTTTGAATGGCTATGTCTGCTGTTTGCATAAGTTAATTAGATTTAGACCTTGCTGTATTTTCTTGTGTAGAACATGCATTCATTTGCAAGCAGCACATACTGAGATCACCAAGATGCTGACCATTCTGGATATTGCAAATGTTAGTGAAATTTGCACATTCTGAATTGACGAAATTCTGGAAAATAAAATGTGTATGGGATACAATTTTGAACGAGTTTTCTGTGTGGACACTGGTAGATAGAAAAGTACTTCTGCAGAAATATGATAGACTGGTATATACCATGTAGTTTCTCAGTGTCAAAAAATAGGATGTACATAACAAAACACCAGTTGAATAGACTGTAAATAGGTGAAAACTGGTGACAGTGATCAAGTAAAAGGAAAGATGCAGATAATTTGTGAGGAAAACTAATGTTTATAGTTATTGTTATGGACAAAAATGTTGAAGGAATTCAAGGTTTTATGGTTGGAGGAATGAGTACACCATGTTCCTTGGATCTTAAATGTTGTTGACTTTGTACATGTATGCATAGGCTCATAGGAAGATGAAGTATGATTGTTTTTAGAAGTTGTTACTTTTGTTGAATGTGTTATCCATTCTGGACAGGTGGCCTAGATTCTAAAAAGTTGATGATGAGGCCAATTCTTGATTAGCATAATGGTTTGGCATCTCTAAGATATTCATGCTGTCATATAATAACGCACTGGCAGATCAGTGTCTTAACTGTTTATTCTATGTTTGATTGCAAGTGATTGCAGACTTGGTTCTATGTTTTGTTTAGAGTTGGGTATGTGTTCTATACATGGTTTGTAAATGTTACGTTGTACAAAATTTTAACAACTTAAATGGGTGGCTATCGATGTTGGTGTGTGTTTCTTTTAGTGGAGGAAACTGGAAACCCCAACAATATCTCAAACTTTGGATCCAGGGATGTCAACCTATACATATGCAAAAACCTGAGATATTCACCTGTGAACACAGATGGACAAGTTAGTGCATTAGTGCTGTGCTATCCAGTTGTATGCTATGGTAAATTTGATTGTAGAACAAGACTTTGAACATAAAATAGAACACAAGGGACAAATAAAGAAACTTCATAGGCCTAATAGTGCTTATAAAGGTACTTTAGTGCAGGATTCTACATAGAATTTTAAAGTTGCAGTCCAGGACTCCTTATGTGACAAAGTTGGAGTCCCAGTCCTACAAATAGGAGTCCCAATAATGATACCTTTTCTCCTTGCAGTAATTCAGAACATTATTCTTGTATTGTTTTGTCACCAATATAAAAAGTCGTCAGATTGCTAATACAGTAAAACCTCTCGAGAGACCATTGCTGACAGACCACCTCTCTTGAGAGACAGGGATTTCAATGCACAGATTTTTTGATTATATGGTGTGATTCCCTCTTAGGAGAGACCTGTCTTGAGAGACCATTATTTTTTGGCAGAAGGTGTTGTCTTTCAAGACAGGTTCTACTGTACTCATTCATTGTGAAATATTTAGTACTATAATAAAATAATGAAAATCTAAGGCAATTTAGAACAGTGATTGTTTGTGATGTTACAACTATAATAATGCTCAATGGTTTTACATTGTCATTATCGAATTTTGTGTGCAGCTAGAAGGAACCAAGGAAGAGATTATAGTTTCTTTTACATGTATATATTATTTAATTAGCTTAATACCATTTCAAATCAATAAATGTGTCAAGACACTGGAAGAACAAACAAATGAACAATTTCAATCACTATTTTCATTTCATCTTTAAGCAACACAGCATCCAAAATTCACTTTTTAAAAAAAAAAAAAAAACTTAACAAACTTCACCACTGCAGGTTTAGGGTCAAAATTCTTAAGTTCTGGACCTTTCTCCATCACCCTCATCAATTTAATTACATTTTCCTGTTTTAAACATCCACGGCCCTTAGTCTTGATACGATTATGTGACAAGAAAATCTTGAAACCAGCAACACTGCAGCTAAAACAGGCTGATCTGCATCGTTGCGCTTGGCACCAAAGAAATTATGTACAAGTGATAACGAAAGTACATGACTCTAAGAAACAGCTGATGTATGATGGTTTATCACGATTAACATGGGAGTATGTAATCCTACGCAAACAAAATAAGTCCCAGAATCTTGGCACTTTTTCTCTAAATACGGTATAGGATAAAATGCAAGTTTTCCAAACACTTCAGAAGGATTAAAAATACGATGGATTATAACTGTACTGAGTGGTGCTTATCAAAGCGAGCTGTCAGACATGCATGTGTAATTAGTCGTTTGATCAAAGTGATCATTAGACGCTGATAATTGATGAACAGATGCCTTAATGTCCTTTTCTGCTAAGGTCTGGCCTATGCGGCTTTACCTAATCTCGCTACAACCACTTGAATTCTGTTTGATAGCCCACACGCTACATGAATGATACTTACTTTGTAGAAATGGATCAAATAATAGAGAAATTAGCTGCCAAAAAATCTTAAATACTGAGGTCTCTGCTATTGGAATTTTCATGCATCCAAAATTAATAGTACGTGTATTTTACATGAATTTTGGCATTCCAGAGAACCCTGCATGTATATTGCATTGTCTAATATGATACTCTGATCAGTGGCTGCACTACAGAGGCATCACTGGAGAAATAATCAGTACACTTTGTGTGCAATATATCTCTTCATTCTTTTGGACTATCGATTTACTCAATAATCTTATGTGCCCTGTGATGTTTAGTTTCGATAGTTTAGGCTAATATACTGTAATTATTGTGCTTAATTTTCAGGTGACATATATAAAGAGTTCATATTAAAATTGTCAAAAGTATTCCAACACCGGCTGGCCACCATGGCATACATTCCAGGGACATTTACTGCCAAGCAAGCTAAGGAGATGCTAGCTAATAAACCTGTTGATAGTAAAGTATAGCAGGTATCCTGACACCTTAATCATGACCAATTTAGTAAATTACAGCAGGTATCGAAACACTTTAATCATGACCAATTTAGTAAAGTATAGCAGGTATCCTGACACCTTAATCATGACCAATTTAGTAAAGTAGAGCAGGTATCCTGACACTTTAATCATGACCAATTTAATAAAGTATAGCAGGTATTCTGACACCTTAATCATGACCAATTTAGTAAAGTATAGCAGGTATCCTGACACTTTAATCATGACCAATTTAGTATAGTTGAGCAGGTATCCTGACACCTTAATCATGACCAATTTAGTAAAGTATAGCAGGTATTCTGACACCTTAATCATGACCAATTTAGTAAAGTATAGCAGGTATTCTGACACTTTAATCATGACCAATTTAGTAAAGTATAGCAGGTATTCTGACACTTTAATCATGACCAATTTAGTAAAGTATAGCAGGTATCTTGACACCTTAATCATGACCAATTTAGTAAAGTATAGCAGGTATTCTGACACCTTAATCATGACCAATTTAGTAAAGTAGAGTAGGTATCCTGACACCTTAATCATGACCAATTTAGTAAAGTATAGCAGGTATCCTGACACCTTAATCATGACCAATTTAGTAAAGTATAGCAGGCATTCTGACACCTTAATCATGACCAATTTAGTAAAGTATAGCAGGTATCCTGACACCTTAATCATGACCAATTTAATAAAGTATAGCAGGTATTCTGACACCTTAATCATGACCAATTTAATAAAGTATAGCAGGTATTCTGACACCTTAATCATGACCAATTTAGTAAATTATAGCAGGTATAGAAACACCTTAATCATGACCAATTTAGTAAAGTATAGCAGGTATCCTGACACCTTAATCATGACCAATTTAATAAAGTATAGCAGGTATCCTGACACTTTAATCATGACCAATTTAGTATAGTTGAGCAGGTATCCTGACACCTTAATCATGACAAATTTAGTAAAGTATAGCAGGTATTCTGACACCTTAATCATGACCAATTTAGTAGAGTAGGTATCCTGACACCTTAATCATGACCAATTTAGTAAAGTATAGCAGGTATTCTGACACTTTAATCATGACCAATTTAGTAAAGTATAGCAGGTATCCTGACACCTTAATCATGACCAATTTAGTAAAGTATAGCAGGTATTCTGACACCTTAATCATGACCAATTTAGTAAAGTAGAGTAGGTATCCTGACACCTTAATCATGACCAATTTAGTAAAGTATAGCAGGTATCCTGACACCTTAATCATGACCAATTTAGTAAAGTATAGCAGGTATTCTGACACCTTAATCATGACCAATTTAGTAAAGTATAGCAGGTATCCTGACACCTTAATCATGACCAATTTAATAAAGTATAGCAGGTATTCTGACACCTTAATCATGACCAATTTAATAAAGTATAGCAGGTATTCTGACACCTTAATCATGACCAATTTAGTAAATTATAGCAGGTATAGAAACACCTTAATCATGACCAATTTAGTAAAGTATAGCAGGTATCCTGACACCTTAATCATGACCAATTTAATAAAGTATAGCAGGTATCCTGACACTTTAATCATGACCAATTTAGTATAGTTGAGCAGGTATCCTGACACCTTAATCATGACCAATTTAGTAAAGTATAGCAGGTATTCTGACACCTTAATCATGACCAATTTAGTAGAGTAGGTATCCTGACACCTTAATCATGACCAATTTAGTAAAGTATAGCAGGTATTCTGACACTTTAATCATGACCAATTTAGTAAAGTATAGCAGGTATCCTGACACCTTAATCATGACCAATTTAGTAAAGTATAGCAGGTATTCTGACACCTTAATCATGACCAATTTAGTAAAGTAGAGTAGGTATCCTGACACCTTAATCATGACCAATTTAGTAAAGTATAGCAGGTATCCTGACACCTTAATCATGACCAATTTAGTAAAGTATAGCAGGTATTCTGACACCTTAATCATGACCAATTTAGTAAAGTATAGCAGGTATCCTGACACCTTAATCATGACCAATTTAATAAAGTATAGCAGGTATTCTGACACCTTAATCATGACCAATTTAATAAAGTATAGCAGGTATTCTGACACCTTAATCATGACCAATTTAGTAAATTATAGCGGGTATAGAAACACCTTAATCATGACCAATTTAGTAAAGTATAGCAGGTATCCTGACACCTTAATCATGACCAATTTAATAAAGTATAGCAGGTATTCTGACACCTTAATCATGACCAATTTAGTAAAGTAGAGCAGGTATTCTGACACCTTAATCATGACCAATTTAATAAAGTATAGCAGGTATCCTGACACCTTAATCATGATCAATTTAATAAAGTATAGCAGGTATTCTGACACCTTAATCATGACCAATTTAGTAAAGTATAGCAGGTATCCTGACACCTTAATCATGACCAATTTAATAAAGTATAGCAGGTATTCTGACACCTTAATCATGACCAAGTTAGTAAAGTAGAGCAGGTATCCTGACACCTTAATCATAACCAATTTAGTAAAGTATAGCAGGTATCCTGACACCTTAATCATGACCAATTTAGTAAAGTAGAGCAGCTATCCTGACACCTTAACCATGACCAATTTAATAAAGTAGAGTAGGTATCCTGACACCTTAATCATGACCAATTTAATAAATTACAGCAGGTATCCTGACACTTTAATCATGACCAATTTAATAAATTACAGCAGGTATCCTGACACCTTAATCATGACCAATTTAGTAAAGTATAGCAGGTATCCTGACACTTTAATCATGACCAATTTAGTAAAGTAGAGCAGGTATTCTGACACCTTAATCATGACCGATTTAGTAAAGTATAGCAGGTATTCTGACACCTTAATCATGACCAATTTAGTAAAGTATAGCAGGTATCCTGACACATTAATCATGACCAATTTAGTAAAGTAGAGCAGGTATTCTGACACTTTAATCATGACCAATTTAATAAAGTATAGCAGTTATCGAAACACTTTAATCATGACCAATTTAATAAAGTATAGCAGGTATTCTGACACTTTAATCATGACCAATTTAGTAAAGTATAGCAGGTATCGAAACACTTTAATCATAACAAATTTAGTAAAGTATAGCAGGTATCCTGACACCTTAATCATGACCAATTTAATAAAGTATAGCAGGTATTCTGACACCTTAATCATGACCAATTTAGTAAACTATAGCAGGTATCGTGACACTTTAATCATGACCAATTTAATAAAGTATAGCAGGTATCCTGACACTTTAATCATGACCAATTTACTAAAGTATAGCAGGTATCCTGACACTTTCATCATGACCAATTTAGTAAAGTATAGCAGGTATCCTGACACTTTAATCATGACCACTTTAATAAAGTATAGCAGGTATCCTGACACCTTAATCATGACCAATTTAGTAAAGTAGAGCAGGTATCGAAACACTTTAATCATGACCAATTTAGTAAAGTATAGCAGGTATCCTGACACCTTAATCATGACCAATTTAGTATAGTTGAGCAGGTATTCTCACACCTTAATCATGACCAATTTAGTAAAGTATAGCAGGTATCCTGACACCTTAATCATAACCAATTTAGTAAAGTATAGCAGGTATCCTGACACCTTAATCATGACCAATTTAGTAAAGTATAGCAGGTATCCTGACACCTTAATCATGACCAATTTAATAAAGTATGGCTGGTATCCTGACACTTTAAACATGACCAATTTAGTAAAGTATAGCAGGTATCCTGACACCTTAATCATGACCAATTTAATAAAGTATGGCAGGTATTCTGACACCTTAATCATAACCAATTTAGTAAAGTATAGCAGGTATCCTGACACCTTAATCATGACCAATTTAGTAAAGTATAGCAGGTATTCTGACACCTTAATCATAACCAATTTAGTAAAGTATAGCAGGTATTCTGACACCTTAATCATAACCAATTTAGTAAAGTAGAGCAGGTATCCTGACACCTTAATCATAACCAATTTAGTAAAGTATAGCAGGTATCCTGACACCGTAATCATGACCAATTTAGTAAAGTATAGCAGGTATTCTGACACCTTAATCATAACCAATTTAGTAAAGTAGAGCAGGTATCCTGACACCTTAATCATAACCAATTTAGTAAAGTATAGCAGGTATCCTGACACTTTAATCATGACCAATTTAGTAAAGTATAGCAGCTATCCTGACACCTTAATCATGACCAATTTAGTAAAGTAGATCAGGTATCCTGACACTTTAATCATGACCAATTTAGTAAAGTAGAGCAGGTATCCTGACACTTTAATGATGACCAATTTAATAAATTACAGCAGGTATCCTGACACTTTAATCATGACCAATTTAGTAAAGTAGAGCAGGTATCCTGACACCTTAATCATGACCAATTTAGTAAAGTATAGCAGGTATCCTGACACTTTAATCATGACCAATTTAATAAATTACAGCAGGTATCCTGACACTTTAATCATGACCAATTTAGTAAAGTATTGCAGGTATTCTGACACCTTAATCATGACCAATTTAGTAAAGTAGAGCAGGTATCCTGACACCTTAATCATGACCAATTTAGTAAAGTATAGCAGGTATCCTGACACTTTAATCATGACCAATTTAGTAAAGTAGAGCAAGTATCCTGACACCTTAATCATGACCAATTTAGTAAAGTATAGCAGGTATTCTGACACCTTAATCATGACCAATTTAGTATAGTAGAGCAGGTATCCTGACACCTTAATCATGACCAATTTAGTAAAGTATAGCAGGTATTCTGACACCTTAATCATGACCAATTTAGTAAAGTATAGCAGGTATCCTGACACCTTAATCATGACCAATTTAGTAAAGTATAGCAGGTATCCTGACACCTTAATCATGACCAATTTAGTAAAGTATAGCAGGTATTCTGACACCTTAATCATAACCAATTTAGTAAAGTAGAGAAGGTATTCTGACACTTTAATCATGACCAATTTAGTAAAGTATAGCAGGTATCCTGACACCTTAATCATGACCAATTTAGTAAAGTATAGCAGGTGTTCTGACACCTTAATCATGACCAATTTAGTAAAGTATAGCAGGTATCCTGACACCGTAATAATGACCAATTTAGTAAAGTAGAGCAGGTATTCTGACACTTTAATCATGACCAATTTAGTAAATTAGAGCAGGTATTCTGACACTTTAATCATGACCAATTTAGTGAAGTAGATCAGGTATCCTGACACCTTAATCATGACCAATTTAGTAAAGTATAGCAGGTATTCTGACACCTTAATCATGACCAATTTAATAAAGTAGAGCCGGTATCCTGACACCTTAATCATGACCAATTTAGTAAAGTATAGCAGGTATCCTGACACCTTAATCATGACCAATTTAGTAAAGTATAGCAGGTATCCTGACATTTTAATCATGACCGATTTAGTAAAGTAGAGCAGGTATCCTGACACCTTAATCATGACCAATTTAATTAATTAGAGCAGGTATCCTGACACCTTAATCATGACCAATTTAGTAAAGTATAGCAGGTATCCTGACACTTTAATCATGACCGATTTAGTAAAGTATAGCAGGTATTCTGACACCTTAATCATGACCAATTTAGTAAAGTATAGCAGTTATTCTGACACTTTAATCATGACCAATTTAGTAAAGTATAGCAGGTATTCTGACACCTTAATCATGACCAATTTAGTAAAGTATAGCAGGTATCCTGACACCTTAATCATGACCAATTTAGTAAATTACAGCAGTTATCGAAACACTTTTATCATGACCAATTTAGTAAAGTATAGCAAGTATCCTGACACCTTAATCATGACCAATTTAGTAAAGTATAGCAGGTATTCCGACACTTTAATCATGACCAATTTAGTAAAGTATAGCAGGTATTCTGACACTTTAATCATGACCAATTTAGTAAAGTATAGCAGGTATCGAAACACCTTTATCATGACCAATTTAGTAAAGTATAGCAGGTATTCTGACACTTTAATCATAACCAATTTAGTTAAGTATAGCAGGTATCGAAACACCTTTATCATGACCAATTTTTGTAAAGTATAGCAGGTATCCTGACACTTTAATCATGACCAATTTAGTAAAGTAGAGCAGGTATCCTGACACCTTGATTATGACCAATTTAATAAAGTAGAGTAGGTATTCTGACACCTTAATCATGACCAATTTAGTAAAATATAGCCGGTATCCTGTCACTTTAATCATGACCAATTTAGTAAAGTATAGCAGGTATCCTGACACCTTAATCATGACCAATTTAGTAAAGTATAGCAGGTATTCTGACACTTTAATCATGACCAATTTAGTAAAGTATAGCAGGTATTCTGACACTTTAATCATGACCAATTTAGTAAAGTATAGCAGGTATCGAAACACCTTTATCATGACCAATTTAGTAAAGTATAGCAGGTATTCTGACACTTTAATCATAACCAATTTAGTAAAGTATAGCAGGTTTCGAAACACCTTTATCATGACCAATTTAGTAAAGTATAACAGGTTTCCTGATACTTTAATCATGACCAATTTAGTAAAGTAGAGCAGGTATTCTGACACCTTAATCATGACCGATTTAGTAAATTATAGCAGGTATCCTGACACTTTAATCATGACCAATATATTGTTTATTACACAGGTGTGTTGTCATCAGCTGAGAATTGCTGCAGCCAAGGCCATGAACATTTTGCAACCAATTGACAGAGACAGAAATAAATACCAAATGTAAATTGATAGATGATAGTTTAAAACAGAAGACGACTGTAATTACTTTATGAAATATTTGCGTGTTTTTTTTAAATAGGTGGGTATCGTGTGATAATCCCATTGCATGCTTGCGTACTCGCATATAATGTTATGCAACTCTACCTACACTGCACAAGATAGAGATGTAAATACATTAGTATATTTTCAATAATGATTTGGGTGGTTTGTGGTTGTAGTCAACAGGTTTAAGAGTTTGATTGAACCCCTTGGAAGGGAGTTGGAGAGGGGAGATACTTTCATGATGTGTACAAGTTTTATCTCTCTGAAACTTTCCCCATTACTGAGTTATCCTGGTATAACAGTTTTAAAGGGCACAGACATTTTCATATCATATGACATTCCATCATTATAATACTACATCACCCAGCACTCAGTACTATATAAACTATTTGTGCACATTTTACTGTAACATTAATGTACTTTATTTGCACAAGTATTTAGGTTAACAGTGCATTGCTGTGAAACAATATTTTGGTAATCGGGTACCGTAAAGTTTTATTATTTTTATAGTTTAGGACTTTCCTATATGATTTGATCAGATTAGTTCCTTTTGTTCTTCATTCTGATTTTTCTTTCCTCAGTTATTCATTTCAGGGTTCAAAATGTTATTTATTTAACTATTTTCATCAAATGGTCTTCAAAGACATTTTTTTATTTAATCATCGTCCTAGAATAGGTCATACTATTTAGCTCATATCTGCGAGGTAGGGGTAAGCTATTGTACTACTCCTGGAGTTGGCACTGGCATCCACACAGATTAAAGCGCATACATATGTACATGCTCCATATGTCAACAATTCTTTCTTCCTGCATCTGAGGCAACAGTTTGGAATGGGTTTCATAGCAACTGTCTCCAGTGGAGGGGGCTGAAGGGGCTAAAATTATACATGTACATTGGTTGTACATTCTTGGTTAAGTTTTTGCGCTTAACTCTGGTTTTTTTTCTAGCACACTGTATAAATACTGTTCTACCTGGAATCATGAAACTTGGCATCTTGAGGAGTACTACATTTCACTGGCTTGGGTTAAGTTTTTGCACTTGAGCTCAAGACTAGCAATGTTTTTTTGCACCCTGTATATGTACTGTTATACCTAGATTCATGAAAGTTGGTGAGGGGATGTATTACACCTGTATCGCAAAAGTTGGTCCCTGTGACCTGTATTTCTTGCTTCACTGAATTTGTTAAAATTTTGTATTTTCGCGTTAATTCTCAATCTCTGTCCAGGCTATAATTATCAAACTATATGATTTAATGCATCTATATTAGTAACTTTACCACAAAATAATATCACTATGACCTACAATTCACATTTTACTGCCATAGGTTATGTTTTTGCATTTAGCTCATGACCAACTGGGTTTTAGCACCCTATATATATGTACTGTTATGTCTAGATTCATGAAACTTGGTGATGGAATGCATCTTGATGAGTAGTATACTCTCATCACAAAAGTAGGTCACTGTGACCCATATTTCATGCTTCACTGACTTTGGTTCAATTGTGTTTTAGGTTTATTTCTCAAAATCTGTTTATGCTACAATCATCAAAACTGGATGATTGTATGCATCTCTGTTAGTACCTTACCCGTACCATAAAAGAATGTCACTGTAACCTACATTTCACGTTTTATTGGCTTATGTTACGTTTTGGGGTTTAGCTTGAAGCTAACTAGTTTTTTAGCACCCTGTATACGTACTTTTATACCAAGATTTAGGAGTGAAACGATACACCTGTGCTGCGTATCGATATGATTCACGATACACAGCTTAGCTTACGATACGATACATTATCGATACACATCAACTTGATGGCCTTTTCATCTTTCGGAGGTTTGTCAGTGGTAGGGTGGTGCCGTTTTATGTATTGTATTTCCAGTATGCAGATTGCAGACATGCATAGACTTATTATCTGTTCATGTGTCATTCTCATCCTTGACAAGATAACAAATATATTTCCAAACAGACTCCCTGTTAGTTGTCAGTGACTTTAATTCAACCTTTTAGGCCATTTCAGACTGCTCCATTTGATCAGATGCACGACTCCTATTGTTCACCACGCAGTTCGTTTTGCCCTGCATGAACGCTTTAAAAAACATCTTATTTCATGTCTTCACTTAACTTTGGAAGGCTATAATTTAATGTAACATATTCATTGCGCGAAACACCAAAAGTGTAGCCTTCAGATTCAATCCAAGTAGACTAGATACGAAGCAACAGAGAAGCTTCATGTAAAAGTGGTTATTAAATGATCAGTAAAGTATCTAAATAATACATGAAGAACAAGTCTGGAAAGTCTCCTTCGCGTTGATATATGTTATCAGTGGCTGAACATGCTGACGAGATGAAATAATTAGCATGGAATAGACTGGGAGCAAATTTCAAACCACGTTAGTTAGTCACCTTGTGCAAATTTGTAGAAGGCAAGTGGGTGTTGTCAATAGTTTTTTTTTAAATCTGACAGAAATAAGTGTTTATACCTGCGACAGCTGTCTCTGATGAATTCTCAACTTACGAAATAAAAATGCAAACTACCGTATGTAATATGAAATTCCAACACTTAAAAATGTCCAGTAGAGTTGCAGCTAGAAAATAATAGTAGAATTGCACTACCGTATATACTTGCATATAAGCTTAATATTCTAGGAAAAAATAAAAGCCTGGAAGAAGGGGGGTCGGATTATCCACGGGACAACGGCGAAACTTGAACGTTTTTAAGTTTTCTTGCTGACTACCAGTATATATTGGAGGAGACTGCATGGATAGATAGATAGATAGATAGTTAGGATTAACAAAGACAAAACCAGTGTAAAATACAATTAGGTATATTATTGAGTGGAATATGTCACAAATAAATTGACAACTTACATTTTGTTCATCTTCATGTCATAAAAATCCATAGAAATCTATAATGATTGACATTTTAAATCTATTGATATGATAAATCCATGAATTCTATCATAGGTCACATACCAGCATAAAAATGGCAGCCCAGAATGATCAAATTCACAATATCCCATAATATGTTAATTCCACATGTCTCACAAATAAACAATGAAAGTCAAGTCCATACTTTTGTGATTCACAGGGTCCTATAAAGGTCACTGTCTAATATCATCTGCTACAAAGCCCAAGAATTCATCCATATCGTCTGAGTGAAAAATTATAGTGATGAAATCCTCCATCGTCGTCTAGTCATCGTAAATATCGTCTGACTCCGATTCCTCGTCTTTACTATCATATGCAGGTGCATATGTGGAGACTGAGCTTGGGCTATGTAAGTGACACGTCGATCATACTGTCTGTGAAATCTATTAAAGGATGCAACTGAACAGGTGTCAATTGTGTGGCAAGATCACAGGGAGTTCAAATAACCACCCTCTGTTTCTTGGCACTGAACAAGTATCAAATACGCGGTTCGATCAGAGGGTTGTAATGTGGGAAAACAAAGAGGGTGCTAAAGGTTTAAGGTCCAACACGTATTTTGTAAGATGTGTAGGACTCTACTTGGCACTAACAAGTATCAAATTCACAGCTCGATCGAAAGGATTGTCATCTAGAAAACAAAGGCAGGCATTAGATCTGTCTGATGGAAAAAGAAAATATAAATCAAATCAAAACTTTTATTGCATCAAACACAGTGTTAATACAGCAAAACACAAAATATAATACAAATACAGGTTGTTCAGACTTGCATGAAAATGGAAGCAATATACTTACTAGTAAACACCCATGGTAAATAACAATGACAAACACTTCACTTTGCTGTGGATAATATTTAATTTACTTGTAATATTTCATGGGTAAGCTTATGCAAGGTTCATGCACTTTTTAATGCTTTTACCTATTCAGTTGGGGGGGGGGGGGGCTTATTCATGAATGGGACTAAATGTGAGTATATATGGTACATTTAAAAAAAATTCTAACCACAGATTTTCCGATGAAAAGTGTAAACCTTTCAGTCAGCAGGTTGATATTGAATTGTATCAGAAAGCATGTGAAATACATGAACGTTTCATGCATGCATAAGTAAACTTGGAAGTATATTAGGGAGCATGACAATTAAATGATTACTTCTATTGTGTGAGGAAATGTCTTTCATGTATTCCTGATAATTAATTATTTTGAATATGTTCAAAATAAATAAATTCTTGCCAGTTTGCACTATGTACATTGCACTATGTACATGGGGTGTTTCTGGCTGCGATCAACTTGTAATGGTTCAGTCAATGTATTACAGGTAACCGATTAAGGAATTTACTTACCATTTCAGCCCTAATTAAAACCTTACATCCTCCTCACAGTGGGTTACATCATCCTCACAGTGGGTTACATCACTTGGGTAGAATAACACCACTGGTACAGTGCTCTGGTGTTAAAATGCCATTAGTGGAGAAAAATGTAAACTTTGGTAACTAAGTCACACTGAATTTAGATTGCATTTGCTGTGACCTTTTCTTCACACTGGTTTTAGTGCAAAATGGGAAAATGTAACGAATTCCTTACTTGCAGCATTGGAGCACAGGGCTGATGACATTACAGGTAGCACATTGCAGACATCATAATATATCGATTATCAGTCACAATGAAAAAGATCTGAACTGCCATATGCAGTCTAGTTATTTTGAACCTTGATTGTGAATGTACATGTGTACTAATGTGTGGAGATGATGTACGGTGTACTAAGATTTAGATTACCCAGGGGTCAAAACAACCTTATGGCAGTGATAAATTCTGAAAGAATATGAACTGTGAGCTGCATGAAAAATATCGAATAAACATTCTCTGTATAAAACTGAGCATACTATATAGAGACAACAAATGAAAGCAACGAATTTAAACAATCATACCTCATATCTGACTGCAGTTGGGATCCAATTTTCCCCATAAAATGAAACATATATAAATCAATTACCCTCTGGTGAATGTCTTAAAACTCATCATGCTGTTGAGGTTTCATTTTGAGGCTAGGAAATGGTTCTGAACTGCAGTGTCGTACGATTTTTTTTACATGTGTTGCTTTCATTCCTTGACTCTCATTATTATAAAGTATACTTGCTTTTAAGTGAAAATTGTTTATCTGAGGTATCTAATGATTGCATTTGATTGTGGTGACATCAATGTCCTGTGAGCCAGATTTTAACACCTGCTACCTTCCAGAAGGTATGCTGGAATCAAGACGTATGCAGTTAGTAATAGATTTTTAGCTCATCCAGCTGCTAAAGGCTAAGTCACCTTCTGTTAAATCCATGTTTTCTGAATCATGCACCTATCAACAATTGCTAAATCCACTGAGCTAGTTTTTACCAAATTTGGCAGAGGGCGTCCTGGTACATATGGCTCTCAAATACAAATAATACTGATATGTCATTAGATACTGCAACCTTTACTAAAATGATAAAACAAACTAAACGGCTTCTTCTAAAAAACCACTGAACAAAATTTGATTCAATTTCAAGTTTGTACAAATGATGCCTAAGAGATCTTCACATATGGCTGCCATTAAAAAGAAAATAGAAAAACCCATCCATCGTCTGTCAACAATTGTTAATTTCCACTCTGTAAAATCCACCTGACCAATTTCAGCTAAACTTGGCTCAGAACTTCTTGGCATAAAGTCCTTTCAGTTTATACAAAAGATGCAGATCTGCCATCAAATACGGCAGCATTACTGAAAATAGAAAAATATTTAAATGGCTCCTTATCCAGAACTGCTGAACAGAATTTTATCTAATTTGAGAGAAAACATCATAGCATAAGACCTTTCAAATTAAAAAAAAAATGATTCAGATCTGCATCAAATATGGATACCAATATAAAAACCAGAAAAACCATTAAATGACACCTTTCCTAAAACTGCTAAATAGAATTTGACCAAACATGACATAAAATATCCTGTCATGAAGACCCTTCAAGTTAGAGTAAAATGATGCCAATCAGCCTTAAAATGTGGCCACTGTTACTAAAAATATAAACAACTTTAATCAAATTCTCCAAAACCACTGTATAGAATATAACCAAGCTTGATTGAAAAACATTTTGGCATGACAACCTTTAAAAAATGTTTTTACAAATGAATGCGATCAGCCATCAAATGTACTTCTGGGGTCTTTTCTAGAACTTCAAATTTGGCTGGTGGTGCGGGTGGGAATTCCCACTCCAATTAAAAAATGGGGAATTTTCTGAATATAGGTTGAATTTATTGAAGAAATAAATATAGTACTTGAAGATATGAGGTGCAAAATTTGCTGATTTTTTGTTTCTTTTTTCTGTGCAATATTTGAGACCTTAGTGTAAATCTCGCAATTGTGTGTTCTAGAATAGACCCTAGACTTTTTCTTAAAAACTGCTTTAACGAATTTGACCAAATTTGACAAAAAGCATCATGACTGAGAAGGCTTTCAAGTTTGTAAACTGATGCTGGTCCGCCATCAAATATGGGTACCTTTACTAAGAATAGACAGAACTTTAAAAGACTTTTTTTCAAAAATCGCCTTTCAGAATTTGACCAAATTTAACACAGAGCAACATGGCATTGAGGGCTTTTAAGTTTATACAAGTGATGTCCATCTACAATCAAATGTGGCTACTGTTGCTTAAAGTAGAAAGACATTTAAACTACATCTTCTGAAAAACTACTGAACAGAATTTGACTAAACTTTGCAGAAAACATCCTAACATAAACTAAGGGCTTTCAAATTTATACAAAGGATGCCAGTCAACAGTCAAAAATGTCTGCCATTACTAACAATAGAAATAATTGAAACAATTTCTTCTCAGAAACCGCTCAGTAGAAATGGACTAAATTTAACAGGAAGCTTTCTGGGAAAAAGGCCTTTCAAATTTAGAAAAATATTGCTAATTTGCCGTCAGATATGACCACCCTTACTAAAAATGGATAATCCTTTACACGACTACTACTCAAAAAACACTAAACAGAATTTGGTGTGAAGGGCTTTTAAATTTATGCAAATGATGCCTATGCCATCAAATGTGGCTGCTATTACTAAAAGTTGAAAAAAAACTCTAATAACTTCTCATAGAAAAATGCTTAGAAGACATTGATCAAATTTGACATAAAGTATTATAGCTTAAACACCGCTTCCATTTATACAAATGATGTTTTTCCACCATCAAATATGGCTGCCTTTACTAAACTTAGAAAAAAAATTATTTACACAACTGTATCCTAAAAACCCCATGAATAGAATATGAACAACATTGATACAAAGCATCCAGGCATAGGGACCTTTCAATATAAGGCAAATGATGCTAATGTGCCATCAGATAAAGATACAAAACTTAAGATGCATTAAAACAACTGTTTTCATAACATATGCAAACAACATCATTGGAAGAAATTTCAACAGAAAGTATCCCACTTACCCAGATGTCTTGGCCAACTGCTTTTGCATTGGCGTTTAGACGGATGTCAGCCAGGTAAATGATCTTTGACCCACTTAGTACTCTTGTTTTAAAGGAAGTTTTGACTAAAATGGGGGTGGGGGTGGCTGCTTTGTTAATGGCATGTGAAGGCAACTAAGAACATATTTCACATACAAAGTTACTCTGACATGTTAAACATGTGTGACATTGACAAAGGTCCAGGTCATTGAGACCCATTGGTTAATAATCTCCAGAGTCAACCATGCCCTACTTGTGCCTGCATAGAGGACTTAGTATTAAATATGGGGTGGGTGTATAATGTGCCATTCATTGTAATCTTGTTTGTCATGCACAGCTTTGTTGATGTTCACATTATTACATTTATTTCTAAAGTTTGTGTACACAAGCTACTTTTTCTTTATTGCATTTCCCTTGTTAATGCAAACAAACATCATCATTGTGTGCAATTTGATACAGGATTCTGTGTGAATGTCCTAATAGCAGTGCCAGTGGACACAACTAAATTAATTTTTTTTTCAGTTGATACAAGTGTTAAAAAAGAAACTCAGAAGGGCCTGGGCAGTTAGATTACTGGAAATCATGATGATTAAAGAAAAATGTTATTATTTCCAAATGTATACGAATGACATCTTTCGCATATTTGTCACTTTATGTGATTAACATTTGTTGAACATGTGGGTGGGAACGTTTATGTCTTAAATGTGTGGAACACACACACACACACACACACACACACACACACATATATATATATATATATATATATATATATATATATATATATATATATATATATATATATATATATATATAAATTGTTTTGTTTTGGTCTCTACCAAAACGTAATGGTATGAGATGTGCACTAAATTCATACTGTAATGCATTTATAGTTAATGTCCGGTCATTATATTGCTATAAATAGTTACCTTGCTGCCTACTTTATTAAATACCCTCGTCTCTCTTTGATGACTTTACAACTAACATGCTTAATTCTTGTAAATTCAGCTGCATTCCGACGCGCGATGTGATTTCATTATAGCACTCTCTTGCGTAGAGATATTGAAACCACATCACGAGGCGGGATGCAGCAGTCGTTTTGACTGGTTGATTGAGTTTCCCTTAGCTACCGTTTTAGTATATAAACACGTCAGCAACGACGGATCGGGCTGATTTCAGTCATAAGATAAACAGAAGTAATACAAAAAAGCTACCCAACAATGGCAATGGCAATACTACAGGTATTATTGAATTTGGAGTAAAGAACCCATATAAATAATATTATATCAATAATTTACCCGGTTTTGGAAAACATACCAAATTACCATTAATCGCCATCCATGCGAGCATCCTATTTTCCATACACGTCAATTCCAATAATGGCTGAAAGCCTCAAGTAGATATATAACTTTTATGTATAGGAAATGAAAGTAAGGGAAACTTTCAGTCCTCCAATCCACCCAAAAACTATGTTTTGTGGTGTATAAATTGTGGAGTAAAGTGCAGTGATGGTGAACCCAAAATACCCTTCTCCGGTATCGGGGTAATATCAGTACCCATAGATGGGTAAACAATAAACATGTATGATATGATTCTCAGCATTGTGGTCGAGTGTGATTTACAATGCTTGTGTGAATAAATCTGTTACATTTTTCATCCTGACTTTTCCTTTGGTCAAGTGCAAGGCTGGAACGAACCTTGTGGAGTGTTATATAGTAAATCTACGTGTTGGACTGTCTGGAGAGGTTAACGGAGTTGAAAAATCCAAATATATCGCCTGTTTAATGTCGCGTGCTGTTGGAGTTTTTACATTCACCATTATGTTTCTAACCCGCAGTTGTGAACTCATTGAGACCATGAACTTTGCTGTCGCTGAGTATCTTGTGTCTAAGCTTATATTGCTAATCGATGAAATTGAATCAAATAGAGATGATTTTAACAAATATCTTTTCATCCGTGTTGCTGCTGCAACGAAAACATGCATAGCATACACCTGGTATTTAACACTTCCTTTGTGGTAAAGATTTTTCAAAGTCGAAGATAGCCAAAATAGGATGAACTGTTTGCGAAAATAGATAACAGATGGATCAATTGATGAATACAAAGTACATCGGAAACAACAGTTTTTAAACGGTACGATTCAATACTGTCACACAGACTACTCAGCATCAAACATATGCCAGCATCATAAGATATGTTCCATTAAATTTACAATGGATACTGTGAAAACAGTTATAGCAATTGCGTTGCATTACTGGATGTGTTACACCAATAATGCATATAGATAGATATATTTGGCATACATTTTAGCAAAATGCCCACTTAAGTACCTAAAGCATCTGCCCCTGTGGGTAGTACATAGGAAAGAAACCCCCTACCACCCACAGGGCGAGATTTCCTTCTGCAGATCTTTTCCCTACAGGATAGTGCTTCGTCCTCATTCATGCATTTTATGTTGCTTTCTGTATTGCTATTCATGAGACCAGCGCCTTTCTGACAGAGCTACATTCATAGAGATGGTTGCTCATTTGGCTGTTTATTTATTTACCATTGTCACAACGCTCCCATTGCATGTACTTTGCACAAGACCAGCTCCTCCCGAGAGTCATTTTGACTTTCTACGCTGCTTCATTTCGCGCTTACGTAGCGTCTTATCTTTTAAACCTATCGTGTATTGTTTTGTTTTATTTTAATATCCTTTTTATGTGGCCAGCTTTAGGTAATAAGGTGGTAATGAATTTAACATGTAAACTATTTTGACGAAGGTGAGTCTCTAGCCATTAACGTTTGGTTTTGAAATCCAACTATTATATCAGTGAGTTAATTTGGTCAGTTACTATTACTGTAATTTCTAGTCTGTGTGACAACTCGTTTTCGTTGCCTGTCGATTTGTGTTTCAGTATCTACCTGAAGATGAATTTTCTCAGATATCATTGTTTTGTCCGACTGTCTGTTTGTTTTAGTATCTACCTGAAGATGAATTAAGTGTCTCATATATCGATGTTTATTTTGTCCTCCCGTTTGTTCTTCAGTATAAAACAGTGTTTATATTAATTTCTCAGCTATCAATGTTTCTCGCCACATTCATGCAATACTTTACCTGGAATACGTATATCGTTGAGGTATATTCTAGAACAAAACTACTGTAATGTGTGTAATTTCTACCCCAAGCCAAGTCAAGTATTGATTTTTATCCTGTGCAATGACCTTCCAAACACATATAGCTGAGTGGCCTGGTGCTGCACCCACAACTTCATTGTCCTGAAGTGACATGCCTGATTGCTTCGCAAAATCGTCATGTTCACAGAGCGAGATAGAGGTAAATCCAGTAGTCATTCGCTTAAATCCGTACAATCATATACTATGACACATTTGCTCTCAGTACACGGCCCCCTAGTTTTTTAGTTTGGTTTACATAAGCATTATATTTCTTTTTATTTTTGGTTATTATTCTTCGAGCCTGTTTTGAATATATAATTCATTTTGTATATTTTTATTTTAGTATGAATGTTGGATGGATTGATATCTAGAAAAGCTAACAGTAAATATGTATGCCATTGATGTGTATGTAAAACATTTGGTTTGTTGGTTGGTATCACATACTTTACAAGCAAGAAGAATACTAGTAAATAAAATGGAAGTTAGCATGCTAGATGAAACAAAATTTGGCTACGGTTTTAATTATTCATAATCAGTTTCTCATGATTCACCAATCTTTACAGAAATTGTCCTCATAATAATTAAGATCTACCAATGGGATCTTTTCTTTATATTTGAATTTTTTTTTCAAAATCGTTATTGGTATGTTTCCAGTCTGGCATTATTGGTATGTTTCCAGTCTGGCATTATTGGTATGTTTCCAGTCTGGCATTATTGGCAAGTTTTCAGTCTGGCATTATTGGTATGTTTCTAGTCTGGCATTATTGGCAAGTTTTCAGTCTGGCATTATTGGCATGTTTCCAGTCTGGCATTATTGGTATGTTTCCAGTCTGGCATTATTGGTATGTTTCCAGTCTGGCATTATTAGTATCTTTCCAGTCTGGCATTATTTGTTCACATATGTATCTCTTCTTCGTTACATAATGTCGTCGTATACTCGGAAAGACTAGTTCTGTATCAGCATGAAACCTAAATTCCTTTCCTTCTTTGACATAATATTTTGACCATTTTATATCGTTACTTTCCTATCCTTACCAAATTCTCGCTTGCACTGTTCTATAATAAAAGTCATACAGTTCATGTACGTGTTCAATACCGACTATTTCAGTAACGGGTGTCATTTTTTAGAATTTGATTACACATATCTTTAAATGTCGATTATTCACTTAATTGGATCATCATATATCCATATTCCTTTGGAAAGTCATTATTTAAACGCCCCGAGAAACACGTACGGCAAAACTCATTGCTAAAGTAAGTGGACATTTTTGGACGAGGTCAACCTAAAGGTGTTATCCAGTACAAACCGGATTGAATGTCTTGCGCTGTAATGTCACAATGCAAGATATGCATGGTGTCAAAAAAAATTCGTACGTGTACTACTCTATATTGTGACAACTACACCCGACGTACTCTTATCTTGACCCAGTTTAGTACCTGACCACCATCGTAAAAGTCCATAGCGATCAATAATTTTCGTCTGGAAGTTTCTTGATGACAGTTAAGGTGCAGAGCATTCAATAATCAGGATTAAATAGACTTTGGTTAAACTACATTAGTATTAAATTTTTGAACAACAATTCATATTTTATTTAAGATGAGTAAATGCGCCTACATGACCACATTGATATACACTTTAATTATTTTATGTAAACAATAATGCAGTTAAGGTTTAAATACCTACTGTGGTCATTACACCGTGTATTTTAGCTATATGACTTCAAATAAGCACAGCACAAACTATACGTTATAATTAGTTCTCGCTGATAGGCGTGTCTAGGTTACATTATTGTAATAGCTACTAGGTAACAATATTTAATAAATTGCGCTAGAATAGCCAATGTATTGTTTTAGTTTCTAAAACTTCATTAAAAGATGACCAATCCAAAAACATTCGAAGCTAATTTGAAAGAACCTCTATAAATGTATGGAATACATATGTTTTCTCACCATAATCGTCGTGTATTTGATGTTACGGGTGAGTAACCGTATAATAAGTAGCCGGTCTGCCCATGGTTTCAATCATGTAACACCGTAAATTTAAATGTATACACCCTATGTATACACCCTAACTTTACAACTACAGGTTTAAGGAGTCCATTCAAAATGAATGTGAATGTTTTGGAGACTTACAAAAAAAAAAAAAAAAAAAAGTCAAAAGTCATATGGCAAAAATGGGTGTATGAATCTTAAGGCTGGACATAGCTAACAACAAATTCAAGTCTACCCTAGATGTGTGGAAAAATAATAAGTAGCCGGTCTGCATGTGTGTGTGTAGGGGGGGGGGGGGGGGCTCAATAGTACATTGGATAGGGATGTGCCGCCCATGGTTTCAATCATGTAACACCGTAAATTTAAATGTATACACCCTATTCATGTACTACTTATATGTAGTCCTGTTTCATATTCCTTATATGACTTTATAGTATTAACGTTATTAAAAGTAATTGCTTCGGTACATTAACGCTGGTGTATTGAATCGTAAAGAAATATCTTATAAAAAAAAAGGCTTCAGTGAGTATGAATGGTAGGCGTGCCCATACAGAGGTTTCTCTCTAGGTTGTCTCTCTCAAGTATGACAAAACTTCTCAAAGTCCACCTTCAAATACTATTCAAAGAGGTATGGCACGTAAAAAAGTTGTGCTTTTCATTTCAGCAAGTTTGGTTTTTATATCATGTATGGTTGTTTTTTCTCCATATTTTATGACAAGAACTATTACACAAACAAACTCTTTCTCTGGTGGATGGAAAGAAGGTTCTAATGGGGCTCCAAAATTCATAATTGGAATTATCTCTGCTACTGGGAATAGGGAATTACGTGATGCTCAAAGACAGACATGGATATCCGCACTGAAACAAGATCTACCCTTAGCTGTGGAGTATAAATTCGTTGTGGACAGACCCACCCAAGAGACCTTGGCTGAACGTGACAGAGAAGGGGATATCGTATTTTTGAATTCATCCTATTCGGGATATGGGGTTAAATTCGGAGAAAAATTGTACAGCTGGTTCAAGTATGTCGCAGAGCACGATCCTGAGGCCACTATTGTGGCCAAAATGGACGATGATGTGTTTCTCTGCACAAAAGAAATGATTCGAAGATTAAACGAGTTAAAACATACACGACTGTATTATGGCTGGCAGCACAAAGGTATTGTGCGAATTGATGAAATGTTTGTTGTTCTTGGAATTGATCTTGTGTTGAGGCTTTCTCAAAGGAAATACTGTTGGGCAGCACAGTCTGAATGTGACAAGTCGGAACTGGTGGACACAAACTGGGGAGGAACGTCTCTCGGACGTTGGCTTTCTATATATGATGACGTCATAACTGTAGCTGATAACGCGAAGATTATTTACTATTATCGAGGTCAGAAACCCAGCCTGGACATAGGCAATGGAGAAAACTTTTGTCAGAAATATCTGCTTTATCACAAAGCTTCTGTAGATGACATGTTCCTTCTGTTTAAGAAGACCAATCAATAAGTATTTCTTTGTCGATGTTCCGTAGATCGACACATACACCATTTTGAATATGTGCACTGTTATGTTTAAGTTGATGATTTTCATTTCTTAATTTGTTTGTTGTTTTTTTTTTTTTTTTCTTCTTCATATTGTACGTAGTTGTTTGGGAATAAATTTAATTAATACACATAGTCTATACAAGGTACTTATTTACTTACTGGGCGAAGGTCTGTTGCATCCAAGTTCATAGACACCAACAGAAACAATAAAAAAAGCAACAACGCATTCGTGGACGGAGCTATTCGTATAGCGAAATAGTAACCCTTCTATAAATAATAATAATAATAATAATGCCATTTCAGCAAAAGATCTTAATTGACCTGGGCGACGGTAATTCTGTCCCAATTGAGCGGGATTTCTGTGTTTGCGCATGAAGGTTTTTCGTTTTGTTTAAGTTTTTATTTCGGCACCTGTTTTCGCAATTCTTACGGCAATTCATCCATCTCGAGTCTAGGTCTTCCGGCTTTACAAAAAATGTGTCTCCTAGCCAAAATCAACAAAATGCAACTTCCCCTCCCGCTTTTTGGGGTTTGTTGTTTTCATTCACTCTTTTCACTTTTATTTTTCTTAGTTTCAGATAGTCCTTCGCTTGAGCGCATTGATTTACTGATCATACTTAATTAAATAAAATAAATAAAGAGGCTTATATAGATTTCCACGTATCCTTGCTAGACTGCCCCATTGAGCTATGAGACTGATATTCAATTTATACTTACCCACCATTTACATATAGTTAGCAATCAATATATTGCCTTTGTTATCACCTCGAGGATTTACTTTGGTTTTGAAAATCAAGGCATGAACTATAACATCTGAAAACTTTTTTTTTACATTCTTAAGTTGGTTTACTTATTTGATGAAAATATATATTGAACCTGGCGTATTGAATCACCATTAATGAGAAACTCCTCTCAAGCATAACAAACACAGCATGTGTCTAGTAAACGGCTCATAGCGTGACCGTCAAGGCTGCTCTGTTTGGTTCAAGTCTTTTCATAGGGTTTATAAAACCTGTTTATAATTATAGTTGGATAGCATAACTGAATGAATCTGCATATCCGTGAAATAACTTAAAGGCACAGAAAACAGATTGAAATCGTCTTCGACCCTATTTGCTTATCATGGCCGAACACGATTCTCTCTCTCTCTCTCTCTCTCTCTCTCCCTCTCTCTCTCTCTCTCTCTCTCTCTCTCTCTCTCTCTCGCGAGAATTAGTTGATGACAAAAAAATGGCCTCTTGGGATGTAGTTGGAGGTTGAGGTTGGGGTCTCCAGTCAAAAGATCACGTGTTCAAGAGTGCGGACATCTGCGTTGGCTCCTCTAGTTTTCCATTGTTGGTATTCGTACTAAGTATTGTTGTGAGATTTTATTCAAGTTTCGTGACAATAACATGTAAGCTCAAATTTTTCATTAATGAATATCATTTACATTAATTATTGAGTTTAATGTTTCTGTACGACTTGTACAGTTGATTTAAGGCTTATGTACCCATATTGGTTACTACACAGTGTATTTGGCTATATTACTTCAAATGAACACAGTAGAAACTATACATTGTAGTTAATTCTTGCTGATAACTGATAACTTAAATTACATTATTGTGATTACAAATAGGTAAAAATTTATTTTTATTTTTTTTTAGTTTCCTTTACTTCACCAAATATTTACTAAGTCCAAAATATTCACATTGATTTGTATATATCTGTAAAGTTGAGGTTACTCACCCGTTGAGGTTACTCACCCAACCAGTGTGGTTAGAATACATGACCACTATTGTGTAAAGACATCTGTGCACGTGCTTTCGTGTACATTTGTAGGGGTGTTTCAAAACAGGCTCTGACATTTTTTAGACTTTGTTATATGCTTTTAGCTTCATATACTTTTTTTGGCGGGGTTTTTTGTGCCGTCCACCTTATGCAGTTGTATTTCAAATGGAATCGGAAATATGCGATTTATCATGCGCCATCTAGTGACAGAATTTGCTGGATAAGGTATAATCACATCTTATAACATGGGAACCCCTTGGTTACATGAAGTGACTAATGCTCCGGCCTTGTGTTAACGCGACTCAGTTTCCACACACGCTAGTGAGAATTGTTAGAATTACATAGTTAATTTTTACTGCGAACGATAGTGAAGAATCTACAGTTTACCTAAAAATGATATTGTTTGGTTTAGATTGGTGTTTTACAGTACGGCAACACTTTTTGGTTTAGATTGGTATTTTACAGTACAGCAACACTTTTTGGTTTAGATTGGTGTTTTACAGTACAGCAACACTTTTTGGTTGAGATTGGTGTTTTACAGTACAGCAACACTTTTTGGTTTAGATTGGTGTTTTACAGTACAGCAACACTTTTTGGTTATATCGTGCCAAGGCAAATATAGTAAAGTACCATAACAAAGGAAACACCATGATAGCCGATCATGGTTGATCCCGTGGTAGGTATCGAACCCTCACCCTTTTTGGTCACGAGTCCAACGCCTCAATGACTGAGCCGCCGCAGCTACCAATGATGTTGTTTGCTTATTATGTTTCCCATGTTCCAAAAGAGAGAACTCACACTGAGATACTTTTGTATAAATATTGGTCACACACCGAGTCTCTTTCTCTCTCTCTCTCTCCGCTGTGGGTACTATCCGTTATACACCGGAAGATTCATTTAAGATTTTAAATGGTATAAAAAATAAATAGATAAGTTTCCATAGTTGGTAATCGAAAGAAAACCATCAAACAATATTCCTATATGTAAATTATGTTGATGTAGGAAATGTATTTTGTGCCCAGACAAAATTAGTTTCTAATATTGTAACTGTTTACACCTAATGGAAATGGAAATTTGTAAAAATCTATTAAAAAGGTGACAAAAAAGTATATTTTGGCATTATTATTGTCTAGTCTTGCAAATCATAGAAAACATAAGATTTATAGTGATTTCTAGAGCGAAAACAATGGGAATGTAAGTTTTAGGGATAGATCATTTTCCAGTAGCATCTTTTATGTGTCGTCTATTACATTTTTGTGTATGTGACAAGGAAATATTTAGGATTTTAAACAAATATCTTTAATCTATTCAAGACATTCCACTGTATACGATTGAAATTGTTAACATTTCTGGGCATACTTTCTATACTGTGACAGTAAAAGACTTTCAGACATTTATCAAAAAAGATTTATTTCGTGTTTATGTGATGTTTAAAAGAAAAAAAGCATCATGGTGTTACAGTAAGCTTGTGTGAAACTTCCATTCACAAAACTTTTAAATGATGATTGCTTGATTTTTAACGGCACTTTCAACACATTTTTATCTATATAATGCCAAGGAAATGGCATCAAAGTGCCTTTTTGACATGGACTTACCCGGGCGGGTATCGAAATAGCGACCCATGGATTACGAGTCTAACGCTCTTCCAACTAAATTACTGCGGCTCCCATTTCAAATGAGAATTACGATATATTCATCTTCTCGGAGAGAAACACATTTCGTCCAGTACGACAATTTGTCGAAAGAGACAAGTGATCGCAGATACCCAAGTTATAATATATAAACACACTCTGACATTTTTATTATACAATACAGGAATATATACTGAATTTAAACGTTACTTAAAAGTTACTTTATCTCATGAGTCTCTCTTTCTCTCTCATTATCTGACTTTTGACCTTAATCTTTGCCAACAATTGCTAATATGGCTCTTCATCCACAGTGAAGCTCTGATGTTAGCCAGTAGGGTAAATATTTTTTTTATATTTCTAGGTTACCTCATGTAAAGGTCATAAACATCTGTATCGAATGCAAATAATTCAACAAACTTTTCTTTCATTCGGAAAAGACAATGAGAAAGATACCAAATTTTGTGTTATATAGCGCTTCATTGTAACTTAAACGATATAGAGAAAACAGGGCATGGGAAACCTACAAATGTAAAAAACGTGTTTGAAAATGAATGCATTTTATAAATTACTATATGCATTTATTTATTTGTCGCGATTACGATCATGTGGTATGCATACATTAAATATGGCGTTTTAAAGAGGGATGAACCCATTGCTTGCTTATTTATAGAATCAAAAGATAGGAAGAACATTGAATTGACTTCCTACTAAAGTGTGTGTGTGTGTGTGTGTGAAGGGTATTTGTGTATTTATAAAGTTCTGTCAAATCAGTTTTTTTTCTCACTGAAACTTTCTAAAAAAGGAAATTATACTTATTTACTAGGTCAACTGTACTGTTGCTTTTAAAGGTGTTAAGTAAATATAACTAGACCGACAACAATAAAAACAACAACACAATTACTGACATACCTGCAATAAAATATTCGCTTGATTTTGTGCTGTGGTGTAAGTGAATGATAATAAAAATATTATCAAGCACGAAAAAAGTAGAATGTTTGTCTCTGCTAACAAGACACAATGTGTTATCTGCTAAATTCAAAACGATTTAAAATGGTTCAAGGTGATTCAGTATTGACCGTACTTTAATGTACAAACCGTATCCTTGGATGACGGCAACAATTTAATAACATGTGTGAGTCTAAGTTTTATCCACTGGAACTACGGTTATAGCCAAAACTAGAAAATTATACAGAAAATCTCAGTCATAAACAAAAGGGTTGCATTACGAGTTATACGTGCATTCTGCAGTTACTAAATAGGTCTGAGCTCTGTATACACGTCCATCTAAAAATTAGGTTTAGTTCTGTTTGGAATACACGCCAGTTCATTACCCTTTTTCTGCTCCAGCCCATGTCTTGTTGACATAAATATTTACAATCGCGCAGAACCCGTATGTGCCATCAGATCTGTGTATACCATCAAATACATGTAGGCATGGAGGTGTCACAATACCATTAACTTTTACTATATATAATATGGTGCTGATTGGACAACAGACAACTATCAACCGACATCTGTGAATGAAATACACAAATTTCGTACTGGTTGATCATTATGCACTGCACCGTTGTGACACTAAGAACCAATCACTGCAGTTCTGGGGGAAGTTTCTAAAGTATCCGTTATGGGAATGACATCACTATTGTGCGAGTGACCTTCCTGACTTCACGAGCTGGAGGAAGTGATTTTACTAGTCACTGGCCTATGATATTGCCATGCCAATTTAGACAGAGTATGTGAAAATCTGAGTTTTCCTTGTAATGCCAGAACGAGGCTTTCATAAAATTTGGAAAAGTGATTTGATTGGCCAATGTGATAAGGTCGTGTAACACATTATTTTGCACACTCCTCACAAATCGTATTTCTTCAGAATATATTGCTGCCATACGGCTGTTTTGACCACTGGTTATTCAAATCTTAGTCCATCATTTCCACGTATTGGTACACGAGCACACCAACTGGCTTCTACCTTACCTATCTTATCAGAGATTAATATCCAGTGAAAACGAAAAAAAATACAAATAAATAAAAACCAGACTGTATGATGGCGGCTCAGATGCGCTTCATGATGACGTCATTGGTATATTGTGATGTCCGCCGCGTGATACCTTGTAACATCATCAGTCCTGTCTTTCATCACAACAAGTAAAGAATTCCTTACATTTTCCCCCTACTTATTAAGCAAAACGTTCACATTCTGCACTACAGCCATTGCATAAAAAAGATCACAGCAAATGCATTCTAAATTGAGTGTGACTGCAGTTATCAAAGCGTCGAGTTTTCTCCAGATGGCATTTTGCCACCAAATTTACAGCATTGTGGCATTAGTATTATCCTACCAAAGGAGGGTAACTCACTGTGCGGAATATGGTTGTTGTGATGATGAGATGACGTCATGTTGTGTGTAAACAAGGAGTTTCATTGGTGTCTGTTTAAAAAAAAAACAGCAGAAAAGACATCTGATATCCTTGCAAAAGGATTTTGTCCTGAATGATTGTAGAAAGTATGTCGAAATAAATTTTGATACTGCGAGAAATGACTTTGCAGTTTCGCTTGTACAATGTTTGACTGAAGCTTCTTCTGTTGATAACAGCGATCAACGAAGCATTTCACCAGACAGAGATATCACATAGCCATGCAAGTTTGGCTGAACAAGACTAGTAAAAAAACAACACAAACTATGCCTTATTAAAAAACAACAAAAACTACGCCTTGTTTACAGCAAGCTGATACATTTTGACCCCATCCCCTAAACAAGCACTGACGTGATTGAGATTATGATGTCACAATGTGCACAACATCAAAAATGATGTTAAGTGAATAAACAAGAAATTAATCGTACAACATTCTTATTGACTTAAATTCTACATTTGTTTACATTAAAGATGTGAATTTGCGTGCTTTGTTTTCTTCATTAGTTTAATTTACATTAATTACAGCCGTGTAGTGCTCCGAAATTTGGGATGACTCATTTTCATTTTACTTTGTTTTTCTAAAAATATTTTTTTACCCATACCTTAGTGTGGCTTTCCATGTGCCAAAGCAGGCCGGGAAACCTGGACTATGCATTATCATAGCAACCCAACACTGCTGTATTGTTGCAAAATTTGGAATCCGCTTCAAAAGATAGACCTCTATGACCTCAACAAAATTCAGCATTTTATTGTGAGGAAAATTCAGGGATCCCAAGAACAAACTTGCTCAGATATGTGCAAGTCTCTACTAGGGCTGTCAGCGGTATGACTAAAATATGCAGTGGAAAAATGGAATGCAATGGAAATAAAATACTGAAATTATGTCATTATTTAAAGCAAGTTTGCAAGTCGAAAGATATAAAATCAAGAAATATTCAGAAATAATAATAATATTTAAAAATAAAGTTTATAGATTAATAATTTACTAAGTTTGAAATTCCAATTGCGCATGCGGATTTCTGTTGTGTGGCAGTCCGAAAACATTCATAAGAATTAAGTTAGATTATTTTTTTAATATTAAATTGTAAGTTTTCAATTAAGTTAATAATATAAAAATAACCAATAAAACATTTATCCATATTTCGAGATAAAGACCACTAAATAAAATTTACTAACTTCTGAAATCTCCATTTCGTATAATGATTTCCATTGTGCTGCAGGTCTGTCACATTTAAGTGAAAAATTCTTTGAGTAAATTTGCACTATTATTTAAAGTAAGTATTCATTTTTTATGTTTTTATGTCAGTTTATCACCAGAAATCATATTTAGTTCAAATAGTGATGAAAAAGTGTTATTATACAATTTTTGGATTTCCATTGCGTATTTTATTTCCATTGCGTTCCATTTTTCCATTGCGTATTTTAGTCATACCCGGCTATCAGAATAGAACTGTGAAGTTTAGAATGTACTGCCTTCAGAACTGTGAATTTACTATTTCTCATAACTTACCCAAATATGTGCACTATAACATCTCGCTGTATTATCTTAAAGGACATTCAAGCCATTTAATAAGAACAATGGTTAAGAAATGTCCAATTTAAAGAAATATTCATGTCAATGCAAACTGAAAACTGTTTCCCTATATGGGATAGACCTTGAAATAGTCACCTATGGTCAGTCAAGATGAGGGTACCTGATCTCTCACACCCACCCAATCCCACTTGCAGTCACCCTATGGTGAAAAAAACACTTCATATGATCAACTAGGCAATCAAATTTTGTTTGCATGTATTTTTAAATAAAACCAAAAACTTTTCTGTCTTGTGACAGATTTGTGTATAGGCCATGTGTTGTCAGAAAAATGTATATGGTTTCTATCTGCTTTTCACCACCTATGTATGATACAAAGTTACCCTATTCTGTCGCATTATTTGCTTAAAATATTTTTTAAAAATGGACAATTTACTTAATTTATTTGCATGAAATAGTTGGCTAGGGGTGAATACAAGAACCCTGACAATCTGATTTAGATGCACACTACGGGTTTTCCCTAAAGTCTGTTAAGGTATCGGACACCATTGAGTTTTACTATATATTATCATACAGTAAAATCTACAAAAATTCAACACAGCTTTAGAAAAAAGAATCAAACTGTTCTGACTGATTGGCTTGAAAGTATTACCTCTAATCTAAATATTCATAGAAAAAGAACATAAGGTCATACAGTAACTTTTTCACTTTTTGGCTCCAAAAATGACCTACCTACCTACATTTAATTGTCTATTAGCCTGGTTTAAAGATGAGTCTCGGCACACCTTTTAAAAACAATATTCCTCTGCCAGTTGTCAAGCTAAAAAATTGAGATGAACCATTTTTGGAATCTTAAGAGTGGCATTTTTCAAATACAAGGCCACTGATAATCACAACTTTTCTAAAATAATTGGTTTGAGAAGATATATTTGTTAGATGCCATTTTTTGTACGTGAGCATGGAAATGACATTTCTAATAGTGGAGTGCTATAGACAGTTCCCACTAAGTCTCTCCCCTTGTATATCACACACTGCATACCAAATTGCTTAAACTGTCAATGATGGAGAGTAAACCAATGCCAGAGGGTGCCTTCACTATCATAATATATAAAAAATGATAATGGAGTGTGTAGAATATACCGTATATACTCGCATAATCCCATACCAACTGCATAGACCCAGATCTGCCGTCACATAATGCGCCAGCAGATCTGGGTCTATGCAGTTTGTAAGGACTAATTCGTAGTCCAAACAACATTGACCTTGATCTGCCGGCACATTATGAGACGGCAGATCAGGGTCTATGTTGATTGCATTTGGATCCGGCTTATATGTGAGTATATACGGTAGCTTGAGCTGGGGGCTTGCACCTCCATTGAAAGCTGTATCCCTTTTACCCCCCACCGTTGTTATTTTCCACGAAGAAAATGGAAGGCTTGCTTTGGTATGGTCTAGGACTAACATAGACAGAGAAAGGAAACTCTTTATCTACCCCACCAATATCATCTATTCCCTTTTGACCTGCAAATGAAGTCCCTTAGTATATGAGATCAAATGAACCATGTATGGATTTAAGTGCTTTAGGGGCAAGAGAGGCTTCTTTATGGTACTGTTTATACATGGGTATAAACTTAGTCCAAATGCAAACAACATAGATCCTGATATGCTGGTGCATTTCGCTACAGCAGATCATGGTCTATGTTCTTTGTTCTACTGATTAGTCCTTACAAACTGCATAGACCCAGATCTGCTGGTACATTATGCGACAGCACATCTGGGCCTATGCAGTTTGCCGTTGCTTCCGGCTTATACGCAAGTATATGTGGTACATATTTTGTAAACCACACTGCTTCACTATTTTGCTATTTACAGAGAAGATAAAAGCACCATTTAATTTGCAAAAGATGCAATAATGTATTAGTGTAATTACTTGAATCTTTTGAGCATTTTGAAAAAATTTGATGTTGATCAATGCTAGGACTTATTGTAAGCCACATTAGTACATGTACTTTTTAATCGGTGATACAATGATTCACTTTAGTATATGTACTTTTGAATTGGTGATACAATGATACAAATGATATTCTTAGACTTCACACACATTTAAAATGCACTACTATTTGTTTTTTTAAAACTGAAGCATATTTTCCATTTTTTTACTTTTAAATCTCAGACGACATTCACATGTGCATTGAAATAAGGCATCATTTCACTGAAGATAAAGTAAAACCTGCCCTAATGGTTACCTTTATTTGACAGTCACCTGGTATCATTCCCATACCCCTATGGAATTTCATCAATAAATATCATGTCTTAAACAATCACCTGCTTTCCACAGTCAATGGCCAGGTGTTTCATAACTAAACAATGGTTTCTTACTGCCTTAAGAGACAATTTGACTGATATACGTATGCAAATTAAGCGTTTGTTTTTGCAAGAAAGAGATTGTTTAGGTAAAGACATGTCATGTGAACTGATGTGTAAATATGTCTTATCTTTCTTACTTTCAACATACTCAAGTAATTCTGCAAGTGTAATTTTCAACTGGCTAACCTCTCCATTATTATTGAAAGAATTTGAATTAAGCCCCAATACTGCTTAGAAAATTCATTATATGGGTAAATACTTGAGGTAAATCATTGTTCTTATAGCCCACCCTTTTTTGGATGCACTGATGAGCATACTAAACATATTCATTAGAAAAGATAGACGGAAAACTTCAAGACATATATGAATAAAACCATTTTACAGCAGAATTGTTAAATAGGAAATTATGTGAATTGCCTGAAACCCCCTCTCCTTCCAGAATGTAAACAAGAATTCCTTGAAGAGACTGATGCTCTATTGGGTGAAAAAGAATTTCCAGGAATTCAAGATAAAACCATTTCTTCCTTTTAACTGTCGAGTGTTGAAACCATCTCTGATATTCTTCAGCGATAACAAGATTTTCAAATTAGCTGCTGTGGTACATATATTGGATGTCAGTTTGGCACCATTTTCATTTTAGGACCAAGTAGACATCATTAGAAGTCTTTTGGTAAAAACCTTATGTCATAATGATCATCCATTCAGGGGGAGTAGTGACAACAAGATTTTTAAGACAGTCATGGCAGCCATACTGGATGTATGACTAGCACCATTTTCATTTAGGACCAACTATGTATCATAAGAAGTCTACTGGTGAAAACCCCATGTTGATATAGTCATCCATTTGGATAAGAACAGAGATATAATTTTCCATTCAGGAGGAGTAACAATAACAAGATTTTCAAGATGGCTGCTGTGGTGGCCATATTGGACATCAGATTGGTACCATTTTCATTTAAGACCAACTGGACTTCATTAGAAATCTTTTAGTGACAACCCCATGTTGATATGACCATCCATGTAGGAGTAGCAATAACAAGATTTTCAAGATGGCTGCCATAGTGGCCATATTGGATATCAGATTGGCACTATTTTCATTTAGGATCAACTAGGCATCATAAGAAGTCTTTTAGTGAAAAACCCCTGCTGATATGATCATCCACATAGGAGGATTAGTGATAACACGATTTTCAAGATGGTTGCCATGGTGGTCATATTGGACATCAGATTGGCACTATTTTCATTTAGGATCAACTAGACATCATAAGAAGTCTTTTAGTGAGAACCCCATGTTTAGGAGAAGTTGCAATAACAAACTTGTGCTAATGGATGGATGGACAACATACAATGGACGACGGATGGACTATGGACAATGGAAGCCAGACAACAGACCATTCCATAAGCTCTTCATGTCTATGAAAGGTAGAGCTGAAAACTGAAAATTTTAAGAATATTGATTGATGATTTGTTCTAGAATAAAATTGTTTAAACAGTAACAACAAAGAAAACAACAAGAACAACAATAATAATAATAATAATAATAATAATAATAATAATAATAATAATAATAATAATAATTGTAGTATTTGGTGCATGATATTTGTACAAAAATATAGTTGAGCCAGTGTCACCTTTTGACACAGCAGAATGCTTGCAAGCTTTCACTGTACTTAAGTCAATCTGTTCTGTCAGAGAAGTGGATTGTACTTATAAGTGAAAATCCCCCCTCCCCCCAAAACTCACCTAAAGTATTATAACAGTACAGAAAAATCTGAATAAATCCTTATACACAAAATTCATTGTGGTCCAAGAAAAATGGACAGATAGTGATAAGGTACATACTAGATCTTAATTAATTATTCATCATGTTTGAGATGAAAATGTTAACAGTGACAGAAATCCATGAATGAAACCTTTTTCCACCAGAATGTATGACTGATAAATTTATATGATGAATTCTTTGAATAAGAAATTATGCCGATTGTCTAAAATAATAATAATACATGAGATAATAAAACTAATAATGATAATGGTATTCAGAGAGTGCTATCTGTTCAAGAAACAAGTTTGAAAGGACTGGTGGCTGCTATTGACAGCTTTGACTGTAAACATGCATTTTATAGCCTGAGTAACCATCACTATTGCTTTGATCTCAGGGTTAAACTGACCATTGGCCACCACATATGCATATCAAAATGGAACAGGTGATATCTTGGAGCTCAGTGGAGTTTCCAATTCCACTAGTCCAGGGTTTGGTGTTAAATGTCACATCAACACATGAAATGTTATATCATGCTGAAACATTGGGAGTAAAGTGCCTTAAGTTACCCAGGGACACACCATGGTGGCCAATCCAGTGTGCTCTGGGCAGGATTTGAACTCATACCCTTCTGGTCATAAATCTGGCATGCTCACCACTTAATAACTGTAGCTTCTCTGAATATGGAAGGACAACTGGCAAATCATAAGATGTTTTGCTCTCAGTAACATAATTAAATTACAGCAAGATGAGACAAATAGTTCTTTATTATGCAAATATGTCATCATAAAAACTGAATGATTTAGCTTTCACTGTAAATGTGGATGAATGAAGCTTTCTTTTAAGGATTGAAAAAAACCCATCATTTACATGAAAATGTGTCACAGAGTTTACAAAATTGTCACACCACAGAAGAAAAACTTTAATTGAACAAATAATGAACGAAAATCTATGTAAGATGATATACATAATCTGTGTGTATATGTAAAATATAAAGTTTGAATTAAACATTAAATATGATAAACTTAATGGAATAAAATGAAAATAGAATATAATTCAAAAATCATGATGTAAACAAACACTTAAGGATACAATATACCAACACAATAACATGGTAAACACAAAAGGACAATACACTGAATGAGCATAAATGTAGATTCAAGCAATACATATCCATAACAAGAAAAAAAATCTATAAATGGTAACAAAACAGCAAGAAAAATCATACAAAAATATGTCTGTTCCATAACAGTATTTCCTTGGAAAGGCAACAACAGAGGTCAGCCTTGTGTTTTTGTTGTTGTTGTTGAGAAAGATTACTTGATCAAAAGTTGGACAAGATATATTATGGCAAATATAAATAATATTTTGTAAAGCAAACACTACAACCAAAGTAACATATACAACTGTTTTGGCAAACCAAGCACATGGGATACAACAAGATACTATGGTACATCAGATACAACATGATTATATGGTGAATGTCATAGGATACAACATGATTCAATGGTGAATGTCATAGGATACAACATGATTCTATGGAGAATGTCATAGGATACAACATGATTCTATGGCGCATGTCATAGGATACAACATGATTATATGGTGAATGTCATAAGATACAACATGATTCTATGGAGAATGTCATATGATACAACATGATGTTATGGTGAATGTCATAGGATACAACATGATTCTATGGTGAATGTCATAGGATACAACATGATTCTATGGTGAATGTCATAGGATACAACATGATTCTATGGAGAATGTCATATGATACAACATGATTCTATTGTGAATGTCATATGATACAACATGATTCTGTGGTGAATGTCATAGGATACAACATGATTCTGTGGTGAATGTCATAGGATACAACATGATTCTATGGTGAATGTCATAGGATACAACATGATTCTATGGTGAATGTCATAGGATACAACATGATTCTATGGAGAATGTCATAGGATACAACATGATTCTATGGTGAATGTCATAGGATACAACATGATTCTATGGAGAATGTCATAGAGTGGTGAAGAACCTTTGGCAAATGGTGCATATATATGCTCAGAATTTATGGAAGACTAATTGCTGAATTATACCAATGAACTAAAAAGAAAGGAAATGGAAAAGGAAATGGAAAATGGAAAATGAAATGGAAAATGGAAAAGGAAATGGACAAAATCCAGGAAAATATATACATCTGAGTACTAATATAAGGAAGAAATATTTTTAAACTGAAAATGTCACTTTTTGTTAACTGTTGATGTATTAAGTAAAACTTTGTCCCTTTAAGCAATCCCCTGGCTGCTACAGGTCAGCAGTGACACAATGCTTGATAGATGATTGAAGTACCTAACATACTCGCTTATAAGTTGAGTCCAACAGGTAGATCAGGGTCTATGTTGTTCTACTGCAGATGGTGATAATTACATCAACAGAGTGTTGGTACAAATTTTCACAGATCAGGGTCTATGTTGTTCTACTGCAGATGGTGATAATTACATCAACAGAGTGTATGTACAAGTTTTCACAGATCAGGGTCTATGTTGTTCTACTGCAGATGGTGATAATTACATCAACAGAGTGTTGGTACAAGTTTTCACAGATCAGGGTCTATGTTGTTCTACTGCAGATGGTGATAATTACATCAACAGAGTGTTGGTACAAATTTTCACAGATCAGGGTCTATGTTGTCCTACTGCAGATGGTGATAATTACATCAACAGAGTGTATGTACAAGTTTTCACAGATCAGGGTCTATGTTGTTCTACTGCAGATGGTGATAATTACATCAACAGAGTGTTGGTACAAATTTTCACAGATCAGGGTCTATGTTGTTCTACTGCAGATGGTGATAATTACATCAACAGAGTGTATGTACAAGTTTTCACAGATCAGGGTCTATGTTGTTCTACTGCAGATGGTGATAATTACATCAACAGAGTGTTGGTACAAATTTTCACAGATCAGGGTCTATGTTGTTCTACTGCAGATGGTTAAAATTACATCAACAGAGTGTATGTACAAGTTTTCTTTATTTCTGGAACCAGGCATATAATGAGATAGCAATAGGTATCAGAAATATTGATATCTTCATGATGATACAATATATCTTATCACCACCCAATACTGTGATACACACAATACAATGAGAATATAAGAGATTAATTTTTATAAATTCATTAACTCTTGAAAATGGACAAAGTTGTAAGATTTATTGATTTGTTTGATTTGTTTAATATTGTATCAATTTTAAAAAAAATACATTTTGCGGTATTAGAGCTAGTTTTAAAAACAATCAATAGTAAGGTGGTACTGAAATGTGATGACCAAGGGAAGCTTATATGTTGTTTACATAAAAAGAAGCTCAGAACATGTATCACAACCTACATATCATATGAATTGCAACATCAGTGGCAATACATGCCCCTATCTGGAACAAAATTGCAACAACAGTGGCAATACATGCCCCTATCTGGAACAAAATTGCAACAACAGTGGCAATACATGCCCCTATCTGGAACAAAATTGCAACATCAGTGGCAATACATGCCCCTATCTGGAAAAAACTTAAAAAAACACAAAATAAAATACTTCAACTACAATAACATGCACAAAAGTGCAAATTTTATCAAGTTAATTAAAACTTCAATGATAAAAAATTTGTTATTGGAAGACAGACACTAAAACAATTAAGGAAAGAATCAGTTAATTGGAATGGGAAAGTATGTAATCACTCTACTACAACACCTTGTGCCATTAAATATTAAACAATAAAAAAATTGCTGAAATTCCCAATAACTCGAATGGTATGTTGATTCAAACTGGTCTACAAATAAAATCAACACAAAACTAATTTAAACATGTACAATAAGGAATTTGTAATAAATATCAAAATACAATATATAACATATAATACTTTGTGTTTTGTTATTTTGAAGATGTGTGTAAGATATATTTAGCTGATAATAAAAACAAGAGTACTGCAAGATGGCACATGATAAAACCATCTTGTGACCTTTTCACTATTAATATGCCCATCTTGTGACCTTTTCACTATTAATGATATGCCCATCTTGTGACCTTTTCACTATTAATGATATGCCCATCTTGTGACCTTTTCACTATTAATGATATATGCCCATCTTGTGACCTTTTCACTATTAATATGCCCATCTTGTGACCTTTTCCCTATTAATGATATACCCATCTTGTGACCTTTTCACTATTAATGATATATGCCCATCTTGTGACCTTTTCACTATTAATGATATGCCCATCTTGTGACCTTTCCCCTATCAATGATCAAGGGACTTGACTACTGTATGATAAAGTGTGGATCTGGGTAAAGTTTCATCAAAATCTCTGTAGGGTTAAAAAGTGACAGCATAAATAAGGAAACAGGCCACTGACTTACATGCCTTGTTGTGAACTTGAACTTGAAGCTTTGTGTATTACTGTGAATATGCAAGACACTGAGAAGTTAAGATATATAACTGGCTAAATCTCATTAAAATATCTTCATTGGTTCAAAAGTTATACCCATACATGGATAGAGGGCACTACTTTATATTTTCTCTTGCTCTGGCCTTGACCTTGAGGCAAGGGAACGACTATAGTATGTGATATAATGTCTAGTCATGATATATAACTAGTTCAAATTTCATTATAATCTCTTTGGTGGTTCAAAGCTATACTCTGGACAAGAATACAAATTTGAGTTATATTTTCCCTAGCTGTGAACTTCACCTTCAAGCACAGGGCATGGGCTATCATATGTTAGACATTGCCTATTTATGATATATAATGACTAAAGTTTCATTAAAATATCTTCAGTGGTTCCAGAGTTATACACCAGACAAGATACAAGTCACAGAATTACATTTTCACTTGCCATGACCTTGACCTTGAGACAGGGCACATGGTAATGATACACAACACACTGTCTATACATGATATATAATGACTAAAGTTTCATTAAAATATCTCAGTGGTTCAAAAACTATACTCCAGATAAGGATACATATCAAAGAATTGTTTTTCCTTGCTGTTACCTTGACCTTGAGGCACGGGCATGGAATTGGTATATGACACACCATCTAGTTATGATATACACGTGGACGAAGTTTCATAAAAATATCCTTAGACATACAAAAGTCATACTCTGAAAATGGATACAACCCACTGAATTATATTTTCCTGTGCTGTGGCCTTGACCTTGAGGCAAAGGACATGGCTACAGTACATGACACATCATCTAGTCATGATAGACGACATACCAGTTAGTCATGATATCTACTTGAAAATCTCTCCAGCTATTAAAAGCTGTGGGTTGGACTAGTAAATGTTCATGGTTGGATGGACATACAGATGGAGAATGCCCATAACATAATACACCAGGCTAAAGATAGACGTATAGAAAGCTATAAGAATATTACTCATAGGCATATAGAAAGCTATAAGAATATTACACATAGGCATATAGAAAGCTATAAGAATATTACACATAGGCATATAGAAAGCTATAAGAATATTACACATAGGCATATAGAAAGCTATAAGAATATTACACATAGGCATATAGAAAGCTATAAGAATATTACACATATGATCTCCGACAATACACAATCATAACTTGTTCAAAACAGAACTTGAGATCAATATTGAAACACATGTAGTAAATACAGCAATGACATTCTGCTATTAAAAAATATCTTAGAATTTTGGTATCATTTGGCATTAGCTTAAAAAAAAGTAAAAATGAAAAAGATAATGTATACCATACACACTCACTCACAAGATGAGTACAACTGCCAACAACATAGACCTTGATCTGCCACTGCATAATATATTGGTAGATCAGGGTCTGTGTTGTTTTTTCTACTGATTACTCCTAACAAACCTGCAAGTGTATTATGGACAGCAGATCTGGGTCTATGCAGTTTGCAGTTGGACTTGACTTATAAGTGAGTATAAACAGTAGTTAATTACAAAAGGGTTGTTGAATGTACTTAAAATGCATGTCAACAGATTTAGGTGGATGTAATAATACAATTGTAAAGTGATGATTTCAATCATTTTTAGGATGACAAGACATGACATACAACAGTATCTAATAATGGGAATGTAAATGAAAAGTATTGCTACACTAATTGAGACAATCTTTTGTTACTGCATCCCAATGCTGTCCCAAGACAAGAAGGCGGCCATGGCCTGCATGTCGAGCCCCACCCCACCCCTTCCAAGCTTCGATGATGTGGGTTAAGTATATACCAAATCTATATTCCAAATCTGATGAGAGTTGGATAAATGGCAGTGAAATAAAAGGAAAGTAAAAACTCCAACATCAAGGTTGGATGTATGGGCATGCACATGGACACCAAATTGACCCCTGTGTTGAGCTTCTGCCAAGGTGGGCTCAACAAAAATCTCTAATATTTTTTCATTATCTTTTTCCTTAAGACCTGCTGACCAGTGAAGAATCTTAATTGCTTTAAAATCAAATAGCCATCAGAGAAATGGCTGGTATTCTCAACCAACCATGTGACCTTGACTTTTGACCTCTGGGCTCAAGAATCAATCGGAGATGCCTCTGCCTAAGTGTAGACTATCTATGCAATTTTATGAAAATTGGATCCAGGAACTTGACTTATCAAGCAGAAATCAAAACAAATACAATATTGACTCCAGTGACCTTGAACTTTCACCTTAGAATCAGTAATGAGCTGCCCCTGCCCAAATGTAATCTACTAATGTAGTTTGATTGACTTTGACCTAGCAGTGCCAAAATTGATAGGCTGCTGCATCTACTTGTGGTAAGCCACATATAAGGTTTGAGAAAAAAGACCACAGAAAACTAAAGTTATATTGTGGAAACTAACTTGTCTATGGAAGGACAGAAAGATGGAGAGATGAACATCGCTGTCACTATATGCACCACTAAAGATGAACATTGCTGTCACTATATCCACCACTAAAGATGAACATCGCTGTCACTATATCCACCACCAAGCAGAAAATAAAGTGAGGACTGAATTCAGCCTTATGGCTTGTGCAGGATGACAAAGTGTTCAGGAAAGAATACTTTACCAAAAATTATGGTACTTTTATTTCAATGTAATCATTCTATAAAAAGAAATGCCATAAAACCTATACTGAATTTTCTATATGTTGTGTCCACTTATTGCTCAGCCAATATATTATAGCCTTATAAAAGCTAACTTGTAAATGGTGAACTGGGCATCTTTAAAGCTAGAAATGTATCCATATGACATGAATACCTTACCAATATGACGCAAGCAAAGGGCAAAATTCTAAGTCAAACAAGGGCCATAATTCTGTAAAATTTATCCAGAAAACAGTGAAAATTGAACATGACCCATGTCTTTTTGATATAAAGCCTCATAGCTGATTTGGTTTGAATCCATGAAGTTCTTCAAAAGTGTTCAGGAGGAAACTGAAGAGCAAAGTTCTAAGTCAAACATGAGCCATAGCTCCATAAAATGTTGCCAGAAAAGAAAAATAATCAAAACTGACCAAGGTCATCTTAATGTAAAGCATCTGGTTTTAATCCATGAAGTAATTCAAAGCTTACTGAACAGAAATGAAAAATGTGAAGGACATTATGGGACATGACATAAGGGGACAGACAGACACGAGCAACACTATTTGCCTATCCATAGATATTGCGGGGAAATAAAATATAGAGAAGAAAGAAATATAAAAAGGAAGTTAATTAGTGCAGGGAGCTATAAAATGCATTTGGAATGCTAACAAATGAAAGTGGCTGTCAAAATGGGTTTGGTAAAATGGTACATGGTGCAAGAAAATTGAACTAAAGGGGCTTTATCTAAATTCTTTACCAGATGTATGCTGATACACCACTCCCTCAATAACTCAGCATAAGCAATGGCAGGAATTGGCATGGTAGAATCAAACTTATGGATTACAGTTTGGGGGAGGATTTTTAACAATTATTATGTATAATAAGCTTTGTAATATATTTTCTTATATAAATATTTAAAATAAATCAAATTTATATGTACTAGTCATGTAAATCAGTAAAGTGTTTCAACATGCTGCACTGAATGATTCCTGCAGTAAGTGATTGATAAGTCTGCATAAACCACATCATCAATGCCACATGTTAACACATGACTTAATTCAACACCATGTCATTTCTACTAATATACGGAGCCAGTACACAGTAATTACACCATCCCAGGCCATTACACCTCGATCATAGAGAAGAAAGAAAAGAAAGAAAGAAGAAAACTCAAATGAAAAGCACTTGATTTGAACTTACAATTCCTGAATGTACCAGTACAATTTATGAAGAACAAGTCACCAGATTTGCTTTTGGCAAAACTCATAATACTGTCTATGGTGGGTGATTTTGAGCAGAAATGAGGCTGAGCCTCTGGCTAGACTGCACTACAATGGCAGCATGTTGCATGCATTGTAAACAGGTGGAGATAATCTGTTAATTGACACATAGGTCATCATGTCAAAGGATTATTAAATTCTCAACAGTTGTCAAAATTCAGTGAAATCTTGTCCTCCACCTACCATGGTGAGGTCACAAAAGTTCAGAATACAGAATACACAACTTTGAAGACAGAATGATAAAGTCACTGGCAAGACATGGAAAGTAATCAAGTTTCATCACCATATCTCAAAGGGCATTTGAGTAAAAGTGAAGGAAAGGGGTGATAACACAATTTATCAGTGACCTAGACCTTGAAGATAAAACCATGACTGTGATATATGTGATGCCTTCAAATTAAGAAGAACAAGTATACAGTAGTTCATCTCTACCTCCAACAGCTTTTATGATATAAAGCAGAATCAATAGAAAGCTTAAAATATTGACCTGTGACCTTGACCTCGATAATAGGATATGATGATAGGATATGACCCCAAACATGGAATGTAACACATCTTCTAGTGACAATATATACATATACGAAGTTTCATCCATTTATCTTAAACAGCTCTGATGTTGGGAAGCAGAAAGGGAAAAATAACCTAAAATACTGACTGTGACCTTGACTCTGAAGATAAGACCCCAATGTGGTACATGACACACCTTCAGGTGATGATATTTAGTTTCACCAGGTCTCTTACCTTAATTTCAAATGGCTCACAATGTACTTGATGCCCTAGTAACTGGATGTAAGACTAATCACTCTTTTGCCAGTATAACCTTTTTGTATTTGACTTATTTCTAATTTATTCCCCAGCAATATCGATAAAATATGAGAATATGGAAAATGTTAAAATGTAGTGTGTTTAACATTCTAATGTAATAGGAATTTTGCACAAGGAAGTCTAACTCAATTCATCACTTAATTTGTCATTTTTGTCACCAAATTGTAAGGAACAGAAAAGCAGCTATAGATCTAATTGCATTGTAAATTAGGTTCGCAAGTTATCCAGGCACAAATTAACAAGGGATTGGTGTACAGTGCTACATGTACTTATAAAGCTTAAAGCACTGCAGGCCAAAATGTTGGTTAGCATTTTTCCTTGTTTCAGGCTTTCTGAGGTCACAGGCAAGAGAATGCTTTATAGTGGGACCAAGCAAGTCATTGAACTGAAGGAGACATTGGACTGAGCAAGTCATTGAACTGAGGGAGTCATTGGAAGTGACTTAAGTTATCAATGTTTGAGTTATTGAAGTTTTACATTTAAAGTTAGCTTGTAACTACTTAAGTTGAAATACATGCAATTTCATACTGACAGAATAAAGAGAATAATGGGCACAATTTCATACTGACAGAATAAAAAGAATAATGGGCACAATTTCATACTGACAGAATAAAGAGAATAATGGGCACAATTTCATACTGACAGAATAAAAAGAATAATGGGCACCATTTCGTACTGACCGAATAAAGAGAATAATGGACACAATTTAATACTGACCGAATAAAGAGAATAATGGGCACAATTTCATACTGACAGAATAAAAAGAATAATGGGGACAATTTCATACTGACAGAATAAAGAGAATAATGGGCACAATTTCATACTGACAGAATAAAGAGAATAATGGGCACAATTTCATACTGACCGAATAAAGAGAATAATGGGCACAATTTCATACTGACAGAATAAAAAGAATAATGGGCACAATTTCATACTGACCGAATAAAGAGAATAATGGGCACAATTTGTTACTTATTTAAAAATGACTGTAAAAATGACTCAATTCAAATTGGGAAAAAAGTTGAAAATTTTGCCGGGAGAGTGAATGCAAATGTTACTTGCTCAAAATTGTATGCAAATTTAAAGGAAGCAAAACAAACGAGAGAAAGGGTGAGAAGTAAAGTTTACATTTTGGCCAAGAAGAACATGTTTTTTCAGCTCATCGTAAATGGAAAAATTGCATCTGCACCAAATATTTGAATCCAAAACTAACACAAGGCATTTTTAAGACCTGAAAATACTGAAATCTAGTGTTGCATCTAGGTCTGCCTTTGAGTGGGTCAATTGGCCCATGACCTTTCAAAAAGTGGGCCATCTGTTGGTAAGCATAGTAAAGTCAGGTAAAAGTACAAGTATTTAATGCTGTATGTAATAGAATTTACCAGTGTGAAACAAAAACCAAAAACCAAAAGCATATTTCCTAAGAAATGGTGTGTTCATATGTCTACAATTAATCACACTAACATTGTGAAAAAATTCTGTGATATGGCGAGATGTTCTTACCAATGTCATGATGAAACAATACAAACAACAAATGTGAAAAGATCAAGATTAATAGAAGTTACTGAGAAAAATAAATCTGCCATTTTGGACAAGCTCTGAGGAATATCAAACTGTTAATAATATCCTCTGATGCCATCCCATTCCTGAGAAACAAAATACCTGAGATCTTGTCAAATACCTTGTTTAAGTAGCATTTGATAAATTTCAATCGCTCACGAACTGCAGGTTAATATTTTATGAGATTATGAGATTGGCACTCTCCATTGTATTTGATCAATAATATGGTCTTGATCACTGGGTGTAGTATGTGAGCAAGATCACATGACAAAGCAAGGTACAGTATATTTTAACATCTGGGAAATGTTAATGTTAGCTTAACTTGTGAATTTCCAAAAGGTCAAGCCATCTAAAGGATATTATTGATCGCTTATAAAAATGAACGATGCATTAGGAATTAATTTTGTGCCACAAATGGCCCACAAAACTAAAGATTTTGCATCAAGTTTTCCCAAATACACATAAATTACACATAAACACACTCTAGATGCAACACTGAATCTACTTTTGAATGTCTACGTAAATCTTTGTTTTAATAACAAAAAACCTCTGTGTATCAAATGACGTCTCTCTGCAAATGATAATCTGAAGATCAAATGAAGTATAAATGGAGAATTACTGAAGTATGATTCCTGTATGAAGTATGATTCCAGAATGAAGTATGATTCCAGTATGAAGTATTACTGAAGTATGAAGTATGACTGAAGTATGATTTCTGGATGTCCACAGCAGAATACCTTAAAATTGGAATCTTTGACCTGTAAAGGGCAGATTATCATAAAATAATAGTTTTTGAGCACTTAAGTGAGCTAGTCACATAATTCATTGTACATAGACTTTATTCAGTCATCTGGATCTGACCTCCCAGTCCTCATACCATTCTGAAGAATATCTGTTGCCCTTCTAAGGGAGATAACTAAATAGGCAAGTTGCTCTCTTAATGAGTCCCATTGTTCGGATTGTTTTCCTTCATAAATGGCACTGATAATTCCTGGAAATACTATTTCCTGATTTAAATTTTCAGGATCTGGAGCCACTAGTACATTTCTGAAAAGAAAAATACTTCTGAATCAGTATCTGTATTAAAAACAGACTTTTGGTTGTAAAACAGGTATGCTCCCACTGCAGAATGAAATAAAAAGTCCAAGTGCAAAAATGTTTACAAAATGTAGAAAATTTCATTGTCTACCTCAAGCAGTTTTTACTTAATATTGCTAATCAGGATTTATGTGAATACTGTCCAAGAACAAAAAGTTAAAAAATGTGCAAAAATTGAAAAATTGCTATAACTGCCTGGAAATCTAACATGGTAATCTACATATGAATACAAACATGCATACCAAATTTCATTTGCCTTCCTCAAGTGGATTTTGCTAAATTGTGCTAAGAAGGTTTTTGTCAAAAATGTCCAAGTCCAAAAAGTTTTAAAAAGTGTTAAAAAAAAAGAAATTTTTTTTGTGTGTGCAAAAGTCTGAAAATTTAATTGGGCCATCTACACATGAATCCAAATATGCTTTTGCTTGACCCTTTACCTCGTATAAGCACTTCTGGACACCTCTACCACATTTTCATAGAAGTGCTATTGGATGCCTCCATCTGATGCACATACAACCATGTTTTGATGCCTGTACACCATCCGCATGGAAACATGTTTTGATGCCTTCAGTAAACATCAGCCATTTTTAGCTGTTTTTGTAGCGCCACCTTTGAGGAAAACCCCCTATTAGAAACTAAAGGCACTGCACTAAATGACCATTATGTCACATCATGTGGTTGCTATTTAAGATTTAGTCATAATCTGCTATTTAAAGTAACTGGGTCGGATTCTCCACTCTCCAAAATGGAGGTCGCAGATTTTGTTCAACACTTTCTTGAGTTTGGATGATTAGAATTATAACCACGAAGGCTTCAATAAGTCTGATATAGGCTCTGATATCAATGTAGGCAACACTGATTGTTGACAATTTATCAAATTTGGATGATTCAGTGATACAGACATAGACAATGAACTGGTAAATTTAGAGGTTGAGAAAGGTCAGCTACAGTTTGTCATACAGCTTCAGTGACTTGATGGTGAATTAGTTCTCTCAAGATTTTAAAGCATGTACAAAATTCTTCTGTGAAAAATAATTATACAAATATAAAGATCAGATTTCACTCTTAAACCTATCTATTGATAACAAATATGTACAAAAAAGGTAAAATGGTTAAAATTTATGTTGAACTTAACACTTACTACACTGCTATAAATTTCACAGGCAGGCCTATTCGCACAGAGTTGTTTAGGTAACAGGTTTTCTATTTATAGCACACTACACTCTATGCTTTTGGCACATATATATATCAACAGCCTACACAGTAACAGATGCTATGAGGTAAAGGGTTAATCATGCTTAGAATGTTTTCATCAAAAATATCTAAGTCCAAAAATGTAACAGCTTTTGTTGCTATTGTGTAAAACAGATTCAGCCATATAGATGGACAACAGCAAAGCCATATACCTATTTCTGCTATAGTAATAGAAGCATAAAAACATAGATGTACTATAATCAACCACAAAACATTTTTTTCCCCATGAAGTTAATCAGCCAAGTTTTTATGTCTGATTATTCTATGTACTGTATTTGCCGGCCTATAAGTTGATGTGGAGTATAGGTCAAATTCACTAATTTTGTACATTTTCCATTCTTCATCCATATATAAGTCAATGTGGAGTATATGATGAAGCCAGATCAAACCTCTTGGCTTCATCTCTTTGTTTGTAACTTCAGGTTTCATGAATATTAATGATATCACTGTATGCTATTCCAGATTAATTGGGAAGATAATTAAGATGGTCTGTACATGTATTATTTATAAATATTATTTATTGTTACATTGTACATAATGATATATGTTTTCTCTCTTTGACAAAAGCTTCAGCTAAACGGGGGCTGTAAGGTACATTAAGCAAAAAAGCATGAAGAAGGGCTGAAATGTGTATCTCTCTCTCTCTCATATATCTGGGCATATTTTATTTCAATCATGAGGTGCAAGAAGAAAAATGTGCAATGGAATACCTATGTCCATGTCATGGTTATTCGTTTTCTAACTTGTCTATTCTAATACACACATATGTAAGCAATTTCATTTTTATTCATTTTTCATTTCTCCCGTAACCTTGCTGGTCGTAGGGGCGCCACTGATGACTTTGCAACAATCTCTCTCCATTTCGCCCTGTTCTCCACTGCTCTTTGGGACTTTGCAAAGTCCATCCCTGTCCACTCTTTGATATTGTCTTCCCATCTCTTCTTCTGTCTGCCTCGTTTTCTCTTTCCTCTCACTGTGCCCTGTAGGATTGTCTTTGACAGGCCAGTTGAGCGTGAGAGGTGACCATACCATCTTAGTTTGCGTTTCTTTACAGTGGTGAGCAGATCTTCATAAGGTCCAATTGCGCCTTGGATTTTAGTGCGCACCTCTGCATTAGAGACGTGGTCTAAGTATGAGATTTTCAGGATCCTTTGATAACATCTCCAAGGCATGGATTCTTCTCTCTATTTCTGCTGTTAGGGTCCATGTCTCACATGCATATAGGAATATTGACATGACGAGGGAGCGCATAAGCTTGATCTTGGACCCAAGTGTGATGTTGCTGTCTTTCCAAATAGGCTTCAGCCTAGCCAGAGCAGTTGTTGTCTGCGCAATCCTGGAAAGAACCTCAGGTTTTGAACCTTCATCAGAGGTGATAGTACCTAGGTACTTGAAGCTTGTTACTGTGCCCAGCTTCTGTCCATTCACTCTTATTTCCTTTTGGATGCCACTCGGGTTGTTTGTCATTAGGTTTGTCCTTTCAGCGTTGATCTCCATCCCATATCTTAGTGATGCTTCACTGAGACGGTTCACTAAGGTTTCCATTTCTTCTTCATCTCCTGCTAAACCATCAATATCATCAGCGAAGCGCAGGTTGGTGATTGTTCTGCCTCCAACACTGACACTGCCCTCATGGTCTTCCAAGGCGTTGGACATGATCCTTTCCAGGTAGATGTTGAAGAGAGTGGGTGAGAGAAGGCACCCCTGTCTGACTCCGACTGTGGTTCTGAACCAGTCTCCTATGTTGCCATTGACGAGAACTTTACTAGTCGCCTTGTCATACAGGGTTTCGATAGTGCGGATTAGTTTTGCGTTTATGTTGTATATCCACATGGTGACCCACAAGGCTGCATGCCATACCTTGTTGAAAGCCTTCTTGAAGTCAATGAAGACATGATAGAGGTTCTGTTGATGCTGGAGATATTTTTCACAGAGGATTCTGAGATTGAAGATCTGTTCTGTAGTGCTACATCCTGCTCTGAAACCTGCCTGCTCTTCCTCAATGATGTGCTCTGCTTGGGGTTTCAGTCTATTGAGGATGATCTTAAGCATAACCTTGCTTGGGTGACTGATGAGACTGATTGTTCAGTAGTTCTGGCACAGTTGTAGATTCCCTTTTTTAGGAAGAGTCATGATCAGAGACTGGGTCCATGGGGTGGGCCATTCTCCTGTTTGCCAGATTTGGTTGCAGATTGTTGTGAGGACATCTATCATGGACGTTCCTCCTGCTTTAACAAGTTCTGCTGGTATATTGTCTACCCCAGCTGATTTCCCCGTCTTTAGCGCCTTTACTGCAGCCTCTACTTCATCCCTGAGGATCGGGTGGTCAACCTCTGTTGTGGTCAGCAGTACGTTTAGTACAGCTTGGTCTCCAGAAGTCTCCTGGTTGTAAAGCTCTGAACAGTATTCCGTCCATCTGTTAAGAATGTCTTGGTTTTCTGTCAGACTCTTACCAGCCTTGTCCTGAATCGTATTAGATCTCCCCTGTTTCTCTGTTGTCAGGTCTTTCACCAACTGGTATGCCCTTTTACTGTCATTCTGATTCAGGCTTTTCTCAACTTCCTTGCATTGGTGCTCTAACCAGCTTTCTTTTGCTTTCTTTATTCTCTTCTTAATCCTGTTGTTAATCTCATTGTATTTTTTTGCTCCTTCATGGTCTCCTCGCGTACTCTTCAGTTTTCTCCTCACATCGTAGAGGTCGAGGATATCTGCTGTGACCCAGAGCTTCTTTATTCTACGATGCTTGCCAAGGATCTCTCCGGCTGTGTCTATTACTGCCTTGTTGAAGGTGATGATCAAGGAGTCTAGGTTTATTTCTTCATGTCCCAGAATTGTGAGTGGTGCAAATTTGCCGCCTATTGATGCTTCAAATGCTTGTGCCACGCTTGGATCTTTAAGTTTTTCAAGGCCAAACCTGATCCTAACTTGTCTTGGTTTATTGGTCTTCCTCAGACAAAGTTTGATAGTCATCATCAGCAAGTCATGGTCGCTTCCTATATCAGCTCCTGGGAAGCTACGTGTTCTGGCAATGTTTACGCTTGACCGAAAGCACTTTCTCACCAAGATGTAGTCAATCTGGTTGTGATGTTTTCCGTCTGGGCTGTGCCAAGTCCATCTTCTGGATAGTTTGTGGGGGCCAAGGGTGTTCGTTAGCACTAGGTTATTGTATGTGGCAAAGTCCAGGAGCTTGATTCCTCTCTCACTGGTCTGCTTATTACAGTATGGACCACAGGCTTCTCGCCAGTCTGCTTGTGCGTCTTCTCCTACCTTAGCATTCCAGTCTCCTTGAATAACCAGAATATCCTTTTTGGGTGTCTGGTCTATGAGAGTTTGAAGCTGGTCGTAGAACTCATCCAGTTCCTCGTCATCATGGTCAGATGTTGGGGCATAGACCTGTATGATAGTGATGTTAAAGGGAGATGCCCTTACGCGGATTGTAATCATCCTGCTCGACACTGGTCGACAACCCATGACTGCATTCACAATGTCCTTGTGTACCATAAACCTGACTCCATGTTCATGCTTGTTCTCATGCCCACTGAAGTAGATCACATGTCCGTCACCTGTTGATCTCTCTTCGAAATTTTTCCAGTGCATCTCGCAGAGTCCAAGGATGTGCCATTGGTATCTTCCCATCTCATGGGTTAGCTCCTCGAGTTTCCCTGCTGGTCTTAATGTCCTGACATTCCATGTTCCAATGGTGATGTTATCTCTTGCCAATACTTTGATGGTAGTTGCACCAGTAGCATACTTGTCACCTCCGTCCTGGTGTCCAGTGGATGGCGCGGTCACTGGTAACCCGGGGTGAGACCGATCCGGTATGTGAAATCTATTTATTGTCAATTTAAAGCAATTTAAACACCATATATTACCAGTGCACGCTGTTTTTGCGCAATTACGTCTGATGCACATAAATTTAATACTGATGATCATGAAAATATTTTCAAATCCTTCTTAATGTCAGGTCCTATATTTTTTCATACACGATCTCTTCTCCAAAATGAGAATTATTTTTTTACACATTATTTTTCGTACTTTGAAAAGAAATCTTTATTTTTTCACGTATGAAAAATTACACTAAATACGGTAAAGCAATTTCAATGACATAATCCATAAAAAAGTCAATTCAGAGTATAAGATGAAGCCCCCACTTCCAGGTAAAAAAGTATCGACTTATTGGCAGGCAAATACTGTACAAGGAAATTGGTACCAGCAGAAAGATTAAAAATATCACCACAATAGGTCCATGTCATTGACCTTTTTTGTTTTTTTTTGCATTTTCACATTAATGTACATTTGTAAATAAGTCTTATTCATGGTCTTAAAGTCCATTTTTCATGAGATTTCAGGTCTCCTGTTTACCCCTTGAAAAAGAAGACAATATGTTACTGCTAAGGATGGACATATCTAACACATTAGCTAAATACCCCCTGAAAGAGAAGACAATATGTTACTGCTTTGGATTGACACATCTAAAACACATTAGCCCTTGAAAGAGAAGACAATATGTTACTGCTAAGGATGGACATGTCTAACACATTAGCCGTTAAAAGAGAAGACAACATGTTACTGCTAAAGATGGACATGTCTAACACATTAGTCCTTGAAAGAAAAGACAACATGTTACTGCTAAGGATGGACATGTCTAACACATTAGCCAAATACCCCTTAAAAGAGAAGACAACATGTTACTAAGGATGGACATGTCTAACTCATTAGTCCTTGAAAAAGAAGACAACATGTTACTGCTAAGGATGGACATGTCTAACACATTAGCTAAATACCCCTTGAAAGAGAAGACAATATGTTAATGCTTAGGATGGACACATCTAACACATTACCTCTTGAAAGAGAAGACAATATGTTACTGCTAAGGATGGACATGTCTAACACATTAGCCATTAAAAGAGAAGACAACATGTTACTGCTAAAGATGGACATGTCATACACATTAGTCCTTGAAAGAAAAGACAACATGTTACTGCTAAGGATGGACATGTCTAACACATTAGCTAAATACCCCTTGAAAGAGAAGACAACATGTTACTGCTAAGGATGGACATGTCTAACACATTAGCCATTAAAAGAGAAGACAACATGTTACTGCTAAAGATGGACATGTCATACACATTAGTCCTTGAAAGAAAAGACAACATGTTACTGCTAAGGATGGACATGTCTAACACATTAGCTAAATACCCCTTGAAAGAGAAGACAACATGTTACTGCTAAGGATGGACATGTCTAACTCATTGTTCCTTGAAAGAGAAGATAATATGCTACTGCTAAGGATGGACATGTCTAACACATTAGTCCTTGAAAAAGACAACATGTTACTGCTAAGGATGGACAAGTCTAACACATTAACCAAATACCCCTTGAAAGAGAACAGAACATGTTACTGCTAAGGATGGACATGTCTAACTCATTAGTCCTTGAAATAGAAGACAATATGTTACTGCTAAGGATGGAGATGTCTAACACATTAGTCCTTGAAAAGGACAACATGTTACTGCTAAGGATGGACATGTCTAACACATTAGCTAAATACCCCTTGAAAGAGAAGACAATATGTTAATGCTTAGGATGGACAGATCTAACACATTACCTCTTGAAAGAGAAGACAATATGTTACAGCTAAAGATGGACATGTCTAACACATTAGCCATTAAAAGAGAAGACAACATGTTACTGCTAAGATGGACATGTTGTACACATTAGTCCTTGAAAGAAAAGACAACATGTTACTGCTAAGGATGGACATGTCTAACACATTAGCTAAATATCCCTTGAAAGAGAAGACAACATGTTACTGCTAAGGATGGACAAGTCTAACTCATTGTTCCTTGAAAGAGAAGACAATATGTTACTGCTAAGGATGGACATGTCTAACACATTAGTCCTTGAAAAAGACAACATGTTACTGCTAAGGATGGACAAGTCTAACACATTAACCAAACACCCCTTGAAAGAGAAGAGAACATGTTACTGCTAAGGATGGACATGTCTAACTCATTAGTCCTTGAAAGAGAAGACAATATGTTACTGCTAAGGATGGACATGTCTAACACATTAGTCCTTGAAAAAGACAACATGTTACTGCTAAGGATGGACATGTCTAACACATTAGCTAAATACCCCTTGAAAGAGAAGACAACATGTTCTACTAAGGATGGACATGTCTAACACATTAGCTAAATACCCCTTGAAATAAAAGACAATATGTTAATGCTTAGGATGGACACATCTAACACATTACCTCTTGAAAGAGAAGACAATATGTTACTGCTAAGGATGGACATGTCTAACACATTAGCTGTTACAAGTGAAGACAACATGTTACTGCTAAAGATGGACATGTCTAACACATTAGTCCTTGAAAAAAAAGACAACATGTTACTGCTAAGGATGGACATGTCTAACACATTAGCCAAATACCCCTTGAAAGAGAAGACAACATGTTACTGCTAAGGATGGACATGTCTAACACATTAGTCATTGAAAGAGAAGACAACAGGTTACTGATAAGGATGGACATGTCTAACATATTAGCCAAATACCCCTTGAAAGAGAAGACAACATGTTACTAAGGATGGACATGTCTAACTCATTGTTCCTTGAAAGAGAAGACAATATGTTACTGCTAAGGATGGACATGTCTAACACATTAGTCCTTGAAAGAGAAGACAACATGTTACTGCTAAGGATGGACATGTCTAACACATTAGCTTAATACCTCTTGAAAGAGAAGACAACATGTTACTGCTAAGGATGGACATGTCTAACTCATTAGTCCTTGAAAGAGAAGACAATATGTTACTGCTAAAGATGGACATGTCTAATACATTAGTCTTTGAAAGAGAAGACAACATGCTACTGCTAAGGATGGACATGTCCAACACATTAGTCAAATATCAGTACATAAAATCTCCTTCCTCAAAACAGGGTTGGACTCAAAGAATAAGGTACAGGTCTGGAGGTCATAAAACCCTTGAGGTTGCAATTTGAGCTCAACCAATCACATGTAACTTTACTTGTGCTCAACCAATAACATGTAACTTTATATTTGTAACATCATTTTCAATTGGTTGTTACAAAAATCAAGCTCAGAAGCTTTATGATTCCAGGCCCGTTTGGCTGGATATGAGATGCTGATAATGCCAGGTCACTGTAATGGAAGGCTAAACTGTATTTAAGTTATTTATGTCTCATTCAAAATCCCTGTCCTAATTATTGTATAAACAGTACAGTTGCCAACTGCAGTTCTTGTTTTCTCACAAGGAGGTTTAATAGGATGTATCTGTTGTTAACATTACCAGTTATAGTGTATTAAAATAAGTAAAATTTTACCTATAGTGCTGTTGTCCAGGTATTCCCTTCTCTACAATAAAAGCCCTTGACACCTGTATCAGCTGATTATTTATCAGGTATAAATCAAATTCACTGAAATTGAAAGCAAACAATAGAGAAATAAGGGCTCGCATAGATCTTCTTGATGCAGAGGACAAGATTCTACAAATGACACATGGTATACCCTTCTTGTGACCTTTACAACTTACCTTTGAGTCAGGGACTTGTCTATTATATGATAATGTGTGGACCTGGGCAAAGTTTTATCAAAATATATGTAGGACTTAAAATGTGACAGACTGTATAAGGAAACAGCCTATGATTTATATTATCCCTTGTTGTGACCTTGACCTTGAGGTTAAAGCTATGACTGTGAATAAATGAGACACTGTCAAATCGAGATATATAACTGGTTAAAGTTTCATTAAAATCATTAAAATATCTACATTGGTTCAAAAGTTATTCTCCAGACAAGGATACTAGTTAGAGTTACTTTTTCCCTTGCTCTGACCTTCACCTCAAGGTAGGGTGTGTGGATATGGTATGCAATACACAGTCTATGCATGAAATGTGGATATGGTATGCAATACACAGTCTATGCATGAAATACAATTGGCTAACGTTTCATTAAAATATCTTTATTGGTTCAAAAGTTATACTCTGGAAAAGGATATATAAAAGCCATATAATTAAATTTTGCCTTGCTTTGACCTTGACCTTGGAGTAAGGGGAATGGCATGACACTCTATAGTCATTACAATATTTTCAATGATCCCAAAGTTATATTTGAAACCTTGAAGTAAGGGGTCAGGCTATGTTACATGACGCAGTCTAGTCATTAAAATATTTTCAGTGGTTCAGAAGTTATACTCCAGACAAGGATACAAAACCACAGAATTACATTTTTCCTAGATGTGACCTTGACCTTGGGGCAGGGAGGCATGGCAATGGTACACAACACACTATCTAGTCATGATATATACTTGGGCAAGTGTCATGAAAATCTCTCCAACTATTACAAAATTATGGGCCAGACAAACAAAAGACAGATGGATGGATGGACAAGGTCATAAGCCTGACTTAAGATGGGTTTATAAAAATCAGTTTGCAGTCTGAAAATCCTAGGGTACAAAAAAAGCTTCAAAACTTAGTTAAGGTCCTAGCTAAGGTGATCAAAGACAAAAATTCTGTAAAATATGACCAAACATTTTGTTTTTCTTATCGATCCAATATTGATAAATGTAATCCTTCACAGTAAATTTGATTAAACATCAAATAAAAAATATGGACACTAAAGTGTGCACAAGCCATTAGGATAATCTACAATGATAATAGGCCATATCTCTGTAAAATATGGTCCAAATGAGCTAGCCTGGAAATTATTAGATCTGGTTTGTTACATAGAGATATTTTTGGGCTGTATTTATTTTTTTGAGGTAGTAGAGTATTATCTTATTGGACTGTCTTTCTCAACTTTATACAAGAAATGTTTACTATAATAGGTGAATAGTGTATGGCGTACCCAGCACACATGATGTAAAGAGAACAGTGTGCCTGACAATATTGGACTGTCTTTCTCAGTTTTTATTAAGAAAAAGGTTGACTATAATAAGAGAAGATCAGAAAACTCTGAACTGGTCTGAGATTGAGTTTTAACTATCAGCCAAACAGAAATAAGAGTATAAAAGTAATGTCATTTGTGACTGGTTGCAACATAATCTCTAACTCAAAGAGTTTTATATTTTCAAGGCCAGATAATCAAACTCATCTGAGACTTTGGTAAGTTGTTTCAAGGCCAGATAATCAAACTCATCTGAGACTTTGGTAAGTTGAAGTTTTACAGCAAATTAGGCTGAAATTTTTTTTTCTTTACTAAGTGGTTGCTAAATGTTCACAATGTTGTGTACAGATGGATGGATGCATGAACAATTATTATTTCTATGTCTCCTCACCTATACAAAAAAAACAATGAGTTATTGTGTGTAAATGGAAAATTGTACAGAGAGTTGTTTTACATTTTAAAGGGCAATAACTCTTCCAAAAAGGGGATGATTACACCATGCACAGTGAAGCAACTGTAATGGATGTAAGTCTTAGGACTGTAAAAAATAATTATGTTTTGTGTCCAAAGACTTATATGTACATAAAAAAATATAACCTTTTCAGTATCCCAACACTTACAGACAACACAATTTCAGCATCCCAACAGTTACAGACAAAACAATTTCAGCATCCAGCACTTACAGACAACAAAATTTCAGCATCCCAACACTTGCAGACAACAAAATTTAAGCATCCCAACAGTTACAGACAAAACAATTTCAGCATCCCAACAGTTACAGACAAAACAATTTCAGCATCCAGCACTTACAGACAACAAAATTTCAGCATCCCAACACTTGCAGACAACAAAATTTAAGCATCCCAACTCTTACAGACAACACAATTTCAGCATCCCAACAGTTACAGACAAAACAATTTCAGCATCCAGCACTTACAGAAAAAAAAATTTCAGCATCCCAACACTTGCAGACAACAAAATTTAAGCATCCCAACACTTGCAGACAACAAAATTTAAGCATCCCAACACTTACAGACAAAAAATTAAGAGACATAATCGGTATGATCACCTGTTCTTGTTCAATTAGCAATTCAATAAACTGTTATACACTACTATTTGTGTTTCATGCAAAGTGGATTTTAAGATAATAGAAATGATATCACCAGACATATGATAGTATATGGGGGTAGAAATGATATCACCAGACATATGATAGTATATGGGGGTAGAAATTATATCACCAGACATATGATAGTATATGGGGGCAGAAATGATATCACCAGACATATGCAGACACCATCATGTAGAGGAAATCTGGACCAGAAAACTATTGAGAACCTGTTCAGTGTGAAAATTAATAATCACAATGAATGTCATCAGTGGACACTAGGCAGTAAACTTGTGAAGGAAACTAAAATACATGGGGATATTATAAAAAATCTTTCCAGTAAACTACGAAATATGCATCTCTTCCTTTTTTATTTAATTGACAATACCCTGACTCATAAATTAATTATTATTGTAACATTGCCATCAGAATCTGATTCATGTTCAAAACTTGCTGTTTTATTATAATATGAAGAGAATACATATTATGGCAAAAAATGTACTTTTTTCTTTTCAATCTCTTTAAAACGCATATAATTTATGTTGATAAAAAAAATCATACTGATAACAATTTTGAAATCTACTGATTTAATGTCCTGGTTCTCTCACATGTGTCGGTATGCACACTTGATAAGTTGAATATTAGTTCTACGTCTTCTCTATAATTTTTATAGGCATTAATTAAGTTCAGTGGAGTGGTGCCTACATGTATGATTCAAAACCATGAGGTGTACTTCATTTCGAATGAGTTTTAACTGTACATGTAGTGACACCATGATGTAAACATGGTCACTCAATGTGAGCAATAAACAAAATACTAGGGTGCTATTTTCATTTCTTGTATTTTCAGTACCACATGTTAATGAGTCAGGTATTTAAATTTGACAACAATTTAAAAATAACTATGTGTAAAGTGACACTATTTAAGTAGGGTAACTAATGTCTAGTGGAAAAAAGGGAGAAGCCTGTCAATATCCAATGAAATTATACATATTTGAAAAAGAAATAAGAAGAAAACAGATGAAAATTAAATATCTTTATGATTTCTCAACAAATTTATATCAACCTAATTTATAGCGACCCCTTCTACTAAGCAATGGCAGTATTCCTTTAACAATCAGTAAATCTCTCTAATGTTACAATCAACAGAATATGCCAATCAGCAAGATGGAAAAACAAAACAGTTCTCAGGTGTCCCCAAGCTTAGAGTACATGAACAAATTACTATGATTTCATGTCCCAACTTTAATAAAGCATGAAAAAATTATTTTTGAAACTGATTAAGGTGTCCAAAAACTTATGTTTATTATATTATCATCAATATAAAGCTGTTTTTGATGTGACTGAAAATAATTCTTCATGCAGACAGACAGACAGGTAGATATACAGAGAGACTGATGGGTTGATGGATCAGATGATATGTATACAGTACAGCTCACATGATTTTTCGGAACCCCACGCATCGCGGTGGGGTACTTAATCCCCTCCACTCTAGCTCTGCGATAGCACTCCGCGGTGGAGGCATAAATTGGCATAAATACCTACAAATCACCACTGCGTTTCGGCAGGCATGCTGATGAAAACTCCAACGTGGAGGGGCTAGTCAACATTACTGATTGACATCTGAACAGCCAATGAATGAAGACCACCTATGGAAAGACTGAGACGTCAAGAGTGATTTACAACTGGATACCATCTGAAGAATCAGTCGTTTTTATTTCGATCATATATTTGGACAATAAAAAAATAATTTCAAAAGTCTTGTATATTCAGTACACATTACTGTTTATAAAAGGTTGATCGACTTCTTTTGCAATAAGTTTATGATTTTAATTTATTTCAAAGAAATATGAACAAACTTATGCACTTACTTGACGAGAAGTACACATTGCTGAGCCTCTCAAGCAGAATAAATTTATCATTTTGTTCCAAAGGAAAGTAATTCTCTGAGATATGGATAATTAAAATCCAAATTGACATCCGCTTCTGCTACCCCCCCCCCCCCAACAACAACAAACCTAAAACACTGAATTTACACTGAAATGCAAACAGCGAGCTTAGTCTTTAAGCAGTAATAGTAGAGTCACGAGGCTGAATATTATGACTGCATGTGTGCTGTAAGGGACTGACCATTTAATATACGGGGTTTATGTTTTTTTTTTTCTTTTTTCGACCGGGATATTTTTTTTTCTTTCATCACAGTATTTGTTTATTTTAAGTGAAATATGGAACGGATTAACATCTGTTACAAAAATCAGAGAAAGACAATTGTTTTCATGCATTTCCCCCCCCCCCCCCCCCCCCCCCCCCCCCCATGGTTGAAAAATTCAATTGTCTCTCCCTAATAAAGACTTGACTTCAGCGGATGTTCTACAGAAATCAAGGCAGTGACCATTGTGAATACTGTTGTAAAATATTAACAAGGCTTTGCATCAAAGGATGATGTAAGTTTCAGCGTGGGAACAGTGTGTTTTTATCACACGAAAGCCATCTGACTTAGCGCGTTGAACTTTATAGCCGCATTTATGGTCCCGCCATTAAGAACGGAAGTTTGATAATTATTAGTAATTAATCTGAACTCGGCTTATTACCGAAATGAAAAATAATATGGAAAATTCAAAAATCTGAGATGTTCAGAGATTTTAATTTCCACGTGTATCCTATTATTTGCTCATTTTCCTACGGCGAAAATCTAAAAATAAAATATACTTTTTTAATTATTTTTACGCAGATATTAAAGAATGCAGTTTCCTGTTTGTGACTGTTAGAGCCTTTGGTTATTAAGCGTGTTTCTGTTTCTTACCACTTGCAAACTTGTCCAGATTTCAGTTTACGATAACTTGTGCAGTAGTGATTTGGATTCCATATTTTATGAGAGAGAGAGAGAGAGAGTGGGGGGGGACTTTACTAAGACGAGTTAATGATCTAAACTTATTCATCTTATTTTTCTGTATTATGCAATAGGAAAACGAACAAAAAAGAAAAAGTTAAAGATTAATTTCATCTGATGCGCAAGTTTGTCAAATCAATGGCAAGGAAAACAAACCCACAGAAGCGTTGCTGTTGTACTTTTAGGTTAACAGTTAGCACATGAAATTAACACATCAATATCAAAGAAAACACACAGTGCTGATGGCTTCTATTGTGCTAGGTTCCTTGTACGTGTCAACTACATGTATCTAGGATGACCTTTTGTGGCCATTTGTGATTTTTAAAAACCCCACTACTTTGGTAATTAATGCAAATTAGTACAGTTTAAAATAAAATAACGATGTGAAATCTTAATAATGCTTTATTTAAGCGATTGGATGTCAGAAAAAAATGTACAATATGTGAATGAGTATTCATGCATGGAATTACCATCGGAACTTGTGCGATTTTGTTTCACTTCAGTCAGGTATGACTGCAGCTTTGTTATTAATTTGTTTGATATTTATCGTTCTTTTCATTGCAGGTAGTACAATATCACTGACTTTCATATGATCATTACAATTTTATATTGCGTTTACTGAAAAAGAAATAAGGATATGAATGCATGTTTAGATTCCGATAACATAGTATTGAAGAAAAAGAAAATTAAATTTTGTGCAAAATGTAGTATTAATACAGTTTGCGAGGCATTGCCATTACATTATCATCATCTAAAATATGATTTGGCACTATGTATCATACATTATCTTCGTTAGAACAAGGAAATATTTATAATTAACTGAATTACGTTTTTTTCAGTATAAAAAAATTAGCAAATTGCTCCCCAGACGGATAATGATGTAGATAAATCGGTGCCCCCCCCCGTCTCAACCTCTGCTTGCATGGGTGATAAACAGTAAACCACGCCCATATTATCGAAACCACGTCCACTCCGCGGTGGTGAATGGATGCGACCCCGCGAGGGAGCGTGGTGTGCAGGGCTATTCTCCGCAACAACTCCGTCAGGACGCGTGGAGTGATGGTGGAGGGGTTTTTCTTAATCCTCTCCACTCACTCTCCACCCCCACCGCGATGCATGGGGTTCCGAAAAATCACATGAGCTGTACTGTAGCTGACAGACAAAAGCTCATTCAGAGTTAATTTTTTACTTTGAATACTTGTTGTCAAGGTGTTAATGTCACAATGTTGACAGACACATGGAAAAGGTGATTATTAAAGGTTTCCATTATCTCAATCAATGACTAATTGGAAGGGAAACTGAAGCCTGCCATGTATATCTATTGCTGATGCAAACCACAATGACACATTATTACTGTATATACTCATGTATAATTCAGGTCCAAATGCAAACAACACAGACCCTGATTTGCTGTCGCATAATGTGCCGGCAGATCAGGGTCTATGTTGTTTGTTCTACTGATTATTCCTTACAAACTGCATAGACCCAGATCTGCCGGCATATTATGAGATGGCAGATCTGGGTTTATGCAATTTGCAGTTGGTATCGAATTATATGTGAGTATATACATTAGCTCTCATGTATTCTAGTATTAGCAAACCATAAGCCTAAATTTTGACCATAAAAATGTCCATCAAATTTTGCATGGTATGTTAAACCATTTTAAGACTCTAAGATAATGTGAGATACATATGGGCTTACCTGATTTCTTCCTTGTTAATACGTTTGATCTCTGCAGAGAAATTGTTGGCTACCATGCAGAACATGTCTACTGATGCATTCAACAAGGCTGAAAAATAAAGACATATTGTGGCTCTCATTCTAATATAATAGTTTTTTCTTTCACCTTAAAGATTTTGGAAATTAAGTTTTAAGCCCATATTTTGGGGCATCATATATGCATATGCACTTGTTTTAAATTAGTGAAGCTTTATGCACTTATTGTTAGTGAAATTTATTCTGCACTTATCAATCAAATTTAACACCATACTGCATAAATATGGTTGATAAAAAAAGACTGAAAGGAAGAAGGCTAAATCAGAATGAAATACATTGATTAATACAGGCCAACCTCCCTTAATGGCCATATCTCTTGAGTAAAAACCTCTCATATCCAGCCAGGATCTAATGTTCCCTTTCCTTTATTTTATCTACATTTTTTACCTCTCCTCAACAGTTACCTCTCTTACCAGCTATAATTTTTCCAGCTGTTGCAGCTGCTTAAGAGAGATTACACTGTTTTGATACCAATTACCTCATCAGGAATAAAATTAGTTTCAGTAAAGCAAAGTTTAGGTCTTAAAGTAAACTGAATATAATGAAGCCCCAGCAATCCCAAAAATCATATCATTATACATCGAAACCCTGCTATAACACTATGTCGGGGTCCACAAAGTGCTATTGTGCTATTACCCATAATGTGTTATTTTGAAAACAGTCAGTTAACTGAAAAAAATATTGCATGTGTATCCTCTTAGGTATACAATACTAGGGACGGGGGGGGGGGGGGGGGGGGCAACAAAACTACAAACTTCATTGACATAGTTACCAGCTTGATGCATTTTAAACAAGAAATACTTAAAACAGTTATTATATAGTTAATACTTATTTTTTGACAGTGAATCATTCATTGGTACATACATATATGTGTATAAGAGAACTGGCAACTTAAGTTATTTTCTAAAAGACAGAGAAAAAAGAGAAATAAAATAAATGCAATATTAACTGAAAGTTGTATGTTTGATTATAATAGCAAATCCTTCACCCCTACAACTTACGCTATATGCATACAACTTTAATATTACAGTGGGTTGTGTATATATTAGTGATATGGAGCTGTTGCCTGCATTTCTGACCCTAAAACAAAAAAGATTAAGATGCAGGAGGTGGGGGATGTGGCAATGACTAAAACTGCTCCTGATAATTCGGGCAAAAAACTTGTTTCAACAGGTGTGTATGATGGTTGATTGATCAGGCATTGATGGTCTATTGTTTCACTTAAAGAGGTGGGTAAATTAATTGATTTCTAAATTTGAGTGAGAAACTTTTAAGACCTCCACATTGTTTGTTGCTTGGTTGAGTATGCCAGATGACTGAGCAAACATTTGTTGGCTATTGTTTACCCTAGATTGAGCAACAATTGTTCACAGGATGCACTGAAGACAAACACAAAGAAGACTTAATGGCTTTATTGTTGATGGTTCAATAAGAATTAAATTAACAATTATCAGCTTGTTCAGGAGCTAATGTCTTTTCAAAAATAAGCAAGAAGATATTTTTTTCTTTTCTTCAAGAACACAACACATCTTGCCAAATTATTAAATCAAAGTCTTGTTTATTTTGGCACTAAAGCTTTTTAGTAGAAATGGTTGAAATTATTGCAAAATTTTGGGAGCCATGCCACGATTGTGCTACATCCAAATTCATGCTATAACGAAGTGTGTTATAGAGGCATTTTACTGTACTGAAATTTAGTTATAACAACAGTAAAATACTATATAAAAACATCTGAAGGGACCTTGGGATGTGCATTGTAATATCCAATATTCTGTTGCATCTCATTTCACATGTATGTATATATTCTAATGCTTGATAAGAAATCTGCAGACTTTTTGTTTTTCAAGATGTCCCTTCTGTTTTTATCCTGGGTGACTCAGTATAGTAAATACTGAAAGTACTAGCTTAGCCAAAAACCTAATATTAAATAAATCCAAGCAAGAGTACCTTGAAGGTACTGATGCTCTACAAGCCAAAAACTTAGTATTAAATAAATCCAAACAAGAGTACCTCAAAGGTACTGATGTTCTACAAGTTAAAAACAAAATATTAAATAAATCCAAACAAGAGTACCTCAAAGGTACTGATGTTCTACAAGCCAAAAACCTAATATTAAATAAATCCAAACAAGTGTACCTTGAAGGTACTGATGCTCTACAGAACAAAAACCTAATATTAAATAAATCCAAACAAGAGTACCTTGAAGGTACTGATGTTCTACAAACCAAAAACTTAGTATTAAATAAATCCAAACAAGAGTACCTTGAAGGTACTGATGTTCTACAAGCCAAAAACCTAATAATAAATAAATCCAAACAAGAGTACCTCGAGGTACTGATGTTCTACAAGCCAAAACCAAAAAATAAATAAATTCAAACAAGAGTACCTTGAAGGTACTGATGTTCTACAAACCAAAAACTTTGTATTAAATAAATCCAAACAAGAGTACCTTGAAGGTACTGATGTTCTACAAACCAAAAACTTAGTATTAAATAAATCCAAACAAGAGTACCTCAAATGTACTGATGTTCTACAAGCCAAAAACCTAATATTAAATAAATCCGAGCAAGAGTACATCAAAGGTACTGATGTTCTACAAGAACAAAACTTAGTATGAAATAAATCCAAACAAGAGTACCTCAAAGGTACTGATGTTCTACAAGTTAAAAACCTAATATTAAATAAATCCAAACAAGAGTACCTTGAAGGTACTGATGTTCTACAGAACAAAAACCTAATATTAAATAAATCCAAACAAGAGTACCTTGAAGGTACTGATGTTCTACAGAACAAAAACCTAATATTAAATAAATCAAAACAAGAGTACATTGAAGGTACTGATGTTCTACAAGAACAAAACTTAGTATTAAATAAATCCAAACAAGAGTACCTCAAAGGTACTGATGTTCTACAAGCCAAAAACCTAATATTAAATTAATCCTAACAAGTGTACCTTGAAGGTACTGATGCTCTACAGAACAAAAACCTAATATTAAATAAATCCAAACAAGAGTACCTTGAAGGTACTGATGTTCTACAAACCAAAAACTTAGTATTAAATAAATCCAAACAAGAGTACCTTGAAGGTATTGATGTTCTACAAGCCAAAAACCTAATATTAAATAAATCCAAACAAGAGTACCTTGAAGGTACTGATGTTCTACAAGCCAAAAACCTACTATTAAATAAATCCAAACAAGAGTACCTCGAAGGTACTGATGTTCTACAAGCCAAAAACCTAATAATAAAAAAATCCAAACAAGAGTACCTCAAATGTACTGATGTTCTACAAGCCAAAAACCTAATAATAAATAAATCCAAACAAGAGTACCTCGAAGGTATTGATGTTCTACAAGCCAAAAACCTAATAATAAATAAATCCAAACAAGATTACATCAAAGGTACTGATGTTCTACAAGCCAAAAACCTAATATTAAATAGATCTAAGCAAGAGTACCTTGAAGGTACTGATGTTCTACAAGCCAAAAACCTAATATTAAATAAATCCAAACAAGAGTACCTCAAATGAACTGATGTTCTACAAGCCAAAAATCTAATATTAAATAAATCCAAGTAAGAGTACCCCAAATGAACTGATGTTCTACAAGCCAAAAATCTAATATTAAATAAATCCAAGTAAGAGTACCTCAAATGTACTGATGTTCTACAAGCCAAAAACCTAATATTAAATAGATCTAAGCAAGAGTACCTTGAAAGTACTGATGTTATACAAGCCAAAAACTTAGTATTAAATAAATCCAAGCAAGAGTACCTTGAAGGTACTGATGTTCTACAAGCCAAAAACCTAATATTAAATAAACCCAAACAAGAGTACCTCAAAGGTACTAATGTCTACAAGCCAAAAATTTTGTATTAAATAAATCCAAGCAAGAGTACCTTGAAGGCACTGATGTTCTACAAGCCAAAAACCTAATATTAAATAAATCCAAACAAGAGTACCTCAAAGGTACTGATGTTCTACAAGCCAAAAACCTACTATTAAATAAATCCAAACAAGAGTACCTCAAAGGTACTGATGTTCTACAAGCCAAAAACCTAATATTAAATAAATCCAAGCAAGAGTACCTTGAAGGTACTGATGCTCTACAAGCCAAAAACCTAATATTAAATAAATCCAAATAAGAGTACCTCAAATGTACTGATGTTCTACAAACCAAAAACTTTTTTCCAGGAATCCCAGATAAGTCCATTTCTTCTTTCTAAATGCTTAGTATTGAAACCATCTTTGATATTCCCAAGAAACTCCAACAAACCAAATTCAGTAACAAAACTACTTTCTTATGTTTGAATTAACATCTTCACAAAGTACCCATCTGATTGAAACAATTTTCATTTAGGACCAACTAGACATCATAAGAAGTACTTTGGCAAAAATCCCATGTCACAACAACTATTCATTTAGAAGAAATAGCTATAATTCTTAAGAATTCTTTCAATGAAAAAACCAATGTTGCTATCTTGGCTATCCATTTAGTAAAAGTGGCCACAACAATTTGGAGAATTTCAAGATGGCCACCAAGGCAGTTATATTGAATGTCCGAGAGACATCATTTTCATTTATGACAAACCAGACATTACAAGAAGTCTTGTCATAAAAACCTGTAAATGTGACCATCAGTTCTGGAAAAGCAGAAATAACAAGATTTTCAAGCTCTCTGCCAAGGTGGCGATACTGGATGTCAGGTTGGCACAGTTTTCATTTACAACCAACTACACTTCATATGAAGTCTTTCAATGAAAACCCAATTTTTATATGATCATCCATTCAGTATGAGTAGTGATAAAAAAAATTTAAAAATGGCCACAGTGATAGCCATATTGGATGTCCAAGGACATACCCGAAGGTCACAATTTTCAGTTAGGACTAACCAGATATCATAAGAAATATTTTGGTGAAAATCTTATGTTGATATGACCACCCTTTCAGGATGAGCAGAGATAATAAGATTGTCAAGATGGCTACCATGGCAGCCATAATGGATGTCTGAGGGGCACCATTATCATTTAGGACCAACTAGATATCATACAAAGTCTTTTAGTCAAAACCCCATGTTGATATGACTATCTGCTCAGGAGTAGTAGCAATAACAAGATTTTCAAGATGGCCATCATGGTGGCCATATTGGATGTCATATTGGCGCTATTTTCACTTATGATCAACAAGACATTCCAAAAAGTCTTTCAGTGAAAATCCCATGTTGATATAACCATCCAGTCAGTAGGAGTAGCAATAACCAGATTTTCAAAGTGGCCACAATGACAGCCATGCTGGATGTCAGATCAGCACCATTTTCATTTTGGAACAACTAAACACTATAAGAATCTTTCAGTGAAAATCCTATGTCAGTATATCTATCCAATCAGGAGTAGTAGCAATAACAAGATTTTCAAGATGGCTGCCATGGTGGCCATATTGGATGTCCAAGGGTCACCATTTTCATTTAGGACCAACTAGACCGTGGGATGAATGTGTTTTGTAAAGTTCATGCCAATCATCCCAGTAGCAGGAGCAGTGATAACAAAAACTTGTGCTAACAGACACCAGACAGTCAGACACCAGACAAAAAGCCATCATATAAACTCGTCTGGTCTATGACAAGTAGAGGTAAAATCTATCAAGTCACTTTTAAAATAATACACAAGATTATTTAAACAACTTTACTGATTTTGTCAACGTTATTCATTTCTTTTCCTTTAAAACACTATAATTGTATTTTTGAAAAATACAAAACCTTTTCCATTAACTGCCATTCTTTTACTAAAAAATAACTGTTCACCTTGACAAAGTTTTCCACCTCAATAATGATACCTGTATGCTGGCCCCACTTTCACTAAACATCTCAAAATTTCTTCTACAAATTGAAATTTCTGAATATCTTTCTTAAAGCTTGGTTGGTAACAATGACTTTTTCGCAAAACAATCAGCAGGCATCAGAAGCTGAAATACAGTCTTAAAATCTTGAATTTCCTTAAAGGAGTTTTGCCTTATCTCTGAGGAAATTGTGAGGACTTCCTCAAATGTGAGGAATTCCTAAACTATTTTTTTCAAAAATAAAAAGGTTTCCATGTGTTACATTTTAAAACTGAAAAGTGATTTCCCATTGTTTCCACTATCACTAACTTGTACAAAAATATTTATATTGTCTAAAGTAACATTAAGATAATATAAATACTCAATCTGAAGACAAATTTGGAGAAATTTTATGAAACCAGATCCTGGTTTTACAACCTTAACAATTAGGCAATAGTAATCCTGAACTCTGCCTTGGCAGTCCTTTTGGTTATCGTTCTCATTGCTCATGAACGGGAAAAGTCTCCTACATCGTTCATGCAGCCCTGGATTTTTTGTTTCAAGGACTTCTAAATGTTTTCATGGAATTTGAACCTTCCCTATAAGTTACTTTGTTCACTATTAGTATTGTGTGCAATTTTTGATCCACCAAATTTTATCCCATTTTAATTATTTATTCATTATTTTTTTAAGAGTGTTAGACAAAATTCAAGGAGTTTTTCAATAAATTCAAGGATACTTCAAGGATAAAAGCAGTTTTTTTTTAAATTCAAGGAGTTTTCAAGGCTACTCCTCAACTTCAAGGATTTGTATCAAAACAACCCAGATACTTTCTTAAGGAAGCATAGACATTATGATATACCATATATACTCGTGTATAATCTGGGTCTGAATGCAAACAACATAGACCCTGATCTGCTGTCGCATAATGCACCAGCAGATCAGGGTCTATGTTGTTTGTTCTACAGATTAGTCCCTACAAATTGCATAGACCCAGATCTGCCGGCGAATTATGCGATGGTATTGGCTTCTACACGAGTATATACAGTATGTAACCATTACAAAGTGACTCTGTAAAATGTCAATATGAAACAAATGTTGATACAAACACTTGTCACTCAATTTTTTTAAATATAAGATGTAAACATGCTATGTTTATCATGATAAAAATAAAACCATTTGAAAACATACTTAAATCAATCTAAGACTCTGAAAATATAGAGTCTAAACATACTTAAATCAATCTCAGCCTCTGAAAATACAGAGTCTAAACCATACAGGGTTTCTTTTCCTTTCCGTAACACTCTGGAAAAATGGTCCACATCAAGAGGCAATATTGCTGAATCAGCAAGTCGAAGTATTACATCTGCAAGTATTTTTGCCACTGTCATGTGCAGCGTGTACTCAGGGTCCAAGAATGATGTAACATATTCCATTGTGTCATACAAGGTGTTGTATGCTGGGTAGTTGGGTAAATTAAAATATTGCTGCAGAAGATACAAAAGAAAAATACAGTAATTAAAATACAAAGAAATACATTTTTTCATTACAAGTATTGTCAAAGATTAACATTGTAAGTAGATCAAGCTTTAACTCTATGAATCTGTTTATGTACTTGATTACATTCATCTTCTTATTTTATAAATCAATTCATCTTTGACTTGTTCCTTTCAGAACATCTTATCAGTGGGTAACTGTGTTAAATTTATGATGACTGATTTGTTAGATCAACAAAAAAAGCCAGAAATCAACTTGTTGCAACGAAAGTTGATTATATTTTGCTATATTAACACATAGGAGTTCAAAGGCCACATTACTGTAACATTTACAACACTATGACTATGACAGAAATATCTCCATGTCTGTAGTTAAACATATACTGGTATAACTATAATATAAAATAACATGGACAGACACAGTGATATTCATGACATGTAAATGGAAAATTTAGATGCACATGTGCATTTCTAAACATAAGTAAAGAACAAAAACATAATTTTCATTCAAATGCTCTGTATTTAATTTTGTATAATTCTGTGTTCAGCTCTCCCTTCTTATAACGCGTTAGTCGGGGTTCATAACCACCAACTGCCTAATGTACCGAACCGCATTATATTGAGACCATGATATGTACGGATACAAGATATATTGAGAATAGTGTAATATACCAAACAGTGGTATAGCAGGCACTATCAAAATTTGGTAAATTATGGTGTTTTGAAAAGGAAATGAAGACCAAAGACTAAGTTTCACCTTGTTTTCTTTTAACTCGTATCGTTATACATTGGTGTGATATTGGTCATGGGGTCCATAGTAGTACTGCATTATATCCAGAATTGCTTTATAATGAGGTGCATTATAATGGGTGAGAGCTGTATAGCTATTTTTATGGCATCTTGAAAATTTGCTAAATTAATACATATTTTGTATGTACAGTTTCTATATATCCTTCATGACAACATAGCATCATAAAAACTTTGTCATTAATTAGAAGTCTTAGATATTATCTACATTAGTAAATTTTCACTAAGAACTGTTACAAATCCAGTATAGCAGTCTAATACCTAAATCAAGCTTCTATGGATTCAATTACTTTTTTAATATGACATCATGACTGGAACAGTTTACTGCTGAAAATCATTTAGAATCAAACACTGATTCAACAGCTGAGTTATTTTCTCATATATAGACAAATAGACTGTATTTCAACAGCAAGAGAAGCCAAGTTAATAAGTTAATAATGGAAAGAAAGATTGTTTTCATTGATGAAATAACTGAGAAAGGCATCTAAAATTATATCTATCATACTCTATCTAGTTTACTGTGTGAAAAATTTGCCTAGCAAGAGGGAATAGTTTGATTCCTGATGAGTCAATGTCCTTCACAAGTGCTCCAGCATATAACCAACCCAAATGAAATACCTCATGGATTTTCTAACAAAATCCACTTCAGAAATACTTCAATAGAGTGATACAGCACAAAAAAGGGAGAAATCTCTGGAAAATGGTGGAGAACTCAGTCACACTCTAGCAACATAGAACCATTCCAAAAGCATTATGGTACCTTTATGGAATAATCTGCAACATAGAACCATTCCAAAAGCATTATGAGACCTTTATGTAATAAACTGCAACACAGAACTATTCCAAAAGCATTATGAGACCTTTATGGTATAAACTACAACACAGAACCATTCCAAAAGCATTATGAGACCTTTATGGAATAAACTACAACACAGAACCATTCCAAAAGCATTATGAGACCTTTATGGAGTAAACTGCAACACAGAACCATTCCAAAAGCATTATGATACCTTTATGGAATAAACTGCAACAGAGAACCATTCCAAAAGCATTATGACACCTTTATGGAATAAACTGCAACAGAGAACCATTCCAAAAGCATTATGACACCTTTATGGAATAATCAGCACAAGTTAAATAAAAGAAAGTTTTCTAATAAGTTTATACTTGAAAAAAGAAACTTCGGAATGTTTTAGCCAAGGATAAGTCATATGAGTCAATAATTCATTATAATAATGTTGTGATGTCATGCGATGTATATATCGTCATTTGGTTAACAAGGTACATGTAACAAATGTATACAATGGTGGCTACAGTACTATTTCTGAGATGTTTTTCCAATTGTTGGTAGAAAGGCCTGAGCATCTTCTAACAGGCAGCAATCCATGTATGATTGTTATTCTTACTTGTTATTCTTATATTTGCATACTGTACATATATTTCAAATATAACGAAAGGAGTTTAGAAAGTAAACCAAAAAAAAAACACAATTTAGAATAAGGTCTGATATCACAAAATAACACAAATTAAGTTGCTAAAGCCAGGCAGATCATGTGAGAACATCTGGACTTTAACATGTTTAAAATTCATGTCAGTTCTCATATCTACCATATATATTCGTTTATAAGTCAGATCCAACTGCAAACTGTTCAGACCCAGATCTGCAATCGCATATTGTGCTGGGAGATCTGGATCTATACAGTTTGTTAGGAGTAATCAGTAAAACAAACAACACAGACCCTGATCTGCCATCACATTATGCGATGGCAGATCAGGGTCTATGTTGATTGCAGTTGGACTATACTTATACGAGAGTATGTATGGTATGTAAATTTATGGAGAAGCCTTACTTTTTCATCATAGTTATATAAGGGCTCTAATACTGGAATTCCCAGTCTGTATATGAAGGCTCCATGGTCACTGTAATCTCCAAGAGAGTCAATCCTACAAAATAAAAGTCTGATTTAGAACCATAATGAAAGGTCTAGTGACAATTTATCATTGGACAAGGAGATGCAGCAAATTCAAAACAAAAGAAGGCCTGATGTTGCTAATCTAGCATACCTTGCTGCAAAGGACCATGTACCATATATACTTGCAAACTGCATAGACCCTAGGATTTGGTCTATGCAGTTTGTAAGGACTAATCAGTAGAACAAACAACATAGACCCTGATCTACTGGCGCATTATACCAACAGCAAACTGCATAGACCCTAGGATTTGGTCTATGCAGTTTGTAAGGACTAATCAGTAGAACAAACAACATAGACCCTGATCTACCGGCACATTATGCGATGGCAGATCATGGTCTATGTTGTTTGCATTTGGACTCGGTTTACATGCGAGTATATACAGTAGTTCAGCAAATTAATCTTTTAAGCATGTATCTCTATGGTAACTGTAATGTATAATCTAAATTGTGTCACTACAAATTTATTTAATGCCATTAAAAATTTGGAGCAAAAATTATCAGGAGAAAGAATGATGTATAAAAGATTTTTTAAAAATATTTGGAGTGTCTCAGAGAGTTGTGAAATAAGTTGCATAAAAAACAAAAAAATGGAATTCTTTTCCAGTTTATGCAAAATCACAAATACAGGTATCAAGACAAAATAAAGGTTTCCTTGACTACAAACAGGTATAGAGTACTGATGAAAGCCTATTACAGGGTTGCATCTAGGATTTGGTAAATGTGGGCACTTGCCCCCACTAAATCTGAAAAAAGGGGGGCCAATGCAGTGATAAGGGGGGATGGCGGCCTCCCAGTATGGTGTGAAAAAAAAACTTCAACAGATTCAAACAGAAAAATAGCAAGTATAATATGTGTATTAAATGCATTTCATGTGTTCTGTATATTACAGTATAACACTTAATGTATATCTCATGTTCTTTATTTTACAGTATAACACTAAATGCATATCATGTGTTCTGTATATTACAGTAGAACAATTAAAACTGAAATCAAAGTCTTGTGTTTTCTAATAACAGTATTTTCTCTGCACACTTACCATTAAAGAATCAAACCATGGGCTGCAAATCATGTTACTCCTCTATCCATTCTTATATCTTAAAAAAACAGTGTTACATATTTATTGCATGTCACATGATAGCTGTCATGCATGTAGTTTTAAGATTTTCACTTAGTTTCAAATCCTGAATCACCTGTTTGTGAGCTGGTAATTCAATGTGTCTGTCAAGGGATGTCCTGAAATTAGTATTTCCAAGTACAAAGGAATTTTCGTTGCCAGTTTTTACACACCAACTGCAAAGCATCTAATTTTTTTCATTTGTTTCCATTCATGGTCGATTTTTTTTCCAGTTTGAATTGAAAGAGTATTTCTTCTTAACATTGGATGGACCCTTAGATTCAGCGCCACCATCTTTATAGGCACATCATAACTAGCATTGTTTGATATGTGATTAACCAGAGGATTTGTTTGTCACTGTGCCTATTGACAGAAACATCGGCACTCTGACTGTTATTAGAAGTATTACTACTAAATTAACAAACAAGTGTCAGAGTTTTAACTGGTTTGCCATTTAACACATTGTCCTGCTAAGCTAGCCTCAGCATCAAACACGTGCTTTCCTGACCTTTCTTAGTAACCAATCAGACTTGAGCATGTGATACACAGGAAATACATGACATGAGTCACAACTACACAAGAAGAACATATCCATTGTGAGTGACAACCTGGATTTTTACATTTAAAAAAAACATATTACAAAAATAGCACATTCTTCACCAAAAAAAATGTGCACAATTCTTATTTTTTACATGACTTTGCCCACAAAGAATTGAATATTTTGTGGGAAATCTTAAATTTTGGGGGATCATGCATCCTAGATGCAACCATGCTATTACATACATAAGGACTTACAGAATGGACATACAAACCCTGAAATGGGTAATTTTATCAAATCTGCATTCCATTTGTATTTTGCATATCATTTGCATTCTGTTTGCATTCCATTTGTGCTTTACTTTCACATATAATCTCATAATTTTTCATTTATCAGCTTCAAAAATGCATGCAGAAGTCATGTTCATTGCTTTCATCTATCGTTCCCTTTCATCTTTTCTTGCTTGGAACTAAATAGAAATGCATTTACTGAAATCAGGTTTTCTGTTTCCAAAAGTGATAACGTGAGATAACTATAGCTTTCATATCCTGTCTCATTAACAGCTTGTTTTAATGAAATATAAAATGCATAAAATGCAAACAAACACACTGAACTTACAATAAATTAAAATATAACCACAACTGTAATAAGTGTAAGAATATAGATGTTGTGTATTTGTCAGCAAATTTTATTTTTTATTTTGTTGAGGTCAAATAAAAAATTCTTCAAATAAGAATTGTAAAGATACAACCATTGGTCATGATATCACATCAACAGTGGTTGTTTTCTATATCTTCCTCAACAAGAACAATGACACAGCTTGTAAAGGGGAGAACAATTGTTCATCTGTAAAGAATCTGATACTGGATTGTCATGAGAAAAGGGGTTTCAACTGTGGAAATTTAGCAGCAGCTTGAAAATAATCAATTTATGAATCCATTCATGATATGCATTTGCACTTCATTTCATTTTCATTTATCATTCATTGTCATGCATTTTGCATTTGCATTCTCAATTTTCTACAAAATGCATTCATCATTTCATTTGAATTCTTTTATTTACTTTCATTCTGCATTCAATTTTTGTTGTAAAAAAATTACCCATTTCAATTTGTGTACTTTAGTTAGGATTTGCAACAAATTTCTTTAACAACAAATGTCAAATGCAAGGTATTCTGTCAAAAACACAGTTCCTCAAAGGGACTGAAAAGAATTTCCAACAATTAAAGATAAGACCATTTCTTCCTTTTAACTGCAGAGTGTTGAAAGTATCTCTGACATTCTTCCATGATAAGATTTTGAAATTAGCTGCTGTAGCAGCCATATTGGATGTAAGATTGGCACCATTTTCATTTAGGTCAAACTAGACACCATTAAATGACTTTTGATATGACCATACAATCAGGAGAATTAGTGACAAGATTTTCCATATGTTCATTATGGTAGCCATATTTGAGGTCAGATCAGCACCATTTTCATTCACGAACAAATATTTATTATCATAATTAGTCTTCTTGTGATAACCACATCTCGATATGACTTTCCATTTAGGAGGTAGGAGTACTAATAATAAGATTTTCGAGATGGCTGCCATGCTGGCCTTACTGGACATCATAAGAAGTTTCTTGGTGAAAACCCCATGCTGATATGACTTTCTCTTCAGGAGGAAGAGCAATAATAATATTTTCAAAATGGCTGCCATGGTGTCCATAATGGATGTCAGATCGGTACCATTGTCATTTAGTACCAACTAGACATCATAAGAAGTCTTTTAGTGAAAACCCCATGTTGATATGACCTTTTATTCCTATTTTGGTTCATTGAAATGTTCCCTTGGCTTACTTTAACTAATGGAATTAAGAGATAACAAGTAACCTTGGCTGTGATTGGTTGATTGGGTCTGGGAATCTGTCTCTCCACAAATCAAACATAGTTTTATTCTCATAGCCTGGCTCGGGACATGGTACTGTTCTGGCTGCATCATAGATAACTGTGTGCAACATTGAGCTGGCTCGGGCAAAAAATGAATAATTTCCTGAAATAGACAAAAGCAGATAATAAGAAAAACTCAAAAAGTGACTGATGTGACTGAATTGTTTGATGGACGAGTTGATCCACTACTATCGTAATCCAGATATTTCAAGGAAGGTAACTGATCCACTACTACGGTAATCCAGATACTTCAAGGAAGGTAATGACTGTTCTGTGAAATGTCACTTCGGCAGGTTAATAGGAACAGTACTGTCTTCACAGGCCATAAACATCCACAATTATCACCAGAGAGGGTTTGTTTCCCCATTATCTCTCAACAAATAACCCCCTCTCAAGGTAACAATTTCACATGTTCATATTTTTCGAAGGCAATAAATAATTTATTTTATGCTCAAACCTAACAAAGCCAAATAATTGTTTTAGAGTTGTCTCCCTTAAAAACTACCAGTGGAATGTCTTCCACATTATCACATACTGTATAACAATAAAAATGTCATATTTTAGGATGGAGTTTTTGTGCAGTTTGAGAGAAACATCATCTTACTTTTGTCTCAGTGATAATACTTAGTACATCAGTGGAAAACAGTGTTTCATCCCTGGCTTAAATCTCATCCCATCCTGTTGTAGTCAGTTTCCGATCCATTATGAATTGTACCCCACCTTTACCCTACAAAATCATTTACATAACACAATTACAATGTAGCTGAGAATTATTTAATCCCTTCATAACTTACATTTGTCAAACCATAGTGATATGTATTTTGCATGGTGTATACAGTATGTATGTACTGACAATTTGTTTAACTGTGCAAGAGTCCATGTCTCAATGCTGCAGCTTATCATGTACATTAGACTGCTTCGTCTCCTAAAATTATCATGGATTTAGCACCTGCACTCTCCATTGATTACTATATATTTCTAAATTAAACAAATTGCACAGATGGAGCAAGGTATGGTTTGACATTTGCAAGGTATGAAGGAATTAAATAATTCTCAGTTAGATTGTAATTGTGACATGTAAATATTTTCGGAGATATAAGTTGGGGTACAATTCATAAGGGATTGGAAGCTGACTATAGATTTTCCATATCCTACCAACACAAACTGGGAAGATTCTATTAATCTGCGAACATAACAACTCAGAGGTAGAAAAATCCATTGCCCAGCACCCTGGGATAACAAAATTTAAGTTTCAGGTAACCAAGTGTATAAGTCACTGCCCAGTTGGGCAACTAGATTTTTGATGGCTATGGTTTATAATTACTCGGATTACTATGATGAAAAATCAACTTGTATAGGCAACCTATGTGTCTGCTAGTTGTTATTTATACCAGGTGTTAAAGATTTGATACCTACCTGGCAGAGTGAATCATGTGTAATATTTCCTACTTCCTGCCATCACCTGGCGATTCAGGGCTGGTTAATGCCAAATGTTAAGCTTGCTGTAACAGGCATGTTTATTTTCTGGCACTGATTAGGGTACTATGAAACAATAACAACTCAAAGAGGACCCACCAGGAAAAAATCTGTACTCAAATAATTACGTTTTCTTGAGCCACCATTCTTACACAGCCACATGCTGAGATTATAGTGATTTTCAATCCCTCCACATCATTCAGAGCACCTTTATCTTAATAGTGCTTAGATATGGATGACTTAAAATTAGTCTTTCATAATTCTATGGTAATACATTATAATGTTAAATACTTACACTGTGCTGGTTATGACTCTTTTCTTTTTTTGAAAGTATGACAGATAGATCATTTAAAATACAAAAAATAGATCCAGTAACTTGCATGATACATTCATATGCAGTATAAGAGGAAAATAAAATTCAAAGTATGAAATGAAGTCCAATAATGTATAAAATATGAAAGAAAATTTTAGTAAATGAAAATATAAACATTTTATTGTGAAGACCAAAGAAATTTATCTCACATAAGCTTAATACACCGCTCCCTCGATAACTCCAAAAACATAGACCCCACTATAAGCGAGGGCTCGAGTTACCGAGGGACCTAAAAAAAATTAAGAAAGGGATGCCATCCCCGCTTGACATCGAGAAAACCGCAGTGGGGGTGGGTAATGGGGCTGTTTATAAAGAAAATTGAACAAAATATTTGACTTCTTATTAAAAGTTGAAAATTTCATGATGATGATTCAAATTTCTGGGTACTAACCATTGGTTTTGACGATAAAACGAGCAATATATTAAGGTTTCATTTACTAAATTTTGATCGCGTTTTTTTTTACCTTCAACAAATGGGGTCAATTTTTTTTTTTTATAAATTTTTTTAAACAAATTTTCAAGTTTATAAAAACGGGATCCACGTCTGGTCCGCGTTATAAGCGGGTTCACGAGTTATCGAGGGAGCGGTGTATTCATATCAGGAAAAAAACTTGTAAACGTTTGAAACTGTTAATAATTTAAAACTTATAAATATGACTGACCCTATGCATAATACAGAGAAAGATTTGACAAAAACACTTGCAAAATATTACATATATGGGACAAATTATAATTTATAGACAGGAAGAGTGGTATCCATATTAGCTCGTTAAAATTGGTTCTTTTATATTGATGTTAGAGTCCTTTGTGCATCAAATGCATATAGGGAAACTGATGAGTCATAAATATAAAAAATCCAGGTGTTGATTAAATCATACATTTTTGCTATCATTTATTGAAGAATGAAGTCAATAATTTTAGTAGACATTTATAGCAAAATTTGATTTACTGTTGATGAATCATTTTCAATGGAAATAGATTAGGAAATATCTAATGTGGACAACCACGTTATTTTACTGGCAACCAGATTTTGCAGTCAATCTCTCCAGTGGGCAACTATGCTTCTCTGAAAAATTGTGTGTGTGTGTGTGTAAATATGTGTTATATATATATGTACACATTACTGGGCAACCAGAAAAATATGTTCGGCAACCAGTTTTTCAGTGGATTTTCAAAATATTTCTACCCCTGACAACTACATACATATTTAATCAGACATGGCTGGCACATTTTAAAAATTCATTTAAATTCTTTGACATAGACAATAAGTCTTTAATGGTATGTATATGGATTTATAGTAAGTGTTGCTTCTGGAGAGAAGACCTACCAAATGGAAGGCCAAAACTAATCTGTTACATTATGAGTGAACTTTACATATAATTACCTTGAAACACTCTGCTTCAGTCTGTATAGAAATGACCAGTTTAACTGACAGATGCAAATAAACACTGCATGCTACTGCTTCAGTCTGTATAGAAAGGACCAGTTTAACTCATTAACCCCGGGAGATTTTGTTCATTTTTGCATGAAATGGGGGTAGGCAACGCATTTTTGGGGTTACATCTGAATGCAGCAAAACACATCTGCTTAAGAAAGTTTCTCATTTAGCCGGATCCTTAGGTGTATCAGAAACATTGTTTTTGATTGGCTATTATGCTTGCACATGTGCAGACGGGTAAAAGTTGGACTTCTTTTTTTTTTTTTTTCTTCGTATTGGACCCCTGATTTTTGTGTCCTGGCCTCTTTTTACTCCAAATCTCAAACTTATCCTACTTTTTGCAAAGGTTCATCTGTCTGTGTGCAGTTCAGTCTGGTCTGCTTTAGATCTAAGGCCATAAAGTCTAAAATCTGAACACAAACTCCGGTTCCAAAACTGGCAATTTTCGACCTAAAAAAAATTGGGTCTCAAAAAATGCATTTTTTTCGCTGTACTTTTTAATGCCAGTAGAAAGTCAACATTATTTGGTATCATTGTAGAGCTACATCTGTCTACTTTCCTGCAAATCCATCCACTTTAGTGTATCTTAAATGATGTTGATGTTACACAGCTTGGAAGTAGGGTACAACCTCATGACGCGTAAACATGGCGCTAGGGGTTAATGAGTTAAACAAGTTTTGGGAAATTTTTTAGAAATTGTCCAGCAAGGGCTATTTTTGTAATTTCTGTGCAATGGTAATGCACAAATGATCAAATAAGCAAGGAATATTCAAATTTGGTGATGTCATCGAAATTGACCCATTAACTCATTAACCCCGGGAGATTTTGTTCATTTTCGCGTGAAATGGGGGTAGGCAACGCATTTTTGGGGTTACATCTGAATGCAGCAAAACACATCTGCTTAAGAAAGTTTCTTGTTTAGCCAGATCCTTAGATGTATCAGAAACATTGTTTTTGATTGGCTATTATGCTCGCACATGTGCAGACGGGTAAAAGTTGGATTTTTTTTTTTGTATTGGACCCCCGATTTTTGCGTCCTGGCCTCTTTTTACTCCAAATCTCAAACTTATCCTACTTTTTGCGAAGGTTCATCTGTCTGTGTGCAGTTCAGTCTGGTCTGCTTTAGTTCTAAGGCCAAAAAGTCTAAAATCTGGACACAAACTCCAGTTCCGAAACTGGCAGTTTTTGACCTAAAAAAAAATCGGGTCTCAAAAAATGCATTTTTTTCGCTGTACTTTTTAATGCCAGTAGAAAGTCGACATTATTTGGTATCGTTGTAGAGCTACATCTGTCTACTTTCTTGCAAATCCATCCACTTTAGCCAATCTTAAATGATGTTGATGTTACAGAGCTTGGAAGTAGGGTACAACCTCATGATGCGTAAACGTGGCGCTAGGGGTTAATGAGTTAATCGACAGATGCAAATAAACACTACCATGCTACTGCTTCAGTTTGCATAGAAATGAGCAGTTTAACTGACAGATGCAAATAGACACTGCCATGCTACTGCTTCAGTCTGTATAGAAAGGACCAGTTTAATTGACAGATGCAAATAAACACTACCATGTTACTGCTTCAGTCTGTATAGAAAGGACCAGTTTAATTGACAGATGCAAATAAACACTGCCATGCTACTGCTTCAGTCTGTATAGAAAGGACCAGTGCAATTGACAGATGCAAATAAACACTGCCATGCTACTACTTCAGTCTGTATAGAAATGAGCAGTTTAATTGACAGATGCAAATAAACTCTGCAATGTTACTGCTTCAGTCTGTATCGAAATGAGCAGTGTAATTGACAGATACAAATAAACACTGCATGCTACTGCTTCAGTCTGCATAGAAATGAGCAGTTTAATTGACAGATGCAAATAAACACTGCCATGCTACTGCTTCAGTCTGTATAGAAATGAGCAGTTTAATTGACAGATGCAAATAAACACTGCAATGCTACTGCTTTAGTCTGTATAGAAATGAGCAGTTTAATTGACAGATGCAAATAAACACTGCCATGCTACTGCTTCAGTCTGTATAGAAATGAGCAGTTTAATTGACAGATGCAAATAAACACTGCCATGCTAATTTTCTATTAAAATACTGGACAATCTTACCTCTAATAAGTGAATCTAAGTTGATATAAGCAATGGCCCCATCTGACAGCTGCTTTTCATACTCCTTAAAACAATAAATAATGCATTACTATAGAAATGGCGAAATTCTTTCCAATTTACTTTTTACAAAAATAAAATCTTATTATATTTTAAGTCAGAATGCCAAAATTTACATAAAAAATAATTAATTATAAATTACTTGAAGGTTTAATCTAAAAATCTTTAAAACTGACGAGTTGGGACTTAAGACCTCCTCACTATATTTCACAAACCCTGCTATTGTCAATTGGTGCATATCAAAAATACTATTTTTCGACCCACATAGTTACACAAAATGTCACCAAGCTAATGTCTTGCAAATGTAAAGCTCCCTTCCCACCCCCAAATTATTTGTTATAGCAATAAAACCATTCTAATTTAGAACAAACCTGACATTCAACATTTTATAACTGATGCACATGCTAATTACAGATGTAAACAAAATTGTACAAAAGTGATTCAATTGCTTTTTTTAAATTAACAACATCAATAATGGCAAACCTGCACCCATTCATAGGCTCCAATATGACCATATTTTGAGGCATCCCATAGTGCAAACATTATAGTCCTCCTGGGTCTCCATCCTAAAACAGAATCAGAGTAAATATTCAAACTAAATCTATCATAAATATATACTTGTATTTTCAATATTCAAAAGTACAGAATGTACATGAAACAAAAGTACAGAATGTTCATGCAATAAAAGTACAGTATGTTCATCCAACAAAAGTACAGTACGTGCATCCAACAAAAGTACAGTATGTGCATCCAACAAAAGTACAGTATGTACATCCAACAAAAGTACTGTATGTACATCCAACAAAAGTACTGTATGTGCATCCAACAAAAGTACAGTATGTATATCCAACAAAAGTACTGTATGTACATCCAACAAAAGTACAGTATGTACATCCAACAAAAGTACAGTATGTACATCCAACAAAAGTACAGTATGTACATCCAACAAAAGTACTGTATGTACATCCAACAAAAGTACAGTATGTAAATCCAACAAAAGTACTGTATGTACATCCAACAAAAGTACAGTATGTGCATCCAACAAAAGTACAGTATGTATATCCAACAAAAGTACTGTATGTACATCCAACAAAAGCACAGTATGTACATCCAACAAACGTACACTTTGTACATCCAACAAAAGTACAGTATGTACATCCAACAAGAAAGAAAATGAAGAAAAGCATACTAACTTCTATTTGCAGTTGTAATTTTCAAATTAGTCCTGCGGTGGTTAAGCTTTGTTGACTGTACATCTAATGCATGAATCAAAACCTTCACCAAACAAAAACTTTATTTTGTTATCCAGTAGAATTCGAACACAAATTTATCAATGTCCAAAAAGAACATTATTAGTTTTAAATGTTTCATACAAATGATTTCTTTGATTCCCTTTAGCATGGAAAAATAGCTGGAAATCTGCATTATCAAATATAATATATACAACAAGGCCAGGACCTGCATGTCGAGCCCATGATGAAAACATTGCTATAAACTATGTGACCTTGATCCCAAGGTCAAAGGTTGAGCAAGATTGTGACAGAATGCCCTAACCCCATAATGATTCATCTAAAGTATGATGAAAATCCACCAAGGCTTTTGGGAAATATATGCAAATGAATAAACTTTAACTAAAACCTGAATGCAAATTTTCTATAACTGTGACTTTGACCTCAAGGTAAATGGGACAAGCATGTCACATAATAAATCTGTCTCTGCATCATAATGATTCATTCCAATTATGAAGAAAATCCATCAAAAGGTTAGAAAATATAATGCAAATGAAAAACTTTGACCAAGACCTTAATGAAAATGTTTTAACTGCAAGGTAAAAGGTGTGAGCAAGCATGTTGCAGAATGAATTTTCTTAGCTTCATAATGATTCATGCCAAGGATACGAATCTAAAAAAGGGTTTTAGAAAATATAAGCAAATGAAAAATCTTTAACCAAAACATTAACACAAATATTGCATGACTATCACTTTGACTCCAAAGTCAAAGGGGCAAGCAAGCAAGTCACAGAATGAATGATCTTATCTTCATAATGATTCATGCCAAGTATGATGATAATCTATCATGGGGTTCAGTAAATATAAGCAAATGAAAAAAAACTTTAACACAAGTTTCATACGACTGTGATCTTGACTCCAGGGTCAAGGGGCAAGTGAGTGTGTCGTAAAATGAATTGTCTTAACTTCATGATGATTTATCCCAAGTATGATGAAAATCTATCAAAGGGTTTAGGAAATATATGCAAATGAAAAATGTTAACCAAAACCATAACAAACTGTTGATGATACCGCTAACAGCAAGAAAGTAACAGCTATATCTTGCTTCCTACAAGCATCGACTTGACAAAAGCTGATTAAGGTATAATTGGACTGTTTCCTAACCTACTAGCCTACATTAGACTGTGAACTCATCCTTACTTACCGTATATCCTGGCTACAACTCTAGGCTAAGGTTGCATTTATACCTTTACCAAATCTAACCAGACCCCAATTTCACCAACATTAGTGAAGGCTAGATCTAAGACATTTGATTGGTCAATTTTAAGTCACACTTAATATCCAGCCAATCAGACTGCTGGATTCTAGACTAAGATTTGGGTTTAGATTCGCATTCTGTTGAAGAAATCCAGACTAGATGGCTGTAAGTCTCTCAAGAAGTTTATTTGAATCCAAACCATGATACCAACACGAACAGCTGAAATTCAAACCTACAGTTGGCTTAAACTCATAACTATGTTTAGGAAAGACTCTCACCTTATCAAGTAGATAAATACAACACCTGTGTAAGAAATGGACCACACTCACAATGACAAGTATCCACAGAAGTATTAATGACATTCATCTGAACTCTATCTAATTCATAAGTAAAATAAACCTAAAGTTCATTTGGATTGTCCACTATCATATTTATTCACAGGATAAATGGAATACATTGCAAAGGTTTGACATAATCCTACACTTACCATATAAACTCGCTTTTAAGTTGAGTCCAACTGCAAATAACACAGACCCTGATCATAATGTGATGGCAGATCAGGGTCTATGTTGTTTGTTCTACTGATTACTCCTAGCAAACTGCATAGACTCAGATCTGCTGGCACATTATGCGATGGGAGATTTTGGTCTGTGCAGTTTGCAGTTGGACTTGACTTATAAGCAAGTATACAGTATATGGTACCAAAAGATGTGTTGTCTGATGTTTGACAAGCATGATGACTTGGACTTTATTATACATTTTTAGAAAGATCACTGAAATTCTGATGTTATAACTCCTGTTGTTACCACTACAAAATGGACAAAACTTGTAGCAAAATTTGGATCTTTTTCAAAACATAAAGTTTTTATTTAGGGTAAACTACTTCATTTTGCTCTGGTTTTAAAACACAGCTGTATAACATGATCAAATAAAACTCAGAAATAAGCTGGACTGGATATAAGACATGGCTGTATAACAAGATCAAATAAAACTCAGAGATAAGTTGAACTGGATTTAAGACATGGCTGTATAACATGATCAAATAAAACTCAGAGATAAGTTGAACTGGATTTAAGACATGGCTGTATAACATGAACAAGTAAAACTCAGAGACAAGTTGAACTGGATTTAAAACATGACTGTATAACATGATCAAATAAAACTCAGAGATAAGTTGAACTGGATTTAAGACATGGCTGTATAACATGATCAAATACAATTCAGAGATAAGTTGGACTGGATTTAAGACATGATTGTATGACATTATCAATTAACTCGGAGATAAGTTGGATTGGTTTTAAGACATGACTGTATAACATGATCAATAAAACTCAGAGATAAGTTGGGCTGGATTTAAAACATGACTATAACATTATCAATAAAATTCAGTGTTAAGCTGGACTGGTTTTAAGACATGATTGTATAACATGATCAACAAAACTCAGTGTTATGTTGAACTGGATTTAAGACATGACTGTATAACATGATCAATAAAACTTGAAGATAAGTTAGACTGGTTTTAAGATATGACTGTATAATATGATCAATAAAATTGTATATAAGTTGGAGTGATCTCTACCTTTACCAACATGATGGCTAAAGCTTCTTGCTAACTCCCTTAAAACTGCATAACCAGTGCCAGCGTCTATAGCACCCTCTGTCCAGGAATCAATGTGTGCTCCAACTATTACATATTTATCTGTAAGTATGAAATGAAAGATATTTAAAGGACATTTGAAGAGGCAATAGATAAAATAATAATGGCACCAGTGTGTTCTATTGGCATGAATGCTTGGTCCTTTATCTAGGAAAAGTCTTCTATTTAGAAAACAATAGCTGTACATTTCTGTCAAAAACATTGTAGATTAGACCTACAATAACAGTAATTCAATGAACATCCAGAATATGACATCTGCAATGCTATTGCTGAGTGCAGCTGTTCTGCACAGAACAAACAAGGAGACCTGTCATGGACTACTTCATAATAACTAAAAGGCCAGAATTATGTACATCAAAACAAGAGTCCCTCCAACAGACTGATTCACTACTGGTCAAAAAGAATTTGTAGGAATCCCGGAGAGGTCTGTTTCTTCCCTCCATTTTTTCTGAATATTGGAATTATCTTGGATAGTCTTGAGAAAATCCAAGATAAACAATTTGGTAGCAAAACTATTTTCTTTTATGTTTGAGTTGACATATTCAAAAGATATGTGCAGTATTATAATCTATGTCATGGACTTTGACCTTGAACCTTATATCATGGATAGGAGATCACTGAACTCATCTCAGACACTGTCGACATAAACACACATGCCAAGTCTGGTGTCCTAGCTACTGAGTCTACTAGTAAGTCTGATTTCTACCAGCTGTTGCTAAGCTGAATCTCAGAGCATCATAGTAACGGCCTGAATGAAAGTTACTTGAGTCAGTACACATGCTTTCTACATTTTCTACATGGATACTGTCCCATGCAAACTATGTAATTTAATGAGAATTTTTTTTTTTAAAACCTTAACCAAAGTTTTGTGCTACTCATTTCCACCAATAAATATATGTAATCCTAGGGAATCAATGTTTATATTCACATGTTATTCATGGTACAGAGTTCTTCTAAGATACTTGTTTGTGTTTATATTATACCGTATATACTCACTTATAATCCAAGTAAAAATGCAAACAACATAGATCTTGATCTGCTGTCACATAATGCACCGGCAGATCAGGGTCTATGTTGTTTGTTCTACTGATTAGTCCCTACAAACTGCATAGACCCAGATCTGCCAGCACATAATGCGCTGGCAGATCTGGGTCTATGCAGTTTGTAGTTGGTATCAAGTTATACGTGAGTATATACGGTATATTACAGCACTTTCTCAACACTATTTTTACACAACAATGTGTCCACAATTTTACTATATATTTGGAAGTTTTCTGTGATATTGTCTGAAATAATATCTGTCTAGATATATTTTTACTTTGCAAATTTTACACACTATAAAAAGTTCATGTCTGTTGTCATTTTGCAAACAAAGTTTTCATTTACCTCACTTCTTAAATTTGACTGGCCAGTGGCAGTTTACCTCGCTATCTACATCTACTTTATGTCGGTTTTTAAAGGCTCAAACAAAGCTAGACTTAAAAATAATTGTGCATGTAAACATAATGATTCTTGCCAACAATTCTTCTTATCAAGTCCGTTACAACTCAGGATCCTTGGCCTTTCTTAGTGCCTTGACCTTTCTTGCATCCAGCCTATACTTGAAATTCAGGCACACAGCCATTAGCAGCACTGGTCCTCTCCCAAACTGTTATACTAAATTTGGTAGGCTTTGCTGGCAAGTATTGTCTAAAAGACAATCTACCTTTAATGCTGTCATACCCTTATTGGATTGATTGCTTGGTCCTTGGATGGATTGTAATTTTCAAGACATCATGCAAGGATAGTGTTGAGTATTGGTCTAATATGACACAACTTGTCTCCATGGAGGGGTGTTGGTTGTGTCATTAACACGGGAATACTGTAACAGCTTCTCATCTCTTTCTCTCATCATTACAAACAAATTACCCGTGTTCCAGCTGATCTTATACTTTGGAATTTGCATCATACTTAAAACAGCATGTATTCCTAGAAATGCCTTTATTTCTGCTACTGATGTAGGTGACCACTTGGGAAAAGACTTCAAGTCTGCTTTCAGCATACCTGTTCATTTCAGTTACCACTGACTCAATTATTTTTTTCAGAAAAATGTTGCAACTAAAAAAATCTCCATTGCATTTTCATCCAAATAAAATGTTGGCTCTGAATCAGCTGTGAAGTTGTCTATTTGTATTGGTCTCATGTGTTCTGACCATACAAGATCATCATACAATTTCATCCTCACAATCAGATACACCATATTTGTGTGTGTATAATGTGCACCCCAATTTTCAAGCCCGGCATGTTCTGACATATAACGTGCATGTGATAGCCTACATTTCAAAATGTTAACCACATTCCGCCATTTTGGATAGTGTTCTGTCACCATTTGTTACATGATGTTTGATTGGTTTATAATAAAACAGTTCTTGACCATTTCATCTGTTCTTCTTTGTCAGTGCTTAATACTTGTATGTGACTATGATGGTTAGCTTACCTTATATACTCGCATATAAGCCAATACCAACTACAAACTGCATAGACCCAACTGAAAAGGTTGCTTCCTTGCTCTGGATAATTCATGATTACTAGGAATTTCCTTTACCCATAGCATAAATGTGTTCAAGTTCAAAATTGTCGGCAATATCACACTGCCTTCATCAGCAACTAGTGTTGATCACATGACTTGTAAACAGGGACGAGGGGCTTGAACTATCACCTATCTACTCCAGTCTCCTCATATGATGTGACCATTACAAGTCACATGATCAACAGGAGTCGCTGATGAAGGCAGTGTGATATTGCCGAAAATTTTGAACTAGAACACATTTATGCTCTGAGTAAAGGAAATTCCTAGTAATCATGCATAGACCCAGATCTGCCATTGCATAATGTGCCAGCAGATCTGGGTCTATGCAGTTTGTAAGGACTAATCACTAGAACAAACAACATAGACCCTGATCTACCAGCGCATTATGAGATGGCAGATCAGGGTCTATGTTGTTCGCATTTGAACCTGGATTATACACAAATATAGACAGTAATTCTCTAAGTGTGGAAGTTTCTTATGCAGCCCATGTTGATATATTGATGGACTATATTCGTTCAGATTCAAGATCGAACACAGGATGCTATGTAAAAGTTCAGGTCCAGTGTTTATACTTATTGGGACCAGCATGATACCCCTAAAATATATCTCAGAGTCTCAGCTACAATTTACCCCGAAAATGCACCATAATTATGTTGGCACATCAAAGCTTTAGAAGATGCAGATTACCTTTGAAAAACACCACACTGAGTTAATGCAGCGTTGATCACTCAATGGTCACAAAGAAGTATTAATTACATGTACTGTGATTTAAGATGAGAAATAAAATAAAGAACCAAGTTTATTTCGGAAAGAAAGTAAATATATTGCAAATTTACCTAGACCATGCATTGTACTTATGTTTAGCACATCAAAGTTTTAGCTGGCACTTATGATCTCGGCAAACCACACAGATTTAATGAAGCACTGATCACAGTATAGTCACAAAAAGTGTCAAATGCTGTGATTTAAGAACCAAAATAAAACAAAGAACCAACTTTATTTTCCAAAGAAAAGTAAATAAATCGCAACTTTACCAAGACAATGCATTGCTCTTATGCTTAGCACATCAAAGCCTTTTTGCTGGCACTAATTACCATGAAAACACCATGCTGAGTCAGTGAAGCATCAACCACTGTATATTATGAGTCACAAAGAAGTATCAAATACTGTGATTAAAGATAAAAAATAAAACAAGAGTCCCTCGAAGAGACTGATGCTCTACTGGCTGAAAAGAATTTCCAGGAATTCCAGATAAGACCATTTCTTCCTTTCAACTGCTGAGTGTTGAAACCATCTATGATATTGCCCAGCAATAACAAGATTTTAAAACTAGCTGCTGTGGATGTCAGTTTGGCATCATTTTCATTTAGTACCAACAAGATATCATATAGGACTAACAAGACATCATAAGAAGTCTTCTTGTGGAAACCCCATGTTGATATGACTTTCCATTTTGGACAAGTAACCATAACAAGATTTTCAAGATGGCTACCATGGTGGCCATATTAGATATTAGATTCACACCATTTCCATTTAGGACCAACCAGACATCATAAGAAGTCTTTTGGTGAAAGCACAATACTGATATGACAAGCCACCTAGGAGAAGTAGCCATAACAAGATACCAAATTACAGTACCTGAAATAACAGGTGTCGAAACAGGACTTATACTAATGTCCGATCCTGCAATCTTATGATGAAAATCAATGTCATTTACAATGTCATCACTCCCAAATCCTTCAAAACCTGCATCAGAATCATCATACAATTCCAAGAAGGTTGCCATTTTGTTTCACTTTCCACATCTGACCTTGTTTTCAGTGGTAATTCCAGCTTATAGGATCTAAAACTATTAACAGAACCCTTTAATAATTTTATTTAAGGACTACTTTCATTGGCTAAATATTTTTAAAGAGCACAGATGTTTGCAATTTCATCCAATGCAAAGCTTTAATATGAAATGCATATATCTGCATCTGGGGTTATCCAACCTTGGATGGAAATGCTTGTAAGAGTCAACATGGACAGAGAGAGTATTATAAGCAATGCATATCAGCATCTGTGGGGAAGCAATGCATATCAGCATCTGTGGGGAAGCAATGCATATCAGCATCTGTGGGGAAGCAAGGCTACTTTTAGTGATGCATGTATGTGTTAGCAGAAGGTAAAGAGTTAAAGAAAAGATGTGAACCACTGCAATAGCACACAAACAATAAAATCAAACTTAGTTTATAACTGTTTCCCTTTTAAATCGTTTCTTACCTTTCTCATAGTGCCCCTCTATGACTGAGAAAATGTTGGTGATACACCGGGACTGGATCACGTTTTCTACTGAAAGCTCCACCAGTCTGCAAAGTATAGTACATGTACAAAGTTATAGTGTTAATTACCTAAAGCTGCACTTGTAAAAATGATGTAGAGTCAGGTAAGTTTAAATGGTATGCATGCATGTATGTATGTAGTAGTGTTTTATGGCATCTCAGCACAACAGGGGCTATATGGTGCCAACTAAAGGTAAGGTCTGAAAAATGTAAAGTTGACTTTAATATAGATCTGTTAACTTATGATGAGTCTGATACCTGATTTTATCAAATTATATTGATATTTATTGGCCCAGTCATGAAAATTATGTCACACTTTCACATACTGTGTATACATGACGAGTCTGATACCTGATTTTATCAAATTATAGATATTTATTGGCTCTGTCATGAAAATTGTGTCAAACTTTCACATACTGTATATACATGACGAGTCTGATATCTGATTTTATCAAATTATATTGATATTTATTGGCCCTGTCATGAAAATGATGTCACACTTTCACATACTGTGTATACTTACTAATAAGTTGGGTCCAACTGGAAACATGGGCCAGCAGATCAATGTCTATGTTGTTTGTTCTACTGATTACTCCTAACAAACTGCATAGACCCAGATCTGCCAGTGCATTATGCAATGACAGATCTGGATCAATGAAATTAAATATATTCGTTATTCACTCGATACAAGCTTCTCCTTTATATCACTTATATCACTGTTTTTTCCATATATAATGCATTTAATAACACCCCATGACATCACTAATGATATTTTGACTTCAGCTAAGACAAAGAAGTAATGTAATGACAGAGACATCAAATGTATTTTAAAGTCATTTCACTACACTTTTGTTTGGTATTGTCCAATAAAATCAGTATGTTTCTTCATGTGATAAATAGAATCTTACATTTGTGCTCAATTCAAATCAAATTTATGAAAATTGTCAAATAATTTAAATCTTTTACCTTGTTCATATAGTCCCAATAAATTGAATTTCAAGGACTTTTCAAAGAGTTAAGAACTTCCAAAATTTTCAAGAAGTATCTTTTCTTATGGAAAATGAACTTTCTTTTTGTGTTACTTTGTTTATCATTGCATACTGTATAAATAAGTACAAATGAAGAAAAAACACAGCACTAACTAGAATGCCAATACAGCAAAGGGACACTACTTGTGTGTGATTTGAGCAATCCAATTTTATTCCATTTTATTTATATATTTTTTTGGAAAATACATAAATAAACAAAATATTCTGAATTCTAAAAATGATATATTCAGTTTTAACATTTCGTACTTGATAAATTCAAGGAGTTTGGGGAAAAATTCAAATTTTTTTCAACATATTCAAGGACATTTCAAGGATAAAACCAACATTTTCAATATTCAAGGAGCGTTCAAGGCAATCATTCAATTTCAAGGATTTTTCAAGATTCTATAAATCATGTTTTAATCACCAAGGTTAGAAATTATTTGACCCGTTTCATAAATTTCATGATCTGTTATTTATGAAACATCTTGAGCAAATACAATTATGCCACTTGCTGGAAGCAACTGATGGCTGAAAATTTTATTCAACTGCTCTCAATTTACTAATTTTTCCGGTGTTCTAATTTTTATTGATTTCATGGTTTGCCATGAACTATGAATTTAATGACTAAACAAGCAAGGGTTCCTTGTGGAAACAGTAGGACCTCTTCACAAATGATTTATTGTGGAAACAGCAGGATCCCTTCACAAATGATTCATTGTGGAAACAGTAGGACCCCTTCACAAATGATTCCTTGTGGAAACAGTAGGACACCTTCACAAATGCATGAATTTAAGTACCAATGAAAATGTAATATTTAAAAAAAACATGAAAATTGATACCCACAAAAAAATTATTTCACAGTATTTCATACTTGTTATATGTAATGAACACACATGCAAGATCCTTTGTATTTACAATATTTCATACTTGTTATATGTAATGAACACACATGAAAGATCCTCTGTATTAACAATATTTCATACTTGTTATATCTGATGAACACACATGCAAGATCCTCTGTATTAACAATATTTCATACTTGTTATATCTGATGAACACACATGCAAGATCCTCTATCCTGTGTTCACAATATTTCTTGTTATATGTAATGAACACACATGCAAGATCCTATATGTTCACAATATTTCTTGTTATATGTAATGAACACACACACAAGATCCTCTGTATTTACAATATTTCATACTTGTTACATGTAATGAACACACATGCAAGATCCTCTGTATTTACAATATTTCATACTTGTTATATGTAATGAACACACATGCAAGATCCTTGTATTTACAATATTTCATACTTGTTATATGTAATGAACACACATGCAAGATCCTTGTATTTACAATATTTCATACTTGTTATATGTAATGAACACACATGCAAGATCCTATATGTTCACAATATTTCTTGTTATATGTAATGAACACACACGCAAGATCCTCTGTATTTACAATATTTCATACTTGTTACATGTAATGAACACACATGCAAGATCCTCTGTATTTACAATATTTCATACTTGTTATATGTAATGAACACACATGCAAGATCCTTGTATTTACAATATTTCATACTTGTTATATCTGATGAACACACATGCAAGATCCTTGTATTTACAATATGTCATACTTGTCTTGTTATATCTGATGAACACACATGCAAGATCCTTGTATTTACAATATTTCATTCTTGTTATATGTAATGAACACACATGCAAGATCCTCTGTATTTACAATATTTCATACTTGTTATATCTGATGAACACACATGCAAGATCCTTGTATTTCATAATTATTTGTGTTTTTCAAGATGTTTAAAGACGAATTTTATGAGTAGCTCTTATCTCTTTTTGGTCAATTTGTGTCACAATGCCAAATTGTACACTTTCTCCCTATGCTATAACAACTACTGGTTAAGAAATATTAAAAGAAGTTCAACAATGCTTGAAATCAGAGTTTAAGTGTGTGCAGGCAAGTAGCAAAGATCCTGAGTCTGCATTGAGTGTTTCATGCAAAATGGATTTGTAGATAGTACATAGAGGAAGAAATGATATCACCAGGCACCTGCAGACACCATTGCATACGGGCAATGATTCTTCTATAACAAGTACACCAACTTTGAAGGCCTTATTTCAGACTGGATCAAAAGTTCTATCATTGCCACATTCCAATGCTGATACAGAAAGGACATTCAAGATTCTTCTAATATATTTTGAGTGATTCAAGGGGAAGTCTTGACCAGAAAACTATTGACAGCCTGTTAAGTGTGAAACTTAATAATCAGAATGAATGTCATCAGTGGTCACCAGGCAGTGAGCTTGTGAAGGAAACGAAAAATGCTTGTCGATTTTATAAAAAAAATCTTTGCAGTGAACTATGAGATATAAACTCTTTCCTTTCATTTAATTGACAATACCCTGACTCATTAATTAATTATTATTGTAACATTTTCCATCAGAATCTGATTTATGCTTAAAACTTGCTGTTTGATTATAATATGAAGAGAATACATATTATGACAAAAAATGCACTTGTTTATCTTTTTCTTCAGTCCCTTTAAAATGTGTAAAATGTATGTCAATAAAAATTCCTATTGATTTAGAAGCCAATATACTGATAAAAATTTTGAAATCTATTGATTTGATATCTTGGTTCTGTCACATGTATGCCATTATCGCATAGTGTTTGAATGATGTTTAAAATGTGCCTGCAATAAAATGTAGGAAACTACCACAGAGTATGTCTCTTGTCATGTGTTATTGTTTTTGGACTGAAACATTAAAGCAATCAAATTATTACATTACCTTGCAAGGAAGGATGCATTAAACTAAAAAGCAATCCCAATATAAAAAAATAACTTGATTTTGTGGGGGTAGGGTGTGGTGTGGTGGGTGGAATATTATATGGCTCAGTAGTTTCATAAAAGTCACTTACTCATATGAGTGGTGGGTGGAATATTATATGACTCAGTAGTTTCATAAAAGTTACTCACTCATATGAGTGGTGGGCGGAATATTATATGGCTCAGTAGTTTCATAAAAGTCACTCACTCATATGAGTGAATACTACTGATTCCACACAAATATCAACATATCACATTTCTGAATGTTATATTACCTATCATCAACATATCCAGGACCAAGTCTATAGGTTATATTCAGTCCACCAAACCAGTCATTTCTGACAATTGGTCCTTTCATACTGCTGTAAATAAAGTTGAAAATACAGTGTAAGTACAGTACAACTCACCTTTACTATAATGCAATTCTGGATATAATGTGGTTATGCCATGGATCCTGTTACAAATCTTATACTGACCATACCCTTACTTATGTATATATATCAGGGATCCTTAAATTAATTCTGATTTCTCTTGTCAGACATTTTTTTCCAGAAAATTAACATATTAACATGGTGGCCAGATATTTGTGGAAATTATTATAAAAACGGAGGTATAAAAAGTTGTAACAAATAAGAAATCTTTGATATACCTAATTATTAAATGTACCAGATTCTGGATTAGCTGTTGCTTAAGGTTTGGTATCGTCTTTCTGTACTGCATTAGTTTTCTATCAACTATTTATTCATAAAAAAGATTTTTTCTTTTATAAAACCAATACTATAGAATTTTATCCAACAACAGTATTTTATGTCACTCTACTGATTTAAAAAAATTTTGTGGGGGTGGGGTGGGCAATAAGCAGACCTACTACACTGAAAATACGTAACACTTAATTGATGAGCGATTCTGGTTCAGTCCAATGGAAAAGTTTTATTGCTCAGGCCTTCAAACATATGCTGGATGATGATACTAAAGGTTAGTTGTTGTTACTAGTGTCTTTTTTCTGTTTAACTTGGGCCTAGGCCAAACACATTTTGTCCTAAAAGGTCTGATATGTCCTGACACACCACTACATTATTAAAAAACACATGGTGTAAGGGACTGATTATTGTAATGTCTATAGTATAGATGCTGAGACAATCATTCAATTATAGTTTTTTTTTTACTTTTTAAATCTGCAGAACTGGTTGTGAGCAGCACACAATTACCTTTACTAAGAAGCCAAGGTCTGAAATTTACCAGACTATTGTTCACTAAAGAATCAAGTTACCCTTCTCTAACCCCCCCCCCCCCCCCTTTAGCTGTGACCAGTACAGCCCTCAAGCAGTTAGGCTGTAGCAAGCTTAGTCAGCGACACCTGTATTAATTGTCCAACAAGGAAACAATGTGCAAACCTAATCACCTTTGAATTTTACTTTTTTAAGTGTTTGTTTGGCACTTTAATAGATAAAAAATTAAAGACAATTTATACCTATGATTGATTGTCCAGTTGCTCAGAGTAAGTGGGGGTCAAAACCTTTGATCTGTTGGTTATGTCCAGCAAATACAGCAAATTCAGGAACCCTGATATATATATATATATATATATATATATATATATATATATATATATATATATATATATATATATATATATATATATATATATATATATACACACAAAATCTCCAGTGTTTTTCATTAGCTTTCTTTATATAACCATTTCATTCAAGTTGGACAATCACCATTTGTCTCCATTAAGCCATATTACTGTATTCTGCCTTTGTCAGCTACTGTATTTGCTAAGAAGATGTTGGAGACAGCACAAGCCAATGTGCCACATCTGCCAGCTGATCTCTATACCATGCCTACCACATCGGTACTTCTAAGCATTTGGTATTTAATCCTGCCTTTGATACGAGTCAATGCTTTTGTAAATAAACAATTGCCAATTTGATTTGTCAATTATGACAAGCAATTGGTACCTTCAAACACAACATGCTAGAACATGTGAAGCTCACATGAAAAACATCAGTATAATGTTGTGACATTTTGAATACATGAAATAACAAGCATACATGAAACAAAAAGCCATTACACTCATCTGCATTGCATGGCCACCCCAACATTTTCATGAATAAGCAATATGACTGGATAACAATGTCTCAACAATCAACAGTGTTACTGTTACATTCACAACAGAATATCTTGTTCTGCAAGCCACTTGACAGACCAAATGCAAGTGGCTGGTTTATCATGATGACAACTTTGCATTAGTGCATGGAGTGAACTTAACTCGTAAACATGTGTGAAAAAAGTCTCTATTTTATGTATACTCCAAAAATGATATGTACAGAGCATACTTGATATACATGCCTTTGATTTCTGTACATACATGTGTGTAGTCATCTTTAGAAATGTACATGCACAACATTATTTGTACCTTAATTATATACTGTAGTAGTGAATGGGAATGTAAAAATAAACAACCTACACATGTGCTCTGCCTCTACCTGTATGCTATTAATAGTAACACACTGTGTGTGAAACTGAAGACAAACCCAAGACAGCTAGTAAGGTCAACTCAGGTCATCAGCATCTCTGTAGTATGCAGGCACCTATATACATGAGTGGAATTCCTGACAGATATCATACAATGGGAGAATACAGGTGGTTCTTGCTTGTGTACTTTATAGTACAATTGTCATTTGTGATAGAAGGAAAGTGATGGAAATAGTGATCTTTTCTAAGTGAATATATACAATAAAGTACTTTCACTCAGTACATCAGAACTATGTTAAAAATGAACACAGCCTGTAGAATTTATGAAAACAAGGTACCCCATTTCTTGGTAAAGATCAGCAATAAGTTGCAATAAAAACATTTTCAAGATGGCTGCTGTGGTGGCCATATTGGATGTTGGATCCGTACTATTTTCATTTATGACCAACATGACATTATAAGCAGTCTTTCAGTGAAAACCTCATGTTGATATGACAATCCATTCAGGTGAAGTAGCGATAACAAGATTTTCAAGATGGCCACTGTGGTGACTGTATTGAATGTCTGAGAACCAGTTTCATTTAGGACCAAACAGACATCATAAGAAGTCTTCTGGTGAAAACCCCATGCTGAGCAGACTTTCCATTCTGGAGCAGCAATAACAGGATTTTCAAGATGACTGCTGTGGCAGTGATAATGAAGTTCAGATCGGTACCATTTTCATTTAGGACCAGCTAGCAACTAGACATTATAAGAAGTCTTCTAGTGAAAACCCCATGCTAATACGACCATTCAGGAAGAGTTGCAACAAGAAGATTTTCAAGATGGCTGCTGTGGTGGCCATAATCGATGTCTGAGCAGCACCATTTTCATTTAGGACCAACTAGACTTTGGGATGAATCTGTGGGTAAAGTTTTATGTAAATCCTCAAAGTAGTTTAGGAAGAATAGTGATAATAAACTTGTGCTAACAAATGGATGGATGATGGACAATGGACAACAGGCCATCCCATAATCTCTTTTGGTCTATGACCAGTAGAGCTAAATATATGGGAGAATGTGTCACTTTTGGTTCCAGATTTGCTGCTGCTTTAGTGTTATTATTATTCTTCCATGATTAGCTGTTTTCCTGACAAATTAATTATTTATAAAAATCATTTTTTCTTTCAGAAAACTATACTATAGAATTTCACTCAACAACAGTACTTTATTCTACTCTGTTTATAAAATTAATCATTAATTGACAAGCTGACTTACTACGTCAAAAATATGTAACACCTAATTAACAATCATTTCCAGTCGTATGGTGAAGTTTTATTTAATCAGGTTCCCAAATATATCTTGAAGTATGATAATAAAAGTTAGAAGTTGTTGCTAGTATCTTTTTTCTTAATTCAGGCCTAGGCTTTAAATATTTTGTTCTAAAGGTATCATGTGCTGACACACCATGACACAAACCATGTGGTGTGAGAGACTGATGTAATGTCTATAGTACAGACTCTGGGGCAATTGTACAATTTTAGTTTTTTTTTAAAATAAGTCCAGGAGCTAAGCTTTCCCATTTTTTATGTCTTGTGTTTTGTGGCTATAGAGTCTTTAAACAATTGGAAAACATAATGACCAAACAAGGTTAGTCTGAGTGACACCTCTACTGATTGTCCGACAAAGAAACAATGTTTAAACTAGACTTAGTCACCTCTGAATTAGGCTTAGTCAGCAACATCTTTATTGATTGTCCAACAAAGAAACGATATGTAAACCAGACCTAGTGACCTTTCAATTTTACTCTGCTAAAGTGTTTATTTGGCATTTTAATAGATAACAAATCAAAACAGGTTAATATAATGATATTTGACAGCTTCTATGACCAATGTCCAGTTTCTCAGAGTATGTGCTGGTCAAAACCTTTAATCTACTGTACATATTTTGCAAATACAGGGATTTCAGGATCTCAGCTTGGGACCAATACTATGCAAAATCACAGATGAGTGTTCATTATTAGAGTAATCCCAACATGGTGAATTAGATGCTACCTGAGAAGGTATCTGGCATCACTGTAACTGATTGGCTGCACAGGAATGCTGGGATATCTAGAAAAGTCTTCTGGAACCTGGTATATTCCAGCTGGAAGGAAAAGAAAGTTTGTCATTTTAGCTATTAAAATTCTGCACAAATAGGCCAGCCTTGATAAATTTGTAATCTATTGACAAATTATGCATGGAGAAATAAAAAAATTTGGAAAATTATAAAAATTTCAATATAGATAATAAAATTAGAGATCTTCTTTCCCCAAGTTATAAATTTCTCAAACTAAACTCGATTGTAAGAAACATCATGATGTGGAACAGTTCTTGCAACATTCTTTATTATATTCAGTCAGTACAACATTCTTTATTATATTCAGTCAGTACAACATTCTTTATTATATTCAGTCAGTACAACGTTCTTTATTATATTCAGTCAGTACAACGTTCTTTATTATATTCAGTCAGTACAACATTCTTTATTATATTCAGTCAGTACAACATTCTTTATTATATTCAGTCAGTACAACATTCTTTATTATATTCAGTCAGTACAACGTTCTTTATTATATTCAGTCAGTACAACATTCTTTATTATATTCAGTCAGTACAACATTCTTTATTATATTCAGTCAGTACAACATTCTTTATTATATTCAGTCAGTACAACATTCTTTATTATATTCAGTCAATACAACATTCTTTATCATATTCAGTCAGTACAACATTCTTTATTATATTCAGTCAGTACTGAGAGTAGTTTTCAGTTATAACTGTTAATGGCTGTATGGAACTATATAGATTCACATGTCTACGTGGTATTTACTGTCTATTTTCTAAACCATAACAAATCCCCAAGCTGGACCCCGCCCCGCTGTCCAGCTGCCATATACATTTATCTAAACTAGTAGAATTGGGTTGGAAGGGTGGTGAAGTTCAATGAAAAATATCAATTGTAGATGTAATCATCCTGTAGATGTGAGATGTATACGTTTGTGAATTAATGTTTTTGTGAAAAGACTTACAAAGAGCAAAGTAATCAGGAGTCTTTGGGTCCCCCACCAGGCTGTATCGTACATGTGCAAACTGTACGGCCCAGTCTGGTAGCCACCAGGTATCAGGATAAACCTGTGACTGGTTCTGGCAATAGTCCAGTGGATCAGAGTATAAAATAACACCAGCTGCTCCCCGCAACTCTGCATTATGCACCTAACTCAACAAAATACAAAAAGTTATCATTAAAACTAACCTCAAGGATCAAGTAAGTAAGACGTCTGGCTTTTAAGTCATACAGGTGTGCAAAAATTGAATTAAAATTCATAACTTCTTAATTAGAAACCTTATCTGGATTCATATGGCATCAATAATGTTATACACATTAAAAGACAAAACATTATTATGACAGTTCTCAAGTCTGGCCACTTTTTAGTCAGATCTCAAGAGGTTTTATTACCTCAAGGCCTGCTCTTATTTACATTTCCTTTAAAACTCTTTTCTTTCTATATTGCTATGCATACTATCAAGCATCAAAACCACTTTACACAGTCAACCTTTCTATAACAATAAATACCGTTGTGGAATAATGATACTGAGACAATTAGGAAAGTAAAACAAGCACCAATCCAAATTTTGTCAATTGGTTGTTCATGCTAACAACAGCCAATCTAATAAGTTTGCTGGTGTAAATTGCCAATTATTAAGTACCTAACAATTAGTAAGATCATGGGAAAGACAGCACTATTGTTTTCTCAAGTTACCACAGACCTTAAATATACTCAACAACCTTACCCATCATGAATAAATGAAAGTGAGATGCATACATGTTAACCTCACAGCTGGGAGGAAATTTCCTCCTGAGATGAGAGGTGTCTCCTGTCCCTCCTGTCACTCATTGAGATCTCATGCATAATCTAAATTATTATTTAAAGAATTCCAGAACATACATTTTTCCATTTTTTTTCACACCTTGATTCCAATGTAGTATATTTACTGTAAAGACTTCCTGTGATCATGTGACTGTGAACTGACACTTTAATTGCTAATTTGACACTCAATAACCTAAAAGTAATCATTGGATTATATACTGTGTGATCATGTGACTGTGAACTGACACTTTAATTGCTAATTTGACACTCAATAACCTAAAAGTAATCATTGGATTATATACTGTGTGATCAGTAGTAATTCAGAAAGAATTAAAGACATAATGGAGTAAAGTTAGATTACTAAAGAGCTCAAGCAACATAAAACAATTAATACTACATGGAAGCTTTCAGCAGGGTCGGTTTGACATCAGTGTTTAAAGTTTTTCAAGATGGATTATACTATGTATGATCCAAAAATTATTAAAGAGATTAATGGATTGTGCTTGGATTATTCATTACTAAAGTGCACAAGTGGCATAAAACAGGTCAGTTAATTGGCATCGGTATTTGAAGTTTATCTAAGCGTGCACTATCCCCCAATGCTAAAACACCAAAATCTAAACAACCGAAATATCACACAAAATGGATGGAAACTGAAATTTCAGTGGTTGGAATCAAGTTCAAATGTACATGAATATGCATTCTACCATTCCTGTGAAGTAAATTTTAAGAAGAACTTTCCTAATTCAATCCAGATAGCACCAATCTTGAGCAGTTCTGGCAGGTAGTCAGCAACCTGAATCTACCTACAGTCAGGAAACAATTTAAACTTCTTAGTGGACTCAGAAGAGTTGTACTAACATTACCACATTCCAATGCAGACACTGAAAGGGCATTTTCTATTCTGAGGAAAATTCAGGCTGACTCCTGAGGAAACCTGGATCCAGTGATGATACATCATCTCCTAAGTGTTGAGATCAACTATGATGAGGACTGCCACAAATATAATCCAGGCAGTGATCTACTAAGAAAGACTAAAAATAATTGTGCTACAAATAGGGAGAGTATGAATGGCAACAAGTTACTCTTAAAGGACTGATGTGATGAGATGATATTTTAATTTAGAAAAAAACGAAATTTTTCAATAGCTGTCATTTTTGTCCATTTGCGTGCTAAAAATAGGATCAATCAAAGTCCTCCTGATTTGAAGCCAAATTGTGCAAATCTCCTCATCTGTCGTAAGCTGACCTCTCTGTTCTGATGTGATGAGATAATGTGCATATTTTAATTTTAGAAAAACCAAATTTTTCAATAGCTGTCATTTTTGTCCATTTGCATGCTAAAAATAGGATCAATCAAAATCCTCCTGATTTGAAGTCAAAACTCGTGACCAAATTGTGCAAATCTCCACATGTATGGAGATGACTAGGATGAAAATTTTAAGTCAAGAAGTTTCAACAGCAAGTGGCTGGACCAGTTCTTGTGGATGAGATATAACAAAATTTGAATGTGATGTTTTGGAGTGATGTGAAAGCACAAACAAAGGAACAATTGTGTCAGTTCAGGTGTTTGAAATTTTTGAATGTCAGTCCTTGACAACCATATTGGGTGTAACAAACACTAACAAGTACCAAACTCTGAATGAGCTCAGTCAGAATTTTAAAATTATTTATGGGAAATGCTTTGACATCATTAGAGAGAAGGTACGGTCTTCCATGTCTCTTGCTTGAAGATCTTCTATCACTATGTGATGAGACCCAAGGAAGGATCAAAATAATTGTTGTTGAAAAAAATAAAAAATAAAATTTAAAAAGATACCTTTCAAATATTACAGAATCTACTTTTTAGCAACACATTTTTTTCTTACATGCATCAATACATGTGCCTTCTTATATTGCATCAATAGATGTGCCTTTTCTGTGTTGATTATGCTAATTCAAAACCACTTTTAGTATCATGCTGGAAATTTGACATTCTAAAGCTCACACAGATGCAATGACCTCAACTTGCAGCTTTTCAAGTTGAAATATAAGACATACTGCAATAACAGTTGTTTACAGATGTGTTTCAGCAATGTATTAGTTTCATTACGGACTGAAATGACTAAGTATACATGACTAAACAACTGGATAAAATTAAATATGGTCACAATAGTGCCCCCCACCACACCCCTCACCCCATCACTGAAAATAAAATGTCCAACAGCATATCGAAAATCTTCCGGGCTTCTGGTATGCATGTATGTATTATGTAATGGGTTTAATGGCACATCAGCACAATCCTGGCTATACAGTGCTGAGTAAGTGTAGGTATCCCCCAAAAATGCATACAAAATAAAGGCATAAAAGGGTAAAATCCTTCAATTATGATGTCAAATTTTTATATAAATTGCATTTTTAAAAAAAGTTCAAGTCTTTCTCAGCTGGAACATCATCATGGAATGTATCCCAGGTCAAAAGGTTACCTCCCCTTACGACATGTAGGAAGGCATGTCAGGCCTATTCTAGAAAAGGGGAAATTCGTCCTTTATGGAAATGTATCCTTAATATGAAAGTTAAAAATGGTAATGAAATTGAGAAAATAGACTTTGAGTATATGTCCATTAGATGGATGTGTTTGCTATAGTAGGTTTGTATAAAGTCCATATATATACTAATAAAGGATCCCTACTCCAGAAATATTTAAATTTTTTGTATCAAATGCAATCTTCTTACACTCAGTTAGTCAGAGATGCAAGTCAGGTGTGTTATCACACCCTCAGCTTACACAGATTCATATAGATATGACTATGTACTTAATATTTGTTCAAAAATATATATCCTCTACACTTTATTCTACAAAAACTGCACTGTAAAATGAACTGTAGTGAAATAAACTAAAGATATGGAAAATGAACTGTAGTGTAATAGTCTAAGGATATGGAAAATGAACTGTAGTGTAATAGTCTAAGGATATGGAAAATGAACTGTAGTGTAATAGTCTAAGGATATGGAAAATGAACTGTAGTGTAATAGTCTAAGGATATGGAAAATGAACTGTAGTGTAATAGTCTAAGGATATGGAAAATGAACTGTAGTGTAATAGTCTAAGGATATTTAAATAAAAAAACATCAATTGGCTGTACTTGCATTTAAATTTATACAAAAATGTTTGGAGTACAGTGTGGCAAAAGAGATCCATGTCAGAACAGAATACACACCTCTAGTGGCTCTAAAATCTGCACTTAACCTTGTCCCATATATATTTGCATGTGAATATTTTTTTTAATGCATTAAAAACATTGAATTTTCCAGACCTATTGTTTCCACTAAATGAAAGAATATTTAACTATGTCCAAATTAAAATCATTTTTTGAACTATTTTGCCTATAAGATGACTTTGAAATCCACTAGAGAAATGAATCTACCATCTATACTCACGTATAAGCCAATACCAACTACAAACTGTATAGACCCAGATCTGCCATCGCATAATGCTCTGGGTCTATGCAGTTTGTAAGGACTAATCAGTAGAACAATCGACATAGATCCTGATCTGCTGGCACATTTTGCGATGGCAGATCAGGGTCTATGTTGTTTGCATTTTGACCCGGCTTATACGGAGTACATACAGTAAATAATGAATTAGTCAAGCAAAATAAATGTTATCAATACAGTTTATTTGAAAATGATGTAACTATGCAATAACTGAAGATCTCTTAAAATCACTGTCTATGGCAATGATGTATTTTATATGAAAACTAATTAGAAAACCAAAGTAACAAGCTCTAGAATATATGGTTGTAAAATGATGAGAAAGTCACAGAATAAAAATACAACACTCAGATCAGCAGAGGTGCAATAATGATAAAGATTTTATGGTCTAATGTAATAAATATACACATGTAGCACAGTTATTATCAGATAATGACAAAGCAGGACTGCTACAGGAGCTTCTGAAAAAGCCAATAAAATGTCGGTTATATTTGCCTTTCCTTAGGATTTGAAGCGAACGGTGTACACTCTGCAATCTGCACCATGATGAAGAGCATATACTCGCAGTATGCACCACTATGAATAGCATACACTGTGCAGTCCGTACTGCTGTGAACAGCATAGCTACACTCTGCAGTTAACACTGATATGAACAGTATACACTCTGCAGTCAACACTGCTATGAACAGTATACACTCTGGAGTCAACACTGCTATGAACAGTATACACTCTGCAGTCAGCATCACTGTTAACAGTGAACACTGCAATTTGTACTGCCATTTTTTCTGCTGTTGTATGCATGTTATACACAGGTAAATACTGTCTATAAATTATGCTTATTTTTGCAGATACATTAGCCATGAAAAGTTATCTCCCTTAACCTAGCCACCAGGTATAAAACATGTAAGGTAGGACTATGCCCTAATTGTTTATATTGGCATGTAACTGTATTTATAAATTTGCCATTGATTTTAATTCTAATGGAAATTTTGTCATCTGGGAATATGCTCAAACATGCAATGTGGTTTTTACCAATTCTGTACATTTTTAAATAAAATATCTCTGCATGGTTGGTATTTATGATGTATTCATGATGTACTGAAAACTGGTATTGTCGACAGATTCTATTTCTCACATAATAAAAAATACTGATTTTATTTGACCAAAACACGGAACAGTGTCAATAAATGTCTCTGAAATACATTTGGATGCCTCAGTCATTGTACCTATCCTTTACATGATGTTATGATGTCTTTTGTTATGTCATGAGGCGTTAATACATATGATAATTAAGATATTGGTATATTAACGTAAATAACACAGTAGTCATGTGATAAAACTATTTATTTGTAGCAATAAATGCTGAAACAACCAGATGGCTAGTTGACAATAAGCAACCAGTTGTTAACAATAAAATTGGCAGTCAATTAGTTAGACCCCCCACACACACACACACACCTTCCTTTTTGGCTTTGCATCACTATTTGAAGTCACCATACTTGTCTAAACATAGAAAGACATATTAATTTATTAAACTGAGCTCACTAATTAGCAGGACTGTAACATTTACAGCAAAAAAAACGTTTTGACAAATAGTGCATGAAGTTATCTTACTGTATGTACATGTCGGTGTACCTGATGAAAATGAACTTCATTAGCATGAAAAATTGTGACTAAACAGGAACTTTCCATATATTATTCATGCTGAAGAAGTGTAGTCCAAGTTTCCTCAAACTACACAAATACATGTGTTTATTAAGAACATGCTATACTTTGGTTGACATTTGACTTGCAAGTTGTACAATCATCTGGGACTGACAAATTAAAAATGTTCTAAAATTCTAGATTTCTGTATTATTGTCAACAAATTTTACCCAGCTTTTAGTGTCATAAACTGTAAGACTTTCCTTCAGCAATTAGATTAGAGCTCCTCCAAGTTTGAAAAATCTAATTTCTAGTGTGAGCTGCATGACATTCATGGAATTGCCATACACTGGATTTGAAGCAGGGATCATCTCAAGGTATACTTGTTGAAACCAGGAGTTGACTAACAATGTAAGCTGAACAGGAAAAAAAGTTACTTTTTCTAATTTTTATTTTTATTTTGACAGATTAGCTTTAGATATATATTTAGTAATTATGGCTGTGCATTGAAGCTTTGCAGCTGAAATTATCTATTACAAAAACATTTTGAAATCTTCCCCGTCTACAGTGTGTAACTAGTAGCCAAACTTTAATTGTCACCATGAGTATACATTTTTCCAGTACACTTTGACAATGAAGTTATGACAGATGTTTTGTTGTTACAGATTGCTCCATACTCAGAATAAGGTTTTAGGCATATGTTTCTGAGACTGTGCTCAGCCTGACAGGATTTGCTGGGAGAAGGGGAGGAGTGTGAATTTTTACATTATACAGGTAGAGTACATGCAAATGGTCAGAGATTAATAATGGAAGGATGTCTCTTTGTCAAATGGAAAACGAAAGAAATTTACAGTTTGACTGAAAATTTAATAACTTTTTAAAACCATTTCAGTGCCAAATAACTTCAGAAAAATTTGGAAATTTGCATATGGTGTTATACTCAGTACCACATTTCAGAGACCCACTGATTAAAAGAATCCCATTTTTACATTGTTAATATTTAGAACTTTTGTATTGACTGTACCAGTACCAGTATGTATCATAGATGGGAATGAATCTCACATTGTTTTATCTGAAAAAAAAGTATGATGGCACTGTAAAAACAGTGTCTATAAACACTGTAAAAATAGTGTTTATAAACACTGTAAAAATAGTGTCTATAAACACTGTAAAAATAGTGTCTATATTGATTAAACACTTCTGAGAATCAGACTGAGCTGCATATTCTTGTGTATAATCTAAAAATCAGATTTTAGTTAAAAATGGCTGTATTCTAGAAATTTAGGGAAGAAATTCACCCCACCATTTGAAATAATTGTCCTTGAAGGGACTGACACTCTACAGTCTGAGAAGACCATTTCTTCTTTTTAACTGCCGAGTGTTGAAACAATCTCTGATATTCTTGAGCAAAAAGATTTTTAAGTTAGTCACTGTGGCAGCCATATTGTATGTAAGACTGGCACCATTTTCATTTAGGCCAAAGTAGACACCATTAGAAGACTTTTGGTGAAACCTTATGTTGATATGACCATTCATTCAGGAGATTTTCAATATGTTCATTGTGAGTCATATTTGAGGTCAGATGCTCAATCAGGACCAACTATAAACCATAACTAGTCTTCTGGTCAAAAAACCCATGCTGATATGACTTTCTGTCTAGGAGGATTAGCAGTAACAAGATTTTCAAGATGGTTGTCATGGTGGCCATACTGGAATGTCAAATCGGCACAATTTTCATTTAGCACCAACTAGATATCACAAGAAGTCTTCTGGTCAAAAAACCCATGCTGATATGACTTTCTGTCGAGGAGGAGTAGCAATAAGATTTTCAAGATGGTTGTCATGGTGGCCATACTGGAATGCCAGATCGGCATAATTTTCATTTAGCACCAACTAGATATCACAAGAAGTCTTCTGTTGAAAACCCAATGCTGATATGACTTTCTATCTAAGAGGAGTAGCAATAAGATTTTCAAGATGGCCACGGCGGTGGCCTTACTGGATATCAGATTGGCACAATTTTTATTTTAGACCAACCAGACACATCAGAAATCTTTTGGTGAAAACCCCATGCTGATGTGACTTTCTGTTCAAGTGTAGCAATAGCAAGGTTTTATCAAGATGGCTGCTGTGGCAGCCATATTGGATGTCATATCAGCTCCATTTTCATTGAGAACCATGTAGGCATCATAAGAAGTCTTCTGGAGACCCCAGTTTGATATGACTTTCCATTCTGGATAAGTAGCAATAACAAGATTTTTAAGATGGCTGCCACTGTGGCCATATTGGATGTCAGATCATCACTATTTTCATTTAAGACCAACTAGACATCATACAAAGTCTATTAGTGAAAACCCCATGTTGATATGACCATCCATTCAAAAGGACTAGCAAAACAAGATTTTCAAGATAGCAGCTGTGGCAGCCATTGTGGCTGTTTGAGTGTAACCATTTTCATTTAGGACCAATTAGACATCAGTCTTCTAGTAAAAACCCCATGTTAATGTGACTTTCCATTCAGGAAAAGAAGCAATAACAAGATTTTGAAGATGGTTGTTGTGGTGGCCATGTTGGACATCAGATTGTCACCATTTTCATTTAGGACCAACTAAACAACATAAGAAGTCTTTTAGTGAAACGCCACATTGATATGACCATCCATTCAGGAGGAGTAGTGATAACAAGATTTTAAAGATGGCTGCTGTGGTGGCCATATTGGGTGCCCATGCAGAACCATTTGCATTTAAGACCAGCTATATATCATAAGAAGCCTTCTCGTGAAACCCCATGTCAATATGACTTTCCATTGAAGCTATAACAAGATTTTGAAGATGGCTGCCATGGCAGGCATATTGGACATCAGATTGGCACCATTTTCATTGAATACCAGCTATACATCATAAAAACTCTTCTAGTGGAAACTCCATGTTGATATTCAGGATAAGTAGTGATAACAAGAGTTTCAAGATGGCTGGAGTGGTGGCCATATTGGATGTCTGAGCAGTGTGATTTTCATTTAAGACCAACTAGACATCATAAGTCTTTGAGGGAGCCCCCCCCCCCCCCCCACATGTTGATATACTATCCATTCTGGCGCAGTAGCGATAACAACATTTTCAAGCTGGCTGCCATGGTGGTCATATTGGAAGTCTAGGTGGCACCATTTTCATTTAGGCCCAAGTGGACATCATAAGAAGTGTTCTGGTGAAAACAAAATGTTGATATGACTTTCTGTTCAGGAGGAGTGGCAATAACAAGATTTTAAAGATGGCTGCCATGGTGGCCATATTGGACATTTGATTAGCACCATTTTCATTTAGGGCCATCAATACATCGTATGAAGTCATTGAGTGAAAACCCCATGTTGATATGACCATCCATTCAGGATGAGTAGCGATCACAAGATTTCCAAGATGGCTGCTGCAGCATGATTTTCATTAGGACCAACCAGACCTTGGGATGAATGTGTGTGTGTAAAGTTTCATGGGAATCCTCCAAGTAGTTTAGGAGGAGTAGTGCCAATGGATGGACAAATGTCAGAAGACAGACATCAGATGACAGACCATGGACAACAGTCCATCCCATAAGCTCTTCTGGTCTATGACTAGTAGAGCTAAAATGGGGAGAGTTTTCTAAATATAGTAGGGATTTTTCAATGAAATAAAGGTGGACTTGTAAATTTTCACACATTTCATGGACATTTTGGTGTGATTTTTTTGAGAAATTAGTATGAATTCCACAATCATGCATCCTAAAATAGGCCCTGTTTAAAGCATGTATGAAGTGAGTAAATGGGGAAGATTATGAGATCATGAAATATCAGTCGTTTTGCCAGTACACTGTACAGAACAAACATAATGTAAATCCCAGGTTTCATAATCTATGATAAAACAACACATAATTTTTAAAGATTCAAAAATATTTATTGATATAATTTACATACAAAATAACACAGGAGTTTAGGTAATGTAAGAACTATCAATTTGCATGATTACCATATATACTCGCATATAAGCCAATACCAACTGCAAACTGCATAGACCCAGATCTGCCATCGCATAATGCGCTGGCAGATCTGGGTCTTTGCAGTTTGTAAGGACTAATCAGTAGAACAAACAACATGGACTCCGATCTGCCGGCACATTATGCGATGGCAGATCAGGGTCTATGTTGTTTGCATTTGGACCCAGTTTATACGCAAGTATATATGGCATATGTCAACTGATATAAAATTTTTGTGAATTCAGTTTTTTCCCTGAATTCACAAACTATTATGATCATTCAAATTTTTTGATTACCATACCGTCATATTAAGATTATGTTATAATCAAGGTTTTTATTTTCACCATGGTTGATCTATCTATACTTGTCTGATAAATCAGACCCCAAACCTTGCATGACACGTTGGTGGTTACCTGCGCATCCAACTACCCATTTACCAACCAAATAGTAATTACCCATGTACATATTGTGCCATTCGTATAATACATGCTATAACCCAAATTTTTGGAGTAAAATATGTTTCTTTGATGATACTTACCTGATCATAATACATTGGGAGTACAGTCACTGCCTCTCAAATCCAGCCATCCTGAGCATGTTTTTATCAACATAAGTGCTAAAAGCCGTATTCCACCTGGGTGGAAGTCAGACAATAGTGATCTCCCCTTGGATACAGGAAAGGCACCAAATCCCGTCCACACTTCAGTTACTACTGGAGTGGATATACAGGCTCTGTCAGGTTTTAAAATACAAATCCAGAGAGACTGGGAAGGTTATGGTCTGGTAAGCATTACTGAAGAAATATATTATAATTCAAAACTTGGTTTCTTCTTCAAATACCTTACTTAATCATAACACATTAGGAGAATAGGTATGAGGTGGAGTAAGTTACATTCCCTTACCCCAGAAAAGGCCCAGTCTGTGGTCCCCTAATATATATGAAGCAGCTTCAAATCTGGTGAGAGATAGGTATGACTGAACATGACTTGTAGGAAAAAACTGTCTCCAACAAATCCTGCAGAAGTTGAGTGGCCATGTCATTGTGAAGCTACTGTATGACCAAGAAGGTAGCCTGATATGCTACAGGTCCCACCAGGTCAAACTAACCCCTTTAGGATGAAAGGTCTCTGAGGTAAAGGCTAGAGAAAGTCATCTCTGCCCTCCATACCATGGCTTAGATAAAAATATGTTAGGGAACAGTATCACTCAAATGTTATGCTAGTGACAACGGCTTGAAGCACTCGGAGAAAACTCTTGACTTTCTTTCATATCTTTTCAAAGTTGAGGGGTTTTTTCTCTGAAGGATTCTTTCCATCACTTGTTCTGAAAACTGTTTTCACTGAGGGCTTGCTTTATTTAAGCCAGGCGTGCAGCTTCAACAGTTTTGGTTCAGATTAAACACCTGTATTAGCAGTTACTTGAGTAGGTGAGGAAAGACCAAGATTTTCTAGGGCATTTCAGCTGTCGAGTTTAATAGATTGTTTATCTATGATTTTTCCCACTTGAGGGGCACAATCAGGACCAGAAGGCACTCTGATTCCCTCACTTTCTGCAAGACTTTACGGATCAGAGAAGTTGGGAGGAAGGTGTATCCATCTAGACCATTCAGATTCGTCTGAATACAAAGGGGTAAACAGACCTATCAGTTTGAATTAGCTGATTCCATTGGGAAAGTGAATCTACTAGCACAATGAGTCTGACCAGGATGTGGCTGACATGGATGCGGATTTGTTGATGATGTCACCACCTGAGAAAATCCCAAACCAGAATGCTGAGGCCTGTGGATTTTGTTCCAACTTTGCTTGTTGATGTAATTTACCACAGTGGATTTGTTGCAGAGGATGAGACAGCATCTCCTGCCTTTATTTAAATGCATGCACTACAAACTTCATCTCCAGGAGACTGATATGTAATGAATGCTCCTGAATGAGCCACAACTCACTGACATCCCAAAACAAGAGCAGCAGGTGGGCATCCCAGCCTGCCATGCTTGCATCTATGCAGACTGTAATTCCCAAGGACAAAATCTGCAAGGAAATACCCTCATAAGCCAGATGAAGTTCTCCCACTTGCTGAGATGGGACCTCATGTATCCTGAAACTGGGACATGAGAATCATCTGCAATGGTCTCATAACAGGTGACCCAAGATGACGAAATCTGCTGTCGCATTGAGGAAACCCAACAGGCAAAGTAATGTCCAGGCTGAGATGCAATTTCTTGAAACAATAGTAGACACTGTCAAGGTGATTTCAAGAAACATTCCTGAGGGAGACAGACCCTGTTCACATGTGTTATAACTTCATACCCAAGTGTGTAAAATGATGGGATGGGATTGTATTGGATTTGTCCTAGTTGACAAGGAAGATAAGGCATAGCTGAAGTGAAACAAGGGATTTCATCTCTTGATCTAGAATATAACTTACCTGGTGCTTTTGCAGATTGTCATCCAGGTGGTTGGAAGTCATAGACATGGATGTGTCTCTGAACTGGAACATGACTCTGTCCATAATTCTTGAGAAGTCCCAGAGACTGATGTTCAGACCAACAACAAAAAAATGTCCCTTGAAGGGACTGATGCTCTACTGGGCAAAAAGAATTTCCAGGAATTCAAGATAAAACCTGAGTGTTGAAACCATCTCTGATATTCTTCAGTTATAAAAAGATTTTCAAAATTAGCTGCTGTGGTGCAGATATTGGATGTCAGCTTGGCACCGTTTTCATTTAGGACCAAGAAGACATCATAAGAAGTCTTTTGGTGAAAACCCCATGCCATAATAATCATTCATTCAGTGTTAGTAGTGACAGCAAGATTTTTAAGACAGTTGTCATGTGAGCCATATTGGATGTATGACTGGCACCATTATCATTTAGGACCAACTATGTACCATAAGAAGCCTATTGGTGAAAACCCTATGTTGATATAGCCATCCATTTAGGACCAAGCAGACACCATAAGAACTCTTCTGATGAAAACCCCATGTCAAAATGACTTTCCATTTAAGAGGAGTAAAAAAACAATTTTCAAGATAGCCCATTATTGGACGTCAGATCAGCACCATTTTAATATGATATGAACAAAACATTGTAAGAAGTCTTTTAGTGAAATCCAATGCTGATATGTGCGTTCATTCAGGAGAAGTAGTGATAACAAGATTTTCCAGATGGCCACTGTGGCAGCCATATTAGACATCAGATTGGCACCATTTTCATCTAGGACTAACTAGACATCATAAGAAGTTTTCTGGTGAAAAGACCATGTCAATATGACTTTCCATTGAGGAGGAGTAGTGATAACAAGATTTTCAAGATGGCCACTGTGGTGGCCATATTGGACCTCACATTGACACCATTTTAATTTATGACCAACTAGATATCAAAAGAAGTCTTTTGATGAAAACCCAATGTCAATATGACTTTCCATTCAGGAGGAGTAGTGATAACAAGATTTTCAAGATGGCTGTTGTGGCAGCCATACTGGACATCAGATCGGCACCATTTTCATTCAGGATTAACTAGACATCATAAGAAGTCTTTTAGTGAAATCCTTATGTTCATATGACCATCCATTCAGGAGGAGTAGCAATAACAAGATTTTCAAGATGGCCTCAAGATGCCCCCTGTGTGGCAGCCATATTGGATGTCAGATTGGCACCATTTTCATTTAAGACCAATAGGACATCATAAGATCATAAGAAGTCTTTTGGTGAAAACCCCATGTTAATACATGTATGACTTTCTGCTCAGGTGGAGTTGTGACAAGATTTTCAAGATGGCTGCTGTGATGGCCATATTGGATGTCAGATCAGCACTATTTTCATTTTTTAGGACCAACTAGACATCTTAAGAAGTCTTTTAGTGCAAACCCGATGTTGATATGACCATCCATTCAGGAGGAATAGCAATAACAAGATTTTCAAGATGACCTCAAGATGGTTCCTATGTGGTGGCCATATTGGATGTCAGATTGGCACAATTTTCATTTGGGACCAACCAGACATCATAAGTCTTTTACTGAAAACCCCATGTTGATATGACCATCCATTCAGGTGGAGTAGCAAAAACAAGATTTTCAAGATGGCTGCCATGGTGGCCATACTGGATGTCAGATCAACACCATTTTCATTTAGGACCAACAAGACATCATAAGAAGTCTTTTAGTGAAAACTCCATGTTGATATGACCATCCATTCAGGAGAAGTAGCGATAACAAAATTTTCAAGATGGCCACTGTGGCAGCCATATTGGATTTTCGAGCAGCACCATTTTCATTTAAGACTAACTAGACTAAGGGATAAATGTGCATGTAAAGTTTCATGGCAATCCTCCAAGTAGTTTAAGAAAAGTAGCGACAACAAACTGGTTCTAACGGACGGATGATGGATGACAGTCAATGGACGTTGGACAAAACACCATCCCATAAGCTCTTCTGGTCTATGACCAGTAGAGCTAAAAAGGAGTGCCCTGAATTGGTATACCATATCCCTGAATGCAAAATTTCCCTCCTGAATAGTGTTGAGAACCAGTCTCAGTGTCTCCATTCATAATCATGGTTGAGAAAGCTTAGATCTATGACTGGCCAAAGCGTGCCATTGGTCTTTGGTACCAAAAACATTCAGCAGTAATAGCCCAGTAAGTTTATGTTTTGATCAATCTCTACTGCCCTTTTTGTGAGGAGACTGTCTATATCTTACTGCAGAATGTCAGCTCTGAATGTGTCTATTGGGACACCTGTAGCAAAGGACGACCTTGACAATGGGGGGGGTAACTCTGATCATGATCTGGAGACCTTCCAAGATGATTGGTAATACACACAGATAGTTGGGGCAAAGTCTTTCCCATTCTGAGGCACAGTGTTTGAGCCTTCTCGCCATCAGGATGTGTGAAAAGAGTGGTGTGAGCATGGCATCATTTTCTGAAGGATGGAGGCAGATGGTGAGAGAAACTGGGATGGAATCAATCCTTATCTCCCCACTTTGTCCTCAGTGGCCCCTGGAAACTATGTGGTCTGAGAAAAGGGCTTGTAGGATTGTTTCCCCATTTGGCATGCCCTAGGGTGGGGGTACTTCCTGTTTCTCTGGTCTCTACTCAAAAATGAGGGCTGAGCTCAAGGACATGGGGCCTGTGTAAAGTTGCCTCTTTGGCAGCCTCTTTCCAAAATTTCTCTTCATAACCATCAAAAATCTGGGGAGACAACAGTAGCTTTCATCTATGTTTGGCTTTATGGTCTTCCTTAAGGAAGACAGATGTGGAGAGAAAGGCATCCCTTTCTGCAATCTGTTAGTTCACTGATGCTGATATAAAATCGACAAGCATATGCTGTGCTGCTCTGTTCCGAACATGCACCATCCATGAGATTGACTCTCAAGCAAGAACAATGGGATTCTTGACAGCTGAGGCTAGGCTGTGTTCAGATTTCTGAAATATATAAATGTATAACAAGTTGAACATGGATCCTATTGCAATGACATTCTGAACCAAGTTACTGTGTGTCAAGAAAGGACTTTCGGTCCATATGAACTGATGCAGGTTTAGGCATTCCCAGGCTTGCAACATTTGTGTCTATCAATGAAACCTCAGTTTGAAAATCACGTGTATATATCTTATAGAAAACCTTGCTAAAATTTGATGGAAGTTGTTGCTTTGAAAAAAAAGGTCTATTTACACTTGGGTCTTGAAGCTGCCTCTCTAAACAATCTAATAAATCAGTGACTCGACCAGACTGTGGTAGCTGTTTGAATGTCAGCTGTCTTCCTTGGCCAATAGATCAATGGATACAGGAATTTTGAAAGTTGCCAATGATAGCATAGGAGGAGGCAGACAAAACTCAGTTGGCAGAAGCTAGAAGACTTCTTAAATTGATGCACAGAAAGCTGAGTCCTCTCTGGATATCATCAGATCCAGTAGGAAGACGGTCCTCAAACACAGAAGAATGGGGTGACATGAATGCTTCCTGTGATGTCAAAACTGGCAAAGCTGACCTAGAAACACAATGAACAAGACTGGGAGTCTGGCAAAGTTGCATCACTGTTATCTTCAGACATTCATCGAGTGAATTGTTGATGGTCTGGGAATGATACAGAGTAACTGGAACTGGAGCGTTGCTATAGACAGTGCTGAGTCAAGACAATGCTGGGGCTTGTGATGGAGCTGTCTGTTGTCAGTACACAATACTTCTGGAAGAATGGTACTAGATAGAGGCCATTCACTCGTCAATGCTGGTGCCATGAATACATGAAGTCAGAGTCAAAGCCAGTGCTGGGACTAGCAATTCTGGATGCATATGTCACAGGAACGACCTGAATTGTACCCCACGCAGCTGAAACAGCTAGCATGGTTATCTTCCCTCAGATTAAAAATTCTGCATCCGGTGTACTTTGTCCTGTCCATTGTGTTGACATCAGTAATTATAGATTCTTGCCCAATGTGTTGACATCTGTAATTATATATAGCAAAACAGAAATAATTACATGAATGACTTTACGGCATGTAATACTATACAATTACTTGACAGAATTCATAAACCACATCAAGTATTGAGTTGAAATGAAGTACTATAGACCTTAGGACAGGTAATTAAAATGGCACTGACATATATATCATAACATGAAGTTAGATGAATAAAGTGCAAATTCTTCACCTATTTCAGAGTAGAAATGGACAAAAATATAGCTGTAGTATACTTCCCTGTGTGAGGGAGCTGTGGTGGCTCAGTGATTAGCATGCCGGACTCATGACCAAAAGGGTGTGGGTTTGAATCCTGCCATCAGACCAGCCTGGGTCAGCTACTGTGGTGTGTCCTTGAGCAATGCACTTTACTCCATTTTCCTCAGCACTAAAGAACCTACTTGTGTTGCTGTGCCATAGAACATCAAACCAAACCAAACATCCCTGTGTGAGATAGCTCCTTAGAATCACCTGAATGGTGCAAAGGCTCAAGTGGAAATAGTTTTTCCAGGTCTCCATACTTCCTAGCACGAGGTAGTAAACAAAGTATGGACAGGATTTGGCACCTAAGAGAGATCACTCTTGTCTGACTTCCATCTTGGTGGGCAAATGACTTTTAACATTTTTGTCACTAAAAACAAGCTTTACAGGGCTAGATTTGCAAGGTAGTGGATCTACCCCTAATATATTATGATCAGGTAACATATTTATAACAAAAAAATACATCATCTTTATCATCATCATCATCATCATCATCAACAACAACAACAATTCCATAATGATATCACAGCAAACCAGAGCTTACTTATCCCAAATGTAACACCAAAGCCAGTACAACTAAACAGTCATTCCAAAATAAATCAATACAAAAGTACAAAAGCACCATCATTTCTCCTTTCAACTGACATTGAATTAATAAATTCTTACACATCAATTAGTTCCCATTGCATAATAACACAGCTATTACCTGACTGTAATCTCGTCAAATTGTACAAAATCAACACAATATCATTGGTCAATAAATGTTATACAAGTAGCCTTTGCTACATCTACAATCACCATAATATTATTGGTCAATAAATGTCATTTGAGTAGCCTTTGCTACATCTACAATCACCATAATATTATTGGTCAATAAATGTCATTTGAGTAGCCTTTGCTACATCTACAATCACCATAATATTACTGGTCAATAAATGTTATACAAGTAGCCTTTGCTACATCTACAATCACCATAATATTATTGGTCAATAAATGTTATACAAGTAGCCTTTGCTACATATACAATCACCATAATATTATTGGTCAATAAATGTTATACAAGTAGCCTTTGCTACATCCACAATCACCATAATATTACTGGTCAATAAATGTTATACAAGTAGCCTTTGCTACATCCACAATCACCATAATATTATTGGTCAATAAATGTTATACAAGTAGCCTTTGCTACATCCACAATCACCATAATATTATTGGTCAATAAATGTTATACTAGTAGCCTTTGCTACATCTACAATCACCATAATATTATTGGTCAATAAATGTTATACAAGTAGCCTTTGCTACATCTACAATCACCATAATATTATTGGTCAATAAATGTTATACAAGTAGCCTTTGCTACATCCACAACCAGCTTAATGCTTTCTCCAACTTATTTATTCACTGTTTCATTCATATCTATGAGTGTTTAAATTTAACTGTTTCATCAGATGCAATAAATTTGAAATTAGGCTTTTCTGACATCTGTTGATGGCATGTACACTATAATATCTCACTATTTATGTCTCTCTTTACAGCCTGATAGCTACTATAATACAATATATCACTATTTATCTCTCTCTTTACAATCTGATCACTACTATACTATAATATATCACTATTTATGTCTCTCATTACAGCCTGATAGCTACTAAACTATAATATATTGCTATTTATTTCTCTCATTAGACATGGATAGCCACTATATCACTATTTATCTCTCTCATTACAGCCTGATATTTACTATACTATAATATATTGCTATTTATTTCTTTCTTTACAGCCTGGTAGCTACTATAATACAATATATTGCTATTTATCTCTCTCTTTACAGCCTGATAGCTACTATAATACAATATATCGCTATTTATCTCTCTCTTTACAGCCTGATTGCTACTATACTATAATATATTGCTATTTATCTCTCTCTTTACAGCCTGATAGCTACTATATTATAATATATTGCTATTTATCTCTCTCTTTACAGCCTGATTGCTACTATACTATAATATATTGCTATTTATCTCTCTCATTACAGCCTGATTGCTACTATACTATAATATATTGCTATTTATCTCTCTCATTACAGCCTGATAGCTACTGTAATACAATATATCACTATTTATATCTCTCTTTACAATCTGATAGCTACTATACTATAATATATTGCAATTTATTTCTCTTATTAGAGATGGATAGCCACTATATCACTATTTATCTCTCTCATTACAGCCTGATAGCTACTATACTATAATATATTGCTATTTATTTCTCTCTTTACAGCCTGATAGCTACTATAATACAATATATTGCTATTTATCTATCTCTTTACAGCCTGATAGCTACTATAATACAATATATTGCTATTTATCTCTCTCTTTACAGCCTGATAGCTACTATAATACAATATATCACTATTTATCTCTCTCTTTACAGCCTGATAGCTACTATAATACAATATATCACTATTTATCTCTCTCTTTACAGCCTGATTGCTACTATAATACAATATATAACTATTTATCTCTCTCATTACAGCCTGATAGCTACTATATTATAATATATTGCTATTTATCTCTCTCATTACAGCCTGAGAGCTACTATAATACAATATATCGCTATTTATCTCTCTCTTTACATCCTGATAACTACTATACTATAATATATCGCTATTTATCTCTCTCTTTACAGCCTGACAGCTACTATGCTATATCGCTAAATATCTCTCTCATTACAGCCTGATAGCTACTATACTATATCGCTATTTATCTCTCTCATTACAGCCTGATAGCTACTATTTTAGTTATGAACTTTTTCTTCCTTGAAAAGTAGATTTTACAGCAAATTCTTAGCAGTATTTTTTTGAAGATACATATTTTATATCAACATTTATGGAATGACCAAACTAGAGTTACAATATATTTGTTCATTTTTGTTGAACAATCCTGCTTGAAAATCTCTCTGTCTTCATCTTTAATTAGGTTTTAAATGTGCATCTTTGGTTAATAGTCATTGATTACACCAATGTATTCATGCAAAAAATTGGTTTGTACTACCTTACTAGCTGGATGAATCTTGCCATATCTAATGATTAGAAGAGAACCATTGACGGAAATGTTTTGCACCTTCAATTCTTCAAAATCGTCTGAGCGACCATAGTGGGCATATATAACATTGGTCTGAAAAATGAAAATACAAAATTGTAATTACTAAAATTAGAAGACTGCATGCTAATATTGAATCTAACTCAAGATTGAGGGTTTTCCTATGCACAAGTATGAGCTTGTTACATTCAAGATGGCCAATGATTTGAAATAAATAAATAAATTATTTTTTCTTGTATATTTATTTATGTATAAATATATAAATTGATATAAAATTTATAGGATTAAAATTACAAGGTGTAGATGCAGGTCTAGATGTCAACATAGACAAAATAAAAACTAAAATGAGCTATTTAGACTAAAGTCTTGATCTGCCAGATTAACTAATTGATTTATTTAATTATTAGGGTTTTTGCTTATTTATATGTAAAACCTAATAACTAATCAATCAATCGATCGATCAATCTGGCAGATCAAGACTTTGGTTCAAATATTCCTGTTGGTTTTTATTTGGCCTTCATACTAACCTCTCAACCTTTATCTGCACCATATAATTTTAAAAGGAGTCTGTAGTTTGCATATTTGCAAAGATCAGAAGATGCTTCTTATCATATTTGCATATCTAAGTTGGCAGGGAAACTTAAAAACTAGAGGTCTGCAACAAAGCAGCATAATCACTACCTATCCATCGGTACACAAATATGCTTAATTGTCCCAGCCCACCAGTGCAACACATGCAGTCACATTAAAACAGTACCAGATTTGTACCAATATGCTGAATTGTCACAGCCTACCAGTGCAACACATGCAGTCACATTAAAACAGTACCAGATTTGTACCAATATGCTTAATTGTCCCAGCCCACTAGTGCAACACATGCAGTCACATTACAACAGTACCAGATTTGTATCAATATGCTTAATTGTCCCAGCCCACCAGTGCAACACATGCAGTCACATTACAACAGTACCAGATTTGTACCAATATGCTTAATTGTCCCAGCCCACCAGTGCAACACATGCAGTCACATTAAAACAGTACCAGATTTGTACCAATATGCTTAATTGTCCCAGCCCACCATTGCAGCACATGCAGTCACATTACAACAGTACCAGATTTGTACCAATATGCTTAATTGTCCCAGCCCACCAGTGCAGCACATGCAGTCATATTTAAACAGTACCAAATTTGTACCAATATGCTGAATTGTCCCAGCCCACTAGTGCAACACATGCTGTCATATTTAAACAGTACCAAATTTGTACCAATATACTTAGTTGTCCCAGCCCACCAGTGCAACACATGCTGTCATATTTAAACAGTACCAAATTTGTACCAATATGCTTAGTTGTCCCAGCCCACCAGTGCAGCACATGCTGTCATATTTAAACAGTACCAAATTTGTACCAATATACTTAGTTGTCCCAGTCCACCAGTGCAGCACATGCAGTCATATTTAAACAGTACCAAATTTGTACCAATATGCTTAGTTGTCCCAGCCCACCAGTGCAGCACATGCAGTCATATTTAAACAGTACCAAATTTGTACCAATATACTTAGTTGTCCCAGCCCACCAGTGCAGCACATGCTGTCATATTTAAACAGTACCAAATTTGTACCAATATACTTTGTTGTCCCAGCCCACCAGTGCAGCACATGCAGTCATATTAAAACAGTACCAAATTTGAACCAATATGCTGAATTGTCCCAGCCCACCAGTGCAGCACATTCAGTCACATTACAACAGTACCAAATTTGTACAATTATGCTGAATTGTCCCAGGCCACCAGTGCAGCACATGAAATCACATTAAAACAGTACCAAATTTGTACCAATATGCTGAATTTTCCCAACCCAACAGTGAAGCACATGAAATCACATTAAAACAGTACTAAATTTGTACCAATATTCTGAATTGTCCCAGCCCACCAGTGAGGCACATGAAATCACATTAAAACAGTACCAAATTTGTACAGTGAAACCCCGCTATAATGCGAATTCGGATATAATGCGATCGTGGCGTGGCTCCCAAAATTTCATACATTCATTCGCACATGAAATTTTTTTTTCTTCAAAGTACAAGAAATAGTGTATCAAATGTGTATATTATAGTATCATTTTTGGGAAGAGATCGCGTATGGATTCGAGTATAATACGTTTGTGGCGTGGTTCCTGAAATTTTCTATACATGTACCTGTATTTTTCTCGTACACAGAAAAAAAAAATATTTTTTTTAAGTACGAGAAATAGTGTATAAAAAGTTTATTATCATTTTGGGGAAGAGATCACGTATGAATTCGATCGTGGCGTGGCTTCTGAAATTTAACAATTTCACCAATTTCTTGAAGTGTTATGCCAAAATAAACATTATCGGTAATGCTAATTATTACTGATCCATGAGTAAAGCCAGTAAGTCTTCTTTGTGTTTGTCTTCAATTCATTCTTTATACAATCATTGCTCAAACAATAGCCGACATGTTTTTCTTCTTTAACTGCATACACAACCGATCATCAGACAATGTGGTGGTTGATAAAAGATTCTCATGATTTAATAAACATCAAGAAATGTAAGCCGCCAACACATGTGCTGGACTTCAATTCATCCTGTAACAACCAAGCGCCAGACAATGCGGTGGTTGATCAAAGATTGTCATATGTGGGTGCTTATGTAGAGACTGAGCTTGGGCGGCGAGATCAAAGATTGTCATATGTGGGTGCTTATGTAGAGACTGAGCTTGGGCGGCAAGATCAAAGATTGTCATATGTGGGTGCTTATATAGAGACTGAGCTTGGGCGGCAAGATCACAGGGAGTTCAAATAACCACTCTCTGTTACTTGGCATTGAACAAGGATCAAACTCGTGGCTCAATCAAAGGGTTGTCATGTGGGAAAACAAAGACGGATCGATATCAGATAGTAAACGGCGTTGCTACCCTATTCATGATCTATATTAGACGTGTATACGTTGTTCTCTTAATACAGTAAAAGATAGTAAAACCCCGCAATAACGCGACCCCACTTTTTCCGCGATCGAATTTTATGGACCCCAAATATCACGTTATAGCGGGGTTTCACTGTACCAATATGCTGAATTGTCCCAGCCCACCAGTGCAGCACATGCAGTCATATTAAAACAGTATCAAATTTGTATCAATATGCTTAATTGTCCCAGTCCACCAGTGAAACACATGCAGTCACATTAAAACAGTACCAAATTTGTACCAATCTTTTAAATCTTGGTAGTACGAGTGTCCCCAATTGACTGTTTTAGAAGGCTGATATTCTGAAGCCTGGAGTTACAGGTTCAAATTCAAACAGTGCCAGTGTGTCCTTCTACATACCAGAAATAGCTCAGACCGAATTAAGATGTGGACCAAAATATTTGGCACACTTAAGTTAGCTTTTGTACCCAAAGGGTTATCCCTTGTGTCTACATATAATAAATTTGGACTAAAAAGCCTTATTGCACTGTTGACATTTCATGTGTGACATTTTCTTGTCTTTTCTTCTTTTTTTAAAAAAAATAAATCAGATACTTCCTTTTTTCTGCTTTATTTAATCCAAGCAGAAGGTAAACCAGTAAGAATTTTTAATTGTTTCATTTATTGACCTTACCATTGATACACACTTAGCAGGAGAATAGGCATTAAAGGGAGTGTACTCAGGATGGGCACTGGAGCCATTAAAATGGGAATGAAACAACATAGTGCCATTTACTGCCCTGACACTGATACTGTTCCCATTTTCATTTGTACTGGAAAAGAAAAAAAATTACATCAGATTGTTTTTAGCAAATCAGCACAAATCAGAAAAGTCTGAAATAAAGGTTTTATTCTGACATAAGTAAATTAATTGTAATTTAAGTCCAAAAACAGTGCTCTAATTTAAATACACATATGTAATTAATTATTGTTGAGAGGGAATTGAAGATAAGATATATCCTTGTTAAGTCTCTATGTGCATTAAAGACAAATTCACATGAAATTTTAATGGCAATAATTAGATTTTGTGACAAATGAAGGAAAAGGGAAAAGGAACAGATAGAGATTTTATTGGAAGTGCTTCTTAATTTGAATTCTCAGTACTGCCATCAACCAAGTCTAGATGTTACACTGAGCTACACAAGAGCTAGAAAATATAGGCATTCATAATATTTTTACTTCCAATATTAATAACAAGGTCATGGTCTGCATGTCAAACTCAAGCTAACGGCACTGGTGTTAAACCACTTCTATTTGAAGCTACTAACTATATCTGCATCTTTTTATATATTGTGATTGGTCATGTCCATTTATCCATCAATGTGTGTGCATCTGTATGTCTGTTCATCCATTCATCTGTCTGTCCATCACTCAGTTTCCTTGTAACTTGAACTCCATCTAAACTGATTAAAGAGGGTGATAATATTTGGTATGATGTTTCAGAGGATAAATGAACAGTAAAAAAAGTTTAAGATCCTACATGCAGCCCCTGGGAAGGAGGGGATGAATGTCTAAAGTCACATTTTCAAAGGAAATATGGACTCTTCTTGTAACCTAAACTCCAAAACACCAACTGAGGAGGAATGCTTATATTGGGTATCACGAGTCGCTAGGATGAAAGATGACAAAGAAAGATTCAGGATGGTGTGTGTTTGTGCATGTGGGTGTGAAGGGTCGAGGGGGCAGTAATAAAATTACAAATATCCTCATTTTTGTCCCCCTCACCATCCACTGCATACAGGATTCTAATTTTTTTTTTGTCATCTACCATTTATACTCGCGTATAAGCCGAGTCAAAAATCCAAACAACATGGACCCTGATCTGCTGCTGCATAATGCGCCAGCAGATAAGAGTCTATGTTGTTTGTTCTATTGATTAGTCCTTACAAACTGCATAGACCCAGATCTGCCAGTGTATTATGCGATGGCAGATCTGGGTCTATGCAGTTTGCAGTTGGTATCGGCTTATACGCGTGTATATATGGGACTCATCCTCCTAAAACATTTTACCAAATACAACACCTACTCACTTGGTCTTGATGGAGTTCAGGTGTAAACAAGGAAGAGACCATTTTATTTATGAAAAGATGACCATTGACCCCCAGCCCTTCATCCTCTTGGAGCTGCAACCTACATTGTCTTCTACTTATTCTCCTAAAGCACACCATATATACTCATGTATAAGCCTATACCAACTGCAAATTGCATAGACCCAGATCTGCTGTCACATAATGCGCCAGCAGATCTGGGTCTATGCAGTTTGTAAGGACTAATCAGTAGAACAAACAACATAGACCCTGATCTGCCGGCGCATTATGCAACGGCAGGTCAGGGTCTATGTTGTTTGCATTTGGACCAGGCTTATACGTGAGTATATAGTGTAATACCAAATACCTCAATCAGTGCAGATGGAGTTACAAATATATCTGAAAAGTGTGGATATAATAAAGAGCAGATATTTGTGATGGCTTCCATCTCTATTCTAAATTGTGAAGTTAGCTTCTTTAAAACTAGCTGAGTGCGTGTGTCACAGAGTGAATTGTCTTTGCTCCATCATGAAACATATCAAATATCAATTAAATGGGTTAAGGAAATATGAATGGAATAGTTTAAGGAAATATAAGCAAATGAAAATCTTTGACCAAAACTTTAAAGCAAATCTTCTATGTCTGTGACTTTGACCCCAAGGTAAATGGAATGACTAGGTATGTCATTGAATAAATTGTCTTTGCTCTTTAAGGTGAAATTTTAAGTAAGAATAGAATCAATGGAGTAAGCAAATATATGCATAAGAACAACTATAATTAAAATCTTTACCCAAAAAATATTCTGTCTGTGACCTTGACCCAAAGATAAAAGGAGTGTTGTATGTCTTCAACCTTGACCCCAAGGCAAAAGGAGTGAGCAAGTGTGTCACAGAATGAATGGTCTTTGCTCTTTTATGTGACACAGCAAGAATATACCGAGTCCATGAAGGAGTAAAGTAAATATAACCAAGTGAATAACTATAACCAAAAACCTTTACAAGACTGTTGACGATGTCAATGCTGCCACCATTGCAGGAAAAGTGACTACTGTCTTTTGCTTTTTAACTAATATGAGCTTGATAAAAGATGAATTCTGGATTCACTTCAGGGTTACAAGATGTGTATTGCTACTGCATCACTAATTACTATGGGTTGTATTTTTAAAAATGTCATAAGTACTTACTAGTTTGGATAGGACAATGCTACACTGTACTTTTTGTGTTTAACAGCATCAAAAGGAAATGTCAGCCATTCTTGCTGAACATAATGTATCAGTTTATTGGTCGCTCCAACACCTGACAGGCGCACCTTCTTTGTGATTGTTCTAAAACAAAAAGAAAGGAAAAATCATGCATGAGATGATTTCTAGGAACAATAAACCATCATACTTTGATAATTTATATGATGGAAAATATGATTATGGAAATCACAAAAGAGATAAATCGAAAGTCCTGCATCAAAGCAACCGCTGAAATGAACACTGAGCTGTTCAAAGTGATTTTTTCCCAGGAAAATTCATTTATTTTTCACTACAAGCAAAGACCTAAAATGAATATATTTTTATATTCATTTACCTAAATGTACAAAAAGTATTTGATGTTAAATTGAGAAAAGAACTTGTGCAGCAGGAATTCTTCAATACACTATCATCACAACTGCATTCAACATTCACTTCAGTTTCAACAGCAATATTGCCACATTTACACAATTCATTATTTTGCTTTAATGATAGCATATTAAAATAATAACTTCATTTGATATGGAATTCCAGTTCTGATTTATAATAATGAAGGGTGAATTGTTACATCGTTTTTACATTTCATGGAAAGATCAAATATAGCCAACAAAATATATATTTTGGGCCAAGATGAAAGATTTCCAACAAAGCAGAGATAGTCCAAAAAATCAATTTGTCAAATATAATACACAGAAGATTTAAATTATAAGCTGAGTCAATCTCAAGTGGGAAAACATTTGCCACTAAATGGTTTATTTTTTAACAATTTCTGGTCTTCCTGACAATGTGTCATCAGTAAGTATTCTATAACTGGATTAAGGAAATTCTTAAATATAACTTGATGTGAAGATTATACACTTAAGACTTATATTATATATAATACAAAAAAATAGGTATGCATGTATTTTTTGTCAACAACTTTCAAATTACTATCAGCCCCTTCTGTATTTCTTAATGGTCATACTCTTGCATATGTCAACAGTTATACTTATTTGGGTCATATGTTAAAATCAAGTCCATTAGATGAAAAAGATACGATGAAACATCAAAGATTTTTGTGTACTAGAACAAACATGTTTTACATTACAAACTGTTTTTTGAATATGAACTCGGATTATTCAAATCTTCTTGCTGCACTATGTATTGCACTCCTCTAAAAACAAAATTTAGTAAATGTATTAAAGGAAAATTAGCTGTTTGTTATAACAAAGGTCTTTGTTTAATAATAGGCATTCTTAGATGGAACAGTGATTCTTCCATGTTTCTAAATTATAATGTAATGTAGTAAGTAAATCTGATTTTAAAAAAAAGAGGAAAAAAAATCCAAGACAGATATATATATAATATAGATTATAGACAGTATATCTGTAAAAGATTTTGTTATTTTATTTTATTTCTCAGATATTCTGACATTTTTTTGCTACATTGATAGAGTTTCAAAGGCCTGTGATATAAAAAAAAACATGCTGCCATTTTGTGAAGTTTATCAATCCTATCAAGCTGCAATTTGGCAGTTTCCCCATACAGTAGAACAATAATCCTGATCTGGTAGAATATATGCAGAGTACTGGTAATATAGTTTTGTTTTGTTTTTGTGGGTTTTAACAGCTCTTTTTTTTAACACATTCTTGACTTTATCATGCTGAGGAAATGGAAGCTAAGTGCCCTTCCTAAGGACACACTGAGGCAGCTGACCCAAGCTGGCCTGGGCAGGTATCAAACCTGTGACCCTTGGATTACAAGTCTGATGCTCTACCAACTGTGCTACCATGGATCCCACACACTGTAATATAGAATATGAGCTTCTGTAGGTAAATATTTCCTTATTCTGTTGAGTAGGGCAAATTTGGATGATAATGCTTTACAAATATGCTACATATGGTCAACATAAATTATTAGCAACAGATATACCTAAACAATTTTCATCTGTGACGTTTTCTAACTGACAATTATTTACTGTAAGAAATAGTTTTGCATTCCCTAATTTATGTAGTTTTGTGATGTCCCCAATTTCATACATTTTATTTTATCTTCATTTATTACCATCTTATTTTGTTGTGTCCAACTTTGAACTCTAATAAGGTCTCAGCTTAATCTTCTTTGGATAACTTCAGCATCAGAACTAAGTTATAACAAAGTTGCATCATCTGTAAACAAATCGGTACTGAGAATTCATTACTTAATGGTAGATCATTTTCATATATAAGAAAGAGGAGAGGGCAAAATCATCAATATCATCAGAGAAAGGTCTCACATTGACCCAGGATACTGACTGACTTTAGTTTGCTATAACATTCAATCTCTTTCAGTTTAGGACGAATATGTTGGATATTTAGGCTAGCTATTTGCAAACCTCTTTTGAACATGCAATGGTAAACAGAGGACAGTTTTGATCATGGGATTGATTTTCTGAGATAACACTATGGATGAAAGTATTGTTGTTGGACTTAAAAGATTGCTCTTCATCATCTTGAAAATTATTCATATAAACATGTGAAGAACATAATATATAAGACCCATCTGTCGTACTTTGAAGACATGCAGTAGAAACTTTAGAATGTTCAATGTAAGAATGACATACCTGTGACAGAACCAGGATTTCAAACCAGTAGATTTACAAATTTTGATCAGGAGATTGGCTTCTAAAAAGGGAGATTTTTTATCGGCATAAATTTTACGTCTTTTAAGGGAATTGAAAACAAAACAAGTTCAATTTGTCACAAAATATGTATTCTCTTCATATTATAATACAACACACAATTTTGCACATGATTCTGATTCAGAATCTGATGGAAAATGTTACAAGCAAAGATTTTTTTTATAAAATCCACAGGCATTTTTAGTTTCCTTCAGAAGATCATTGTCTGGTGACCACTGGTGACATTCACTGTGATTGTTAACCTTCACACTTAGCAGGCTCTCAATAGTCTTCTGGTCCAGACTTCCCCTTGAGTCACTCTGGATTTTCCGAAGAATAGAGAATGTCCTCTCTGTGTCAGCATTGGAATGTGGCAATGATAGGACAACTACACTCAGTCTTGAAAGAAGTTCTAACTTCAGTTTTCCTGTTGCTTAGTAACTTAGTTCTTTGCTCTCCATGTTTTGCAATGATGTAAGTTGACAAATGTTGTGAAATATTAAAAATAATAAACATTTTTGGAAATAATTATACTGAATTATTGCTTCTGAAAAATATTTCATTTGTGTAAAATCTGAATGGCTGTGACATATTAAATTATTTTCTTTAAATATAAAATTATTTTAAAAAATGAAAATTTTAAAAAATTACATAAAAATCTGGTTGAGGGATCTGAAGATCATTTCACTTATGCCTATGTTGCATGTTGGAATACCAAGGAATCTGGTTGAAATACGCTGAACTGTTTGCTCATACACACGGACTAGAACATTCAACATTTTATCATCCCCTTGATCATTTGATTCATCAATCATGATACTGAACTTATGACTCCTACACATATTTTCAACTCTTCTGTCCCAGTGGGGGGCTAGGGCCTGAGTGACAATATGTGTTGTCTTTGTACGCTGGCATGAAACTTTTTGTGCAATTTCAGAGTCAGGAAACATGACTTTAACCAGTTTAGTAAAATGATCTGCTATGAGGAATGGTAAATTGTGCTCTGCCACAAAATTTGCAAACAAAGTCTCTGCAAGTGTCACTTTATCCACTTTTGATCCAGTCTCAAATAATGCCTTCAATGTGGGTGTGTTTGTTACAGAAGAATCGTTGCTCCTATGTGATGGTGTCTGTATATGCCTGGTGATATCATTTCTTCCTCCATATGCTATCTTAAAATCCAATTTGCACGAAAGATACAATGCAAAGTCAGGACCTTTGCTACTAGCCTGCAGACACTTAAATTCTGGTATCCAAGCGTTGTTAAACTTGCTGTAGTATTTCTTAGCTGGTGGCTTCTTAGCATTGGGAGAAAGCGGACGTTTCGGCATTTCGACATGAATTGAAAAAAAAATTTACAAACTGCCTTAAATATTCATTTTAAACCATCGTGAACAATACAAGAACAATTAAAAGACATCGAATCAAAATACTTACTCAAGTGTTTCTGCCAAGATCATTTTTGGTCGGTCTCCGTTTTATCTTCCTTCCACGACAGATCGGCCGAGTTTTAGTCAAAGACTTATGGTCATCAAGGATTACCTTTGATCCTTTTATTACTTATAACACCTCAAACAACATCCCGCATTTGGCCTTAAACTCTCCAAATTACAACAATAAGGTAATCAATTAGCCGCTTCTGTGTCAACATGCTAACAATTGTAATCCCACTACTCAACCACGCATCGTCGCACCAGTCATATCGTAGGTCTATTATTTCCGGCTCCCAGTACACTGGTTCTGGCTGGTTTATCTAATGTGTTGATAGAACGCGTAAAAAAACCGGATTTAAAAAAAAAAAAAATTTCCGTGAAATTTTCAAAACCGGTAGATTTCGACTACTAAACGGTATGTGCGGTAGACGGTCTTTAAAACGGTATTTTTGGCCTACCGCCGGTAGAATCACAGGTATGGACTGATTTACATGTGTACAAGAAGACATTGACATATTAAACACTTGAGGAGCGTCAGAGGGAGTAGTAAATATCAAGAAGATCACATAATTCACCAGCATCACACAGAAATGATACAGTATGTGAAATATGTGTTATACTGCAAAAGCTAGATTTCTTATTCCTTGAATAACTTTATTACATCACACTGAGCTAATGACACAACTTCACATACACACCAAAAGATTTCAGTCTTCACATACATCAGTCATACCTGTTATATCATGGCATATCACATGAAAAACACAATTTTTTCTGCCAACTGCCCCCCTCCCCCTGACATGGTTGTGTTTATAAAAACACAATTTCCAATAAATCTTCAAAATAAAGTGAGAGTGATCTTTCTTGACATTGTAATATATGCCTGTAACCTGTAACCTGTTTAAACAGTAAACAGTCACGATTCGCATAGCTTCACACTTAATGTTCATGAAAAACTATCACTACTGGTCAGTTTATCTAGTTAATTATCATAAAGTCTATTAAACTGTAAAGATGGTCAAAGTGAAACAACCACCATTCCACAGATTAATTACATGTAACTGACTGATAATAGCTAGTGTAATTTTGTGTTGCAAGTATTGCTGTGGGACAAGCCCATTAAGCTAATTTGCATAGGTAAAGTACACAAATGGAACAACCCAATTTGTTTGAAGTAAGGTAAATCAGAGAAGTGTGTTGAAGAAACAAAAGTTATTACACTTCATTGCCTTGATTGAGAATGTTTAAGTAATCTTTATTAAAGATTACAGTTATGATCTTGGGCAAATTGTTTCTTTGAAATCAGATTTTAATCCATACATAAAATGCAGAATATGTTTATTTTGGTAGTTGGAATGGTTGGTAATGTTAAAAGTGGTGTGGAAGTGTGAATTCATTTTTTAGGGCAAAATATAAAAAATCCAGCTATGATTCTGAGAAGGATAAACCATCTGCGAAGTGAGCAAAGCCCTGCAAAACTAAATTTCAGGACTCTTGATTGACAGAGTGACTCTTGATTGACAGAGTGACTCTTGAATGACAGAGTGACTCTTGATTGACAGCAAGGGAGAGCATTTTATACTTTGCACATACTGCAAACACCATATCGATATTAGTCATTCTAAAGTATACTACATCTGTTGACATAGTAACACCAACCTGCATTGTGCATTGGGACAATGCATGACTGCAGAGCAAGATCCCAAAACTAAGTAACATGTTTAAACAATCGTCGACAGAACAAGTCATGAGAGCTGAAAGTCGTTTTTCTGCTACACGGTACCATCCAGTATCTAACAAGTGCTACCATATATACTCGTGTATAAGCCCCAGATCTGACGTTGCATAATGTGCTGGCAGATCTGGGTCTGTGCAGTTTGTAAGGACTAATCAGTATTACAAACAACAAAGACCCTGATCTGCTGGTACGTTATGCGATGGCAGATCAGGGTCTATGTTGTTTGCATTCGGACCAGGCCTACATGCTACTATATACGGTAAGAGGAATACTAATGACATTTGCATCATCTTCAAACCCTCCAATGAACAACTGAGTGCAGCAAAGTCTACATTTCAGTATTCCAATGTCCAATGGATTTAAAGACAGAAACTTTGTGTATTTTGTTATTTTAATGTCTGTATGTTTGTGATCATGTGAGTGCATGCACATTTGTGTTTGTGGTGATGATCCTGTTTTTTGTCTGGAAGTGTATCAAATGCTCCAGAAAAAGGATACTGTGCTCCCTGATTTCTCGCGCTACGGTCTTTTAGCACCCTCATTTACCACCAATAAATCTGAATGTATCAATTGATTTGCTTTTTAATTCCCCCTTTTATTCACCACCCTCATTAACCACCATCTGCCAAGCCTAATCAATATACATTATATATATATATATATATATATATATATATATATATATATATATATATATATATATATATATATATATATATATATATATATATATAATGATCACAAACCTCGAACATCTGCCATGTTTGTCATTCAGAACAATTCAATTAGTGATTTAAATTACTGACTGCCTCCAGTAAAGGTAATTAGTATTATTCCAGTAAAGGTGGCTAGTATTATCTGAACTTGATTTCTACTTATCTAGAGAAGCCAGTAGTGCATGGTGCAGTGCTTATGACTAGTCACTGTTTCAGCTAGCTGACTGCCTGTAAGACCATTCATGATAATAGCCAGTGTAACTTAATGCCTGCAACAAAAATCACTGTGAGTGCAATTAGACTAATTAAAAGAAAGCCGATGTAAGCTTGAGTAAAATATTTATCTTAACATTTTATGTAAATACATGAGAAGCTTACATTTATTAAAATTCATTTTATTAATCTGTGTATCATTTTGTAATGATCCAACAGTTGAATTTACCTGTGTCTATCTATCTATCTATCAGACAAACCTTGATTATCTACCATTTTCATACTTATGTAAAACTGGGCTGTTAATCGAGGGAGCACTGTATTTATTTTCTTTTTTCATATTTGAATTATAAGGAAGTTTCTAAAGACTTATATGAGTAGATTGTTAATGGTACAACATCACTTATTTGAGTCATGTGCCCTGACTTCTTTGGAACAAAAAAACATACATTTTGAGTCTAAGAAAAGACAAACAAACACTGTCTGGAAAGTTGGTAGGTATGACATCTAATAGGGATTAAATCTATGACTGTCACTATTAGAATAACCATTAAGTTTCTCAGATGGAGTTTTAATCAAGTGAGCTATTTCTTCTTTGCCACTTTCTTAATACCCATTAAGGTAGGAACATGTAGTTTTATTTGGGGGAGGGGGTAAAACTAATTTCAACGATGTAATACTTACCTGTTGCTACTGCATAGCTGGTACTTTTTCGGGAGGAAAATATCCCAACTGTATGACAAAATTTCATCCTCCCAATAGGGTGAACCAGAAGATTCCAGAACACTGGATTGCCCTGGGAAACCCTGCACATATTGCACATGCGTACTGACGCTCTTCATTCTTTTTGAGGGAGCAGCCTAACTTAGTGGAATATCAGTGTGGGGCAGGAGGAGGGAATCTGGCAATAGCAACAGGTAAGCATGACATCATTAAAATTAGTTGTACCCCCCTCCCAAAAAAAAACTACATCTTAATATCAGTAATACCATGCCTGTTACTATTGATTAGCTGATTTTGTCAGTTTGGTGGGAGGCTGATGATCCCACAACTGGCGAATAAAAAACAAACATTAGGAATACTCACCCTTATTGAAGAGCAGGAGACAACTGCGGGATGGAATTAACATGGGCCACTTTATGAGTGATGACGATTGGGCCCAGTGAGAAAATGCCTTTGCTCTACTGGGCTAATGAGCAAGGTAAAAAGAGGAGAAAGTAGTCTGAGAGTGCCAAAACGTGGCTTTCATCACATCCTCCATTGATGAGTGAGTTAGATAGGCCCATGAGGCAGCAAAGGCTCAAACCTCTTGGCCTTTAATTTTCATGACAGACATGTCCCTATATGTAAGGGACTGGTAAGCTCTCTTGATAGTTAATGCAATCCACCTAGAAATGGTGGAAGCTGAAATATCAGGTGAACCTTTAATGGGGAGGAAAAGACACTTCCTACCCTTCCTTCTCCCTTTAGAGACTGCCAAGTAAAAATGAACAGCCCTAACTGGATATAAAAGTCTATCTTGATCATCCCCAGCACAGATACAGCTGAGACTGGGGATCTCAATTGAAAGTGGAGCAAAGCTGTGTTTTTGCTAAAAAAACCTGGTTGGCAAAGGAGAGAAACCGACTCATAATTCCCACTGAACCTGATAGAGCCCTGTTCTATGGATAGGGCATGAAGCTCGCTCCTTTGTCTTGCAGATGCAAAGGCGAGTAAGAAAACCATCTGGAGTGTAAGTTTCTCGAAGGAAGCTTAACCCAAATGGTTCATAGGGGGGTTTAATAAGAGACCACCAGGCACAAGAAAGATTCCATTTAGGCATTTGAGAGTGAGACAATGGTGTTTGCAGGTTGAAATACCTGATAAGGTCTGATAAGTGAGAATCTGTCCCAATGTCAGGGCCTTTTGAAAATTTGAGTGTTAAAAAGGGCTGCTCGATAGTCCTTAATAGAAGAAACTGAGCATTGTTTCTCTTCAAAAAGATGAGAAGAAAATCAACCACTGTGCTAAAAGAGGGACAGCCAGGATTGACATGTTTTCTACTACACCAATCACAAAAGATTCTCCATTTGGCATCATACACCTTAGACTTTGATCTTCTACTGGACTGAATGATGCACTCTTGCAGAGAGATCGTTTGAATGAGCCAAGCATGAAGGTGGAGAATCTATGGGCTGTTTTGTAAGAGAGAGCCCCTGTGGTGTGACAGGAGGTCCCTCCTCTGAGGTAAGGTCCTGAGATGATCCACCAGCAGATCGAGAAGATCGTTGAACCATGATTGCTGGGGACACAAAGGGGTGATCAAAATGAGTTGAGCAGTGGACTGCCTGACTTTGTGTAGGACCTGTGGGATCATCCTGAATAGTGGAAAGGCATAAACAAACAGATGATCCCACTTGAGGCTGAAGGCGTCCACTGCCCAGGCCCTCTGGTTGGGGACTGGGGAAACGTAAAATGGGAGCTTTTTGTTTAGCTTGGTGGCAGACAAGTCCACCAAAGGAATTCCCCAAACTTGGAACAGGCATTCTGCTATGGATTGGTGGAGCAACCTTTCCATGAGGACTATCTTACCGTTCCTTGATAGACTGTCTGCCAAAATATTCTTTCTGCTGGGAATGTGGTGAACTTGGAGGGTAATTCCTTCTGAAGTTGCCCAGCGAAAAAGGTTCCAAACCTCCATGCAGTGAGAAGGTGCATGTGTGCTTCCTTGTCTCCCGAGGTACGCTACCACCGACATGTTGTCGGAGAATACGATCATGCAGTGACCTCTTATTTATTGGATGTATCCCTGAAGGGCTAAGAACACTGCCCTCATTTCCAAATTGTTGATGTGGTGGGTAGATTCTTCCCGGGACCATGAATTTTGAAGAATCAGTTCTTATGGCTCTATATGAGTGCCCCACCCTGAATCTGACGCATATGTGAACAGGTAAGATTGAGGTTTGGGGTGGGGTGCATGGGGACTCCAGCCAGAAACTGGTCCCAATTTGTCCACCAAATCAGATGATGGTGGAAATCCTGACCTAGAAAAATCAGAGCATTCAGGGGATCCCTGTGTGGTTTCCATGTTGCTAAATGGAGAAACTGGAGAGGACACGTGCAGTCTGCCTAGGGGTACCAGGTCTGCTGCGGAGTTCAAGGTCCCCAGCAGAGAGAGAAAAGGACGAGCTGATAATGTGGTCTTTACTCTCAGTGCCTCCAACAGGGACAGAATCTTGTCTACTCTGTCCTGAGGGACATGGATCAATCCTCTGTTTGTGAGGAAATTCATCCCCACGTAGACAAAATCTTGAGATGGATTGAGCTCTGATTTCTCTAAGTTTGGCAGAAGACCCAGCCTGGTCACTATGGACCAACAACAAGACAGATCTAGTCTGAGAGATTCTAGTCGGCCACTGTGGATCAACCGATCATCGAAATATTGGAGAATTGGGATACCTAGTGACCTTATATGGGCTGCAGCTATTCCCATGATTCTGGTAAAAAGCTCTGGGTGTGGAAGGCTAGGCCAAATGGAAGAGATCGAAATTGGATGACCTGCCCATCCAAGCATAACCGGAGGTACTTCCTGTGTAGGAAAGATAGGGATGCGAAGGTACGCAATGTGAAGATCAATGGAGATTGCCCAATCGCCAGGTCTTATGGCATTCCTGATTAAGGATGTGGTTTCCATCCTGAATGGTTGCTCCAGCAGAAATCTTTTTAGGGAGGAAAGGTCAATAATTATACAGGACTTTTCCCCTTTCTTGGGAACCAGGAAAATCTGGGAGTAGAAAGCTGGAGATAGGTCTTTTAACACCCTCTCTACTGCACCCTTCTAAAAAAGGGAGTGAACCTCTTCCTTTAAGTGCACCAGATTTAACTGGTGGAAGAAAATGGGGGACCTTACTGGAGGAAGGATATCCCAGAACCAAAGCTGGTAGCCATCTTTTATGATAGAAAGGACCCATGCATCAACTGTTACGCCAGATCAAGCCTGTGAAAAGAGGTTTAGTCGTGCGCCAATGGGAACACAAGGAAAAGGAATGCTCAGCAGGAGAGAGAGCGAGTGCCTAGGGCTAACCACCCTTGTCCTTAATGAAAGGGGGAAAGGACAGCGAACTTCCTCCTTGGGCCTTTGTGAAGCTCTCTTCTAGGGTTCGCCTGCTGAAGGGAACTCTGAAATGGGGTTGTTGCTTTGACTGGGGCTGTACAGCTTTAAAGAATTTAGCCGATGAACCCTAAGGGTGGTCATGATGATTTTGCTTCTTGGTTGGTTTCAAAGAATCAAGACTGGATGCAAGGGACCGATGCAGTTGGTCTCTCAAATCCTGAGTAGCCATGCAGGGGATGAGCCCTCCGAAGAGAGTCTCCACCTCCAGGGGGTCAGCCCTAAGAAGGTTCTTACTGTCCTCTAGTAAGACCTTGGAAGTGTCCAGAGCAACATCCCTGCAGAGATGGAGAAGCTCCTCTGACAAGGCCATGGACAAGGACAACGCATGCTTAGAAGTTTTAGCCACTGCTTCCAACAAATGATGGAGAGCCAGTGTATGCCAGAGATTCCTCTTTCAGCAGGCCAAACGAGGCTGCTGAAAAGAGGTCAGCATGTGAGGCTATGGTTGCTAGTGACCTAGCCTTTTGCTGTAAGGATTCCAGTGTTTTCACTGGAAGGCAAGCCCAGATCCCCATAGAAATACCCACTTGAGCCACTTCAGCATCCAAAGTGGGTGGTTTAGTGGGCCAGAAAGGGTTATGAACCTTATAGCTAGAAGCAGCTACCAAGGGTCACAACATAGAGGGAGGACAGACCACCTCTTACGTTGTCTAGCAAAGCCTTGGCCCTTGCTAAACCTTTGAGAAAGCTCCTTGATCGTAACTGAGTGAGGAAGGAGCAAGAGATCTGGTTGAGAGTTTGCCCCAGAAAGCTTCTCCAAACTGGAAAGAAATTTAGAGTCACCAGAACCTGAAGTTTTGGGACAGAGGTTATTGGGCATGAGGCGGTAAACCTCGTTTTCTACTACCCCAATCACAAAAGATTCTCCATTGGCATCATACACCTTAGACCAGCTCTCCTCCTCCTCTGCTGCATTAACTGACAGGTGAGAGAGGGCAGGGGACCTGAAGGGATGGGGTACCACATCAGCCTGTTCTGTGTCAAACTTGTGTGCATCGACAAGGACAGAAAGGACGAGTTTGTCCTGCTCTTTCTCTATGTGACCCAATGTCTCTCTGTTGTTGGGGATACTTGGAGGGGAGGAGGAACTTGAACCAGGAACTCCTCCCATGAAGCTAACAGACTGTTCTTGGCAGTGGACTCAGGAGGTGGTGGGTTAGGGTGACTCTCCAGCTGCCTAGAGCGTTTGGGGGAAGGTCTATCCCCCTCCCTCTTTTATGACCCAACTTCATAAGTGTCCATGGCCCACAGCCATGACCTCACTACCATGCAGCCAAGGTGCAGAAGTCCATGGATGCCTGTAGGAAAAGGGTCAATTGCTTCCCTGCTGGGAAGGGGGAATGCCAATCTAATCCCCTTCCCTAATCTGGCATCTGTAAGCTAATTCCCAGTCCCCTGCAGGATAAAATGGCAGTCTGGAAAGAGGGGAGACTCCATAGCGGCTCCAACGACCGGTGCCGGTACATGGTTACTGATAACCAGGCAAAGACCCATCAGGCGACTCAGATTTGTAGGAAGACCCTTCCCAGACCTGATAGACTTAGATTTTAGTTCTCTCCTTACAGTGGGGTTAGGGAGGGGCTCGATCAAGAGTCACCAACAATGGGCCATGGGGACTGAAAGGGTGCTGCTCACCCCTTATGGGAGGGCATGACTCACTTTCAGCTTGTACTGAGCTGTGGGTCAGTAGAGAGTGCTGCATCTCCCTCATGGAGGGGGGGGGGGGGGTACGACTCACTCTCTGCCCTTCTGGATGAGAGTGGGTGCTGCTCCTCCCCGAGGGGAGGGCACGACTCGCTTTCTGTCCTAGTGGAAAAGAGAGGGTGTAGCTCCTCCCTAACAGGAGGGCGTAACTCACTCTCCAACCATTTATAACCTACCTTGGGAGGGGGCCCACTAACCCTAAGGGTCTCCGGAGAGACTTGAGTCATCCTTCTCTGAGACCTGAGGGACCCAGAGAATGAGAACCCTGAAAAGTCTGAAGAAGACGAGGAAGGAACCTTCTTCCTCACCTTATAGGCGTGTCTATGCTTGGTGAGATCCCAGACCTCATCAATCCATAGGCAGCAGAAGGGACAAACATTTTACATGAGTTATCGAATCCTCTTCCTATAGTAACATATATCAGAAACATGGCCCTGTTTCCCACAGTAGTAGGAGAATTCAGTCTTGCTGGACTTCAAAATGCCTATGTCAATATTCAGAATTCTCAGGTCATTGTGCAGTCCCTTGTTGACTCAAATAAACATCATCTCTGTAAATAGTAGGTTATTCATTTCATCCCCATCCTGTGTTAAGTATGAAACATTGTGGAACATAACATTAAGGCTCTCCCAGATCTAGCAACATGGAGTTCACAGGCTTCACATTGGCATCTACCTGAGAAAAAGTCCACATACAAGTGTATTGTTATCAGTATGGGCATATGAATGAAAAGAATAAAGTAAGTTTTCAAAACTCCTCCTGAAACTGGTCTAAGCATTGAGTCCAGAACTCACTTCATTCTCTCCCACTTGCATTTCATACCAGAGTAACAAGCGAGGTCAAATGTTTAGATGAAGTTGGTCACCTGGTTTATTTTAAACTCCTGAAGTGTTGTTGTAGCACATATTTGCTGTAAATGCGCTTTGGTTGGGGAATTAGATAAGCAAGAGGGTTTTCCTTTATACATTTAATTCTATTTGAACCCTTCTAGTTCTACATGCTGACTGCCCGCACTTTGATTGATCTTGAATTAACAACGCATGCAGCCATTCAGCCATGTACATTGGGTTAATGTATGCACATTACAAGGCACCCATTCAATGCTTTAATGGCTGCACAGCACACTTCTTAATTTACTCACAATGTCCGGTCGAGGTCAAGTTTGCAAAGGCATGCCCAGGGCGCAAAGCGGCAGAGGATCATGAATTGAAATGCCATGGATGTAATTTTAGTCATATTCTGCCCAGTTTTTCTAATTGGGCTGTCCCTAACAGTCAATAATATGTTAGCCACATATTTTAATTGTAGTAATCTATCTGGATAAAAATTGATATTTCATTCAGTTTTTAAAATTTTGTGTACTAAGTGTACTTGATGTTTCCAAAATAAGTACCGGTAAGCCAATCTGTGAGTATAAATTACCCTTCACAAATTTAGTGATCTTCAGAGTTGCATTTTAGATGGTGGCTCGAAAAGGGTCAAATTTGTAATCTAAAAAGTTATGATCGAAAGAGGTTTGCAAAAGCCAACCCCATACAGTCAGACAATTGAGATCAGCGGGTCCCTGGCGACTTCTCCTGGGTGTGGGTATGGTGCAAACGAAGGCTCAGCCCCTTCAATGGTCAGCACTGCAATCTGAGTCTCAGTATTTGTTTTCAATTTTCCACTGTTCTTCTTCCAGCCCTCCTTCAGCTTGTATCTGTTGCCCCTGTGCTTCTGATGGTAGCTCACTCAGTTGTGTGTCTGCTCTAGTTATTCAGAATGCTTCGATGGGGGGTGGGTTGACTGACTACAGTACGGCTGAAAGCACAGCAGACTAGCTCCCCTGATTTGCAGTCAGCCCCCCCTCTTCATCTACAGTGGTTCTGCACTGCTCTCTGATCTTCTCCTTCCATGGTTGGCTGCTGACTCTTGCCTGCACTAGCTGACTGATCTTGCATTAACAACGAGTGTCGCCATTTGGCCACATACGTTGGATTAATGTACGCACAGCATACTATTTAATTACTCGTCAAAAGACGTGTTAATGTGCACATGGCACTCTTCTTAATTACTCATGTCCAGGAGAGGCAAAGATGGAAAAGGCAGAGAAGGTGGAGGAGTGCACTTCAACGTCTTCCGAAGTCTCCAAGTGGTCCAGGGTTGAAATTTTGTTTTTATCTGCCAAATGTGAAAATGGTGTTGACTTGCAACTTATCTAATCTTTGCTTAAGAATCAATTTTGAATTCAAACTCTGTACTTGTGGCTGATTGTGAAAATATGTTAGTTGTAAAAGGGTTAGTTAAGGTTAGAATATAGTTTAGAAAGGTTTTCAGTCCAAGGAGTGCAGTATTTAAAATATCCTAAATGTAGGCATATGCACCTTTAATTTATTTCTTTGTTATCTTGGGGGGTGGGGATTTGAATTGTGCAGTGGGACCCTGGATGGGTTTATTATTAATTTGTTGAATCGTCCCCAAGTTGTGTGACTGGACCTGATCGTCTGGGTTTAGAACCACCTTATATTATCTACTTTTAGTTGTATGGAAGTAGTTTCTTCTTCTTGTCCTATGGTGCCTATATTAACCCTATTTGTTGGTACTTACATTTTTTTTTTTTAATAAACGGTTATCGCCTTGTGCAGTAGGGTCCTGATGGTCTGGGCTTAGGACCACCTTATAATCTTAATTGTTGTGTGGGACAGATTAATGGGTTGTGTTACTAAGTTTTCAGTTATCCACTCATTGCCACATTGTGCGGCTAGGCCTGATGGTCTGGGCTTAGGACCACCTTATATTGTATAAGTTTTCTTTGGAGGTCAGTATGAAGTTTTTTTTAAAAATATATTATTCCTGTATTAGGATAGAGGTACATGCTTGCTATGTTAGTGATGTCATGTGTATAGAAAGAGTTAGAGAAAGATATTAAAGACAGTATAATAAGATAACTTTTAGATGAGAAAAATTGATCTAGTATACATACTTTGGGTTAAGTCATGTTAGTTGTTGATACAGTTATTCTGTCCTGGAGTTGAAGCTAACCTTTCCCCATATTTCCCTATTTATTTATCTTTTTTTTGTGTATCCATGAAAGGTTGATAGTCAAGTTCGCTGACTCTAAGTCATCTCTTCAACATGGCGAATCGACTGTCCTGCATGGAGAGGATAATAGTTTTGGAAGTAGTGTTCTGATTGGTTTTTTGTGTTTGGTTATCTAAAAGGTGTTAATTTACTTAGTGTTTATTGTGTTTTAGTTCACTGACACTAGGTCGTCTCTTCGACATGGTGAACTACCTACTTTAGTTCAGTATATTAAGATGAATTTGAATTTGAATTTGAATTTGAATTTTAATTTTGAAGAGTGAATGATGCTGGCACTATGGTTGACCCTCGCTTATAAATGAAATTAGTGGACCTCAAAGAAAGCATTGCCTGAAGACCTTTGTAGGCACTGAGCTAAACATATGGTCAAACTGTGTCAATTGGAGACATTTATCTATCTCTAGTATACAAACCAAAATGCACAAAGCCTAAATTCTATAACCAAATTATACCCTTTGTAACTTTTAATGTGTAACAGAATTTCCAAAAATGTTACATTTAGTGGGAAATTACTTGTAAAATATTTCCTTAAGAGCTAAATAATTCAAAATTATACTTTAACTACTAAACTCTATATTAAGTACTTTACACCGACTACAAGAGCTACAAATTTCACAACAAATAGTCAGAAAACTAAAGGCTTGACTATAAAACTAAACATGCTATCAGTGATTTATTGTAAGTCTACAAACACACCATTCCTGCCAATAATGGGTTTCTTTGTTTCAATGGGCTGACAACAGCTAATTGTAACATCCCCCACTGTGAGGCTAGAGTGGGATATGGATAAGACCATGTTTAACAGCAGTCACAGTTGCTAAATTTAACAGTAAATACAAATGTACCGATCTATCATTGCCAAATACTCTACAACAAGAAATAATTTATCAAGAGAGTTTAGAAAACGATATACAAACATATCTTTTCATTTAGGCATAGCTAACTACAATAAAACTTGAAATAACTAAATTTGGCACTATAATAGTATCCTCACACCTGTTTGATAAAGTTTCATGGGTGTTATTCCTTTCAGTATAGAAGAACATTAATCTCAATAGGTCAGAGATTGTGTAGTTGGTGAGTCCAATACATTGTATAATTAGTGTTATTTGCATATTCTGCAAGTACAATTCCTGTATCTGGAATTAAAGGCAGCTATCAGTATGCAATGTCCAAAGTAAGATAGGTTCATATAATTAACTTTAGTATTATTGTAATATTTTCTTTATACGTTTTTAAAATGAAATTTATATTTTTAATATTGAACTGTTGTCACATTTTCAGTTCACCCTATATCATTATAAACTAGCTACAGTACTTCTTTAGCCATGCATCTCTAAATATATTTTATTATTATTTTGTTTCAGTATGTGTCTTAGCCTCTATGGCAGCAGCTTAAAATTGGATTTGTTTTCTAATCTACCCTATCTTAGAAATTATACTTTTTTCTGTAGTGTTTACATTGTAATTCTGGATACCATTCTCAAAAGACATTATCAACAGGGTTATAAATTGTCAAATGAAGCAGTATGATGTATGCCACCTTACAGACACATTCATTCTCCTGACATCCTAATATCTTAATTGACAGGAGTGATGCTGATAGAATACTAAAAAACCAAAGATACAACTATTCCTGTAGGAATTAATTATCAAATACAAAACTTAAGATGCAGCTATTCCTGTAGGAATTAATTATCAAATACAAAACTTAAGATGCAGCTATTCCAGTAGGAAGTAATTATCAAATATGAAACTAAATCTAGCTTCAGCTGTCCAAACATCAACAGTTACAACTCAATTCTTACCAATAGCAGTGTTCTTGCACAATCTTTCACGAAAGCATTGACTGTTATCTTAATTTTCATTCTATAGGACTTCTAATGTTTGAAATAACTCAAGCTTTGAAAAGAAACATTTATTGTGGTAATTTCACTGTATATTTCTTGTAAATTAATATTATTTGTGCCTTTATAGGCTTAGGCTTATTACAAAAAATATTAAACATCTGTGACAATAAGTTAATTAGGTAATTACAAAAAATATTAAACATCTGTGACAATAAGTTAATTAGGTAATTACAAAAAATATTAAACATCTGTGACAATAAGTTAATTAGGTAATTACAAAAAATATTAAACATCTGTGACAAAAAGTTAATTAGGTAATACTAAACATTTCTTTGTGACATTCAGGATCTAACTTAGTAGAAATTTTTGTCTTGCTATGATTTCATAAATAAATTATCTTACATGAGTGCTGATTTCAAATTAAATATATGGAATGAGTTGAATAATTTTTATCTTTTGAGAGCTTTGGCGTGTACAAGATTTAAATTATTCTATGATTATGATACATTTCATCTAAACTGAGCAGGATTTTAGATTCCAATCACCACGACAAAAAATAATAATTTTATTTGATGCAATGGCAGATTAGTGTAGTGAAATAACTGAAATACATTTGGAATCCTCAGTCACTAAACTTTAGCCCTGCTTGATATCATTACATCCTTTGTTATGTGATACAGTTTTATTATACCATATGTACATATAGAAAAATTATAATATGTGCATATTAATGTAAATAATAAAGTAGTCATGTGATAAATATAGATATGCCTTCAAACATATCACAAGTTACCAATAGAAACTGAAAGTTCTTCTTTGGAACACATATAATTTATTTCCAGTGTATGTCCAAATTCATTAATTTTGTTGCTCATGCATTTCCTGTTGTCATAAAAATTTGAAATCTTCTATTTTGGTTCATATGTTACCATTCTGATTGGCAGTATATGTTTCATTTAAATTACATCATATATTTGCCTTATTTGCCATGGTGGGACCAGGGTACTGAAACTGTGAATTGGAGTGTGTCATGGCAGAATCACTTAAGAACCACTTGATTTTAACTGATTATTTATGCCGATACCGAAATAAAAACTTGTTTGGCAACAAATGCTGGAGTATTGCCATATTATAGTAAATAATGATAAAATCAGTATGATGAGTCCACTAAAAAATCAATATCCCACCCAATAAATAAAGGATATTTTCTTTTCCTATGTTAATACCAGATATATCCCACCCAATAAAATGCTTGTTTGGCAACAACTGCTGGAGTATTGCCATGTTATAGTAAATAATGATAATGATGAGTCCACTAGAAAACCAATAACCCACCCAATAAAATGGTTGTTTGACAACAACTGATGGATTATTTCCATATTATAGTAAATAATGATAATGATAAAATCATTAAAATGAGTCCACTAGAAAATCAATAATCCACCCGCTAGTACTGCATGTCAGAGATGAAACAAGAGTCCCTAGAAGGGACTGATGCTCTACTGGGCGAAAAGAATTTCCAGGAAATCAAGATAAGACCATTTCTTCCTTTTAACCATGTCTATCATTCTGGATGATGAAAACACATGGCTTTGCATCATTTCATTCATGCTGCAAGATTGTGGTCAGGTAAACAATTGTTTAGAAGTACTTTGTCAAAATCAGTGAATATCATATGATTATTCATTCATCTAGGATTTATTCATAATGGATATTGTTCATCTAAGTACTTAAATGCTTTTGGTAAATCCTCACTGTGACTGATACTGTTAAAAAATTTATTATTTTCTGAAAATACTTACCAGAGTTCTGCATACAAATAAAATGGTGATAAATCTAACAATGTTAATACTGTTGAAAATGTTCAATGGATCCAGCCTATTTGAGTTCTCTGGATTCACTCAAGCAGATATTCACAATGTGGAAGTAAATTCACACAGAAAGGTAATCCCGGATTGGATCCACATCAAAGAAAATCAAGACAGTATCCCTATCCCTATTCATGTCAGGAACAACTCATCATGGAAGCAGATGAATGAACCTAGGACTAATTTCCAACTCTACAAATACTCATAGCAACATAGGTATTTGTCCAACATCACTACTACACATGAAAATAAAGTCAAATGTACTGTATTCCCATTGACAAATATAATTTTATTTCAGGGCAGTGGATGCTTGGCTTGGACTTATAACTGTGTTAAGACATAAACAATGGATTTAACACCAGCACTGCTCCACCACAGCCATCCACATATATATATGTGTGTGTGTGTGTATATATATGTATATATATATATATATATATATATATATATATATATATATATATATATATATATATATATATATATATATATATATATATATATATATATATATATATATATATATATATATAGTTGCAAGGCAATCAGGAAAGTAGTTTTGAAGTAGTGATAACAAACTTGTGCTAATGGATGGATGGACATCAGATGAAGGATGACGAATCAGCACAATTTCATTTAGGACCAACTAGATATGATAAGGAGTCTTTTAGTGAAAACCCAATGTTGATATGCCCATCCATTCCGGTGGAGTAGTGATAACAAGATTTTCAAGATGGTTGCCATGGTGACCATATTGGACATCAGATCTGCCCCTGTTTCATTAAGGACCAACTAGTCATCATAAGAATTCTTGTAGTGAAAACCCCACATCAATATAACTTTGTTCAGGAGGAGTAGCAATAACAAGATTTTCAAGATGGCTGACATGGTGGCCATGTTGGACTTCAGATTGGCACCATTTTCATTCAGGACCATGTAGACATCATAAGAAGTCTTTTAGTGAAAACCCCATGTGGATACAACCATCCATTTGGGAGAAATAGCAATAACAAGATTTTCAAGATGGGTGCTGTGGTGTGGCCATATTGGATGTCAGATTGGCACCATTTTCATTTAGGATCAACTAGATATCATAAGAGGTCTGTCAGTGAAAACCCCATCTTGATATGACCATCCATTCAGGAGGAGTAGCAAAAAACAGGATTTTCAAGATGGCTGCCATGGTATCCATAATGGATGTCAGATCTGCACCATTTTCATTTAAGACCAACTAGACATCATAAGAATTCTTCTTAGTGAAAACCCCATCTTGATATGACCATCCATTCAGGATGACTAGTGATAACAAGATTTTCAAGATGGCCACTGTTGCAGCCGTACTGGATGTCCGAGCAACACCATTTTCATATAAGACCAACTAGATTATGGAATAAATGTGTGTGTAAGTTTCATGGCAATCCTACAAGTAGTTTAGGAGGAGTAGCGATAACAAACTGGTGCTAATGGACAGACAGAAGACAGACAATAGACCATCTCATAAGCTCTTCTGGTCTATGACCAGTAGAGCTAAAAATGGGGTGAGCAGGTGGGGTATGCATCTATACAGATTCCCATATATAATTTGAATTTGCTCCAAAGTCATAGAAAAAATTAATCTTTGCATGATTTTTAAACATATGGGCCTAATAATGCTCACCTGGCTTAAATAACTTAAAAGTTGACCATTTCACTAAGCAGGCTTACATAGTGTTGTAAAAGCAACCTAAGTATTCTATCTCACAAACTTTATATCATGGTTATTTCACCTTGTTTACTATATCCTGATAAAAAAAATTCTAAAGATAATGGCATAATTAATATGCACAGTCTTTTGTTCATAACTGAAGTCATCTAAGATCCTGGTGATATAAACTCATTTACCAAATTTTATAGAAATTGGATGAGAAATTTAGTCTCTAGATCTAGAGATGTCACAAGCTCAGCCAATCAGATGCAAGGTACCTTATTAATACAGAGTACATTTGAAGTTTGATCAAAATCAGATCAAAAATATAGCTTCAAGAGTGGCAACAAGCTCAGCTAATCAGATGCAAGATCACCGCATGGATCCTGTTCACTTTTGATATTGTCCAAAATCTTGATGATATAAGCACTTATTCCAATTTTAATCAAAACTGGATCAGAATTATGGCTTCTAGAGTGGTAATAAGCTCAGCTAATCAGATGCAAGATCACCTCATTAATATGCCTTAATTTTTCTTATTGAAACTGTCCAAGATCTTGATGATGTATGCATATATTCCAAGTCTGATCAAAATCAGAAATATGACTGCAAGAGTGGCCACAAGCTCAGCCAATTAGATGCAAGATTACCTCATCAATATTTGTGGATTTCGCTTATTAAGGAATTCATCCAATATCTTGATGATGTAAGCCCAAAGGTCAAGTCTGATCAAAATCAGATCAGAAATGTGGCTTCCAGAGAGGTAACAAGCTCAGCCAATCAGATGCAATATCACATAATCAGTATGTATAGATCTCACTCATTATCGAACTCATCTGAGATCTTAATGATACAAGTAGATATTCCAAGTTTGAACAAAATCAGATTAGAACAATAGCCTCCAGAGTGGTAACAAGCTCATCCAATCAGGTGCAAGATTACCTCATTACGCATGGATCTCGCTCATCATTGAACTTGTCCCAAGATTTTGATTAAACAAACCTGTATCGTCTGATTGAAATTGGATCAGAAATATGGACCCCAGAGTGGTAACAAAGAATTGTTGACAGATGTATGCCCTATGCACGATGGATGACAGATGCAGGACCATACCACAAGCTCACTTGGCCTTACAGCCCATTGAGCTAAAAATGACTAATGATAATTAAGAAAAACTTACCTGAGATCATCTTCATAGTTGATCTTCTGCATCAAATTGTCTTGGATAATCTGACTCAAAGTTCTGTTGTAATCCTGAAATAATAATAATAATAATAATAATAATGTCTCTATTTAACCAGAGTGACTCCATAATAATTCACAAAAGAAAAACTAGTCTACCTTGAGGCCATCATAACTGCCAGTATTTTCAATAAAGCATATGATATAAACATACAGTAATTAGATTGTATACTGGTGATAGCAAAAAAGAGTAAGTCAGGGGTGGATCAAAAACTTTTCTGAAGGAGGGTTTGATTTTGTTATGTGGGGTGGTTCATTTTGTCTAAAATGACTAGGTTTCAACGGTTTTCACTGAAAGGTAGACTCTTGTAACTGGAAAGGGGAGGGTGATCCACTTGAACACTCAAACTCCACTATTAAATCTGTTACTGTAAGTGATAGAGTTTTGTCAAATAAATTGTAAACTTCAATAACAAAACATTACTAGAGTTGTGTGTCTTACAATGCTACAGTAGTTGTGACCTGGTGTTACTAGAGTGGTGTGTCTTACTGCTTTAGTTATGACATAGTGTTACTAGAGTAGTGTATCTTACTGCTCTAGTTATGACATAGTGTTACTAGAGTAGTGTATCTTACTGCTCTAGTTATGACATAGTGTTACTAGAGTAGTGTATCTTACTGCTCTAGTTATGACATAGTGTTACTAGAGTAGTGTATCTTACAGCTATTGTTATGACATAGTGTTACTAGAGTGGTGTGTCTTAAAATGCTAGTTATGACATAGTGTTACTAGAGTGGTGTGTCTTACAATGCTAGTTATGGCATAGTGTTACTAGAGTGGTGTGTCTTACAATGCTAGCTATGACATAGTTGTTACTAGAGTGATGTGTCTTACTGCTCTAGTTATGGCATAGTGTTACTAGAGTAGTGTGTCTTACAATGCCAGTTATGACAAAGTGTTACTAGAGTGGTGTGTCTTACAATGCTAGTTATGACATAGTGTTACTAGAGTGGTGTGTCTTACAATGCTAGTTATGACATAGTTGTTACTAGAGTGGTGTGTCTTACAATGCTAGTTATGACATAGTGTTACTAGAGTGGTGTGTCTTACAGTGCTAGTTATGGCATAGTGCTACTAGAGTGGTGTGTCGTACAATGCTAGTTATGACCTGGTGTTACTAGAGTAGTGTGTCTTACAATGCCAATTTTGATGCAGTGTTACTAGAGTGGTCTTACTGCACTAGTTATGACATATTGGTACTAGAGTGGTATCTTACAATGCTAGTTATGACCTAATGTTGCTAGAGTGGTGTGTCTTACAATGCCAGTTATGACATAGTGTTACTAGAGTGGTGTGTCTTACTGCTCTAGTTATGACATAGTGTTACTAGAGTGGTGTGTCTTATAATGCTAGCTATGACATAGTCTTACTAGAGTGGTGTGTCTTATAATGCTAGTTATGACAAAGTCTTACTAGAGTGGTGTGTCTTATAATGCTAGTTATGACATAGTCTTACTAGAGTGGTGTGTCTTAAAATGCTAGTTATGACATAGTCTTACTAGAGTGGTGTGTCTTACAATGCTAGTTATGACATAGTGTTACTAGAGTGGTGTGTCTTACTGCTCTAGTTATGACATAGTGTTACTAGAGTGGTGTGTCTTATAATGCTAGTTATGACATAGTCTTACTAGAGTGGTGTGTCTTATAATGCTAGTTATGACATAGTCTTACTAGAGTGGTGTGTCTTATAATGCTAGTTATGACATAGTCTTACCAGAGTGGTGTGTCTTATAATGCTAGTTATGACATAGTCTTACTAGAGTGGTGTGTCTTATAATGCTAGTTATGACATAGTCTTACTAGAGTGGTGTGTCTTAAAATGCTAGTTATGACATAGTGTTACTAGAGTGGTGTGTCTTACAATGCTAGTTATGACATAGTGTTACTAAAGTGGTGTGTCTTGCAATGCTAATTTTGATGCAGTCTTACTAGAGTGGTGTGTCTTACTGAACTAGTTATGACATAGTCTTACTAGAGTGGTGTGTCTTACAATGCCAATTTTGATGCAGTGTTACTAGAGTGGTCTTACTGCCCTAGTTATGACATACTGGTACTAGAGTGGTATCTTACAATGCTAGTTATGACCTAATGTTAGTAGAGTGGTGTGTCTTACAATGCTAGTTATGACATTGTCTTACTAGAGTGGTGTGTCTTATAATGCTAGTTATGACATAGTCTTACTAGAGTGGTGTGTCTTAAAATGCTAGTTATGACATAGTCTTACTAGAGTGGTGTGTCTTAAAATGCTAGTTATTACATAGTCTTACTAGAGTGGTGTGTGATACTGCTCGAGTTATGAATTAGTGTTACTAGAGTGGTGTGTCTTACAATGCTAATTTTGATGCAGTCTTACTAGAGTGGTGTGTCTTACTGCACTAGTTAAGGGGGGGGATTTGGGGGGAAGAGGAACCCTGACCCATAACTCCTCATGTGGACCAGAAGGACTCTCTCTAGCGAATTTCAACCCTCCTGAGGTGTTTGGAGAAGAAGGTCTGTCCCTCCCTCCTTTTTGACCCCACTTCGTAAGAGGATGATGTCAACCTACAGAATGCAACATCAACCTCTCTACCATGCTCCTCCCTCACTGGGGGGCATGACTGAATTATGTTTATTTTTGCTTTGTGTACCTTATTATTTGACTTATAACATTAGATATTTATAATAGTCTTAAAAGTTTTAAAGTGTCATTAAAACTCACGAGTAAGTGAAGTCAGCTGTTTACCATATATACTCTCATATAACCCGGGTCTATATGCAAACAACATAGACCCTGATCTGCCGTCGCATAATGCGCCAGCAGATCAGGATCTATGTTGTTTGTTGTACTGATTAGTCCTTACAAACTGCATAGAGCCAGATCTGCCGGTGCATTATGCGACGGCAGATCTGGGTCTATGCAGTTTGCAGCTGGTATTTGCTTATACGTGAGTATATATGGTAATTCACTCAAGCTTGACTTCATTGTGATAGCTTAGAAGAAGCTTAGATTGAGCTTTTAAAAATACAAAACCTCATGGGTGTTACTTTTTCCACTTTTATGATACATATTAATGATTACTTTACTAAAGTCAGTGTTAACTACGGTGGTCGTTACAGAGTGATAGTGAAAACCAAAAACATTACGTTTATGCATAATTAAACACCTGTAATAAAAACATTTGATAGTCAAAGTCTACCCAAAATATATTTAAGTTTGAAAGAAGGAAGGCTTGTCTTACACTTAACGAAACAACTTAATGGCAAACATTTGTATCTTTAATTATTTTATCTATGATACAACCATTGTGTTTCTGTCCATGCAACACCATTTCTCAAAATAAATCCATAAATTAAAACAAAACAAAAGCTATTCAGTGGATGCTGTTGCCTTTTATTTCTGAAGAACAAAAAGTCTGAGTTTGGGGTTCCTGAATCAATCCTGAAGCCAATTTTGTGCATTCTCTTGTCATGATGCTAACAGTAATTTATATGTAGATATGGGGAAAATGTCCAAGTCACCAGATATTGAAAATTTTGTGCTATACAATCCATGTGGCCTAAGCATGCTCCAAGCTAATTCATAATCAACTTGTCAACTGCAAGCCTGCCCAATGGTAAATTACTAGTATCAGAAAAATGGTCTTTTTTCTGCATGACCCACAAAGTATAATTTCTACCTGAAAATTTATAATAAGTGTTCTTTGGACTGAGATATTAAAAACAAAAGTCATAAGCAAAAAATACAGATGAATGCACAGATAGTCTGATTATAGTCCATTTGCTGTCCCGAAAATTAAGTTTTCTCAAATATTTGGATGGCAAGACAGTAATATGAGCCGATTCAATTTTTAAGTTATTCTTGGACATGCTCATGTATGTTTTTTTCCTAAACTTTGAAGGTGCTGTTAAAATTATCTCCCTTTTCTTCATTAGTTTATAAACAGGCACTTTGAAGGAATTACCACACAGGTTTTACTCAGTAGATTCAACGTCACAAGGACAAGATGTGATAGGCTGCCATCTCATCTTAGCCAGTCATGACTGTATGGATTGTAGTGCTGCTAGCTCTAGCCAATACACAATTTATCCACATAAAGCACATGGTTGCTATTATTAAACTGGGTAATCCCTTTTATTGGCTGTTCCTTCCAAGTGGACAACCAGTTGTGTTACATAAATATAAAAAAACAATAATACAGATCTGAATTTTTAACTTGAAATATATAAAAAAATGTAGAATGCATATAGTGAAGTGCATACATACTGTATATACTCGCTTATAAGTGAAGTCCAACTGCAAAAAATATAGACCCTGATCTGCCATCACATCATAAACTGGCAGATCAGGGTCTATGCTATTTGTTCTATTGATTACTCCTAATAAACTGCATAGACTCAGATCTGATGGGCAGTCAAGGTGCAACAAACAGAATATACATAACACAGCTAACATTATATACAAGGTTTTTAAATTAGCTTTAGGTCTACATATACAAGAATTTTGTTTATGCATGCACAGATTTGGGTTTCTTTCCTATAATACATTTGTGCTCACATTTTACATCAAGTTATTACAAATAAATTCTTAGAACAATGGTTATTTGACTATACTAATCTATATTCAAGCCTGTAATTTGATATTGGAGTAATAAAACAATGTCTGGCTGGAAAGAAATTGTTTTATGTAACATAACTAAAACCGAGATATCAAATTTTTGTAAAACCTGTAAAAATTTTAATCCTTTAAAACTCTGAACACTTAAATTTACTGAAAAAAGTAAATATTTCCTACATAAATTCAAATTGCACAAATTCTAATTTTAAATTTTAAAACATTTTAACATTTGTTTCGATACTCATAATTTTTATTTTGCTAAGTGGAAATTAGTGGTATCATATCATAAATATTAAATTATAAAGGATAGATCTTGATAACAGTGAATTTGGTTTTGCCAAAGCTGAAAAGAGTCAAATTTGATGGGAATATGTAGTGTTAAGAATTAACCAATACAACACTTGGATGGTACTGATAAAACTAATGGGATATTTGTTTTTTATGGTTTCTAATCTTTGTTGCACATCCCATAAATGTAGACTAATACTGTACCTGGTTATGTGATGGTCACAGCCAAATGGAACTAGTTCATAATGTTAATTTCATCTCTAAAATTCAGAAACACAAAACAGAGACTGATTCCCTATTTACTTCATATTATCTTAACCTTAAATGTATTAAAATATGAATATTAAGTGATCTGATCCATATCATTTTCTGGCATAACCTTGGTTCGCTTCTTTGTTCTAACAATTATCTTATCTAATCGGAAAACGTGGTATACATATGCTATCTATCAAAGCAGTTTGTATACAGAATGTAAACACCTTCAAGTTACATGTATGTTAATGATAGTCAGAACATGACTAATAAGTGAGTATATATGGTATGCTTGAGAACATGACTTATAAGTGAGTATATACAGTATGCTTGAGAAAATGACTAATAAGTGAGTATATATGGTATGCTTGAGAATATAACTTATATGTGAGTATATACAGTATGCTTGAGAACATGACGAGTGAGTAAATGCGGTATGCTTGATAACATGACTTATAAGTGAGTATACACAATATGCTTGAGAACATACTAATAAGTGAGTATACACGGTATGCTTGAGAACATGACGAGTGAGTATACACGGTATGCTTGAGAACATGACAAGTGAATATATATGGTATGTTTAAGAACATGACAAGTGAGTATATACGGTATGCTTGAGAACATGACTTATAAGTGAATATATACGGTATGCTTGAGAACATGACTTATAAGTGAATATATACGGTATGCTTGAGAACATGACTTATAAGTGAATATATACGGTATGCTTGAGAACATGACTTATAAGTGAATATACACGGTATGCTTAAGAACATGACTTATAAGTGAATATACAGTATGCTTAAGAACATGATGAGTAATGAGGCTATGGATAACGAAAGTCACTGTGAAATATTCGTTACTCAGCTATTAGAAACAATTATGGGTGTATGTATATTTATTCATTTATTTGGGAATTACCAGGGGCACATAAAGACACAGATCTCACATTTGTTTATACTTGAAGTTTGGGCATTTTCAGTGACCTCACTGTGGTAATTAATGTAAATTAAAAATTCCAACAACAAAATTATTCATAAAAGGCAATTTCTAAGAATTTGAACAATCAAAAAAAAAATTTTTTAAGTGCTCAAATTTTCACAGGTTTTACTGTAGACAACAGTTTATTAAGCTAGGAAAGCTATGTAAGGTGGTGCTCTACAGTTTTGTACTTTGCATAGGGTTTAATATTTAAAGAAAAAAAAATCCTAATTTTTCTCACTGGTTATCCTGGCTATTTAAAAAAAAGACCTTGTATATCTTAGGTATTATTAAAAGAACTTTTAATTCCCTTTATTTTGGTGTATGAATGATGGGTGTAATTTAGGTTACAGAGTATACAGCTTGGCCTTACTTCAGATGTGCATGTATCAAAAAACTGCTAGCTCTGCTTGGTCATTTTCACTTCCTGGACTTCAAAAAGATAAATTTAAAAAAAAAACAAGCTGATAACTTTTTTTAACTTTTTATATATTTTGTAATTCATTCATTGCACTTTCAGAAGCTGGTATTGCCTACTCTGCCAAAATTTGTTTTCCCTATTAATAACTAGTTAGTGTACTTTGGACTAATTCAGGCAGCCATTTTGGTCAGCTGTGTGCTTAGATTATGTACAATTTCCACAAGTACAATATGTAAAGAACTTTCAGCCACAATACATGAAAGTAGCATAGAGGTATGCCAACATTCTCTCCATTGTGCATGTTGCAAATGCAAACAACTTCATCTAACACCTGTCACTCTGTCAGAAGTACATAATATCTGTAGAGCGCCACCTAAACATAACACACATGAATTCTGAATATGAGAGCTTCCCAGCTACAAATGTGAATGACCAGTCCTGCATTAAGGCTCTATATTACTCTTCTGGTCCAGCTTTGCATACAAATCTCAGCCTGAGTACCTAATCATTTCAAATTTCAGAATGTCATGATACAAGAGATGTATTAATTTACGATATTAAAGTGTTTTAAGATGGGGCAGTCTCTACAGGTAACATCATGAACACACTCCTTACAAATGATTGTGTTCAGATACCAGTTTCTGTTGAGTAGTATTTTAAGACTTAAGTTGAGAAGTATATGAAGCTGGGCCTGGTCTATGATTTTTTTTTTCTGAGTTTGGATCGATGGATGGATGGATGAATGGATGATGAGTTTTAGGAACGCTGCTAGAATGAAAATCTTGTCTTAACAAAGTTTATGCCAAACTAGTTATATGCACATATGTACCTGTTGCACACATACATTCAATAAAAGAAAATTCTATCTATCCCATGCACATTTGTCACCTATCTTCAGTTTTACTTGAGGATAACTCATTCACTAGATGAAATCAATATCCATTTTGTTTTCCATATTCATATATAAATGTCTATTAAATATGCCCAATAGAAAGCATAACATGGACAAATAATTGGTTGGTATAAATATTTATTGAATATCATCATCCATTAATTCCTAGGTTGTGCATCAAATAAAGCATTGAGCAATATAAGCACTGTATACACTCGTGTATAATCCAATACCAACTGCAAACTGCATAGACCCAGATCTACCATCGCATAATGCACCACAAGATCCGGGTCTATGCAGTTTGTAAGGACTAATCAGTAGAACAAACAACATAGACCCTGATCTGCCAGTGCATTATGTGATGGCAGATCAGGGTCTATGTTGTTTGCATTTGGACCCGGATTTTACGCAAGTAGATATGGTATTACTGCATATTTGGAGCTCTCTCATAGTGAATAATATACTGAAATGTATGTTTCTGATATTGACTTGCATGAATACAATGAAAGAAAGAAAAGAGAAGCATGCAAAATTGTAATATTTACAAATGATGATGAAATGTCAGCATTTTATATTTTGAACAATGATATGAAAAATGAGATACATATATATTATTATATGTTGTTATTGGTTTTGGTGGGATGGGGTGTAGCTAAATATTGAATACAGAGTAGTATTGTATATAAAAAAAAACAACAACATTATGATCTAGATTAGACCATGTTGTAGAGGTAATTTAAATAGGTTTAGAAGAATTTGTTGGAGGATGATATGAATTTCTGGACTGCACAAAATATCTCCTCAATGCCCTCAAATGATAGCAAGGAATTCCCCAGTTAGTGTTGAAAATATATCAAGACCATACACTAAAGTTCCCATTGTACAACTGAACAAATCATGAAAGAAGTGTTCAGCAGTTTCTAGCATACCACAGGAACATTCTTTGCTCAGTAACAAATTAATTTTAAAGGTATCTGTTTTAAGCGAACCACAGCTTAATCTTAACTGAGCATGTAGAATTTGAGCAATTCTTTCACCTCAGTAAAAGTAGACTGGGACTTTTTCTCAATCCCTATTCAGGTAAGATTGAAAATTATATGGAAGGGTCATGCCTAACTTTTAGTGGGAGAAGGTTCCATTCAGTAACAGATTTTGGCCAGAAAGAGTTCTCATATCTGATCCTGGCAGTTGGTTATTTGTGGATTTGATCTATTGCAAAATTGCAAAGTTGTTTATTACTTACCTTTTGGATGCTTGGTGAAAACAAAGCTCACAACTAACTGGGGGCAGAACCATGATACATTTTAAAACAAGATTATTGTGAATGGAAAATTATATGCATGCCCTGTGTTTAATAGTTCTCTATGCTGACAATAGTTGTTCATCATTGACTCTGGAGATTACTGGCCAATGGATCTCAATATTAACTTGACCTTTGGTTTTGGTCAAGGTGTGTGTTCTTGAAGTAAAGTTACTGTGCAGAACCCATTATTTTCTTATTAGACTTACCATGCCCATGACCTTTGACCTGTTGACCTCAAAATCTATAGGTTTCTTACCCTAAGTGCAAAGTTTGGTCAAGGAACTTACTCTAGAACAAAAGTTATTGAGCAAGATCCATTTTTTGTCTGAGTCACAATGACCTTGAAATGTGACCTTTTGAAACCAGAGTCAGTAGGCCTCTTCCATACATTAATTGCAAGCCTTCCAAAAACTCTAGTCAAGGCATATTTTCTTGAACTAAAGTAATTAAACAAAGAATTCTGTTATTCTTTCAGTCTCTAGTGACCTTTAGTTTGACCTGTTGACACCAAAATCAAAAGGCTTATTTCTTAAGCAAAGTGTAAGAAATCCACAAACTTTGGTGAAGGTATATGGTCAAAAACTGAAAATTGTGTGCAAAACCATTTTTCATTTTTCAGTCAGTGACTCTGGCCTTTGATCTTTGACCTCAAAATCAATAGGCTTTTTACCTTAATCAAAATGCAAGCCATCCACAAAGTTAGTCCAGGTCTGTGATGCAGAACTAAAGTTACTGTGTGGAAACCATTTTTTGTTTCTTTAAGTCACAGTCACAGTGACTGTGAACTTTGACCTTTTGACCCCAAAATCAATATTTGGTAATGGTGCAGAACTTAGTAACTGTGCAAACAATATAGGGAACGGATGGATAGATGGTTGGACAGACAGATGGTCATCATAACATGAATTGCTCTGCCTTATGGTGGGCGTATAAAAACTATCATTCTGTGTTGATACCATCTAATTTATATTTTCTCCCAATTAGTTTCTTCCAAGATATCCATATATGACATAGATTTTGGGTCACCACATACAATCCTACTTGATACAGCCTGTATGTTTTGAATCTTTTTCATATTGTATAAAATTGTCCAAAATTATAACACCATATTTTAGGAGTGGTCTTACAAAAGAGAGATAGAGAACCTCTAATGATCTATCAAGTTTGTATTTAAAATTTAATAGTAAATAGTAATTTTCCACACTTTTCTGTTCATGTCTTGAATATATATCTGCCAAGAGAGAGTTTTGTCAATAGTTAAACCTAAACATTTGCAGGAATTTACATGGTTAACAATTGTATTGTTGATTGAAAGTAGCAGGTGGTATACATGATTCGATTTTCTTTGATAGCATCATTGAGTAAGTTTTGTTGGGATTAAACTTGACAAGCCATTTATCTGTCCATGTTTGAATTCTATGAAGATCTTCATTCAAGACCTAGCAGCTAAGGCTGGATCCTCAACAATAATTGATATGGATTGGACATTAAAGACAACATCACTAATATAAATTAAGAAGAAAAGTGGTCCAAGTATAGATTATTGTTGTTCCCAGCTACAACCTTCTATAACAACCATTTGTGTCCTGTTAATAAGACAATTCTGAAAACCAATCCAATAAATTACCACCAATTTAAACAGTTCAACAGTTCAAAGTTTGTGAATTAATCCACTCTGTTGAAAAGTTTGCTTGTGTGACAAAATACTAGTCTTATTTATTAACAGTTATCAGTAATCTTGGAATGGCATTATAGATATCACATAAAACCACCAAATCTTTCAGTGTGAAACCTGACTGTAAATGGCTAATTAGGTTATTAGATGTGAAATAATTAGGTAGATACTCAAGGTTATTAGATGTGAAATAATTAGGTAGATACTCAAGGTTATTAGATGTGAAATAATTAGGTAGATACTCAAGGTTATTAGATGTGAAATAATTAGGTAGATACTCAAGGTTATTAGATGTGAAATAATTAGGTAGATACTCAAGGTTATTCGATGTGAAATAATTAGGTAGATATTCAAAAACACATCTTTCAAATACTTTACTGACACAGCTCGGTCACAACATCATCAAGCAGTTTGAGACATCACTTTTGTCTGTCTTTTTATAAACTGGAATGACAGTTTGAGACATCACTTTTGTCTGCCTTTTTATAAACTGGAATGAAAGTTTGAGACATCACTTTTGTCTGCCTTTTTATAAACTGGAATGACAGTTGCTTATTTTCCAAGAACAAGGACGTAAGAATTTTGGAGGATGTTGTTGAAAACTTTGGATGAATGATGTGATTAGATAGACGTGCCCTCTTTAAGTAGTATGGGGTAATTTCATCAGGATCCACTGCCTTACCTATGTCTAGACTTGATATCACATTTACTTATATCATTTGAGCTAATACTAATACAATTAAGAACAATATCAGGAAAGTTAAGACAGTGGAACTGTTGTCAATAAAGGATTGGCAAATGAAATATTTATTCAACACATTTTAGAATGAAAGAAGTAATTGTTTTAGACTGGATATTGTGAATTTTTTATTCTACTTGTGAAATTTCGTTGCTATGTTCCACCAGGATTTGAGCCAAATTTAGCATTTTGAAGGGTGTTAACTAATTTATTGCAATAACTACATTTGGCACTTTGTGTGGGACTTTGTATGGGACAAATTACAACTTTGCTTCTTAAAGCTTCAAATTGAGTCCAGTGAGTGCTGTCATTTTTCATCAGGATAAGATGCATATTCGTTTTCATTGCCAAATTAATTTTCTAATACCACTGTGCATACAAGGAGGATCTCTTAGATGTATCGTTACCATTTAATTTGGGATACTAGAATGGGCTGATTCTAAGATACTACTAGAAATTGTACAAGCCTGTTCATCAATGGAAAGATTAGTAAAGTTCCAGTCAGCTCTATGTAATAAATCTACCGTATATACTCGCGTACAAACTGACACCAACTGCAAACTGCATAGACCCAGATCTGCTGTTGCATAATGCGCTGGCAGAACTGGGTCTATGCAGTTTGTAAGGACTAATTAGCAGAACAAACAACATAGACCCTGATCTGCCAGCGCATTATGCGACGGCAGATCAGAGTCTATGATGTTTGCATTTGGAGACGGCTTATACATGAGTATATACGGTATATATAATTTAGAATTTTCTGATTTCTTTTACAACTGTGTTATTTCAAACTTGTATAATTTGTAATACGATAAACAATAATATAATAATGTAATACAATATGGTTACTACAAAAAGGATCAAAGATCTCCTTTTCAAAACATTTCATGGTATCACTAACAAGTGTTAAGTCAATCAGTGTAAAGCTGTACTCTGTTGTCATGGTGAGTTGAGTAATCACTTGATCTCAATTGAAAGTATTCATCATATTTCTAACATTTCTACTTCTGTCTGAAACTAATAATGAAATGTTATGTCTAACATTTCCACTTCTATCTGGAACTAAGGAAATTTTATTTCTAACATTTCTACTTCTAACTGGAACTAATGAAATTTTATTTCTAACATTTCTACTTCTATCTGGAACTAATGAAATTTGAATAATAAATCTAAATCTCTAAGAATAATTAAATTCTCACAATATTATTTTGCTTGTTCAATTCTAAGTTCAACTAAGCTTCAATCATCAAATCTTGGATGCATAGAAAATAAACTGAACAATAGTGTTCTACCTTTGCATGTTATATTAGTCCAAACTACTTCAATGTTTGGTATTAACAAATCATCCCTTTTGCTAAAGGGAATAATTCCAATGCTGAAGTAAATTGCAACTCCACCTCCATTCCTATTTGTGTCAAGCTGGATTGGTGAGTGACAGTTTGGTATCAGGATACCCTTGGTATTAGCAGATCAATCTAGTCATGTTTTCCTTGTAAAAGTAATATAAAAACAACCCAGTCTGATACTGATATGATCCATATTATTAAAGAGGCTTTGGGAATTTATAATGACAAGGTGAGATAACCTTTTGGAACCTGAAATCTCTTTGTGGACCTAGATTGGTGTCCTTATTATTTGTTAGAAGAAGCATCGTTTATAGGAAAGGTGTAATCTTATATACCCGCTTGTATGTCAGGTCTAACTGGTCTAACTGTAAACTGATTAAATCAAGATCTACCGTCGATAATGCACCATCAGATCTGGGTCTATGCAGTTTGTTAGGAGTAATCAGTATAACAAACAACATAGACCTTGATCTGCTGGTGCATTATGCGATGGTAGATCTAGGTTTAATCTTGCAGTTGGATCCTACTTATAAGCAAGAATATATGGTATGCTTCTTGATTCTCTGGTTTTATTATTTTTACATTTGTGTTCTGATATCACTAATGTTTCACCAAGTCCAGTTTTACTAAAATGATATGTGAATAAGACACAATAACTGAGCGTATATGTTATGATGTTTTTCCTTTCTGTCTGGTAGTCTTTGCACAATGACACCCAACCAGTGTCCAAGTTTGCTCGAAATCAATATTCATGATTTATGTGATGGTATTGAGAGATAAAATTAGCTTGGTTGGGTTATAAAATGTTGGAAGACCAGAGTACATAGGGTGGTCAAAGATTTGTTTGATTCTTTGTAAATGCTTTTTATGTTGTTAACATGTGATAATTCTACATAAAGACCAGAAGATCACCCATTTCATTTTCGGGGGGGGGGGGGGGGGGGGGCGGGGATTTGTTTTTAAAAAAAAAACAAAAAAATCCCACTCTGAAATAGTTTGAAAAAAATAAAAATTCTTTCTCTGATTTGTAGCAAAAAAAACCCATTATATCCATTATACTGAAAACAAGAGTCCCTCGAAGGGGCTGACACTCTAATGGGTTGAAAGCATTTCCAGGAATTCAAGATAAGACCATTTCTTCCTTTTAACTGTAAAGTGTTGAAACCATCTCTGATATTCTTCATCAATAACAAGGAGACATCATTAGAAGTCTTTTGGTGAAAACCCCATGTCATAATAATCATCCACTCAGGGGGAGTAGTGACAACAAGATTTTTTAGACAATCATCATGGCAGCCATATTGGATGTATGACTTGCACCATTTTCATTTAGTACCAACTTGATATTGTAAGTAGTCTTTTAGTGAAAACCCCATGTTGATATGACTCTCCATTCAGAAGTAACGATAACAAGATGTACAATATGGCTGCCATGGCAGCCACATTGAACATCCGTTGTGTACTTCTAAATGTCTTACTCATATAATATGACAAGTATGTTCTTCTGATTAGGTTAGAATGTGGTTTTATGGAACTGAGCAAAAGTGATATTCACCTAGGACTTCATCCTCAGTTGATATCGCTTTTTCTCAGGTAAAAAACCACACACAAATCACATACTGACCTCATCAGAAGTTTAGAAACATACATGTACCATATATACTTGTGTATAAGCTTGGTCCAGATGCAAACAACATAGACCCTGATCTGCCGTTGCATTATGTGTCGGCATATCAGGGTCTATGTTATTTGTTCTACTGATTAGTCCTTACAAACTGCATAGACCCAGATTTGCAAGTTCATTATGTGCCAGTAGATCTGGGTCTATGCAGTTTGCAGTTGGTATCGGCTTATACGCAAGTATATACAGTATTTGAAAAATTCACAATGGACTCCATTTTCCACGACACACGAAAGTATATTGTCTTTTAACCAGTACACTTACCTTCAGATCTATTGACTGACAAAAGAAAATGTTACCCCATGGATAAAAAGAAAGTAAGCAGCATGTGTTCAATGTTAATATATAATACAAAGCAAATATTGCATAACAATTATGACAGTCATCTCTAGATGGAGCATCAAAGGCTAAAATATGATTGCTAAAACTCCTGCTGTCTGTACAGCAAAGGGCTCTAATTTGTACATAAGATAATATTTTCTAAAAGATAACATTTTCTGAAACATGTCTGTGAAGAAATAACTTGAACTGCTTGTCTTCTTTAATCAAAGTAAAATAAAATTATATAATCTAGTCCATTATCATAAATGGTTTGGTAATTTAGACAAATGAAAACAATTTGCCAATGAATAACAAGTAAATTAAATATGGTTAAAATTATGTCTCAGAAATTTCCTTTAAAATTGATTTTATCTCCCTTTTTTTTCAAGTAGTTGACTATTAAATATGTCTTTCCTACTAGACAGCCTCCAGGCAATTTGCTTGATTTAACAAAGTAAAACTACTCCCTTTGTGAATCAATAGAATTTATAAGGCAGATTGTTTACATTGATTACTATCTGGAGTTTTATCAACTCAAAATAAACAGTATGCTAGCAGTAACTTCAATTTATAAAGGTATAATGGATAAATCATATTTACTTACTCTGGCTATACTCGCATATAAGTTGAGACCAACTGCAACAAAAGAGATCCTGATCTGCTGTCGCATAATGTGCTAGCAGATCAGAGTCTACGTTGTTTGTTCTACTGATTACTCCTAACTAACTGCAGAGACCCAGATCTGATGGCACATTATGTGGTGGCAGATCTGGGTCTGTGCAATTTATAGTTGGATTCAACTTTTAAGTGGGTATGTACTGTATTGCTCATAGATTTGTGTTATTTCCATCTACCGTATATACTTGCGTAAAAACGGATACCAACTGCAAACTGCATAGACCCAGATCTGCCATCACATAATGCACCGGAAGATCTGGGTCTATGCAGTTTGTAAGAACTAATCAGTAGAACAAACAACAAAGACCCTGATCTGCTGGTGCATTATGCAATGGCAGATCATGGTCTATGTTGTTTGAATTTGGACCCAGTTTATACGCGAGTAAATATGGTATGTGTTGCAGTCTTTATAGTAACAGTACTATGATGACTTTGAAACACTTATATCTTCTTAATAATTTCAGAAGCAAGTTATTTAGTTCTGTTTTTTCTGAATGATGAAATTAATATTACCAATAATGGCGAGTTCAAATGATATATTTTCTGCGAGATGAAACTATGTTTTATATTTTACTGTTTCTTCATTTTAAAGTAACAAGTTTACCAGAGATAAATTTGTGTTGATTCATTGCAAATTATTTTCCTTTCTTTCCTATTATATCAATATCCATGTATTATGGTGTGTAGACATCAATGTAATTTGCTATTTGTTCATATTCCATTTGAGTACTGAATGTGATAGTTCTGTAATTCTATGTTGTACTGCCTTTACTATAAAATACTTTTATTGCTGATGTACATGGATGGAAAGTGAGACAATAATATCTTGATCTCATATATTGCATATTACAAACTTGAGTGAGACAATAATATCTTGATCTCATATATTGCATATTACAAACCTGAGTGAAATAAAACTTTTGTCACTTGTCATGACATATGAAGCAAACTGTTTTTCCATTGCAGGAAATTGATCTCCTTCCTGTTGATTGAAAAATCCTTTTCAAGAGAAAACAAAAGTCTCAATTGGGCATAACATTGTGCACCTTGCTGACATTAGCTTTTAAAATGCAACAGCAGTTGGTCAAGTAATTGCAAAAAAAAAATTTCTATCAAATTTTGTGAAGTTCTGCTATATTGAGTAATGTTTGATATATTTAATGGCCAATCCACATCACTGGTACAGAATTGCAAAGCCCTGAAGCCAAATTGTTCTCTGTCAATAATTTTCAAATTCTGTTTTTGTGGTTTTTGAGGAAAAGATTGTAATAACAGTGACCACCTTTTAAAGGCAGGCTGGCATTCTTTGTACTATTTTTTCTGGATAAAAATTTGAAAGGCCTTGATCCTGGGATGCAAAAGGCCTTGACCCTGGGATGCAAAAGGCCCTGATGCTGTGATGCAAAAGGCCTTGATTATGTGATGCAAAAAGCCTTGACCCTGGGATGCAAAAGGCCTTGATCCTGGGATGCAAAAGGCCTTGATTATATGATGCAAAAGGCCTTGATCCTGGGATGCAAAAGGCCTTGATGCTGGAATGCAAAAGGCCTTGATCCTGGGATGCAAAAAGGCCTTGATGCTGGGATGCAAAAGACCTTGATCCTGGGATGCAAAAGGCCTTGATGCCAGGAACCACTCCATAAAGTAACATTGACATGTTTTGTGCTTTCTGTGAGGAATTTCCTTACAGGTTTTCCTATTTTTTAGGAATGGTGGCCATACCCCTTTTGTTCCATTATTTGCACAACTTCTGCTGTAATGGATGCAGACTACAAAGCATCTTGAGGAACATTTAACTCTCATGATGCAACCAGAACTAATCTGTTTTGATCAATAAGGCAATTAGTGGCTCAAATGAAAGACCATAGGCCCTACAGCTTATTTAGTGATGATCAAATACTCAGTCAGTTTTCTCATACCTTCAGGATTTAAAGGCAAAAAATGATAATCAGGGAATTAAATTAAGAAACAACTATTTCTTTTGGTATATTGATAACCAATCAATGAATATAACTAATGTTACCATGATAAGCAATCATAAAAAATATACTTCTGATCCCCCATGCTTTCTGCATGACATATGTTTTTTGTATAAATGTGTGTAAAGATCACTGTCAGTAAAGAAAATCAAATTATTTTGATTTTGTTCAAAGATGGGTTTTTTTCAGCATTTCATGCAGTATTAGATTTTTTTCCCTCTTCTGATTGTACATGAGGCTGACTGACAGAAAGACAAAAAGACTGAGACATATCAACAGACACAGACAGAGAACCAACCTCCTGTATTCTTAGAATAGGTTCAGACTGGTTTTCTTTATTTGAAGATGGTCCACTTGAGCCTTCTCCTGTGGAATGTGAACCAGCTTCAAAGACTGGTTGAAAAGAAGTCCTCTCGTCTATCTCTTTTACACCTTTCCTGATTACATAACCAAGAACCAGTCCTATACAGAAGAGTACCACAACACCCAAGATTTTAAGGGCTATTCCTTTTTTTCCACTGAAAATATCACTCAGCCAAGTAGGGGCTTGGGTGGGGGTCTCTAAATTTTTGTATTCAATGTCAATGTTCTCAGAATCTGCCTCCCATCGCGAAACTTGTTTTCCTGCCCTGTATTTCCCTTTAGTGGGCATTCTGCAAAAGAAAAAGAAAATACCTTGTCTACAATGTGGAAATCACTATATGAAATATAACTCTGGATAACAAAGTGTACGCTTCAGAATAAGGTGACTATTAATTAAATTTTCATTCAAAAATAAGTGTAGATAAATGGTAATAAAGAATAATCTTTTCTCTCACACCTGAAAAACAAACTATTTAAGAAATTTGTCAGGAAAGATGTTATCAGAATCAGCAACAGCTACATGTATTCTCACTTCCTACTGGCTCATAGTCCTTTGAAGTCATTCAGATGTTTGTCCCAGTGTTTCAGTGATCTCCAAGCCAAGTTATACATGTGTGCCAAGCACATGCTGGATAACCTTCATTAATTTGTGAGTGTTGAATATTCAATCCAACAAGACATATATCATTGATATGTGTATACATTTTATCCCATGCAGTTGCATGCATATGCATTATGTCTCCAGCATCTGATATCGTTTCCAACAGTTTTAACATATCTCCAGCACTCAGGACTCGCAGTATGGGAAACAAGATCAGCTCTAGAAAGTTAAATAAAGGCACAAAGAATGTTCTTCAGTAATGATCTCATATGTTACATTTATTATGTGACTTATGTACATGTTATTTTGGTTAATATGCCCATAGCATAATTTTTCTATATGTAACACATATGACTACACCACATGAAACACATATTACACCTCAGTTAACACATATGATTATGCCTCATGTAACACATATGATTATACCTCAGGAAACACATATGATTACACCTTATGTAACACATAATTACAACTTATGTAACACATGATTACACCTTATGTAACCCATAATTACAACTTATGTAACACATGGTTACACCTTATGTAACACAAGACATGATTACACCTCAAGAAACATGATTACACCTCATGTAACACATATAATAACACCTCATGTAACACATATGATTATACCTCATGAAATACATGAGTACACCTTAAACACATGATTACACTTCATGAAACACATGATTACACCTCATGAAACACATATGATTACACCTTATGAAACACATATGATTACACTTCATGAAACACATATGATTACACCTCATGTAACACATATGATTACACTTCATGAAACACATATGATTACACATCAGAACACGACAATGATGCCATGAATTCATTCAAGGTTAAAGTTATGACCAAGGCATCGTAATTTATTTCAAAGTCATTTCACTCAATTATTATGCACTTTTGTAAATACCCTTCATCATGTCATAAACAGAACCTAATATTTGTTCACATTTCAAATTAAATTTATGAAATGAGTTAAATAATTTCCCTATTTTAATCACCAAGGCTAAAAAAGGTAGAATCTATTTGACTTGTTTCATAAATGTCATTTTAAACTGGAGCTATTCACAATGGGTGCATTGCAAAGAGCCCTGTTCATTACAATGGGTACATTGCAAAGGGCCCTGTTCATTACAATGGGTACATTGCAAAGGGCCCTGTTCATTACAATGGGTACATTGCAAAGGGCCCTGTTCATTACAATGGGTGCATTGCAAAGGGCCCTGTTCATTACAATGGGTACATTGCAAAGGGCCCTGTTCATTACAATGGGTACATGGCATAAGGGCCCTGTTTATGACAATGGGTACATTGCAAAGGGCCCTGTTCATTACAATGAGTACACTGCAAAGGGCCCTGTTCATTACAATGGGTACATTGCAAAGGGCCCTGTTCATTACAATGGGTACATTGCAAAGGGCCCTGTTCATTACAATGGGTACATTGAAAAGGGGCATGTTCATTACAATTTGTTCAGCAGGGCCTTAAACAGGAACTTGAGTTGGGTAACAAAAGTTAGGAGAAGATGTGCATTCAGGGGCCATAAATCCTCTAAATGATGCCATAGAATACTGAAAATATAAAGCTGCATGCTAAAATTGGTTGAAATCCAACAATCCTTGGTAAAAGTACTGCTGCAGGAACTAAAGTCGGGAGACCTGGATAATAAGGGATCATAACTCCTGTAAATGATGCTGTGGAATGCTATAAATCAAACTCATTCAAGGTCAGCTGCATTGTAAATTTAGATGAAATCCAAATATCCTTAGTAAAGTCATGCAGTGCAAATGGAAGTTAGGAAGATGGGCCATAAGGGGCCATAATTCTTCTAAATGGAGTTGTGGAGCATTTGAAAAATAAAATTTACACAATGTTTCATCAATATAAAAATTCACGATTTAAAATCTAGCAGTCCTTGGTAAAGTTATACTTCAGAAACCAAAGTCCATAGGACTGGCAGAAGGGGGCATAACTCCTCAAAATGAAGTTATGGAACACTCAAAATCAAAAGGTCTCATTAATATAAAGCTGCCTGCCAAATTTGGTTGAAATCCAACAATCCTTGGTAAAAATATGCTTCAGAAACCAAAGGCACAAAGACAGGCAATTCAGGGGCATAACTCCTGTAAATGTGGTCATGGAATGATGGACAGGCAATTTAGGGGCATAACTCCTGTAAATGTGGTCATGGAATGATGGACAGGCAATTTAGGGGCATAACTCCTGTAAATGTGGTCATGGAATGATGGACAAGCAATTCAGGGGCATAACTCCTGTAAATGTGGTCATGGAATGATAGACAGGCAATTCAGGGGCATAACTCATGTAAATGTGGTCATAGAATGATCGACAGGCAATTCAGGGGCATAACTCCTGTAAATGTGGTTATGGAATGATGGACAGGCAATTTAGGGGCATAACTCACGTAAATGTGGTCATGGAATGATGGACAAGCAATTCAGGGACATAACTCCTGTAAATGTGGTTATGGAATGATGGACAGGCAATTCAGGGGCATAACTCCTGTAAATGTGGTCATGGAATGATGGACAGGCAATTCAGGGGCATAACTCATATAAATGTGGTTATGGAATGATGGACAGGCAATTTAGGGGCATAACTCCTGTAAATGTGGTCATGGAATGATGGACAGGCAATTTAGGGGCATAACTCCTGTAAATGTGGTCATGGAATGATGGACAGGCAATTTAGGGGCATAACTCCTGTAAATGTGGCATGGAATGATGGAAATCAAACTCATTCAAGGACTCATCAATATAAAACTTACATGCCAGATTTGGTTGAAATCCAACAATCCATGTAATAAATGTGCTGTGGAAACCAAAGTCAGGCAATCAGAAGACATAACTGATCTAAAAGACGGCAGACTGAAAATCCAACTCTTTGAGGTCTCATCAATATAATGCTGCATACCAAATTGGTAAAAATCCAGCAATTCACAGAAAAATTATCTCATGAATACCAGACTGCGGACAGATGGATGGACAACTGGACAGATGGATGACAGATTGAAGAAGGGATGGACAGTGTGATTACTATAGGTATCTGCCAACTTCAGTGAATGTTGCTCTACTTACTATATATATTCGTATATAAACCGATACCAACTGCAAACTGCATAAACCCAGATCTGCCATTGCATAATGAGCCAGCAAATCTGGGTCTATGCAGTTTGTAAGGACTATTCAGTAGAACAAACAACAAAGACCCTGATCTGCCAGCGCATTATGCAAAATGGAGAATGCTGCACCTACTCATTTGCATGTCTATTTCTATAAGATGTGTTTTTTTGTTTTTTTTAATTTTCAAATGACCGAAACATGACTCATAAGTATGCTGTGAAAATGTCAACAAAACTGGATGAAAAGTGTTTTTTCTATAAAGAGCTGAATTTGTATATGTTATAACATACCATATATACTCGCTTATAAGTCAAGTCAAACTGCAAACAACACAGACCCTGATCTGCCATTGCATAATTGCATAATTACTCTAGGGGCCCCGGGTGGCCAAGTGGTTTAAGGCGCTCGCCTTTACCGATCACTGCCATCTCACCTCTGTCCACGTGGGTTCGAGTCTTGGGCTCGGCCAATGTGGTTAAGTGAGAAAGCTTGCCAGTAGCTTCCTGTGGGTCGGTGGTTCTTCCTGGAATTTTCCTGGGTTCTTCCTCCACCACATATACTGGCTGCCATGTATAGCCTATCATGTGCTGAAAAATGGCGTTAAACCCATAACAACCAACCAAAAACAACTACTGATTACTCCTAACAAACTGCATAGACCCACTGTTTGCCCTGCTTGATTGGACAAGTTCTTCTCTGGACACCCGATGATGCGGTGCCTATGACTCACACCTAGCTGGCAACTGAACTGGTTAGGAGTCAGTTGTAATCTGTTCTGCAACAATTGATTGACTGATGTCACCAGTGGCCAAAGGGTCAAATGTGTGAAATAGGGACTGGGTTATTTTTCAAAGGCCAGTCTACTATCACATAAGAGTCGAAGCTAACTCTTTTTGTAAATTTTAAGATAGTGATAATTAAATGAGAAAATTTTGAATTAAATATTTTTCACTGATATGGTAAACAAAATCCAACATTTTTCCACAGTCTCCATTATCTTGCTACTTGAGTTTCTTACAGGTACATGCATGTGACTTTCTAGTAGACATTGAGCATCTGCACAGTTATAATAAAATGCAGTATATAGCTGCACTGAAGGAATATAAACATCTAAGACATATTAAAGTAATCCTTACTGTAGACAAGTAAATTAACTCACAGATAAACAAGTTTTGGGATTAACACCTTGCCAAAATCCTCTGGAAGACAAACCTCTTCACAGTGGTGTCACTAAGGGTAAATGGCGCCAGAATACGAGTTCCAAATTTTTTTCAGCTGTTTTAGCACCCCAAGACCTCTGGTGCCTGGAGCAACCACCCCGTCCCCCCCCTGCTCCCATTAGTACACTACAGCCTCTTCAACCAAAAATAAATATCCAACATGGGACAAAAGACAAAAGGTAAAGATCATGTAAAACCTCCCAAAAAAGACATGGAAAACAAATATTAAGGCAAGAAAGGGTAAATCCTTCAAATACAAGGCCAAAGGCCATGAAATATGGGTTAGAAGGCATAGTCACTAACCAAGAATCATTGATCCACTTTGTTCCAGACTGACTTTGGATTGCACAGATGGGTTAGATGTATGCTTTCTGTCAAATTTCATCTAATTCTGTTGAGTGCTTTTCATGAAAAGCTGTTTTCTGGTATACTTGTTCTAGTGATGTTATTATTATTATTATTATTATTATTATTATTATTATTATTTGTTAAATATGTGTCCTTGCACATGCCAAAATGAGTGATACCTTTGTCTTGCCAATACTAAAGCAGGTGAGTCAACTAAACCAGTTTTGTATGACAAAGACTATCTCTATATACTACCAAAACACAGAACATCAAACTTAATGCAGCTGATACATCATTTTTGACCCCTCGTACAACATAAATAAAACTATTGTGAAACAACTGAATATCAATAGCAAAAGTACTATGAGTATCACAGTGCCAATGTGACTCAGTGGTTAAGGCACTAGATGCATTACAAGATGGGTACAGGTTCGATTCCCACCACTGCATCAGCCCAGATCAGTTATCATGGTGTGTTCTTGGGCAATGCACTTAAGTCTACTGGCCTCAGCACAATATTACATTAAAAGTAGCATATATATTTGCCTGTAAGTTGAGCCCAAATGCAAACAACATAGACTCAGATCTGTTGTCACATGATGTGCCAGCAGATCATGGTCTATGTTGTTTGTTCTACTGATTACTCCTAACAAACTGCATAGACCTAGATCTGCCAGCACATTATGCAACAACAGATCTGGATCTGTGTAGTTTGCATTTGGATACAACTTATATGCGAGTACATGTATATATGATATTACTATGCCATAAAACACCAAAATATAAAATATAAAATATCACCCGTTTGTTTTGACAAATGAACACAACTATATATTTATCATGTATTCATGCAAGAGTATTGTCTCACAAAGGAAGATGACCAATAAATCAGAATGTAAAAAGTCCAGAAACAAACAGAACTCTCAACATCACTTATGTGGATAACTTTTAACACATAACAGCTTGGAAGAGCAATTATATTACAATTAACTCTGTTTGGTTTTTCACTTCCAGATATAAAAGTACTGAAGAAATATATAGTAAAAGTTAAACCTGCCTTGAAAGATCACCGCTATAAGAGACCATCTGTCTTGAGAGACCAGATTCTCAACACACAGATTTATCGACTATATAGTGTAATGGCCTGTCTGGAGAGACCATGAATTTTTTTGGCAAATGGTATGATCCTTCAAAACATTTGTACAAATATATACATCATTGACATAAGAAGCAGAAGAAGCAAATACATGTATTTGTTGAGCACACCAATCATATGAAGCAGACACTCTCATTTCTCAGGTTGACATGGACCCCAAATCTTGTTCATAGTCGCTAATATATGTGAGACACAGTACTGATAAAAAATGTCAATGACCTACTAAACAAAAAAAATATATTATTAAGTACTGTATATACTCGCGTAAAATCTGTTACCAACTGCAAACTGCACAGACCCAGATCTGCTGTCGCATAATGCGCTGGCAGATCTGAGTCTATGCAGTTTGTAGGGACTAATCAGTAGAACAAACAACACAGACACTGATCTGCCGATGTATTATGCGACAGCAGATCAGGATCTATGTTGTTTGCATTTGGACTTGGCTTATACACGAGTATATATGGTAGATATTTGCAGAGTGGACAAAATCTGTATGATGGAAGAGTGATACAATTTGCCTACTTCACCATATTAAAAGGACAAGACTGGTCATGTACTTGAGCTCTTGAAAATTAAATAGATCTCTAACATCACGGCTGTTTCTTAATTTAAGATGTCACCTAACTGTTTTGCCATCAACATCCCATACTGAAAGCCAACAGACACTACTTTCTAATATACTAGTTCACATAATGCTGTATAATGGAAGCCTATACTTACTGACATTGTTTAATATGAAGCCAACTGTTTTGTAAATTAATCTGATAATACAACTGTCATAAACTGGTCTTATTGAGAGCTGTCTAAGTAAAGAAACCTACCGTTTTCCTGATAAAGTGGTCTATAAGACATCTAATTATTTGCTTGGCTCACAGAAAGCCACTGAAACTTCCTGGATGATGAACTTGTGTACTGCAAGCCTTGTCATGAACTTGGTCAATTGAAAGGTATTATGGACATTTGATGTAATTAGTCTGCCAGATGAGGGCCCAAAAACATGTTGTTGTTGAAAGCCTTTGCATGTGAAACCACTTTAAGTCCTCTGCTATAATCATGTCAACATCAACAGGTTCCTCTGATTTTTTTTAAAGGTCTACTGCAGCACTGTCAAATATTTGGCAAACATTTTATATTGCATATTGCATATTCAATTTATAATAAAGTTCACATTTGGGAGAATACAAAATTTGACACTAAATTTCTAAGTACACCAAAATGAATTGTTTGATCCAAGTCAGGGAAAAATCTTGTGGCAATCAAAAGCAGGTGATAAAATTGCTGTTTTTAATGAAATAAGTGTTTCTAATGTGAGATACCAGTGGCAATAAAATACAAAACTGTCTTGCATTTAGCTGGCACAGAATGCATTTCAGACAATCAGGAAAAAAAAGATAAGATACAATTTGTGCAAATGCAGTAAGCATGAAAAGAAATTTAATTCATGTTGAAAGCATTGATTAAACTCTCCAAAATAAAATAAATAAATAACAAGAGTCCCTAGAAGGGACTGTCACTCTACTGGGAAAAAATAATTTCCAGGAAATCAAGACAAGACCATTTCTTCCTTTTAATGATGTCTACCATTTTGAATGATGAAAACATGTGGTTTTGCATCATTTCATTAATGCTGCAAGATGGTGGCCAGGAAAACAATTACTTAGAAGTACTTTGTCAAAATCAGTGAATATCATATGATTATTCATTCATCTAGGATTTATTCATCATGGATATTGTTCATCTAAGTACTTAAATGCTTTTGGTGAATCCTCATTGTTACCGATGCTGTTAAAAATTGTATCATTTTTTGAAAATACTTACCTGCATACAAATAAAATGGAGGTAAATCTAACAATGTCGATACTGTTGAAACTTTTCAAAGGATCCAGTCTATCTGATTTCTCTGGATTCACCCAAGAAGATATTCATGATGTGGAAGTAAATTCATACAGAAAGACAGTCCCAGATTTTATCCACATCAAAGAAAATCAAGACAATATCCCTATCCATGTCAGGAACAACTCATCATTGAAGCAGATGAATGAACCTAGGACTAATTTCCAACTCTACAAATCCTCATAGCAACATGGGTATATGTCCAAAATCACTACTTCAATTTAAAGTTATAAGTACTGTATTCCCATCAACAAATATATTTTATTTCAGGGCAGTGGATGCTTGACTTGTACTCATAATGGATTTCTTGAACTGTGTTAAGATATAAACAATAGATTTAACACCAGCACTGTGTCTCCACAGCCATCCTCAGCTTTGCCCATAACCTCCACTCCTATCACTGCCTGCCAAGCAAAGCCATAATTATTTATAAACTCACCGGCTAAGTAGACACAAACTACACAGGGCCTAATTACTTAACACCCCCCTCTCCCCTAGCTCTGGTAGACCCAGATACACTTCATCAAATTGTAGAATACAATGCCACTAATCAAAATAATTAAAATCCAAGTACATGTAGTTCTAGCCATGCAAGACCCCACTTCTTTACACCCTTACCTGCACAGGCAGACACAAGCCACATAGTGCCTAAATATGTAACACCTCTAACACCCTCCTCTCTCCAACCTCAGGTAGACCCAGATATACTTCATCAAAGTGTAGAAGACAATGAAGCTAATCATGATGAGACTTCTTTTAAACACAGTTCACAGTCCCATGGAAAATTATGTTCTAATTGACTTGATAGTTATCATCAGGGATCTTAATCTATATGTGCATGTGTATATATGCAAATGTTTGTCTATATATATATTTTTTTTTTTTATTGTATTTTTAAAAAAAATTTTTTTAAGGCAATCCTGAAAGTAGTTTAGGCAGAGTAGCAATAACACACTTGTGCTAACGGACAGACAGACTTTGGACAACGGACGACAGATAGCACTATTTTCATTTAGGACCAGGTAGACATCATGAGGAGTCTTTTCATGTGGCAGCCATATTGAATGTCAGTTCTGCACCATTTTCATTCAGGACCAATTAGACATCATAAGAAGTCTTTTAGTAAAAGCCCCATGTTGATATGACCATCCATTCAGGAGGAGTAGCAATAACAAGATTTTCAAGATGGCTGCTGTGGTGGCCATATTGGAAGTCAAATCTGCACTTTTTTCATTTAGGACCAACTAGACATCATAAGAAGTCCTTTAGTGAAAACCCTATGTTGATATGACCATCCATTCAGGAGGATTAGCAATAAAAAGATTTTCAAGATGGCTGTGTGGGCCATATTGGAAATCAGATTGACACCATTTTTATTTAGGGACCAACTAGACATCATAAGATGTCTTTTAATGAAAACTCCATCTTGATATGACCATCCATTCAGGAGGAGTAGCAATAGCAATATTTTCAAGATGGCCATTGTGGTGGCCATATTGGATATCTGAACAGCACCATTTTCATCTAGGGCCAGCTAGATCATGGAATGAATGTGTGTGTAAAGTTTCATGGCAATCTTCGAAGCAGTTTAGGAGGAGTGGCGATAAAAAACTTGTGCTAACAGATGGATGGACACCGGACAGATGCCATCAGACGACGGATGATGGAAAACAGACCATCCGATAAGCTCTTCTGGTCTATGACCAGTAGAGCTAAAAATAACACTTTAGTCAATAACTGAATGTCAAAGTATTACATGTAAGATTACCAACTGTACCCTCTACATATCCTGATAAAAGAGCAACCAAGGAATTTGATACCTGCAGCTCAGCCATGGTCTATTCTAAGATGCGTGATTGCAGGATTCATGCTGATTTCTAAACTATTCTTCCTAAAAGTCAATGAAATGCATGAAAATTGCACATCATTCCATTTTATATCCTACCTTGTTTACTTCATGAAATCTCCCCATCATTTAGACTCTCTCCCCCAACACATTTTTTGTTTGTTTTCAAATGGAGGTAATTTTCAGTCCTAGAGCAGACCCTTGCTTAGCTAGAAACAAGAGTCACTTGAAGAGACTGATATTCTACTGTCCAAATGAATGTACAGGAATTCAAGACAAAACCACTTCTTCATGCTGCTAAGAAACAATCTATAATATTCTTGAGCGATAAGATTTTCAAATTAGCCACTGTGGCAACCATATTAGATGTAAGATTAGCATCATTTATTTTACTACAAACTAGATAACATTAGAAGACTTTGGTGAAAACCCCATGTTGATATGACCATCCATTCAGGAGATTTAGTGACAAGATTTCAATATGTTCATTGTGACAGCCATATATGAGGTCAGATTTGCACCATTTTCATTCAGGACCATTTAGGAGGAGCAGCAATAACAAGATTTTCAAGATGGCTGCCTTGGTGGCCATACTGGATTGTCAGACTGGCACCATTTTCATTTAGTACCAACTAGACAGGTTAATATTGTTTATATGACTTTCCATCAAGGAGAACCAACTAGACATCATAAGAAGTTTTTTTAAGTGAAAACCCCATGTTGATATGACCATCTATTTTGGCGGAGTAGAAATAACAAGATTTTCAACACCATCACTGTGGTGGCCATATTGGATGTCTGGGCATCACCATTTTCATTTAGGACCAACTAGACATCATAAGAAGTCTTCTGGTGAAAACAAATGCACATAGGACTTTCCATTCAGGAGGAGTAGTGACAAGAAGATTTTCCTGATGGGGCTACCATGGTGGACACCAGATTGGCATAATTTGCATTCAGGAGCAACTAGACATCATAAAAAGTCTTTTAGTGAAAACCCCATGCTGATATAACCATCCATTCAGAACTAGTGATAGCAAGATTTTCAAGATAGCTGCTGTGATTGGCCATATTGGATGTGTGAGCAGCACCATTTTTCATTTAAGATCAACTTGACCTTGGGATGAATGTGTGTGTAAAGTTTCATGGAAATCCTCCAAGTAGCTTAGGAGGAGTAGTGATAACAAACTTGTGCTAATGGATGGATGTTGGAAAACAGATGACAGATGACAGACAACAGGCACATCCCATAAGCTCTTCTGGTCTATGACCAGTATAGCTAAAAATTTCAAATTGTTATTACTCATTCTATTCGTCAAGAGACCATAATGTGACTAAAGCTTTATGCTGTTGATTGCTCGTCCTTACCTACCCATCAGTCATCATTACAAATAGATTGTTTGAGATCGAGCCTGGATGTGAAACCTACAGTTTATCGATAGCAAGGTGAAAAGAGAAGACTGGATCCATCGATCTGTATAGGTATTTTAAATTCTACATAGACTTGTGCACACTCATCCATAAACTAGGTGATACTCTTCTTATTAGTTATTGTACAGTTTATACTCGTGTATAAGCCAGATCGAAATGCAAACAACATAGACCCTGATCTGCCAGTGCATAATGCACCAGGAGATCAGGGTCTATGTTGTTTGTTCTACTGATTAGTCCTTACAAACTGCATAGACCCAGATCTGCCGGTGCATTATGCGATGGCAGATCTGGGTCTGTGCAGTTTGCAGTTGGTAAGAGCTTATACACGAGTATATATGGTATCCATCCAATATTATATGTTTCCATGTTGCTTAAAAGTGAAACTTAAGTATTTTATATAAATTATGTTTTAAGTATTTTATATAAATTATGTGATAAGATCTCACAACTTATGCAAAGTATTCTCAAGACTGATCAAGGTCAGATGCTGGTCTAAGGAGGTTTTAGAGGTTGTGGAAATCATAAAATCTGGAGGAGACCATTGGCCTTATATGGGCAACCAAATGTGCCCTAGCTTGCACATGCTGGAACCGGTGATCAAATGAACTGGAGTCTAACGTCCTAGGCAATCACTTTAACACTTCACTATCCAGCTATGTTGTGGATGGGTTATGTGGGTGAACCATTGTTTGGCTTGCTGTTTGATGTTGGCTGTATTTATTTGACTGTTACCTTTTCAAATGGTGTAAACCCATAGCTCAGACTTCCAAGGGAGAACAAGATTCAAGGACTTATCCATGACTTTTCACGTGGCCTATTAATATGTTCCGAGGACTGTAATTTCCAAAGTTTTCTTACCATAATAACTACAGTATCAAATGCATACACATTGTTTCAAAATGAGAAGTTTTAATTACTCATCCTAATATACTGTCTTCACTGACCCACGGTGATCTATCCACCCAAAAAAGTACACCATTTTAAAATTCTGGCAGGGTTAATCATCTTTTTTTGCAAATAATAACCCTTGCATTGGTCTCCCTAGTATTCAACTATTAATTCCATAATAAATACCACAATACTTCACAGAGATCTGCTTTGTGTTTTGATATCAACTGAGTGTTTCTGCAGAATATAGCAGCTCTTGGCTACGCCTTGGTCTTCTATACTATCACCCACTGACTAATATATGGTGCAGAGCTTGGGTACCAGGCTTCTCTTGCAAACATGACATTGAATGAGCAGGAACACAATCAGACAGATTATGGAACATGTAAGTCATCTAACAAGGATGCAATAATCTTGTAAATATTTCTCACAATGTTTTTTTATTACTGTTTTCCTCAAGTTTTTCTTAAATTCAAAGACTTCTCAGGACATTTTACTGATATACAATTTCAAGGATTTTTCAAAGCTAAATGTTAATTCAAGGACTTTTAAATATGACCACTCAAAATTCAAGAACTTTTCAAGATTGTGCAAACCATGAACCCTTCTCCCTTTCTCTATCTCTCTCTCTTGTGGTGTGGACCATTGGTTGTAGAAATTCAGCAATCTTTGAGCTTGCATCTTTTCATGAACAGTTTCCTGGAGTTCATCCCCCTTGTTCTTTATCATGGCTGTCAAGAACCTCGATGTCAGTTAATCTGCTATGAAAATTGCATTCACTTCCAAAACTAAACAGAAGAAATATCCCTTTACAATTTATACCAGCCAATTAGAAAATAATACTTATCAATGTAGAAAACAGCAAGCACACTCTTAAATATCTTCTGATTCTCAAACATCATATTTGCAAAAGCATCTACCGTATATACTCGCATATAAGCCGATACCAACTGCAAACTGCATAGACCCAGATCTGCCGTCGCATAATGCGCCGACAGATCTGGGTCTATGCAGTTTGTAAGGACTAATCAGTAGAACAAACAAACACAGACCCTGATCTGCTGGCGCATTATGCGACAGCAGACCAGGGTCTATGTTGTTTGCATTTATACAAGATTAAAGATGGTAAGTTACTCATTAAAAATGGACCTATAAAATCTAAATCTTCAAAAAAATTGCCCTTTTCATCAAGCCAGTATAATATGATATGTACACTCCATCTCATAAACATTAATGCTGTAAAAGAAGAAGAAAAAAATGTCTTTTTCATAGGTATATATCTGCAAACAGATGGACACTGCATTAGGTATATTACCATATATTCTCGCGTATAAACCGATACCAACTGCAAACTGCATAGACCCTGATCTGCCGTTGCATAATGCGCCGGCAGATCTGGGTCTATGCAGTTTGTAAGGACTAATCAGTAGAACAAACAACATAGACCCTGATCTGCCAACACATTATGTGATGGCAGATCAGGGTCTATGTTGTTTGCATTTGGACTCTGCTTATACGCGACTATATATGGTATATACGGGGGTGGGGGTGGGAGAAAGGGGGGAGGGGAATAACATAAGATGCTTCTCGTGTCATTTGCTTACAAAAGTTGTCAGACTTTACTTTCAAAGCAATTAATCAGGCATATAAACAACCATCTTTGCAAGTCAAAGGTCATCAATGCATCTGCATTCCACATTGACACTTGGCATATGTAATGAAAGATAAAAGGAAATTTCTATGGGAACAAAGAAGTATTACTAAGTACTTTTCTCTCCACCATTCAATTGAACAATATTCCAATTTGTACTTAATCTCTCAACTTTAAACCCCTAAATTCTCAAGGATACACTTTCCAAATTCTGTTAGTAATTACTCCAAATGTTATGCCCATTCCCATCTATATGTATACACTTTAATATTTCCATCACTTAGTGTAGTCTCGTGCATTTTTAACCTATTTCAGACTACACCAGCATTCATGCACAGGAAACAAGATCTCCAGCACTTGGTGTAGTCTGTTGCATTTTTTATCTATTTCTGACTACACCAGCATTCCTGCACAGGAAACATGATCTCCAGCATTTTATACATATATACATTGTAACAAAATATTTTTATCATAGAAACAAATATGCCTCATTACATTCTGAAGAACAGAAATAAAGAGGGATGGACTTGATATAAAAAAACACCCACACCTATCATGTTAATTCTCTCCTTTTTTTTGTTGGTATTTTCATTAGGTATAAAACTTTTGATGACATCAGCTATAAAAGATGATTGCAGTGACTGCTAATGGAAAACTTTCCATCATTTTTGTTGAATCTCCAACATTTTTAAAGCTGATTTCCAGCATTTCATTTTTTCTGAGCTTGTACAAATGTGCATATGACCTGATGAACATCAGATTGACTTTGATCTTTGACCTGTTCGGTTCTCTCTGATTCCACTTTATAAGCTTTGTACCAACTCTGATAATATTAGATCAACATAAACCAAGGATTTAACACCATACAGGGCTTAACATTTACCAGAAGAAAAAAAAAACATTTTAAGAAAACAATGTAACATGGACAGAACTTACACAATGTTTAAGATTTACCTTTTGCGTAATTCATCTTAAGACAATAAATAAAAGGTTACCTGTTTCTGTTAACATGAAGTCATCAGACTGTCAACTTCTTATCCTGCAATTACTACACTCCAGCTGCAGCAACTGACTATACCATATGTGAGCCTGAGGTAATATCTTATTAAGCCATATAGCAGATGATGCTGGCTACAATATCTGGCCTGTTCAATACAGGCAGCAGACAATGGTGTAGATTAATAAAGATTAATGGTCAGGCTGCAGTCTAAAACAATTTTATACCTTACAGTTTGCCAATGTGTTTGTCTACAAAAACACAATAAGTATAATCTGGCATTGTGACAAATACAAAAAATTTCAAATTAATATAAAACAAGGAACAGATATGGTAAGGGTGACCTGACCCCACTTATGTACTAACCTAGTCTGAGTTTCCTCTGATCTTTCCAACGCTGTTTTGGATATCTTGACAGTTATGTTGGGGTGGAAGTGGAAGTTTCCTCCACCTCAGCATAACTGTCCAAAATATCTAAAACAGTTTGGGAAAGTCTGACAACACTCGGACTACATCTATCCCCCAGTCAGATTTTCATGCAGTCAGATTTTTACAAAGTCAGATTTACAAATTATTTCTTAAATCTACTACACAATATGTCCCATCTTTAATAAAACATAGGTTTGACATGATGTCTTGATTGTATTTTCCAAATACTGAGATCTGACATGATGTCTTGATTGTATTTTCCAAATACTGAGATCTGACATGATGTCTTGATTGTATTTTCCAAATACTGAGATCTGACATGATGTCTTGATTGTATTTTCCAAATACTGAGATCTGACATGATGTCTTGATTGTATTTTCCAAATACTGAGATCTGACATGATGTCTTTACTGTATTTTCCAAATACTGAGATCTGACATGATGTCTTGATTGTATTTTCCAAATACTGAGATCTGACATGATGTCTTTACTGTATTTTCCAAATACTGAGATCTGACATGATGTCTTGGTTGTATTTTCCAAATACTGAGATCTGAAATGATGTCTTGATTGTATTTTCCAAATACTGAGATCTGACATGATGTCTTGGTTGTATTTTCCAAATACTGAGATCTGAGATGATGTCTTGATTGTATTTTCCAAATACTGAGATTTGACATGATGTCTTTATTGTATTTTCCAAATACTGACAGCTGACATTTTGAGCTGAGTATGCACTCAAAGTTGAAACATTTTATGAAAGTGGGGCCAGAGGAAAAACTCACATATGTAAATTGTGTTCTTCAATGAAAAGCTGCTAAGTTTCAACAAAAGTGATAAAAACTAAAGGTCCTGAGTCACACAAAGGACACTGAACACTTAAAATCTCAGGTTACTTGTTACGGTTACCAAGGGAGAAAATTGTCAATATACCATATATAACACAGATCTGGGTCTATGCAGTTTGTAAGGACTAATCAGTAGAAGAAACAACACAGACCCTGATCTGCCAGTGCATTATAGTGGAATTTATATACTATAAAGTATCCCTCCAAGTGGAATTTATATACTATAAAGTATCCCTCCAAGTGGAATTGATATGCTATAAAGTATCCCTCCAAGTGGAATTGATATGCTATAAAGTATCCCTCCAAGTGGAATTGAGATGCTATAAAGTATCCCTCCAAGTGGAATTGACATGCTATAAAGTATCCCTCCAAGTGGAATTCATATACTATAAAGTATCCCTCCAAGTGGAATTGATATGCTATAAAGTATCCCTCCAAGTGGTATTGATATGCTATAAAGTATCCCTCCAAGTGGAATTGATATGCTATAAATTATCCCTCCAAGTGGAATTAATATCCTATAAAGTATTTATATACTATAAATTATCCTTCCAAGTGGAATTAATATCCTATAAAGTATTTATATGCTAAAAAGTATTTATATACTATAAATTATCCCTCCAAGTGGAAATAATATCCTATAAAGTATTTATATACTAAAAATTATCCCTCCAAGTGGAATTAATATCCTATAAAGTATTTATATACTATAAATTATCCCTCCAAGTGGAATTGATATGCTTTAAAGTATTTATATACTAAAAATTATCCCTCCAAGTGGAAATAATATCCTATAAAGTATTTATATGCTATAAATTATCCCTCCAAGTGGAAATAATATCCTATAAAGTATTTATATACTATAAATTATCCCTCCAAGTGGAATTAATATGCTTTAAAGTGTTTATATACTATAAATTATCCCTCCAAGTGGAAATAATATCCTATAAAGTATTTATATACTATAAATTATCCCTCCAAGTGGAATTAATATGCTATAAAGTATTTATATACTATAAATTATCCCTCCAAGTGGAAATAATATCCTATAAAGTATTTATATACTATAAATTATCCCTCCAAGTGGAATTGAAATACTATAAAGTATTTACATACTATAAAGTATTTATATGCTATAAAGTATCCCTCCAAGTGGAATTAATATCCTATAAAGTATTTATATGCTATAAAGTATCACTCCAAGTGGAATTGACATACTACAAATATCAATATCCACTGCATAGTATTTAACATTGCAGAAACATGAGGATTTCAATTTAATATTTCATGCTGGTCACAGAGGAGTTATAATTTGCGTTTTCTGTCAATTGATGCAAAATGCAAATTTAAATGGACTAACCCCAGTACAAAGATAAAAAGCATTCTTGAATTGCACTAAGTTGATTATTTCTTATGCAGCCAATGGATGCATTAATGGTTTTCAAATCTAATCATGCACAAAGTATTATTCAACTCGATTAGAATTTCTTGTTTTCATCCCATGCAGAGAATAATTTCTGAGGCACAGTTATTGAAAATTGATTACCGGTACAACACCTATAGTAATAAAAGTTGGTGAAGCTGGATAGCATACCTTGGTTGAAGTGTCAAGGAGACATTTTATGTTTATGTTTTCATCCAACGAAAATTATGGTAATGTACTGTATGTACTTGCTTATAAGACCAAGCCAAGTGGAAACAACATAGACCCTGATATGACATTGCATGTGCTGGCAGATCAGGGTCTATGTTGTTTGCTCTACTGATTATCCCTAATAAACTGCATAGACCCCAAGCTGACAGCACATTATGTGATGGCAGATTTAGGTCTATGCAGTTTGCAGCTGGACTCAACTTATTAGTGAGAATATACAGTAAATGAATAAGAACAATAAAGTGAAACCAAGATGTTTATGGAGCTCCAAATACAGTGTAGAAGGTGCACAAAAACACAACACCCAAATATCTTACCAACCCACCTGAGCTAATTTTACATCATACTCAATAGATGATTTAATACTACCATTCAAACTGCTCAAAAAGCTCATGTCCGATACTTCCAACTGAAAGTATTTTCCAGTAGGATACAAATGTTCTGTCGTCTAATATGCCAAATTTATTCTTTCTATATATTAATAGGTTTCCCTACAATTTCCTATAACCTCTATCATTTTTACCTTCATGACAACAACAACAAAATTATAACTTTTCTAAAATTTTACTTCTGGCAGAAAATATTATCTTTAATCCTATTGCTTCAATATTCCCCCAAAACTTACAAATATAAATTGTTTTCCTGTCTGCTATTTTACTGACCATGTAAAAACCAATTCAGATGTTCTTATTTACCTTTAATTTTACACCAACTATATATCCGCAGCAAAAATTACCTTTGATTCTGTAACTACCTGGCAAGTATTTAATCATACTAATTGTTGGATTCTACAAAAACATAAAAACTGGAAGAAAAAAAGTCATAATAATAAAAAAATTTGTCTTGGCTTTTTGGGAGAAAAGTGCAAGGCATAGTAATGTTGTCCATCAATGTTGGTAGCAGAGGCATTGCTATCAACTCAGTGTTAACAATTTTGGCAAGCTCATAACTCTGCAAATACTGTAACTAAGAAAAGGCAAGGCATCACACTTTGTGGAATCCTTTGTATTTTTATACAAGATAGATAACCAGACAAGGGCAATGAAAGATCTAAGGGCATTTTTGTGCATAATTGTAAATATGAATGTAAAATTTTGTGTGCATTTGATCACATATTCAGAAAATATTTATTTTTTATTGTTTTGGCATCACGATTCTAAAATAATAAATATCCAAGTTTTTAAAATGTTCTTAAAACTTCATTATACTTTCTACTTGTTCATTTTGTCAAGAAAGTTTACTCCCTGAATTAAGTTACTTTAATGAGTAACAATTTTTGTAGTTTTGCAAAATATGAAAGTTTTGTTGCCACTTAAATTCATGGATTAACACCCATGCAAAAAAGCAATGCATTGATTGTCCATTAATTTTCAGACCAATGAAAGTCCATTGAAACACTATCTGAATGGTATTAAAAATTATCTAAAAATAACCATTGAAAATTCACTGAAACACCATTGAAGATCCACTGAAACACCATTGAAAATCCACTGAAACACCATTGAAAATCCACTGAAACACCATTGAAGATCCACTGAAACACCATTGAAAATCCACTGAAACACCACTGAAAATCCACTGAAACACCATTGAAGATCCACTAAAACACCATTGAAAATCTACTGAAACACCATTGAAGATCCACTGAAACACCATTGAAGATCAACTGACACACCATTGAAGATCCACTGAAACACCACTGAAGATCCACTGAAACACCATTGAAAATCCACTGAAACACCATTGAAAATCCACTGAAACACCATTGAAATATCGCAAAATATAAAAATGAGGCAAATCATTGCAATGTCAGAAAACAATCGCTTTTCAATGACTTTTGGTAAACAACTGAAATACGGTACTATTTACATATCAATATTTAAAAGCCACAAAAAGCAGTTGAAATGGACTCCCCCTAAAAGTGGTATTCCAATAATTATTGGCAAAACAATGAAATACCATTTATTGACAACACAAGAGGGTATAACAACTTTTAAATAACACACATTTTGTGATATGGTTCTAATACATTAGCTTTATTTGATAGGAAGTATTAAGTTAGACACTTTTAACACTGCACACAACATAGTTTATACAGTGCCAGAGAGTTATTTTTCAGGATTTTTCAAGTTTTCAAGGACCTCCAAAAGTTTTCAAGGAGTATTTTGCCTTATGAAAATTGAACTTTCTCTACGTTTGTTTATCACTGCATAAATTGGTACAAAAGTACCAAAAAAAATATTAGTGAGGAAAGGGGCACTCCTAGTAACTACCATATATAGCCGCATATAAGCTTTGTCCAAATGTAAACAACATAGACCCTGATCTGCTGTCGCATAATGCGCCAGCAGATCAGGGTCTATTTTGTTTGTTCTACTGATTAGTCCCTACAAACTGCATAGACCCAGATCTGCCGGCACGTTATGTGACGGCAGATCTGAGTCTATGCAGTTTGCAGTTGGTATCGGATTATATGCGAGTATATATGGTACATGTGTTCCAAGTGTTATTTAACCCACCCAATTTTAACCATTTAATTTATGTTTTTAATTATTTTTGTAAAATACGTAAACAGTAAAAATTGAGAATTTAGGAACTTAAATGTGTGTGTATGGATATACCATTCTGCTTACCTATCCATGTGTGTATGGATCTACCATTCTGCTTACCTACCCATGCATGTATGGATGTACCATTTCTGCTTACCTTTCCATGTGTGTATGGCTATATCATTCTGCTTACATATCCATGTGTGTATGGATGTACCATTCTGCTTACATATCCATGTGTGTATGGATGTACAATTCTGATTACTTATCCATGTCTGTATGGATGTACCATTCTGATTACCTATCCATGTGTGTATGGATGTACCTTTCTGATTATCTATCCATGTGTATATGATGTACCATTCTGTACGGATGTACCATTCTGCTTATCTATCCATGTATGTATGTATGTATGTATGTATGTATGTATGTATGTATGTATGTATGTATGTATGTATGTATGTATGTATGTATGTATGTATGTATGTATGTATGTATGTATGTATGTATGTATGTATGTATGTATGTATGTATGTATGTATGTATGTATGTATGTATGTATGTATGTATGTATGTATGTATGTATGTATGTATGTATGTATGTATGTATGTATGTATGTATGTATGTATGTATAGGGTTTAATGGAACATTAGCACAATCCTGACTATATAGTGGTTAGTACATTTTGGTGTCCCCAAAAAGGCATATAAAAGAAAAATAAAGGCAAAAATGGGTAAAATCCTTGAAATACAAAGTCAAAGCTTTTTATATAAACTGCACTGTTTTTAAAAAGTCCAAGGCCTCCCAGCTGGAACATCATCGCATCACACATCAAATGACAAATGGTGATCATTATAATAGCTGTTTTTTTCTGCTTATTTTCAATCTGTATTTATTTCCATGGCTACCAACTTCTTCTACATCCCTTTTCTAAAAAGGAAAATTTCTATTCAGACAAGAAGCTCAATTTTCTCCTACCTGAACAATACCCATATTGATTTTCTAAAGTTAGAGAGGTGATAATGCAAACAAAATCTTCTCAGATGCATCATTATAATATACAGCTAGTTCAAAGTATGCTACAAATGGCTTTAAAACATAAATTAGCTGAACTTGTACTTTCCATAGGTATTTAAAAAGTCTTTTGGACAAAGATTTACAGCAAGTAATGAAAATATTGATAAATTTTACAGAAATCTGTTTAAAATACACCAGGAGCTGTGAATCTCTATAAAATAAACTATTACAACATTTCATTCATTTTTAATGGAGGTTTGTGAACTAAAGATGTACCGTATATACTCGCGTGTAAGCTGGGTCCAAATGCAAACAACATAGACCCTGATCTGCCATCACATAATGTGCCAGCAGATCAGGGTCTATAGTGTTTGTTGTACTGATTAGTCCTTACAAACTGCATAGACCCCGATCTGCCGGCACATTATGCGCTAGCAGATCTGGGTCTATGCAGTTTGCAGTTGGTATCAGATTATACATGAGTATATACTGTATGTATGTTTCTTAACATTCCCAAAACAAAGGTAACAATTATTTGTTCTCCGATTTTCAGATACATGTAACTCCTAAGACTATTTTAAGTAAAATGACATAGTCTATCACTTTATGAAATTTTCGTTACTCTAATGCGCGTCATTATTAGAAAATGTGTGAAGACTGTCGTAGTTGACCTTTCAATTGTATTAAATGTATTTCCCATAAATACCAGTAACTGGTGTCGTTCACTGAAGACTAAACTGATGTTACTTCAAAAAATGCACCAAGATGCCATCTAGACAATTTTCATTAAAAAAATGTTAAGCAAATTTTTGTTGAGCGGTGGGAGGAGGGGGAGGAGCTGTTACACAAAATATAAGAGAATTACAAACAAGTTTAATTACCTTGAATGAACTTGTTTAAATGTAATTATGTACTGATATTGGCCATACATGATACTAACATACAGTGAGATTGGAATCTCCCTACCTTGCCCATAAAATATCACCCATTCCCTAATGTTATGCATATGAGGTTCCCAGTCCATTGTAAAATAATAAGGTGGTTTTGCTGAAGGGGCCTGAGATATTCATTCATGGTATATATTTTGTAAGTCATACTAATCCTATCTTTCATCATCAACATATGAAATAAAAGTATCCTTTCACTGGCAAAAGATGTGAACGTGTATTGATGCAATTTATTTAGATATCTGAGCAAAACATTTGGAAAAATATGAGGTAAAAGACGAATTTTGAATTTGCATTAAAAAATATGCACCATGGATTTTTGTTAACCACTTGAGAAATTTTTTTTATGCAAAATAAATTATTAAAATTTACACTTATTTGCTCTCAGCACATTTAAAAAAATACATTGCTGTCAATTTTAAATCAATAATGAACTGATACTTTAAAATTGAAAATCAAGGGTAACTTTACAGTATAAAAAAGAGATCGTCTCACTTATATTAACTTTGTCACTATCTATCATGAAGTTACCGAAAAACATCAGAATAGAGGGGAAAAGTTGATGTTTCTTTTGATACTCAATTAGCAAAATATTTAAATCTTAATGTAAACCAAGAAAATCCTTTGTTTTCACAGACGTCAACATCATGATTGTGTACACAAATATCCACAATGCAGTGTGCGCGCACCTTGCACCATCATTTTGCTTCCCTAACAAACCTTTGTCAACATCACGTACATTAAAGAAAAAAAAAAAATCTCAGATTGAATCGTCGATAAGGATATTTACTTCATCGAAATAATACATAGATTATACTTGAAACTAAGTGCCCCTACAGCATGAAAGATAAACTAAAGCTGGAAATTCTTTGGTTTATGTCAGAAGACGGAATAATGAAGTTGAACTACAATCATGCATATTTCTATCAATTTAACCACAATCATGCATATTTTTATCAAATACTAGTGCAGTTATTTCTAACAAATAGACAATATTGTTATTTTTTAGTATGGTATCTCCAAGACTGCCATCTTGAAAGAGTATTTCTGAACAATAAGCTTTGGGATGCAATGCTAATTAAGGCATAAAAATTTCATAGCACGTATATTATGCCAGAACTTTATGTAAATACTTGTGAAAGCAAGTGTCTGTGCCAAAGACAGCAGATAAACCAATTTTAATTAGTACGGTCAAATATTCTATTTGTGGTGGAGATGATGATGGACGGAAGATGATATTAAGTGAAAGCAAGAACTGTTCAAAGAAATGGTTTCATCTTCAGTGTATTAAAATGAAACGTGTGTCTAACGGAACATGACTTTGTGTTGAATATCAAAACCGAGTATTCTTAAAGTGCTTTAAGAAATATGAAATTATATATTAACACTTGACTTTTTAACTGGAAGTTGAACAATGACTGATTTCAGCCAGTGCATTTGTTGACGAGATTATGGTTGACTCTCACAATACTTTCTTATATAAGGAAGTTTAAAACTGATTACCATAATAATTAGCGCTTTCAGATGGTAGTATAATACAATTAATTGTAGCAACAGACAAGGCGAACACTACTGCAAGTCCTGGCAAAAATAACAAAATCGATTATAGTAAAAAAACAAAAAAAAAAGTAAATTTATTTCAATTGCCTTCATATTGTTTTGAGGAGAATACTGTGTTGTTAGGTGCCAGTTCGCATGGCTAGGGAATCAAAATGGTGGACATAGAAGTGCATGCATTTTGATGAATTCACATGAACAACATAACCCTGTTGCAGCTAACTTTAATCTATCACCTAGATAAGCACAGCTAGGTTTCTAGCCTGAGGGGAAATTCTCCCATGCTGTGCCTTTGATCTTCTGTTTAACCAACTGCTGGAAACTTCATTTGCATATCAAAAGGGACAGGTGATATCTGGCAGCTCTCTGGAGTCTCCAATCCCTGTGTTATATACTATCCTTGGCCATACTGGAGGATGCATCAAGGTTCGAACTTTATTTTTCTGCTTTGGTTGGTCATGATTTCGGAACAAAATACCAGTACGCTAAATTTTGAGAAAAACAGTAACATTTGAGTAAACAAAACTTGGCCAATGAGCACAATAATCTGATATTTTCAAAGAACCAGAACAAAATTTAAAACATTTAGGAACCCAAGCAATGAACAGTGCAGGTAATATAAAACAGGTGTATTCAGACCCAGTTTGCTAAAGTTCCAATTTGTAATTATATATGTGTTTGGATGATGTGCCCATGATCACCCAGGCATGGTAATTTCTAAAACCCCAAACTCTACCCATACACTACCAAATTAGTCAGTTCTTCATTATTTGACTTTTCAATGGACTGCTAGCCAATCTTGTCCCCTGCAACATGTAAAGTTGAACCATCACATAATGCCACCTGACTAAGAAGACTCATTTTAATTGGTTAAATTCAATTTGTAATAACTTCATTATTTTTCATTCAATTGGCATTACATTTTTCAACAACTGAAACTGTGTCTCTAATAAAGTGGTAAATTGTTATTTAAAAGAACAAATTGTTATTTTTTTTAAATACCATGTTAATAAGCAGTCATGGTGTCCCAGTTCTGGCAATTCATCAAAGTTTCAACTTAACTGTGCAAGTATTTGATGGGGAATATTGCTAAATGCTACAGACATGTATATATAAGTATTTGATCCAAATTGTTTCTGGAAGCCAATGCAGTGACAACATACCACTTGGAAAGAAATGTAAAGTGATTCTGTGAACAAAAAAGGTTTCTTTGTCTGTCACTGAAAGACCAAAGCAAATCCCCAGCAAGCTTTTAAGGAAGCATAAATCAATAGTGATGGACGCTCCCCATACTTTGTAATGTGAGCTATCCTCTTCAGATATGATGGCACTAAGAGACAAAAAAAAAAGACCAGGAAAAGTTTAAGGACAGTCATAAAAAGTCTAAGTGGGGATCAAGTCAATATGCGAACAAATGTGAAAAAATGTCAGCAGGGGTCTAGAAATTTGTTTAAAAAAATGTAACAGGGAAAAACAATAAGAAATATCAATGCCTCATTATTAATGACAAAAAATATTATTAAGAATCTTAATGCAAAGAACAACTAAATTATATACTGCTTTTCTGTATGTTAAAATAAGAACCTACAAGAACATGTTTACAATATTAACATTTTTTTAAAACATCTTTATTAGTCATGACTTCTGCTTAGGATCTGAATTTCATTACATTCTGAAAACTAAAGGAATGGGCCAGGAATAAAACAAATTATTTACAAGGAAAAATCTGGATATTGGTCTATATGGCATCTGATAGAAAGAAAGAAAGTAACTGAATCAAAGGAAAAAGAAGAAATCAAGAACTTTTTTTCAAAACTAATTTTCATGATATGAAGAACGTCAAGCCCGTACCTACTGAAAAACAGGACTACCGTCTATACTAGCTTATAAGTTCAGTTTATCTGCAAACTGCACAAACCCAGATCTTCCACCACATAATGTGCCAACAGATCTGGGTCTATGTAGCTTGTTCACAGTAATCATTAAAACAAACAACACTTACAACACTTAACCTGATCTGCTGGCACATTATGCAATGGCAGATCAGAGTCTATGTTGTTTGCAGTTGGACTCAACTTATATGTGAGTATATACAGTATACAGTCTGAATAAAACAAGAAAATCAGGCAGATATACACTGTAATAGGGAGAGGGACTGATTTAGTACATAAAGGGAACAGTTATTGGAATGTACCTTGTAAAACAGCATAGCAAGCCATAAGTGAAAATCTGCTATGCTCCTTTTCACCCATGGCTGCCTGCAATATGATGTTCTTGTTTCTAAAGAGTATGCACAAACCTGCTTAACCAATCAATGCAAGCCCAAGTAAAATTTTCTCAGAAAGTTGACCCAGCATGACCTTTCATGTCGTTTGAACGAACCATTCAAAGTGTCTCTTCCAAACACAGTCAATTATTGATCAACAAACTGGGCATTTTCATTGATGTGTAAGAGTTTGTTTCATTGTGTTGATGATGATGTATTTTGGTTTATGCATATTTATGACAAATGAGGAAATCTTGTTGGAAGCAGCCATGAGTGAAAAAGGTGTGCAGCGGATTTTTGCCCATGGTTTGTGATGACACTTGTACAAAACAATAACATATGTATCATTAAGTATGGAACAACATAAAAGTACCACATTACTGTTAGCTAAAACAGCATGAACAATTTATGTAGGAATCCTTGACTTAATGAAAACATCTAAACGTACAAAAACATTCAGAACATCTCTTGTAAAAATATTACTTTATGAAAACATAATGAGGCAATTCAGTATTTGCAAATTTATTTGTAAAAATAATGATTTTACGTCTGCTTGAAAATACTGTAATAATAAGAATAACAATAAGATTGAAAATATATCCAAGGATCCACCACATAAGTCACAGTAACGAAACTGCTAAACAAAAGCGTTAAGAATTTGGAAAATAAGGAATCCTGATATAATGCTCAGCCCATAATTAACTTGTGTAAGTCTCTACCAGTAGAAATTGAAGAAATGTGGTCCTTTGTTGTCTTCTGGTGGGCAATATCTGGCCCATAGTCATTTAGTAGTACATCATATAAAGCTGCAGTGTACATTTTTACAATGTAATGATCACAGACAACTAATTATTTTACGTGCTATGGAACCAGCCTTAGTATGGTGGAATATTAAATACCATATTTAAAAGAATGAAGGTTGCTGATTGATTGAAAATAATTACTAGGAAAAAAAATTAACGAAACTGTTTTCAAAAGAAGCCTACATTTAGGTAAATTTTATGCAATAGTAGGCTTGAACCTACAACCATTTTCATTTTATCACTCTGGCCATACAGGTACAACCTGATGAAAACGTGGAGATTTCACAAGGCTGGATTGTTATAGTGGGCACTTACAAGGTTTTTCTCAAAAACAATCCACACCGAATATAATTTTCATAGTTTCAAAAGTTGTCTCATGGATAGATCATGCACTACATTAGGATGAAAGCATGTTTTGCTGCTCTTTATAAGAAAGTGTAATAATTTTGCAAAATGTTAAGATCTCACTGTACAATTTCGTATTTTGACACCTGCCTAATTTTTAAGGTAGAAGGCATAAGCCTAATTAGCATAAGCCTAGTGTTTTTAAATTCACACAGAAGCTAAATCTGTAATATGGTTTACATTTAGTTTGAGTTAGGCTTGAAAATGGGTTGGCTTGTTTGGTGACTGCATGTTACAGTTAGACTAGCATTGGAGATAAAATGTTTAACTTGGGCTGCAAATGAACAGGAGACTTGGCTTTTGCATTTATGAATGTCTGCTACAGCGGTAAGTATCTCAAAATCGAGATGGTTAAGGGGTGATGAGAAGTATGTTAATTTGTTATAATACCAGTGAACTTTAATCATACATAAGACACTTACTGATTCTTTGAGCCTCCTTGTCACAGGAAAATATTCAAAATAGCTCTTTGCTGTCAAAAATGAATGTAATAAAGAGGGGTTGGTGGTAGTGTCGGTTCAGTATAAAAGCCATCAGTTGTACAAGGAATTAACCTGAATACCTCAGTCAAAATCTTACAAGCATGCTTTCCAAAAAAATTATTGGCTAGTTTTTATTTGTATCTTTAATGTAAAATTATTCTCATTTTTCTGCAATATGTCATTGTCGGATGAAAATTCACCAAAACAACTGTACAGTGAGACCTAACATCACAGTCTGTGGGAACTGAATTGGGTGTTCTGTGCCATATAGCAACAAATACATCCTGTGGAAAATGGCCTGGATAAAATATGCTCCACTGCTTTCACAGCAGTTTTCTCAGCAATTTGGGTGAATTTAATGATTAAGAATAAGTGGTCTGTTCTGTCAGTTTTAGACACTTTTATTTACAGCACCAAGTTTTAGTCACACTAGATTTTAAAAACAGGTATCCTATGATAGCTTAATGAAATGCTGTTTTAATGTATTTTGTCAGCAGTGCTATTAATAATGACAGTTCCCATGAATCTGTCATAAATTTAAGCACTTAAATGTATGATTAACAATTCAATCTGTCATAAATTTAAGCACTTAAATGTGTGATTAACAACTCAATCTGTCATAAATTTAAGCACTTAAATGTATGATTAACAATTCTTGACTTACAAAAGTGGAATTAGATCTATTAAAAGTTAGGAAAGAAAAAGGTATACTTTTTTGAGTAATGTCCGTCAAAAAATATTGCATTTTTCCCTATTTTGTCAAACTGGGTACATACACCCAGAAAAACATGGACCATTAAAAATGGTTATATGATCAATAGCTTTTAAATTTGGTTCTTGCTTCCGTAACATACTAATTAATTTATTACATATTTTTCTACTTTTAGCCTAATTTTCATCCATTTTCTAAAATGTTTGCTTGGTTTTATTACAGGTGGATCACTCTGCACCTCAGGTATAATGACACATTTTGTCGAGGCAATATCTGCCTTTGATAACTAACACAATTTTAAACTTGAGATTTTGTTAACACTAAAAGATACAGCTTGGTTTCTTAAAGGTTGTGAAAATTTATTTATGTGAAGAGGGAGATAAGGGTACCATGATTCACTTCATTTTTCTATGTTACTGATTGTATGTAAGCAGATTCAGTGACATTAAATATTTTTTTAAGAAAAAAACCCCCGTCACAATCTGAATATTTAATACTGACTTGAAGCTCATGCATCGATCCCAGATTACCTCCATTTGTTAGATTTCTGTTTTAATGTGTGTTGTAATTCATTTAGGATATACACTACATATCCACATTGGAACCCAAATATAACTCACCCCCCTTGTTATAATGAGGTAGTTAAGGTTCATAACTGTTAACCGCATTATGTACTGAATCATGGTATAGCAAGATTGATTGAAAATTCTATTGTGTGTGTGTCAGGGAGAGTAAAAAAAAACAAAATACCAGTCAATCATATAGTAATAATTTTAGTTTATGTAAATTTTAGTTCATGTAAATTAAATCTAACTTTCATTTCATGGTATTTGCGCATTTACAGGGCTGGACAGATATTTGTTTCACCCACTTGTCCAAGAAATATGCAGTGCTTCTCATGTGTTTGTCTTTGATCACTGAATTTTATAATATATTTTGCTTAACTGCCTCTGACCATGTACATGTCATCCTCCTTCAATGTTCTTCCAATCTGACATTTCTTTATGGACAGGAAATCACGAGTCATGGCAAGAGCAATCAATCTGCTATGTAAGACAGCACCTGCCTGACTTCTGATGTTTTAAACATTGTTGTTGCAGGTCTGCTGTCTGACCAGGTAACTAAGATAACCAGAGAAAACTTGACGGAATCCATATTTTGACTGAATTTCCACAATTGAACTGGAAAACATGTCTGCCAAGCAGCAAACACCATGTAACCCAGTCCATGTTATTGACATTGTTGCTGTAAGTGACAGAAAAGGTGTTAAGTGGGACATGACAGTTATGCATTTAAAGGATATACTCAAAACAATCCTTTATAAATTCCCTTCTCTTGCCCAGGGATAAGTATATAAGTGTTCATTATGAGTAATGAGTGAATTTATTTCTATTAAAACAGCACATACCAAACTTTTTGTTTTTGAAAAGATGAACTTCCCTGCGACTAAATTCTTGCTGTAAGGCACTTACCTGACTGAGACACTGGACTAGTCTTGCACACTGAATGATCCAATCTGTCCAGCCCTGGTTTAATTTTGTCAATTAATAATGTTTTAAAAAGGAAATAAAGATATAATACTGAGTTTCATGTTGTTTTATTTTAACCTATATTGTCATACATTTGATAGACCAATGCAAGTACGCTGGTTAGATACCTTGTTATATCCAGAATCACATTATAATTAAGGGCGTTATTATGAGGGAAAGCTGTACTACCTTTTCTATATATCAAGAAATTTCAGTGGGGAGGGGTTTTAAAATTCTTTTGTGGAAATTTTTTATCAATTTATCATTACAGAGGGATCCAAAATAGAATCAAAGTCCTTAATATCTTCAAAACAGAACCATTTAAACTCGCGTATAAGCCGGGTCCAAATGCAAACAACACAGACCCTGATCTGTCGTTACATAAGGTGCCAGCAGATCAGGGTCTGTGTTGTTTGTTCTACCGATTAGTCCTTACAAACTGGATAGACCCTGATCTGCCGGCGCATTATGCAATGGTAGATCTGGGTCTATGCAGTTTGCAGTTGGTTTTGGCTTATATGTGAGTATATATGGTAATTGCGAGCCAACTATGCTTTTGCAGGAAGTTTTAAGAGAAAATGTTGCAAACAACTATTTTATGAGCTACGGAACCAGGGTAGGTATGGCAGAATATTAAATATCATATTTACAAGAATTAAAGGTCGCTGATTGACCTAAAATAAGTACTGGAAATAAAATTAACATAATTTTTCCTTCAGAAGCATACCTATATGTCAATTTGACATAATAGTAGGTTTGAACCTAAAACCATTTTCATTTTATCATTGTAGATGCACAGATACAACCAGATGAAAACAAACAGATCGCACTGAGCCAGATTTTGATAGCGGGCACCTACATTGAGTTTTTTCTTCTCAAAAACGAGCTGTTTAGCATATCATTTTCATCATTTTAAAAGTTTACTCTTGGATAGATCATGCATATGCTGTAAACATGTTTTGCCAATCTTACTATGGAAGTATAGTAATTTTGCAAAATCTTAACATTACAGTCAGTGGAAATTTTGAATTGTGCCAGTATTATTACACCTATTTCCAATTTCTTGAAGTATTAATTCTATATTAGGCATCTGGCAATTATATTTAACCTGAAGTACTAATTCTATATTAGGCATCTGGCAATGATATCTAACTTGAAGTATTTAATTCTATATTATACATCTGGCATTTAACTTGAAGTATTAATTCTATATTAGGCATCTGGCAATGATATTTAACTTGAAGTATTAATTCTATATTAGGCATCTGGCAAGGATATTTAACTTGAAGTACTAATTCTATATTAGGCATCTGGCAATGATATTTAACTTCTTCATGTGTACTTGTACATCAAACAATCTATGGCATTATTACTAATGGGTTTGCCAATTCCAAATTAAAAATAACTCTCAAAGGTAAAAAAAGGATGTTTCTGTCACTCACTCATAAATATATAACTAATAAATTTAATTTCTTCTCTATGACAAAGCTTTTACCCATGAAATGACAGAAATTTGCCAAACTGATAATTCATGTGGAATAAAACACACTGGTGCAATCATATGCACTAATCTGGGATTTAAAATTCCTGTACCTATCCACTTGGTTGGTTTTAAATTGACCAGTCCCATTTTGATTGCCATATTTTATTTAACTGAAAGTAATTGCAACAAATGAACTCATTATTAAATGTCTGCATGACCATTTAATATTGCACACATATATTTTGAAGAATTCAGTTTTATATAGCCAAGTTTGACCTTGTACTTTAAGGATTTTACATGTGTTTACCTTTATCTTTCATTGTATATACCTTTATCTTTCATTGTATATACCTTTATCTTTCATTGTACATACCTTTATCTTTCATATACCTTTATCTTTCATTGTATATACCTTTATCTTTCATTGTATATACCTTTATCTTTCATTGTATATACCTTTATCTTTCATTGTATATACCTTTATCTTTCATTGTATATACCTTTGTCTTTCATTGTATATACCTTTATCTTTCATTGTATATACCTTTATCTTTCATTGTATATACCTTTATCTTTCATTGTATATACCTTTATCTTTCATTGTACATACCTTTATCTTTCATATACCTTTATCTTACATTGTATATACCTTTATCTTTCATTGTATATACCTTTATCTTTCATTGTATATACCTTTATCTTTCATATACCTTTATCTTACATTGTATATACCTTTATCTTTCATTGTATATACCTTTATCTTTCATATACCTTTATCTTTCATTGTATATACCTTTATCTTTCATTGTATATACCTTTATCTTTCATTGTATATACCTTTATCTTTCATTGTATATACCTTTATCTTTCATTGTATATACCTTTATCTTTCATTGTATATACCTTTATCTTTCATTGTATATACCTTTATCTTTCATTGTATATACCTTTATCTTTCATTGTATATACCTTTATCTTTCATTGTATATACCTTTATCTTTCATTGTATATACCTTTATCTTTCATTGTATATACCTTTATCTTTCATTGTATATACCTTTATCTTTCATTGTATATACCTTTATCTTTCATATACCTTTATCTTTCATTGTATATACCTTTATCTTTCATTGTATATACCTTTATCTTTCATTGTATATACCTTTATCTTTCATTGTATATACCTTTATCTTTCATTGTATATACCTTTATCTTTCATTTACCTTTATCTTACATTGTATATACCTTTATCTTTCATTGTACATACCTTTATCTTTCATATACCTTTATCTTTCATTTACCTTTATCTTACATTGTATATACCTTTATCTTTCATATACCTTTATCTTTCATTGTATATACCTTTATCTTTCATTGTATATACCTTTTACAGAATTTTAACATCTTTGCCATTTATCTTATAGGACTACATATTTATATTTATTTGGAAGGGTTCATCTTCCTAAAGGTTTTGCAATTTTAACTTCACATTCTTGGAACTTAACTTTAGATTGGCACTATATAGCCTTGACTGTGCTCACATCATTAAACCCTATACATACATACATACATACATACATACATACATACATACATACATACATACATACATACATACATACATATATACATACATACATACATACATACATATATACATAGTACACACATACATACATACACACATACATACATACATACACATACATACATACATACATACATACATACATACATACATACATACATACATACATACATACATACATACATACTGTATTTGTTACTATGTATATACATATTGGTTCAATCTATTCTTCCCATCATTACTTAAAATCCCTTCTTACTGCTACCATATCAGAACACCACTCCATAACTTTTATACGTCTTTACCAAGAATAAATTTTATTTCATATATATTTTTTAAAATTAGGTACAAAAAAAATATTTGTCAGTAATACAAAATACATACATATTATGTTTTTATCTGATATCACAACTAGATTTTGATGTATTGGAATTTGTCTTGCTAACTTAATTGAAAAATTATTCTTCCATTTCAATTTAATCTGTTTAGTGAAACAGATCACAACACTAAATATACATGTGTGGCTTTGTGTATTCATAACATACAATACAATGCAACACATTTTGTATTTTTAAAGTAAACTATCCCTCTCCCTGTATCCATATCACAAAAGCATTTTGTTTTCTATATTTGTGAATGTGTAGGGATGATCCAAGTAAAGAACAATCCTGAACAGACAATGGCTTTTGGTATTTAATACAACAGACAATGGCTTTTGGTATTGAATACAACAGACAATGGATTTTGCTATTTAATACAACAGACAATGGCTTTTGGTATTTAATACAACAGACAATGGCTTTTGGTATTTAATACAACAGACAATGGCTTTTGGTATTTAATACAACAGACAATGGATTTTGCTATTTAATACAACAGACAATGGGTTTTGGTATTTAATACAACAGACAATGGCTTTTGGTATTTAATACAACAGACAATGGATTTTGATATTTAATACAACAGACAATGGCTTTTGGTATTTAATACAACAGACAATGGCTTTTGGTATTTAATACAACAGACAATGGATTTTGCTATTTAATACAACAGACAATGGATTTTGATATTTAATACAACAGACAATGGGTTTTGGTATTTAATACAACAGACAATGGATTCTGGTATTTAATACAACAGACAATGGATTTTGATATTTAATACAACAGACAATGGATTTTGCTATTTAATACAACAGGTAATGGGTTTTGGTATTTAATACAACAGACAATGGATTTTGTTATTTAATACAACATACAATGGATTTTGGTATTTAATATAACAGACAATGGATTTTGGTATTTAATACAACATACAATGAATTTTGGTATTTAATACAACATACAATGGATTTTGGTATTTAATATAACAGACAATGGGTTTTGGTATTTAATACAACATACAATGGATTTTGCTATTTAATACAACAGACAATGGGTTTTGGTATTTAATATAACAGACAATGGGTTTTGGTATTTAATACAACAGATAATGGTCTGCAAACTTAAATTCAAAAAGAATTCTACAATTCAAGGTCTGCTTTTAAATGCCTGTTCCTATTGTTATACAAAAAATATTTGATACAATAGGTTACTTCTGTTGCCAAGGCTATATGTTTGTGGCAGATGTGACAAGAAAGAACTTGCAAGATTTTGGTCTATGAGACATCTTCTATTGATGGCAAAATTCTACATATAAATGATCTCTGTCAGTTTCTATTTGTCACATTTAATAAAGTTTTCTCCCAGACCCAATTACACAAGTTCTTGACACACTTGAAGACCAGCTCTCCGTATTACCAAGTGATTCTACAGGTATAATAGCAACATCAACTGAAACTGAATACTGTATACACTCGCCAAGTCAAGACCAACTGCAAACAACATATACCCTGATCTGCCATCACATAGTGCACCAGCAGATCAGGGTCTATGTTGCTTGTTCTACCAACTGCTCCTAAGAAACTGCATGATGATAAACACAAAGTTTTAGTTGAATGCAGCTACTGATGTTGAAGATATGCAACTTTCAAAGACTTCAAGTCAAAACTTTAAGATTATTCAACATGATGCAACCAACTTTCTGCTTAAGCAAGTGAGTCATTCAAGACAATAACTCCTTGCATATCATGGCATATACATTAAACTTACAGTGATATTATCCCAAAGTTTTATTTCAAAGCAGACAGTGATGCAGAAGATATGCAACGTTCAAAAACAAAAAAGTTTCAACATTGTTTATGCCATCATTGCTGGTGGAAAAGTGACTACCATATCTTACCACCTAAAAGCAGACAAGATAAATATGTTTATACGACAAAAATCAACAGTACTAAATTTCTAAAGCATGTACTCCTATATAAGTTTAAAAACAAAGGCAACATGAGTTGTGATGATGATGATCAAGTATAAGATAGCTAGGGCAAATTGCAATCTGATGAAAATAGGCAACTACTAATAGAAAGTAGATCTGACAAGCTCTGATAAAGGTTCCTGTTCTTGTCACTTTGGAATTCTGGGTCCAGTCATTTTTCGCTGTCATAAATGTGAAAAGATGTAATCTGATTGGTAAATCAAAAGGTCAACAGAACATGACCTCCTATCTGTGTCCATCAGATCCCTATTATGTCAGAGATCTGAGTTTTAATCTAACTGACTCAAAATGATAACCTAACATGACAATATTAAACTGACTGGCATATAAATGTGGAGTACAGCTCCCAAAAATATCCCAGGGAACCCTAATGTGGAATACATAACTTGTGATAATAAGAACACACTGATTGTGTTATCACCTTGCACTTGTACAATAATGTACTGGTCACTGAGTAATTCCATAAATCAACTCTCAATTTCTAGTATTATTACCATATATATTTCCTTATAAATCGGATCTAACTGCAAACAACACAGACCCTGATCAGTCATTGCATAATGCACTGACAGATCAGGGCCTATACTGTTTGTTCTCCTGATTACCCTTAACAAACTGCATAAGTCCACATCTACCGGCACATTATGCGATGACACATCTGGGTCTATGCAGTTTGCAGTTGGATGTGACTTGTACATGAGTATATATGGTACATCAAGCCATCAACAGAATCACATCATATGTCCTGACTATGATTTATAGGACTAGTGAAGGAGATGAAATGCTTTCTACAAAGCTAATTATTCTGGCACTTGTGGCATTTTGCTACTACATAAGGCACAGAGCAGAAAGAGTTCAAAATAGAGTTTTACTGTTCACTGATTATTTGACACAGAATGGGTTATAAAAGGATTGCTGCTAAATATGATTCTATATGCTCCTAGAAGCAGATACAAAAACTAAATTCTGGAATGTACCATGTTCTGTCAATTCTGGAATGTACCATGTTCTGACATATAAATACAGCATGCCTTCTTTATCTGGTTGTGAGAGTGAACCTCACCACCCACCTTAAAAAGTCAACAAATTAAAACAGATCTGCATTTTTACAGATATTATCCAAACAAGGATATATTATTATACTTTCATAGATGCTGATGAATTATTTCACATTAACATAGGCAAAATATTTATGTAAACCGATTTTAATGCTGTGAATAATTCTGAGAAATGAAGGCAGATCGAGTTCTCTAAAGGATTCTGAAAATAGATGTCCAGAGTCACATTCCTCCAAATGCTTGGAGTCCATAATATAAAAAACTGTAGACCCATTCTTAAAATTTCAGTAAGGAAATGGGAGATCCACTCTGAGGAGAAAATGATAGTTCTGGAAGCAGCCACTCACCACAGCAAGCTCTGGACAAGTGTGTTTTTCAATCTATGCCTTACATACACACAAACACACACACACACACACACACACACACACACACACACACACATACACACACACTTTGTTTTGATTCCCTTTGTGAATTAATGAATCTCTTTAAGCCTGGTCTTGACATATATACAGCTAATGGTGTTTTTGCTTTGTTCAACATTTTTTATTAATTTGGACATTTCCTTCATAGTGACAATGTACTTGAATCGGGCTGCTCTTGTACAAGAATCTAACAACCATATATACTCACGTATAATCTGGGTCCAAATGCAAGCAACATAGACCCTGATTTGCCATTGCATAATGCGCTGGCAGATCAGGGTCTATTTTGTTTGTTCTACTAATTAGCCCTTACAAACTGCATAGACCCAGATCTGCCTGTGCATCATGCATTATGGTATTAGCTTATACGCAAGTATATATGGTAGCTTATTAGCATGTTGGAACCTTAATGTGTCATACATCAGGTGATAGTCTACTTGAATTGTCCACAAAAACCTATGTCTTCCATAAATTCTATTTTGTAAGCAAAATTATTGATATCAAGACTTTCCATGTTGCAATATAATTATAAATCTATTATTTTGTCCTAACATGTTGTAATTTAACAATAACAAGGAATTCTGCTAACATATTTGTAATTTAACAATAACAATGGATTTCCAAAAATGTTCAATTTCTAAAATTGATTAATTTTTTCCTTGAATTCATTTCCCTTCCAATCCCTCTGGAAAGTAACATAAGGCTAATATACCCCAACAGTGATATGGATTTTGGCAAGTATCAGATATTTGGAGCCTGATGTTCACACAATGTTATTGACTAGTAATATAGGTGAGGCATAAGCTTTGTATATACACCTTGGGGAGACATCAAGAGAACAAAATGAGAAAAGAATTAGATTGAATAAATGTTTTTGAACCCATCTGGGAGTAATGCTGATGAATATGATACTTTTTAAAAAACTATTTAGAGAGTCAATATGAGCACTAAGCTCTACAGTATACATACCGTTTGTCATAATAAATAACCAATATTCCAAAAAAAATATAATATACACCTTAAAATATATATACAAAAGAAAAGGGCAATCTAAAAACAATTTATATTATTTACATTTGGAAATATTTTAACACTGTAAGCATGCATCAGGTAAACCATATCTCTTTCTCCTGAAAATGAATCTGAGAAACGATTACAACTTCATGTGAAATGGAAAAAAACTTACCTGAGTAATATTAGCATAGGAACATCAGTAACAGAATACGTTTTCTGTGTGAATATTTTTTTTCAACCAGGCTATACCAATCACTCAGAAATGAGAAATACTCATCTTAAAAAATACAACAACTTTCTACAAGAGCGGACATATGCCAACCGTATATACTTGCTTATAAGTCGAGTCCAACTGCAAACTGCACAGACCCAGATCTGCCAAAGCATAATTTGCCAGTAGATCAGGGTCTATGTAGTTTGTTAGAAGTAATCAGTAGAACAAACAACATAGACCCTGATCTGCTGGTACATTATGGCAGATCAGGGTCTATGTTGTTTTCAGTTGGACTTAACTTATTAGCAAGTAGATTGGTATATATCAACAGATATGAAAAAATGGAAAAAAACAAAATTCATCATAATTTTATTCTCTGCATCAGAGATATGTGTATTCACTGAGAAAAAAAAAGGCATCATCAATATTTATTTTTATTAAAAGGCTGCTTTTGGTCTGTAAGCTGGCAGAGTGGTCATTCTATATGAAATGTTTAGTACATGTACATTCAAAGGTAATCAAATCCAACCACTATCTGTGATATACAGTATTCCCTCCTTATAATATTGTCGATGGGAGCCATATAGTATACTGCTTCATACTGAGACTGCCTTATAATGAAGTACATGTACATGATAGAATATTCCCTCATTATAATGCTGTCCATGGGAGCCATGGAGTATACTGTTTCATACTGAGACTGCCTTATAATGAAGTACATGTACATGATAGAATATTCCCTCATTATAATGCTGTCCATGTCAGCCATGGAGTATACTGCCTTATAGTGAGACTGTCTTATAATGAAATACATGGTCAGTACTTCCTCATTATAATGATGTCCATCGGAGCCATATGGTATACTGCCTTATGGTGAGACCACCTTATAATGAAGTAAATGATACAGTACTCCCTCATTATAATGTTGTCCATGGGAGTCATGGAGTATACTGCCTTATATTGAGACTGTCTTATAATGAAATACACGGTCAGTACTCCCTCATTATAATGTTGTCCATGGGAGTCATGGAGTGTATCACCTTATAGTGAGACCACCTTATAATGAAGTACATGATACATATAATTTTACTACCACTTAGTGAAATGAGATCCACAATCATATTCAACTTAAAATAGGACCCATGTTATAATGAATGGCCCAGTAGTGAGGATGTGTTGTACCTTGTAATCCAGCTGCTATTAATGCACAATGTCAATTAGGTAACCTTTTATGCAGTAAACATGTCTAAAGCTACAAAAGCATATACCTGTTTTATCCAATCTACACACTGGGGTTATACTTCTGTCTATAGATGTGCTTGCATAGTGCATTTTGTTGTAGGTGTTATCTTCTGGTTGATGCAGTAATTAGTTACATGACTCTAGCTTTCGGTATGTATATACTAGCTTATAAGTCGAGCCCAACTGCAAACTGCACAGACCCAGATCTGCCATCACATAATGTGCCAGCAGATCAGGGTCTATGTTGTTTGTTCTACTAATTACTCCTAAGAAACTTATAGACCCAGATCTCCTGGCACATTATGTGATGGCAGATCTGGGTGTGTGCAGTTTGAAGTTGGACTGGACTTATAAGCAAGTATATACGGTAAGCATACACATTATGTCTAGTATTATTTTACTTGACTTTATTTTGCTATGCAAGTGAAATAATTATGCACTGAGCAAAAAGTAAAGAAAAAGAAGAAAAACATGACTCACTAATGAAAAACATTCAAAATGTAAAGTCAGACTATATCATCACTTTCTTTCTTTGCTTTCATCTGATATCTGAAAATTTCCTATTCTCATTTTTTAATAGGCATGCAGTGACCACAATCAAAGAGAATAATAGAAGTCATATTCTGAAAAGGGTGAATAATGATCAAGGTAGCTGATGTTTTTAGTAAATTTACATGCACTTCAGTGCAGGTTGCATTGAGAAAATTTGATCTCCAATGACGTTTTTAGTAAATCTACATGCACTTCAGTGCAGGTTGCATTGAGAAAATTTGATCTCCAATGACGTTTTTAGTAAATCTACATGCACTTCAGTGCAGGTTGCATTGAGAAAATTCGATCTCCAATGATGTTTTTAGTAAATCTACATTCACTTCAGTGCATATTGCATTGAGAAATTTTGATCTCCAATGATGTTTTTAGTAAATCTACATGCACTTCAGTGCAGGTTGCATTGAGAAAATTTGATCTCCAATGATGTTTTTAGTAAATCTACATTCACTTCAGTGCATATTGCATTGAGAAATTTTGATCTCCAATGATGTTTTTAGTAAATCTACATGCACTTCAGTGCAGGTTGCATTGAGAAAATTTGATCTCCAATGATGTTTTTAGTAAATCTACATTCACTTCAGTGCATATTGCATTGAGAAAATTTGATCTCCAATGATGTTTTTAGTAAATCTACATGCACTTCAGTGCAGGTTGCATTGAGAAAATTTGATCTCCAATGATGTTTTTAGTAAATCTACATTCACTTCAGTGCATATTGCATTGAGAAAATTTGATCTCCAATGATGTTTTTAGTAAATCTACATGCACTTCAGTGCATATTGCATTGAGAAAATTTGATCTCCAAGGAATTGTCTACTTGCTGATACTAACATCTAATTCAGTGTTTTAAACAATATATTGACCACAAGAGGGCATCACTGATACTTTGACCATCAGCCCCCTTTACTGAATCCATTTTTATTCTGTACCTAACATGTCTGATCTAAGGCAACTGGAAAGAGGCCCTGGATTCATAATTTTTAGGAAAAAGTTTGATTAGTTGGAAAATTATTTTTGAGGTATAAATCGTCATAGTTAGGAATTCTGCATGACACTGAAATATTTTATTTTGGGATTGGGGTCTATTTTTAGCCCCTGGGAAAGTCTAAGATATCCCTGTACAAATAATGCACCCTTCGAAGGAGTTTTTTGTCACTACTCTAACCAGAAAAAATGGGTTTTATTACAAATATGTAATTCCATAGCCTTCCCCTGTGTCTTACAGTGTTGCCTTTATCTGTATCCATGGTACATTGCAATGTATCTGTATTCATGGTACATTGCAATGTAAATGTCAGTTGAAGCCTAATTCTTGTCTGCAATACAATAACTTCATTGTTTTGAAGACAGTGCCTTTAATACCAAATCTTCTCTGTAGCATTTGCACTTTTTGTCAAAATATTGTGAATTCCTTTATTTTTGTGGGTAAACATTTTGCAACAAAAAAAAAAAAAAATAAAAATTTGACTTAAATTCATGGATTGGGAAGGAGTCCAACATATGGATCATTGTTCATTGGATCTTTAAATTTGTGGTTTGTAGCAACCCAAAAAAATAATGAAAAATCTGGATAATAAGCACACATGTAAAAAAGAGAATTTATGGAAAATAAGGGCACATAAACCTTCCAGTATTCCTGTACAAAAAAAAGACGAGTTTCCTCTGTCTTGGAAATAATTTTATTATTTACCTATTACTGTTCATTTCCAAGACAGAGCATGCACATAAATCATGTGAAGAATTAATCAAATTTGCCACAGTTTTTTATGGCTGGTGTCTTCAAGGCCTGCCACTATTTAGGAAGCAAAATATATACCGTATATACTCGCGTATAGGCCCATACCAACTGCAAACTGCATAAATCCAGATCTGCCGTCACATAACGTGCCAGCAGATCTGGGTCTATGCAGTTTGTAAGGACTAATCAGTAGAACAAACAACAAGGACCCTGATCTGCCATCGCATTATGCGATGGCAGATCAGGGTCTATGTTGCTTGCATTTGGATCTGAATTATACACGAGTACATACGGTATGTAACCTGATCATCCATCTTCACTTTCAGACAAGCCCCTGTGGGTTCAGGCAATTCAGAATAGGCCTGATGCATCCTTCTACATGTTGTAAGCGGCAAATGATTGGAGGCAACCCATTTGCTTGGGGTTGCATCATGTGTCATTGCAAGAGATGATAATTTAAGTGAAATAGAGGAGAGATTGATGATTGACATTCCGATGCAACACACTACTTCAGCTTCAACTTCAGCTAGATGGGTGGTCTGAAAGGCCTGGTCTGACAATCCTCTAGTCATGCCAAGCTTCAGGGGCTATGTTAAGATTTTCAATTTCACTAATTTCCAAGTTTTTCAAGGGTCAGCACTGTGATTAAAGAAACATACTGTTTTTCTTGGAACTTTACCAAGGACATATCCTCTGAGGGTGGTGGTAAGAGTAAATTTAGTAATGTTTATTCTTTGCTCAAGTATATCACCCTATGTAGTCCTGACATGAAAAACACAATAAATAAGCATAAATCTCTGTCCCTTTGTTGGGCTTCGAGGTGGGTGTGGAGCAAAGGTGATGAAATAATAGTATTCCATTATGTGAAAAAATATACCAAAACCATAACGAAAAGTAGTGTATAACCTGGTCACAAAAGGACCAGGAATAATTCAAGAACCAGTGACTCATAAGAGTAAACCATTCAGGGTCAGGGAAAATGGCCACAATTTCTCATCAATGAATCCAGTGATGAAAATCAAAAGCTAATCAAGCTGTAACTTTTTGTGATAGAAAAAGCACACAATGGTTTGGTTGGAGAGCCAAAAAGTGTAATGAAACTTAACTTGGTCAAATTACTTGTAGAGTATAGCTGCAAAGCTTACTCTGACAATCTGCTTCGATCAAAGAATTTGTGGATATATCCATCAATTTATTTCCACACTGTTATGTATGATGTTTATATAATATTATAAATATTTCAGGAAATTATAAATGTTTCTTGACTTTAATATTTGCTCAAACCTTAATGTTATGTATTAGGTTTACATGCTTAGCTATTGTCCTTGAATTAGGTTGTTTACTTAGTATTTAAGTTCAAGGATGGTTTTGGTAAACAAGTTGTTGATTTAATTTGAGGTCAGGGTTGATTTTCTTTTACAGATAAAACTAGAATTTCCTTTAGAGTTGTGTGTTAAAAGTCACATACACCATATAATTTCCTAGAAAATTCTGTCATGTGACCTGTCATTATATATATCATGTTTAGTGGACAGTTTTCATTTTTGACCTTAACATCAGTCTGTAAAGAGTCATTACAGTTGTGAAAAATCATTCAAAATTCAGAGAGAGGAATTATTTAAAATTTTCATTGGATTATAAAAGTGCTCATAGACTTTGGATTTTGGATTTTGAATTGATGATTTGGGGATTTATGTGAACTTATTCAATGATATTCTGGAGTACTTCATTTCGGCACATCAGCACATTAAAGACTACTGACACATCAGGACATTAAAGACTACTGGCATATCAACACATTCAAGGATACTGAAATTCATTTGGAACATTCTATATTTAGGACTTGTGATTAGGACACTTAGGATTATTATAGTGCCATTTTACCTACATCGATCAAAGCCCGGTTCTTGAATATTAAAGTTGACACTTTCATCCCTAATCTTTTGCAGTGTTTAAACTGAAAAGAAATATGGACACCACAATGATGACTGCAAGAGGAAACCAGTCTGCCCCAGATGTGGGCAGGCAGGTCATGATGGATCATCCTGCACTGAGAAAATCTCTTCTGCACATTGCCAGGGAGACCATTTCTCGTACTCTAGAGACTTCCCTAAGTGGAACATGAGGAGATCCAATGCATGAAACAAGAAAAAGGCACGAGTTTCCCTGAGACCAGGAAATTTTGGAAGTGACAGCTCCACTGGATACAGCTGTCAAATTCTATGCCAGTACAGCTAATGTGGAGAAGAAACATTCCACAAATACTGTCTGTACCCAGACAAACATATTACATGCCCAGAAGGTTGAAACCAAGTTCAAAGTACTGATGCCTCTAAAACCTGTACATGGAGCTACACAAACAAAGAGTGAAGCTGATAACACAAATAACTGTGACAGTGTAACAAATAAGAACCACAATGCTACAAATGAGAAAGCAGTCTAATTCTACCCACAAAAAGAACAGCAAACCACTGGCCCCAGTGGTCACAGAAACATTGCGACACATCAGAGACCCAACTCTACTGCCAAGAAACCAGCTAGATCTGACCCACCAAAAGAGCAGCAGACTGTTGGTGCCAATGGAAATGCAAGCTAAATAGAATAAAGAAAGAATTAAAGAAAACTACTATATTTCCCAAAGGATCTGACAATCCTATCAAGCTCTTTAATAGTGTAATGGTGCAAATTTCTATCGATTTCTGTAGAGCACATTTTAGTTTGACAGAGAACAATTAATTAGATTTATGAGGAAAGATACCATATTAAATCACTAGACTGCAATAGTTTTAATGTCCCTGTTGGGCGGGGCAAAATGGATTCTTAATTAAGCCTTCATTGTAGCCCTAATGGTACGAAGGTTATTTGGAGGTCTAGAGATCAAAAATGTCAAAGTTGAGAGTTTGCAGGACTAGATATGAAGCAAGTAGAAGTTGCATTATCTTTTGGAAATTCTCCAGAATCGGTTATTAAAAAATCTAGAGAGTTACGCTGACCGAATTTTGGCGCGTATTTATAAAAGGCAGTAGATATATTTAATCCTGATTGGCTACGCTAAATAAGGGGCGTGTTTCCCACATGAAATTTCATGGTTTTTAATATGCCCCATCGCAAAATTTAGTCAGTCTAAATTCCTGCAAGAGTAAGATATTTTTGACTCCGAGATTGAATTTTGAAAAAGTTCTCTCGTAAAAACAATTATTCAAGGGACCGGATGTCTGGAAAGTTGACAGACACAATTCTGGTGGTAGAAGCGAGCAAGGCTTGAAAGCACAAGGTATTAGCATCAATCTCATGTAATTCGTTGATACCAATATAACGGTTTGCTTGAATTTATTTGTTTATATTTGCATGAATTTATTTGTTTAAATTCGTAGATCAATTTTCTTGATATGAGTATAACTATTTGTTTGAGTTCATTTGTCTGAATTTGTACAATAATCTTCTTTATATGAGTTTGACGAATTGTTTGAATTTATCGTCTTGATTGTTATAGGAATCATGTATTCTAAGAATTTCATGCATTACTTTATTTGATATAAGTTGTCTTAGATGATTTCATGTATGATAAAGACTTGAGTATTCACTGAAATTAATGTAGTTAAGCCCTGAAGTGAATTTCATTGATTCCTTTGTATAATTGAGACAGGAACTGAAACTGTTATGTCTCGTGTGATGTTAATGTGAATTAGGGATGAAATAGCCGTTAGAAAGTACATTAATCTTCTGAAACTAGGTTTGTTTATGGTCTGTCCAATTTGGCCTGACCAGATAGCCTTTGGTATCTGTTTGAATTCCGATAGGACGATATCTGATGTAACAAGAGTGGAGTAAGGTTCTATTCCCAGTAGGATATTTGATGGAAGATTTAGGTTGCTTCTCTGTTTATTTTGAAAGGGGAAATAGCTCCATCCATGTACCTACGTATCCACCTACCTACCTATCTACCTATCCACCTACACGCACAAAGTTAAGGGCCGACAGAGGCGAGATAGAGAGAGCAAGGAGGGGAAAAGCAAAAGAACAAAGAGAACAGCATCGAAGTTGGATTGAACAGCTTATCGCAGGTTATGCAGTTGTGCAGGGCAATTACTTCGATTGTTCACTCGATTCTATGATGAACTAATTCTATCGTTTAAACAGATTGGCTATTTATACAAGTATATTTGTGTTTGAAATTCAGTAAATGATTTATTTAAAAAAGAAGTGTATCTTCCTAATGTAATGTATTATCCCAGTTTGTTTATGTAATTGATTAAATTGTTATATTTCATGTACGGGGACTCGTGTTATTCTGTTCTATATATCTGCTCAGATCTCTATTTATTCCATTTATTCCATCTATACATTTAATAATTTATAGTATTATTTACTTGATCCGGGCAATAACACCAAGGTCGATCATCCTCTTGATAACGATAACAACCAAATAAAGCGGACACCTTGTAACGAGGGTAGTCTGCCACAAATAGGTTTGTAAGTCTAGAGAGTATGGACACAGGAAAGCCCCCTGATATCATGCCAGGGAAAACTCACAGAAGTGCCATATTTCCACCACTTACATAAATATACCATAATGAAACGGAATTGCCAAAGGTTTAAAGACAAATATTGATGAAACAAGTCTTTTACTTAAAGAACATGAGCCAACAGCTGTCTGATTTCAGGAGACTTTTTTTAAAAGAAAGTGATAGAGTTAGTCTAAAATTAATTTCATAACCTAAAACAACTTTTCATGAAATACTTATAAGGCCATTGGAGGAATGTCCATCATCATAAATAACAAAACTCTCCACAGCCAAAATAATCTCAATACTACTTTACAGGTTATAACCGTTTACGTGTTCATACATAAAACTCCGCTTAATATATCTCCCTCCAAGCTTTCCAATCAATCCATCTGATCTTGACCATCTTACTGAACAGTTACCAACACCTTCTGTTTCACTTGGCAACTTTAACAGTCATGTACAATACACTTTGGGGCTGTAAAGATATCAATGTGAGATAAGGAAGAAAATAGAAGACTTTGTTTTACAATACAATCTTTACCTTTTTAATGATAAGTCATATACCTACCCGCATCCTTCCCAGGATCCTACTCATCCTCAGATCTGACTATCTGCAATTCATCACTTTTACATTGACTTCTCTTAGGAAGTTGGTGACAACCTTTGTGGAAATGACCACTTTCCAATAAGAAGCAATACTCCCAGACCTCAAGGACCAGAGCAGAGATCGAAATTAAATGAGGCAAATTGAGATATGTTTCAATTCCTCTGCAAATAAAATCTGACACTTGAGCTTTTAAAAAAACACAGTTAACCCAATCCTCTTTTTTACAGAAATACTCCAGGATGTTGCTCAGGATACAATACAAAAACTTCAGCCATTCCTAAATGTTTCAACAAACCATGGTTTTGATGATGCTTGCAATGATGCAATCAGGGAATGGAAAAGGTCATTAAAAATGTCATCACCAGTCCAACAGCTGAAAATCTTAATAACCTGACCAGAAAATTCAAATACATTGACTGAAACTTTCTTCAAAAACTCCTTTCAAGAAAACTATTCTGAAAGCTTCTGCTGTATCAAAAACCTGAAAGAAAGAGCTCCTTTACATTTCAGAACCAATAATGCTGAAGATTAAAAAAAAAATTTTGCTCTCTGTGAACTACAAGACTCTCTTGATTGAGATCATTATTCTTCCGCAAGACCAGATGATATCCTCTATCAACTTCTGAAACACTTACGTGATGCAATTCTTAATACACTACTAAACTTTTTCAATAAAATGTGGGAATTTCAATAAAATGTGGGAAACTGGTGACTTCCCACTGTCATGGTGAGAAGCAACAGTGATACCTGTACCTAAACTGGAAAAGGAGCATACCAACCCTTGAAACTACCACCCCATATCACTCACAAACTGTATTTACAAAACCATGGAATGAATGATAAATAACAGATGACTCTGGTATCTTGGGTCCAACAAACTACTATCAGACCTTCAATGTGGATTCAGACACCGGAGAAGAAAAGCATAGTTGACCATCTAGTGAGACTTGAAGTATTTATTAAAGAAGCTTTCCTAAAGAAAGAACATATAACAGCTGTCTATTTTCAACTTTGAGAAAGCTTATGACACCACATGGAAGTATTGGCATAGTGAATGACCTATTCAACCTAGATTTAATGATCTGCCAAATTATCTTTATATCCAATTTGTTTTTAAAAACAGAAATTTTAAGAGTTAATGTAGGTACCGCCTTTTCTCAAAATCTATCCACAGGATGCAGCATTTAGTCAGTCACCCTTTTCAATATCAAAATAACAACATAGTGAAAGGCCTTAACCAAGGAGCTGGCTGTTCATTATACATTGACAATTTTTTGATCTACTATAGATCACAGAGAATGCATATCATTGAGCATCAGCTACTGAGATATACTATAACTGAGTTAAGAAATTAGAAGAAAAGGAGTTCAAATTTTTCAAAATCTAAAACTGTTTGTATGAATTTTTGCCGATTACATAGAATTCATAATGATCCCAAACTCTGTCTATCTTGATGGTTACCATATATACTCGTGTATAAGCAAAGTCCAAATGCAAACAACTTAAATCCTGATCTGCTGTCGCATAATGCACTGGCAGATCAGGGTCTATGTTGTTTGTTCTACTGATTAGTCCCTACAAACTGCATAGACCCAGATCTGCTGGCGCATTATGCGATGGCAGATCTGGGTCTATGCAGCTTGCAGTTGGTATTACCTTATACGCGAGTACATATGGTATCTTATCCCTGTTGTGGAGTAGACAAAATTTGTAGAACTTATTTATGACCATAAACTAAATTTTCTTCCACATACTAAATACCTTAGGGAAAAATGTCTAAAAGCCCTGGATTTAATATGAGTTGTGGCAAGCACAGATTGGGGAGCAGATCAGAAGGTCTTACTCTGACTATACAGGACTTTAGTAAGATCTAAAGTTGGTTTATTATGGCTAGATTGTGTACAGATCAGCTTGTAAATCTTACCTGTACAGATCAGCTTGTAAATTTTACCTGCTGATGCTTGATCCAATACACAATCTGGGACTGCTACTTAGCCTGTGAGCATTTAAAACCTCCCCTTCAGAAAGCTTCTATGATTAGCGAAATTGGTTCTTCAATATACTACCAAACTGTCCACTAATATCATATCATCTTTTGACCAAATACCAAACCTTACACACTCAAAAACCAAATTTCATTCCACCATCTGGCACATGAATTTGTTAACAACTAGAAGGGCAAAAATCAATTTCGTAAATATTGCCAAAATCTGTATTCTTAAATCACCACCATGGTTATCAAAACCTCCTAAAATAATATTTTACCTTTGCGAATTCAAAAATTCCGAAATGAATCCTCTCATTTATTATAGTAAATCAATGAAATTGGAGCCTCCTATAGTGGCTGCATATCCACTGTATACAGTTGGTTTGAAAGATGGAGACATGCTTTGAGCTGCCATTGCAACACCCTGTGGCACCATCTTCAGCCAGTTACCAGCTAAAGCCTCCATTGTTACCACTTAAATTACAGCCATACTCAATATCCTCAATCATACAGAAACAAGATTTGCTCAAACAATCTAGAAAAAGTATTCTGTACTGTTGACTGCCTAGTCACACTGGTATTAAGGGTAATGAAAAAGCAGATAAAGCAGCCAAAGCTGCCCTGCAGTCACCCATTTCTGAATGGAAGATTCTATATATTGACTTCAAATATTATATAAATCAGCATGTTCTTCTTACTTGGCAAAATATATGGAATGAATACAGCACAAACAAGCTTCAAAGCCATCATTGCAGAGTGGCATCGGTCATATAGAACAAATACCAGCTCGAGATGAGGTGGTATTGTGATTGCATACCTGACTCATGCATACTTCTTGAAGACTGAAGCCTGACCATACCATGTGCCCAACCAGTGTCCACTGGCAGTGGAACACACTCTTATAGAGTGTTTTGACTTCCAGCCCATTAGAAGTATTTTGAATTGAACTCAATGAAGAAATGTTTATGATGATGTACCACTAGAGAAAACCTTGGACTTTTTGCTGATTATATAACAATTTTGACCATCTGTTTTAAGGATTTTACATTTTTACTTTTAACTTTAATTGTATGTATTTTTTAAAGGTTTTTAATATTATTAGCTTTTAAGTTTTATCTTGTAGTACTTTATGCATGTGTTGATTAAAAAGCAGTGTTGCACATAAGATCCCAAGGGCAGGGAACACTGTGTCCCCCACCCTCCAAATTTAGGGGACACAATATTTTAGAGGGACAAATGAAAATATTAGTACATAATGCACTAAGAGTGCATGTAAAAATGAGATAATCTTATTTGCTTCGACAGTTTTGCCACCTTAACTTTGTTTTCTGCACTGTACTATCATATTTTCCTTGGACACTTACATTATTGCAATAAAAGTTTTATCATGTGTTCAAGTAACTAGTGAAAACATTAACATGTTTGAATATCTCTTTAACTCAAAATGAGCTCCGCCATGGAATTGTTCATTCCAGATCTTGCTCTCATTTAACTTCAGTGTATACTCATTATCTACCAGCATTTATTATAATAAATATCTCAGTTTTCTGAATTACTTTTCTTTCCGAACTAACAAATCAATAATTAAATGACAAATTGTGTATTTACATGAATTTAGTCTCTTTTGTCATTATTTCAAGCTCAAAATAAATTAAATCTTCCTCGCCGTTGGGGTGACTTTAACCTAAAAAATATGTTACACTAACAGCCATCAAATTCTTAACACTGGAACTCAGTCAACTATCACAAAACTTTGATGTTTTCATAGCCAGATACATTGTTTTAAAATAGATATTCATTGCAATCTTACAGTTTGTATCAGCTTTCATGACTTTGGTAGCCAACAGAGACATGGATGAACATCTACTTATGAAAAGTAGTAGGCATATATTTTTATTATTTTCCGACGAAAAAGAGCACCCAAGGCGGCGCACAGGGTCATGATTTGGGGGACATAAGACAAAATATTGCAGGAAACCCATGAGCCCATGCTAAATGTGCAACACTGCTGAAAGGCTCTATCTTCCAAGAGTTATTTTTATGCAGGTCCTTATATTTACATTCTTAGATCTTGACTTTTATTGGACAATACAGACAGTGTTGTACTGACGTACCTTTAAACCCTACTACTACTACTATACTTTCAGACAACCAGCATGAATTTTTTGCTACATTGTCTATTTAACTCAGCTACCCAAGCCGTCTTCCAAGTTTTCAGACATTTTTAAATCTTGTACATGCCCTCTGACCCTTGATACTTAGACCAAACTTGGCAATTTACATCATTCAGTCCATATATGGTACTAATACTGTACAACCATTTACAATGACTTAACTTCGATATTATGCTGCACTGATACTTCATACTATTCCTTTTGTTTTTAAACTTTCCCCAAAATTAAATTCTTCTCCAAAGTATTCCAAAATTGTTACAAGTTTTACTCACTTGTATATACTATAGCACACTTGTGTATTGGCCTCACTTTGACATCATACTGCAGGGCTCTCTTTCACCTTGAAATCATTTTGAGTAATTTTCTGCAAGGAATTATAAATATGACTGGTATTACATTTGTTCTTAGCAAAAGATTTCACTGCTGTACCGGGTGAACTAGCAGTAAAAGCATAACCCTGTACCAATTTTACCCACAATGCCTTGCAGAAAATTACCCATAATGACTTGCAAAAATGGCTGATTTGTACAAGAATTTCCACATCTACCATCATTTGCTACAAATTATACTTGTAACTGAAACTAACATTGATTTACCTGCTATAAACAACTGAGCTTCCATGTTGTCTAGGTTTGTAGTTATCATTTTTAATTTGCTGAAGTATTTTATCAGAAAACAGGAAGGGTATACCTACATGTATTAGACCATGTTAAAATGGACTTTACCTATATATTTCTAGTTTTCTCCAGGACCTTTTGAGACTTGTACCTCTATTTAGATCTGACCAAATAAAAACACACTGTTGCTAAAAATTGGATGAAAATGATTCACTTCTTTAAAATATTTAGATTTTCCAACCAACCTTTCATTTCTTAATGCAAACAGTCATTTCCATTTCATTTAAGTGATAGGCTTTCCTAATGTTAATTATATGCTATTTTAGTACTGGTGATTTACACATTTGCTGATTATTGTGATTCTTCATGCGCTTCTATTTCTGGATGAGAAAATTATTTTAAGCTTGTAAAAGCAAACTGTTTCAAACCGATCAGCAAGCTTCAGATATGTCCATATGCAGATATTATACAAAACGAGTCTTTCATAAACCTTTCACACTTTCTAAAAATAGAATCATCAAGCATCCCATCATGCAACTGGATGAAGCTAGTCATCATCACCAAGATGTATTTCTTGGGTTCCAACCTGGCACGATATTAACATTACGAATGGAAATGGATATAACAATGTTGCATTGAGGTATGAAAAATCAGTTTGAAAATCTAAATTATTTAAAACAAGTGAATAATTTTCATCCAAGTTTAGCAATATTGTATTTGTATTTAGTCAGATCTAAATAGGGTTACAAGTCTGAAAGGGTCCCCAAGATAACTATAATATTTTTTTGCCTTTTAAACAGAGGTAAGCCCTTTATACCACCCGCCATCAAAAGCGCTGGCAATTAATTATATTTTTCTCATCAGCTGATTTGGAAAAGGACAGTAAAAGCCAAATAATAAAATGATTTCCAAGACAGAGGAAACCCAGTCTAAGCAAAAATATGCGCATATCAGTGTGTAAAAAAAAATCAATGTCCAAGACATAAAATCCACTTTTCTGATGACTGTTCTGTTATAATTATGTGATTATAGTGATCGACCTACAGTATTTAGTAGTGTTAATACCTTATTTATTTTCTATCTCTTCTTCATTTGATCAAACATCTTTATATAAATATATGCTGTAAAATGTGATCAATAATCTTAAATATTTAAATTTCACAAATATTTGTATTGTGATGTGTTTCACTGTCAATAAGCATGTATACAAATTAAGTGCACAAAATTGTCCTTCACTCGTGTAAAAAATAAGTGTATATGCTTACAATCCAGATTGTACAGTATTTAATTCACAGTGTCTCATTATATGATGCATTCAGATATTTCTTTTGCGGAACTATAATAAAGCCGCCACATAAAACTATTCCGACTTAGTCTTCAGTTTAAATTTTCAAATATGTACAACTCATGTACATGTAACAAATTTATTAGTATAAAAATGTGATTAGTATTAATACTATCAAATTTTGCCATTGACTTGTAAATTCTTGCATGACAAACCTTGGATTCCAATTTATCTATTGCATGCACACTTTGTTGCATGCATCAGATGATACATATGGCTTACATTGTTATTATCTGCTGCTGCACATTAATTGCATTACTGCAAGAACATGGGTCATTACCAATGAGGCTTAATAACATTCGATTGGACTACGGCATCATTAAATGAAATTAAATCTAGCCGTCTAGGCCTTAACACTTTTATAGAGGTGATCATAATCATCAATCAATTGCAATGAGAAAATACATTTTAATTTCTACAGACAGACGGAACACAGAGATAAAATTGTATAAAAGTACTGTAAAATATCATCAAGGCATACCTTAAAAATATAAATTGATACAAGACACGAGTCATGATGTGCAAAAGAAGTCTACAGCAAAGCAGCATGTCCCTGCACTTTTCAGTTATTGGTTAACAACGCACAGTTTTTACTGAAAACTACAAAGAACATTAAAAATTGTTGTTAAAGCAAAGAAGCAAAGATGAAAGTTTAAGCCGACAAGATATAATGATCAACAATCCCAGAAACTGTCAAAACTTTCAATAAAGTTTATTACTATTATTATTATTATTATTATTATTATTATTATAAAACTGTGTCAATCACAACAAAACATGTTTCTACTGACAGGTAGAGATATAGTGATTAAATGAGGAAAAAAGCCTTTTCTATTAGACAGCTTATATGAGATATTCCACAACCTGACACATTTGCAAAATGCTTATAAGAGACATTAATTCAAATAGATAGATACACTGTAAACTCATGTCTTTGGTGGAATATAGACAGAATTACAGACTTAAAAGCATATACCGTATATACTCGCATATAATCCAATACCAACTGCAAACTGTGTAGACCCAGATCTGCTGTTACATAATGTGCCGGCAGATCTGGGTCTATGCAGTTTGTAAGGACTTATCAGCAGAACAAACAAAATATACCCTGATCTGCTGGCACATTATGCAATGGCAGATCAGGGTCTATGTTGTTTGCGTTTGGACCTGGCCTATACACGAGTACAGACGGTATATTAAAAGTTCTTTATAGAAGCCATGTTGGTGGTGTCATTATAGAAATGTTCATATGAGCTGGACATTAAAGTTCTTACAAAATGCTGGGGAGGAAACTTCAACAATCAATAATATGCATTGATATTATCCATATATATCATTTCTGTAAGTAACAAAATGCTAACTACACCTGGTTGAGTTACTGCACAAAAGCATAACGAGCATTAATGTCCCAATATTATAGAGTTCATCTTACCGACCCATTCCAATCACCTTAGATGGTAATTTCAGATATGTTTTATATTACAGAGCTACTCTGTGCCCCATCAGACGCATCATCATCTGACTTATTCTCTGAATCAAAGTGGTTCAGAATTGATAAAAGAACTGATTTCCTGAAAGTGTATCAGATGAAATATCACAGAAATATTTAACACAAATGACACTATCTATAATCTTTTTATCAACTTCTGACTAAAGTTTGGATCTCAGCTTCAGTTACCCAAGCCACACACTGAACAATAATGTATAAATCTATTACAGTACTGTTCTGTACTTCCTTATAAGTCAAGTCCAACTGCAAAACAAAATTGATCCAGATATGCCATCCTATAATGCACCAGCAGATCAGGATCTATGTTGCTTGTTCTACTGATTACTCCTAACAAACTGCTTAGACCCAGATCTGATGGTGCATTACATGATCGCAGATCTGGGTCTATGCAGTTTGCAGTTGGACGAGTATATGCGGCAATTCTAGGTCAAAAAGATGAAACTCCTGTTCACACACAATCAGCTGATTCTGTCCATTTATTCAAAAGAAAATGTATTTGGATCAATATATTAAAAATATATTAAACCTGTTCATAAATGAATATTTCACTTACCTGTATGTGCTATATACCATTCAATAGTAGTTTAGCAATACGGTCAAACCCAACTATCCCTGTCTTGCAACATCAAACTTCAATGTATGGATTAATTTGTTATACAGTGTTTTTATTACCTCTTTTCAGAGACCACCTCTCTTGAGAGACCATATATATTTTGCTGGCAGAAGGGTGGTCTCTCAAGACGTTTTTAGCTGTATATCCACTTATGTGATATCTGTTAGAATATATACTATCCTTCTAATACTGTTAAGTAAAGAGTATTATGAATAAATTATCATGTACATACATGTATAATAAAGTATATGAATTCATATATTTAGAGACAGAAAAAAACAGTGATGGAGATTTCAATCCTGTCTCTGTGTTAAAAATTAAATAATTTCATTGCTTCTTCACAAACTATCATGTGTTTCATTGTTGCAAAACAAAATCAATTATAGAAAGAAAGTCTCATATAGTAATGGTATATAAAAGTATACTAACATGCTGCCATTATTGTACATGCTATTTAAAATGTATATTTTGGGACTGAGTGGTTGTACATACCGTATGTACTCGCGTATAAGCCCATACCAACTGCAAACTGCATAGACCCAGATCTGCCATCACATAATACTCTGGCAGATCTCGGTCTATGCAGTTTGTAAGGACTAATAAGTAGAACAAACAACATAGACCCTGATCCGCCAGCACATTATGCAACAACAGATCAGGGTCTATCTTGTTTGCATTTGGACCCAGATTATACACAAGTATATTTGGCAACTGTTTTATGTGTAGCAGTACATAGATTTCTGTGTGTTTGTGTGTATGTATTTGTAATTGTTTCTTCAGTTTTAGATGAGGAAATCAAGAAATTGTGTATTACCTCTTTACATGAATTAATAAAACAGCATTGCCTCACTATAAGGCCCTTCATTATAACACAGTTCCTGTTATAAGGCAAGTATGGTCATGAATTCCATTTCATTATGTGTAGTAAAATTATTTGTCATGTACTTCATTATAAGGCAGTCTCACTTTAAGTCAGTATACTCAATGGCTCTGGTGGACATCATTATAATAAGGGAGTACCGTATTGTTATTATGATGAGGAAACCAATAATACAAGAATGCTCACTGAAATGTTCCAGATTTTTGTAACTAATTTGCATTTTGTTGTAAAACTGCTCAAGAAAAGACTTAATATATACCACACGGGAAGATACTACCGTATTTGCCGGCCTATAAGTCAATGCGGAGTATAAGTTGAATTCGCTAATTTCGTCAATTTTCAATCCTTCATCCATATATAAGTCGATGCGGAGTATAAGACGAAGCCCAAAATGATAATTATTTTTTTACACTATACTTTTCGAAATTGTTTAATTTTTTCTTATTTTCACGTACGAAAAATTACACTAACATACGGTAAAGCAATTTCAATGACATAATCCATATATAAGTCGATTCAGAGTATAAGACGAAGCCCAGACTTCCAAGTCAAAAAGTATCGACTTATAGGCCAGCAAATACGGTATTTGAGAATTCTCAACACTGCACTACAGAAGTTTAATGTAATTTAATCATGAAATTTTTATGAATGGCAATTAGCAAGGTCTATGCTTCCAGCAAGAACAATGTCAGAGATTAGAATTCATGACTCTTCTCTTGATAATTTGTAACAAAGCAGCAGCTTCCTGATGAATCATTCATAGATTGTTCTAAGATCTGAGGTAAAACAGATGATATATAGATGCTAGATACATGCCTATGTTATACTGGTTTTGCCCACTCTTCCTTATGTAGGAATACTATATAAAAAATATTATTAACTATTAAGCTACAAAACATTTCAGGTTTATAACTCTGTTCAGAACTGTTTTAATCAAGTCCCATCCTTTACTACTATACATAGTGGAGGGTCCACGCCGAACATGCCGTATCACAGTGTTCATTAAAGGCAAATGTTTGATCTCAATAGGTGATCGCTGGCTTATGGTTTTTTTTACAATTCTTTTTATCAGAGAATTAACAGTAAGAGGTTTCCATCAGCAAAGAATCACTCTGCAATTCTGTACACCATAATACAAGAATTCCATAGAAATGTAAGTTTAGTCTGTTTCCCTGCATGATACAAATGGTTGTGTTTGAAGTTTCTTGATCAGGATTTTCATAGGTCTCAAGCGCAGAGGGACATATCATATATAATCGCTTTAAGTTGAGTCCAAATGCAAACTGCACAGACCCAGATCTGTCATCACATAATGTGCCAGCAGATCTGGGTCTATGCAGTTTGTTAGGAGTAATCAGTATAACAAACAACACAGACTCTGATCTGATGGTGCATTATGTAACAGCAGATCAGGGTCTATGTTGTTTGCAGTTGGACTTATAAGTGAGTATATATGATAATTTTGTGTAGAAATAAACAGCAATACTTATGGTATTCCATCTAAATCTCGTGTATGATAGCAATCCCTCCAAGGATAGAAACCAAGGACCAGACAGATAAATTTTAACCAAACACTTCACCAAGCTTTCCAAATGACCTTGAAATTGCCAGCTAATGCAGAGATAGGGTGCAGGTTAATGAAAATGAAATATACAGTCTAAGTATGAAAGCAATCCCTCTAAAGGTTTGGAATTCATGACCATAGAGAAAAAATGTTTCTGAAAAATAGACCAAGATTTTCAAATGACCTTGACCTTGCAGCAAGGGCTCGGAGAGTGTGTGTGTGAATGTTAATATGTGAACATGTTTACATATTCTACATACTAAAGTATGACAACTATCTTTCCAACAGCTAGGGGATTATGGACATAAAATAATTTTTGACCAAAAACTCAACATTGATGTTCGAATGACCTTGATACTTCCAACAGGGGCGGAAAAAAGATAAGAGTGTGTGGATATGAAATGGCAAGGCATACTTTTTATAGATTTAAAAAAGGGAATCCATCTCTGAAAGGGTAAGAGACTTGTGACCATATGAAAATTAAAAAAAAAAACCTTAACCATTGTTGCTGCTACCATCAGAATGAATGACGCATATGTCTTGCCTCTGCTGATGAGACAAAAACCTCTTAAATGAGAACACTTCTAATTTACATGCTGATGTTTTCTTACCTAGCTGTATATTCCATAAGTTTCTTCTTAAACACAGATAATTGTCAAGTCTTTCACTATGAAATTCCTTGGTTCAGCATCTTTGTCTGCCATAAGAAATCTCTGGTAAAGACCATGTCTTAAAGTTCTGGTATTCCCAAACCTGTAATTGTTATTCATATTTTTTAATTTAAAGTCTCCTCTCCTACAAGAATGAATCAGTCACCTATTTCCCTGCAACAGAATTGTTACCATATTGTTAGTCAGAGTGACAGCCACCGCCAAAATCTACCATCTGATATTGATCTGATATGAAATACTCTCATATTTCTACTCTGTTTATATAGGGTCTCTGCATTTTTTGTCTACTACTGACAAGCTGTGTCCACCTTATTTGAACCAGTTTCATTATTTTTCATTTTGTTGATACAACTTGTATCTAATAATTCATCTAATATGTCTGCTGCATTCCAGCTACAAATATATGCTTTGTTCACACAACTGGTGCCAGAGTCAGTCATTCCCTGACAAAATGTAGTTAAGAATTTCCTCCAGGTCAATAGTATTGACTTTTTTGTCCAATTCCGGCTGCTTTTTTCTGTGTGAATTTCCCCTGAGATACCAAGCATCTGTACTGACCACTGTTCCTACAAGTACTGGTTTTTTGTAACCCCAAAAATGACAAAACTGGACAACTTAGCGATATACCCATTTCAACTTTATAAATGCAAATGATACCAGAGAAACTGAGTGATAAACAAGAGGCCCAAGGGGTCTGCGACTGCTCTCTTGGCTGACATCTGCCTAACAGACAAATGCAAAAGCAGTTGACCAAGAAATCTGGATCAGTGGGATGCTTTTTGTAGAAATTTATTCTAATTCAGTTAATTGCAGATGTTATAAAAACATCATTTTATGGTTTCTCTCTTTTTTTTTTTTTGTATCTTCATCCATATTTGATGGCAGATCTGCATCACTTGTTCAATTCTAAAAGACCTTTATGCCATGATGCTTGCTATTTAAGGGCATTTCAGATAAAGTCATTTAAAGTTTTTCCTCTATTTTGTAGAGGCAGCCATATTTAATGGTGGATCAGCATCAGTAGTACCGTACCAATTAAAAGGCCTTTAAGCTAGAATGCTTTTTGTCAAATTTGGCCAAATTCTGTTGAGAGAATGTTCTTCTATTTTTAGTACAAACAACCATATTTGATAATGGATTGGCATCATTTGTACAAATTTGAAAGCAATTCATGACAGGGTGTTACTTATCAAATTTGGTAAACTTCTGTACAAATATTTAGTGTAGAGAAGTTTGTTTTTATTCTTCAATTTTTAGACATGGCTACTATATTTGTTGGTGGATTGGCATCATTTATATAAATGAAAGGCCATGATGCCAGGGCCCTTTCTGTCAAAATTGGCTGAATTATGTTCAGCAGTTTTTGAGAACAAGTTATTGACAAGTTTCTATTTTTAGTAATAGCAGCAAGATTTGAAGGAAGCCTGGCATAATTTGTATAAATGTAAAAGATCTTCATGCCAGAATGCATAGTCAAATTTTGTCATATTCTTTTCAGGGGTTTTAGAGAAGTCATTGAAAGTGTTTGTCTTTTTTTCTTTTTGCTTTTATTAGTAATTGTGGCCATATCTGATAACAGATTGACAACATTTGTAAAAATTTCAAAGGCCTTTATGCCAGGATGCTTACTGTCACATTTTCTTCAGCAGTTGTTGAGAACAAAGTCATTTGAAGGTTTTTCAAGTTTTAGTAATTGCAATTATACCTGATCATGGATCAGCATAGTTTGTATAGATCTGAAAGGCATTCATGCCAGGATGTTTTCTGTCAAGTTTTGTCAAATTCTGTTAAGTGACTTTTGAAAAGAAGTTGTTTTAAGGAATTTCTCTTTTTAGCAATGCTGGCCATATTTATTGGTGGATTTGCATCATTTGTAAGAAGTTTAAAAGGCCTTTACTCCTGGATGCTTTCTGTCAGCTGACATAGGGGAATATGTAAAATCCTGACAACTTATGGTTAACAAAAACAATGGCTGCTTTTTGTCAAATTTGGTCAAATTTTTTTCAGTGGTTTTAGAGAAAAGGCCATTTAAAGATTTTTCTATTCTTAGTAATGGTGGTCAAATCTGATGAGCAGCTTGGTATTATTTATGCAAATTTGAAATACCTTCATGCCAGGATGTTGTCTGCAAAGTTTGATTGAAATTGTTCCAACATTTTTTTAGAAGTTGAAAATAGCAATTGTTGACAGATGGATGACACACAATGATCACTGGGCCATAGCATAAGCTTACATGGCATGCGCTACAGTACAAAACCAAACAGTTCATGAACCATGGAAGCCCAAGAACATAAGCAATACCATACAAAAACTGAATAAAAATTCCTGACTCTTACACACCACAATCCGCTGTGGACCAACATATGAACCCAAAAATGGCCAAACTACAGAAGAATAAAAAGTTCTTTAGTGAGAGATATACAGTGGCAACACTTTTTTGAAAAAACATGAAAAAAAAGACATGCAGCCACATGTTTCAACAGGAAATCAGAATTCATGTCATAGTTTCCTATATGGCAGCATACTTAATGGTACAAAATAAGCCTCCTACAAGTAGATAGTGCCTTGCTTATGCTCAGTTTACAGTTAAAGGGGGCTTTTTTAAATATGAATACAAACTTTAGTTATGCTTCCATGCTGTAACATGCATCTGAAAAAGGGGTAACATCTGTGGACTCCTGGTCCTGGGTTTCCTTGGAGAGGGTCAAATATACAAAAATTGCAATTATAATGACATTTTCAAATATTTTCTAACCAAACATTATACATGTATATACAATCACAGCAGGAAGAATGATTATATATGTGCTTGATTTTTCATTAAGACCCCATATATCACTGTTAGGGGTGGATGTAGAGTGAGTACTGGAAGGGGAGGAGGTAGGGTGTGTGGAATATGCAGTAAAAAGTGTAGGGTTTGTGATGATGAGCCATTGCAGCTGCTCAAGTTATTCCCACACTTTTTGAAGAAAAGCCCAGATATATCGGTGTGTGGTGTTTTTGTAATGTTGCACAGCTCAGAGTGTGGTGTGTTTGTAATGTTGCACTGCTCAGAGTGTGGTGTGTTTGTAATGTTGCACTGCTCAGAATGTGGTGTGTTTGTATTGTTGCACTGCTCAGAGTGTAGTGTGTTTGTAATGTTGCACAGCTCAGAATGTGGTGTGTTTGTAATATTGCACTGCTCAGAATGTGGTGTGTTTGTATTGTTGCACTGCTCAGAGTGTAGTGTGTTTGTAATGTTGCACAGCTCAGAGTGTGGTGTGTTTGTAATGTTGCACAGCTCAGAATGTGGTGTGTTTGTAATGTTGCACAGCTCAGAGTGTGGTGTGTTTGTAATGTTGCACAGCTCAGAGTGTGGTGTGTTTGTATTGTTGCACTGCTCAGAGTGTGGTGTGTTTGTAATGTTGCACAGCTCAGTGTGGTGTGTTTGTAATATTGCACAGCTCAGAATGTGGTGTGTTTTCAATGTTGCACAGCTCAGAGTGTCGTGTGTTTGTAATGTTTCACTGCTCAGAGTGTAGTGTGTTTGTAATGTTGCACAGCTCAGAATGTGGTGTGTTTGTAATGTTGCACAGCTCAGTGTGGTGTGTTTGTAATGTTGCACTGCTCAGAGTGTAGTGTGTTTGTAATGTTGCACAGCTCAGAGTGTGGTGTGTTTGTAATGTTGCACTGCACAGAGTGTCGTGTGTTTGTAATGTTGCACTGCTTAGAGTGTGGTGTGTTTGCAATGTTGCACAGCTCAGAGTGTGGTGTGTTTGTAATGTTTCACTGCTCAGAGTGTAGTGTGTTTGTAATGTTGCACAGCTCAGAATGTGGTGTGTTTGTAATGTTGCACAGCTCAGTGTGGTGTGTTTGTAATGTTGCACTGCTCAGAGTGTAGTGTGTTTGTAATGTTGCACAGCTCAGAGTGTGGTGTGTTTGTAATGTTGCACTGCTCAGAGTGTGGTGTGTTTGTAATGTTGCACTGCTCAGAGTGTGGTGTATTTGTAATGTTGCACAGCTCAGAGTGTGGTGTGTTTGTAATATTGCACAGCTCAGAGTGTGGTGTGTTTGTAATGTTGCACAGCTCAGAGTGTGGTGTGTTTGTAATGTTGCACAGCTCACCAGTTGCACAGCTCAGAGTGTGGTGTGTTTGTAATGTTGCACAGCTCAGAGTGTGGTGTGTTTGTAATGTTGCACAGCTCAGAGTGTGGTGTGTTTGTAATGTTGCACAGCTCACCAGTTGCACAGCTCAGAGTGTGGTGTGTTTGTAATGTTGCACTGCTCAGAGTGTGGTGTGTTTGTAATGTTGTACAGCTCAGAGTGTGGTGTGTCTGTAATGTTGCACAGCTCAGAGTGTGGTGTGTTTGTAATGTTGCACAGCTCAGAGTGTGGTGTGTTTGTAATGCTGCACTGCTTAGAGTGTGGTGTGTTTGTAATGTTGCACAGCTCAGAGTGTGGTGTGTTTGTAATGTTGCACAGCTGAGTGTGGTGTGTTTATAATGTTGCACAGCTCAGAGTGTGGTGTGTTTGTAATGTTGCACAGCTCAGAGTGTGGTGTGATTGTAATGTTGCACAGCTCAGAGTATGGTGTGTTTGTAATATTGCACTGCTCAGTGTGGTGTGTTTATAATGTTCAACTGCTCAGAGTGTGGTGTGTTTGTAATATTGCACTGCTCAGTGTGGTGTGTTTATAATGTTGCACTGCTCAGAGTGTGGTGTGTTTGTAATGTTACACTGCTCAGAGTGTGATTGGTTTGTAATGTTGCACAGCTCAGAGTGTGGTGTGTTTGTAATGTTGCATGGCTTCTCCTTCATCTTTCAAGACTGAGACAACAAACTTTGGGATATGATTGTGGATAGCCTATAGATGTGTATGTGTACAATGGTTTTAGAATTTTGAAACAGCCCCTGGAGGGTGGGCCTGGTGTGTGTGTGTGTGTGTGTGTGTGTGTGTTTGTGTGCATAAATTAAAAATAACTTCCAAAATATGAGACTAACATGTTCTCACTGGTGAGTGTGATCACTGACCCAAAGGTCAACATATGTCAAATAGGGGGTTTGAAATAGGTCCCTGGATCATGCCCTAAGAACATGCAATTTTGGCACCTGGCAGGGCTTGAAATTAACTTTTTTCAGTACTAGCATTTTAATACTTGTAATGTTTTCAACAAGCAAAAGTCAGGCTATTTTAAATGTCCACTAGCATATTTCATACACTGAAATAAAAATGTAAATACACTTCCAAAATATCACTAGCAAGAAACTTCTGGTTCATTTTTTCACCTTGCAATATCAGAATTGTAACTAGCAAAATGCTAGCTTGCTAGTGTTCATTTCGAGCCCTGACCTGGGTGACAACTTAGAAGCAATGAGATCCCATACACTTTTTGGATATAAAATGACAAATTCAGATATGGAACTGACTTTGGACCCTAGGTCTATTTTTACCCCCCGGGGTCACAACAGAAAACTATTGTGGGGAAGTAACCTGCATCAGCCTTAAATAAGAATATTAAGAAATTAAATTTAAGACATATTACTAATTTATCAAAATATACTTCTTACATCAAAACTGCAATTTATTAATGTTTAATTTCCCATTAAATGTTGCTTGTGTGTTAATGTGCTTGTCATTTGCAATCTTTGCCATTTTCCCACATGATTTTTAAAAAAAAAATTTATAAGGTATTTCACTTTCAAACCTCAGAAAAGTTTCAAAAATGAATTTATCTGAAATCTCCTACATCAATTGCAGATTTAACGAAACTTTTTTACTGGCCCATAATTCCTGTAATCATTAAAAAAAAACACTAACTTCTAGAAAAATGGGCATTAATTGATAGATAATGGGGAGGCGATGGAGGGGGGGGGGACTTGCTCTTGCATAGGTAATGACTTATAGATCCCGCATTATGCATGAGGGAGGGTGAGTGCTTGGCAAATGACTTGTGCATTATATAGTTACTATATATATCTAAAGTCATATTAATCTCTGTGATGCTTTTATTTCCTGTTATGAATGCTAAAACTAATTCTGATGTTTCTAGAGCATTCAAAGTTAACATTTTTCACACCCTAGCACAAAAAAGTAAGAAAACTACATGTATTTAATTTTTCACATCAATGGAAGAGACCGTGAGAGCATGATTTAGGAGCTACAAAACGCTCTCTAAAAGCTTGCACTTTTAGACATATCTACAAAAGAGTACCAGTTTAAATAAATGAATCTATGTTGAAATAAGTACACTGATAACATGGGTTGATTTGATAAAATATATGTTGCATACATGTATGAGTGCAATCTATGCCTTCAAAATTTGTTCAGGTATTTTGCAGCACCAATCATTTGTGAGACTAAGTACATGCAATAGAAAAATTGAAAATTTCCTTTGAGATACATGCTTAAGACCATCAAAACATAAGTGAAAACAATAAATCCAAGTCCCGTATATACTCGTGTATAAGCTAATGCCAACTGCAAACTGCATAAACCTAGATCTGCCGTCGCATAATGCGCCAGCAGGTCTGCATCTATGCAGTTTGTAAGGACTAAACAGTAGAACAAACAACATAGACCCTAATCTGCTGGCGCATTATGCGACAGCAGATCAGGGTCTATACTGTTTGCATTTGGACCCAGTTTATACGTGAGTAAAGACGGTAGATGTTTTTTTTATTTGGATTGATGAATGTCTAAAATTTTGCTGGTTACTGAATTCAACTGCAATGATTGAAACATTTATTTCACTTTCATTCAGTGAATATTGAAAAGCATTCAAAAAGCTTTATGCATACAAAGTTATTACATTCTTCTTGTGTACATTATGCATACAAAGTTATTACATTCTTCTTGGGTACATTATGCATACAAAGTTATTACATTCTTCTTGGGTACATTATCAAGGTCTCCTATAAAACTCCAACTACAATTCAAAGCCATCCAGCATTTGAAGATTTCATGACACAGTTTGACATTTAAAACTGTATACAGAATCAAGATTTTCTACAACTAAAATTTGCAAAATTTTTCCTTCTGATATACCATATTCAACAGAATAGCCATACATGCATTAATAAATACACACTTCTCTTTCAGGTGAAAAGTCACATGAAAATATCCATTACTAAGTGCATGTGTCTCAATACCAGCATGTCTTGTGAGAAGGAGGTGGCTCCTTAAATCTGCTAAGAACTTCATGATTTTTATGAAACTTAGCCTCATTTATGTGTTATGTATGAGTTTAACTTTGACTAGTGAACACTGATAGCAGTTTTGTCTGTTAGCATGTATACATGTACAAATTACACGTGTAGTTAACTAGTCTGGGTCTGAAATTACTATGTACATGAATGTGTATCTATGATTGTCTATATATACATCTATGTGAACATGTATGTGTGAGATTTGGTAGTGATTGACTGCACTCTGTATATATTTGTACATACATCTTAGAGGGCCTCAAGGTAGATTAGTTCTGTTATGTAACTAACTGAGTTACCCTCATTAAATAAATCTTTATTATTATTATTATTATTATTATTATTATGCATGACTGGTGCCTTATTTCAATTTAATTTTGTGGGTTAGATCAGTGCAAGTATTTCACTGAATATGGCAATATGATGAATACATCAAATCAAAATTATTCAAGATCTTTATTGACAAAGACTGAGAAAGAAGTAGCATTTGGTCAGTGTCTCTGCTAATGGCAATGGATTAAGATTCTATCTTGTAAGAATGTGTTTCTGTGGACTTTAATTGCCATCATCAGGACAAAAGCATAGGAATTCTGCCAGACAATTCATGATTGTCTTCCCAACCATGCTAACTGCTTCATTGATTCAAGTAGCAAGCTAATGGTTTACACAACCTAATCTTCCTCTAGAACTCAAATTAATAGTGATGACTGCATGGTTACATTACTGCTGTAGAAACAATGCTTCTCTGATGACAGGCCTAACCATCATATGAAAGTAACTCTGCCATTCTCTTAGTCTGTTGGATCTCAATACTACCTCAAATTAAGTTTCACTGGTAAAATACCAGGACAATGTCTGATCAGTCCTAGGAAAGATAATGCAACTGATGTTGTTGTTATTGTGGGTTTAACGCCGTTTTTGAGCACATGAAAGGCTATACATGACGGCCAGTATATTTGGTGGAGGATGAACCCAGGAAAACCCCGGGAAGAACCACCAACCGACAGGAAGCTACTGGCAACCTTTCTCACATACCCACATTGGCTGAGCCCGAGACTCGAACCCACATGGACAAAGGTGAGATGTCAGTGATCTGTAAAAACGAGCGCCTTTGACCACTCAGCCACCTGGGGCCCCAGATAATGCAATTGACAAATATGATAATATCAATACAACTGTTTTGCTACAAAAGCAAGAGGTCCAAAATAGGCCTGAGATCACTCAGCTGGTTGACATTTGCCTAACATTAAAATGCAGGAGCAGTTGGTCAAGAAATATGGGTTAGTAGGATGCCTGCTGTCTACATTTTTTCATATTCTGTTGATATGAATAAACAATTATTTCAATGTTTCTCTGTTTTTTTTTTAAATCTTCAATCATACTAACAATAGATCAGCATCAATTGTACAAAACAAAAAGGCCTTTATGCCAGGATACTTTCGTTCAAATCTGGTTAAATTCTGTTGAGAACAGTGGACATACTGGGTAGCATACTGGCATTAATTGTAGAAATCTGACAAACTTTTATGCCAGAACACTTTCTCTCAAATTTATTGAAATTCTGTTGAATGGTTTTTGAGAAGTCATTTAAAGGTTTTCCTATTTTTAGCCAGCCATTTTTGAGGGTAGATTAAGATAATTTCTAAAAAATTAAAAGATCTTCATGACACAATGCTTTCTGTTTAATTTGTTAAAATTCTAAAGAGTAATTTTTTGGAGAAAGTTATTTGAATGTTTTTCTTTTTGTTTGGTAATGGTGACTATATTTTATGATGAAACAGCATTATCAGTACAAAATTTTTTAAAGGGCCTTCATACCAGGATGCTTTTTGTCAACTTTGATAAAATTATGTTGATCAGGTTTTGAGAAAAAGCGGTTTGAAGGTTGTATACATTTTGTAACTGGGGCCATTTTATGGCATATCAGCATCATCTGTACTAACTTGAAAACCTTTTATTCCAAGATACTTTCTGTCAAATTTGGTCTATTTATGTTGAGCAGTTTTTGAGAAGCTGTTTCAGGTTTTTCTATTTTTAATAACAGTGGCCATATTTCATAGTAAATAGGCATTATTTGTACAAAATGTGATGGTGTAATGGAAATATTTGTGCAAATTGAAAGGCCTTAATACCAGGATGCTTTCTGTCAAATTTAGTCAAATTCTGTTTTGTGATTTTTGAGGAGTAGTCAATTGAAGGTTTTTCTATTTTTAATAACAGTGGCCATATTTTATGGCAGATCATTTGTATCAACTTAGTATGATTTGAAGGTTTTCTAATTGTAGCAACAGTGGCCATATTTGATTGCAGATCAGTATCATTTCTACAAAATTAAAAGGTCTGTACAAGGATGATGGTATTATTATTATTAATAATAATAATAATAATAGTAATAAATCATAACTCTTATTATTATTATCATCATTGATATTGTTGTTATTATTATTATTATTATTATTATTATTATTTATAAAATGTTCTACTCATATTGTCATTGTTATTGTTATTATTATTATTATTATTATTAAAACCAAGAGGCACAACATATCTCTTTAAACAAACATGACATATATGTAATTTTGAGGTTTTTACCATGCATAACAAAATTGAATTTCTAAATGAACTGAAGATGTTGGAACCTTATTTGCACCTTAATAATCTATAAAACTACATATCATATAGTTGACACAATTACAACAGACACTCAAAGTTGTCAATTGATTTGCTGGAATGGAAGTCAATTAATTTTCTTTTGTATTTATAGAAATAAAATGTGCAATATAGCCTGGCATAACACATTTTTCCTGTCCCAAGATATGCCATCACTAAAAAATATTTTTGAAAATAATTAAGAGTGTCCCAAGACTTATAGTGTCCCAAAACTTCCCAACATTATGGTAAACAAAAAATGAATTGTAAATAAAAGACAATAATTTACCTGCTAATGAAAGCTGCCTTATTGGTTTATTTATCATCTATCTCCAATTTTGTAACTTATTTGTTTTGCGCAAAATTATATTCTCATGACACTATAAACAAGAGCATTGGCACCCTCTTTGAGTGACCCACCAACACTGCAACCTTCAAAAAACTAGATGAGCATATCAACTAGCACAAGTGACATTCCACCCTCTTTGAGTGACATACCAACACTGCAACCTTCAAAAAACCAGATGAGCATATCAACTAGCACAAGTGACATTCCACCCTCTTCTTCTCTTACCAACATCATTACCAATGTCAGAAATTAATGCAGACTCTATGCACAACAACTCCAGCACCTAAAGAACCATATCACACTTTTCTACAAGGAAACAAGCAAATTCCTCAACATACTTATTAAATCCCAACATACTGCAGATTTTCTACACACTCACATCACCAGATGTATAATAATGAACAGTATCTACCTCATTAGGAGCTCAGAATGCACTAAAAGTAAAAAATATGTACCGTATATACTCGCATATAAGCTGGGTCCAAATGCAAACCACACAGACCCTGATCTGCCATCGCATAATGCACCGGTAGATCAGGGTCTATGTTGTTTGTTCTACTGATTAGTCCTTACAAACTGCATAGACCCAGATCTGCCGGTGCATTATGCGATGGCAGATCTGGGTCTATGCAGTTTGCATTTGGTATTGGCTTATATACAAGTACAGACGGTAGGTGAAACAAAACACGAATTTCAGATCAGAATCTGATTCAAAGAACACTTTAGAGACATACGCCTTAAACACGACACACCTGTTGCAATAATCTAAATGACCACTCCGTTAAACATAGCCAATGCCAAATTAATGAAATTTTCAATTCGTACGCAGAATTGGAATCTAACACATAAATACAGAAACATACATGTATTGGATATCAGATCAGTTCCACATTTTTTTACCTGGTAGATGTCAACATGAACAGCATCCATTCTAATTACACTTTCCTTAACCCTAGAGTGCCAATAACCTACACTTCATTAGAGTCTTTGTCCAAAATACAACATGGCAGATTTACTTTAGTTGGACTTGAACAATTACATAAATAGTCTTATTTTTGCCACAGGTCCTAATTAGTACAAATGCTATTTTCACAACTTTGAAAGGCCAGTATTTTTTATTTTAAATTTGGTCAAGATCTGTTGAACAGTTTTTTTAAACAGAAATTGTTTTAAGGTTTTTCTATTTTTAGTCATAGTGGCCATATTTGAAGGCAGATCAGCATACTTTGTTATAACTTGGAGAGGCCTTGATGTCTGGATACTGCCTCAAAACTGTAGTCAAAATATGTTAAATGTTGATGGATAATGGATCACGCATGATGTACAGAGGACCATACCATTAGCTCACCTGGCCTTATGGTCAGGTGAGCTAAAAACAAAACAACAGTTTCAAGTTTCAATAAATTTGTCTAACTTGCCAATCAAAATTACTTTTAAGATAAAGTGACCCAAGAAAAAAAATTCTTTGATTTTTGTTCCAAAAATTCCTTTCATTTTGAAACTTTTCTTTATTTTTGTTGAGTCAGTAAATTTAATAATTTTGGACACAACATATTATAGCATATTCTCTCATGCAAATGAATGTGGCCAGGATTTGCAGCAATTTTGGAATTTTTGGAAATGTCAATTACATATATTATGGTTGACATTTAACAGATATTGTCCTGCCATGTAAAGGTTATACATAAATTTCTCATATTTTCTAAACCTATCTCTCTATCATCTCTTGCTTGTATGTTATTAAAACCATGCCTGCAACAGAATCCTATTGAGAGCGCTTCATCTTTTTCAGGAAGTGGTGACATTCTACAAGTGCCTCTGCTAATGGAAATAGGTTGACTAACTTGATTTACATTAGGAAATGTTTCTGCAGGCCTTAATTGCTTTTATCTTGGCAAAGCAAAGAAATTTAGCCAGACAATTTATAAAGGCCTGTGTCTCATCACAGACTAATTGCTTCAGGGACTAGATTTGGAAATCCAAGAATAGGAGCAACCTCATAATCTTGAAAACCCAGGCTAACAAGGATAATGGAACCCTAACAGTCTGTTGTTGACATAATTCTTCTTTAATAACCTCAGGCAGTGAACTTGCACATCAAGGCATCCAAATCCTTTTGTGTGATTTTCTCTACACTATAACAAATATAATAAAATTTGTCTTAACAGACAAGTACATATATATAAACAGGAAATATGATGATAAGAGACCAACAATTTTTTCCGGGGTGTGGGTGGGGGTGAGGAGCATGGGATTTTATGATGCACCTGGATATTTTTTTTCTTTTTTACCTCAAGATAATTAATTTTTTTAAACTAATATAATGGATCTAATTAGTTCTTTTATTCTACAAATCAGAGCAACAATATTTTTATCCAAGGCCCCCCGTCCAGAAATAAAAGGTCGATCCCTAAAGAACATCACATGTCAACCCCTTAATGTCACTTGCATATTGGCATTTCATCTATAATGGACACCAGTCCACAGAGGACAGGATTTTGTGGTCCCCTTACAGTCCTTTATATAAAGGTTTCCTCTTGCTAAAATAAATGTTTTTGGCGGTTTGTTATTGTTGTTTGCGGGTTTTATTCAGGCTAAAAGATAATTAAGTTCAGCCTATCTTCTTTAACACTAATGAGATATACAGTTTTGCTATCCTATGAACTGTATTGTTGAATATACCTGTCCTATAAATAATTATATTTTTTTAACATTTTTTCTAAAACCAGGGTAAAATTCCAGTCCAACATCAATGTGACAAAGTTTGAAGCAAAACTGATTCAAAGATTTACCAAAGCCACATAATATCATGTGTCTATGAATGTTTACTAGAAGTAAACTGAAATCTATTTCCAATTTTCAATTTCTGATTCCTTACCAAACTACATTGTAGAGGAATCTCAGCAAGTCCACACCTGTGCTGTTTGCTATAATGCCAGACCAGTGAAAGTGGAGTCTGACATCTTAGTGCTATAATGCCAGACTACTGAAAAGTCTGACATCTGAGTACTACATGTATAATGCCAGACCATTGAAAGTGGAGTCAGACATCTGAGTGCTATAATGCCAGACTACTGAAAAGTCTGACATCTGAGTACTACATGTATAATGCCAGACCAGTGAAAGTGGAGTCAGACATCTGAGTGCTATAATGCCAGACCAGTGAAATGGTGTAGTCTGACATCTGAGTGGTATAATACCAAACCAGTGAAATGGAGTGTAATCTGACATCTTAGTGCTATAATGTCAGACCAGTGAAATGGAGTGTAGTCTGACATCTGAGTACTACATGCATAATGCCAGACCAGTGAACTATGCTGCTGTCTGACATCTGGGTGCTATAATGCCAGACAAGTGAACTAGACTGCTGTCTGACATCTGAGGTTCAAATTTACTAACAAAAAGTTGTGTGCCCTATATTTTCAAATATATATGTCAAATGAATATATTCCCTGTCTTTCTGATTACATTTTTAAAAAATTCAACAAAAAGTATATATAAAATTCTTGAAGAATTGTTTCTCTCCATTTTTAGTGATGTGGACAAAAAAAACTGCATTATGATTGGCGACCACAACTTGAGGGTAAGTATATATCTTTTTACTTTTAAACAATACCTACAGTGATTACAACAAAATGTTCTATGTATCAGCATATTATCAAAAACTGAATCCAAAAGCTATTATTAGCACTAAAAGTAATTATTGCTGATCTGTGACCTTGAACTTGAGGTTAGAACTATGAATGTACTAGCATCAAACACACCTTCTACCAAAGATATATCTACAAAAGTCTACCAAAGTCTTACAACTTTTGCATATAATTGCTTTCATTAAGTAACATATTTGTTCTATACATGTGACAATGACCTTGGAGCATGACTTTAACACAGAGCTGTCACTTTGTACAGTTCTACGTCCTTTGGTGATGATACTAAAAGTATACCAAATTTAATCCTTGGATCCAAAACACTTGTTCAGTTACATGGAAGACACAAATAAGTCTCACACTGTGACACGAGACTATAACCTTGAGCATACTGTAGTGGCATACTGTATGTGACACTGGAAATTTTTCTTTGCAATGATACCAATGAGCACCAACTAATAAGCTGGTATTTAAAAACGTGTCAGTTGCACAGAAATGAATGAATTCACAATGCAAATTACATGTCCATTGTTGCTGGGTTTGAACAAAAGCAAGAGAAATCATATGCTTTCCCGTGGTTATCATGATCCATATTCAGTTTATTGACTTTTAAAAAAGAGTTTACCCACTCTAGTTGTATAATTGCTGGATAAATCCAATAGTCTAGCAGCTCCTTTGTGTAACTCTGAAAATGATTGAATTTCAAAGTCAGAATGTTAGCTAGTCTGGTTTTCTGCAATAATTGTAAGCAACTTTATTGCTAGTTTGCTTCAATTCTTGGCTCATTTGGTTCAATATTCTTACCAAGTTTAGTGAATTGCTTTTGCATGAAAGTAAGAAAACTGACACAGTCTGTTTTAAATTTTAGACTGTCCCCAGGAGAGTTCTCCTGGAACTAGAATGATTATTACATGCTATGATGCACATGTTCTCCAGCAAAATGAAATCTGTTCATAAAAATTATCTGTCTACTCTGCTGGTGGAATTGTGAGAAATTCTAACTAAAACAATCAATGGAATTTTAATGTTTTATAAAGAAAAATCTAACAAAGCAATTACTTAGCTATTTGGGCTCTGCTTCAAGCACTTGTTCCATAGTGTCAATTGTAACAGGTTTTTCAATGTATTCACTTAAGATCTTTTGTGGAAAGGAAGGCTGACAAGTTTAAACAGACTGCTAATAAGTATGTCCACTCTTGTAAAATCACCATTAACTGTACAGCTAGAAATAAAATGATCATGATCTTACATGTATTATTTTACATCATTGATATGAAGTGACTTGTTATCCAAGCGTTCTGTAGCACTATGAACTCTGGAAGAGACTGGATGCAATAATTGGCATTAATTGTGACTTCTGTCTCTTATTAAATAATTTTTTAAAAAAAGCTTTTATAAAACTTGAATAATCTCAAGAATAGTACTGCATACGAAAATGACACACTCAGCAAAACGTATAAGACACCTTTGGAAATCAATACTGATTTATGACCTGCCATGCTGGATTTTGTGTTGGTATTCAGACACGAGCTCAATAAACTGCATCACAGTGAAAAAATTAACATACCAACATTCACTTTTCTCAGTGTATCTGATAAGAGAACTCCGAAGAGTTGGTGAAAAGACAGTTTCTTATACTTTTCTATGTAACAACCCATACATGGTGACAGATATAACCTTTACATGGTGACAGATATAACCCATACTTGGTGACAGATATAGCCCTTACATGGTGACAGATATAACCCTTACATGCTGACAGATATAACCCTTACATGCTGACAGATATAACCCTTACATGGTGATAGATACAACCCTTACATGGTGACAGATATAACCTTTACATGGTGACAGATATAACCCATACCTGGTGACAGATATAACCCTTACATGGTGACAGATATAACCCTTACATGGTGACAGATATAATCCTTATATGGTGACAAATACAACCCTTACATGGTGACTGATATAACCTTTACATGGTGACAGATATAACCATACCTGGTGACAGATATAACCCATACCTGGTGACAGATATAACCCATACCTGGTGACAGATATAACCCTTACATGGTGACAGATACAACTCTTACATGGTGACAGATATAACCCTTACATGGTGACTGATACAACCCTTACATGGAAAGTTCCAACCCTTATATGATGACAAACAACACTTACAAGGTGACAGATATAACCCTTACATGGTGACAGATACAACCCTTACAAGGTGACAGATATAACCCTTACATGGTGACAGATATAACCCTTACATGGTGACAGATACAACACTTATGTGGTGACAGATATAACCCTTACATGGTGACAGATACAACCTTTACATGGCGACATATATGTAACTAATTGAAGTACTAGAAAATGCATATCAACTTATACATTTTTTCATGGTTTTGTTTTGCTTAGACCCTTAATTATTTAAAAATATCCATTTAAAAAAAATTAAATACTCTAGCATTACACAAGCGATCATCTTTGAGTCAATCAACTACTGCAACTAATTTTCTCCTTCTTACTGAGGTGCCTTCAAGCTGAACATTTTTACATTTCCATGATTACATACACACTCAGAATCATGTTTCCATGTGGTGAAAACATTTGGTTTACATGGGTTTTATCATTGATCCTCCCTTAAAATTCTCAAGTGCAATAATCATTTATTTCTCTGAATTAATCTCCTATAATGTTGGGAATATGAGTTAACATGCCATCTGCAACACATTTTTATAACAATGTTTTGGCTCTGAAACAAAAATGGCATTCTAGATGGATTTTATTTATTATGAAAGTCAAAGGAACTCGTAACAAGGAAAACATTCAGTGAATCACCTCTTCAAATGAACATGCAAATGAAACATCCCCCATCAATCAAACCATATGGCCTGCACTAGACTAGACCCCCATTGATCTGAACCATACAGGCTGCACTGGGCTAAACCCTCTTTGATCTGGACCATACGGGCTGTACAGGGCTAGACCCAAATTGATCTGGACTATATGGGCTGCGCTGAGCTAGACCCCCACTGATCCAACTCATACGGTCTGCACTGGGCTAGACCCCCAATGACCTGAACCATATGGGCTGCACTGGGCTAGATCCCATTGATCTGACCCAAATGGACTGCACTGGGCTAGATCCCATTGATCTGAACCAAATGGGCTGCACTGGGCTAGATCCCACTGATCTGAACCAATGGGCTGCAATGGGCTAGATCCCATTAATCTGAACAAAATGGGCTGCACTGGGCTAGATCCCATTGATCTGATTCAAATGGGCTGCACTGGGCTAGATCCCATTGATCTGAACCAAATGGGCTGCACTGGGCTAGATCCCCATTTCCAGTAGGTGAAAATATTTGGTTTATTTGGATCTTACCCTTCATCTTAACTTAAAATTCTAAAATACCATTATCAAAATTAAACTTGAAAATAAATTTCAAAATGTTTTTAGTAATAAATGTTTAGTTCTAGAACAAAAATGGCTGGAAGAATTTTGTTCACTATCAAAGTCAAAATCTGATATTGATGCAAACCAAGTCAATCACCTAGTCATGTGAGTCTTGATAACAGTTTTTGATTGGATAAAAAATGCCAGTGATGATGTCGGTCAAATAAAGCAACATTCAGTGAATTTTCACCCCCTGCCTACCAAGGTGAGGTCACAAAAGTTTACAATAATGAAATCTATAACCTTTAAGACAAAAATTCAAAGTTACTGAGCAGACATGGAAAGTAACCAAGTTTCACTGCCTTATCTCAAAGGGTATTGGAAGAAAAGTGCAAAAAAGGGGTAAGAAAATTTATCAGTGACCTTGAACTTTAAGACTGAACCTTGACTGTGATACATGAGAGGATATCAAACTGAGAAGCACATGTGTACCATGGTTCATTCAAGTACCTCAAATAGCTTTTATGATGTAAAGCAGAAACAAAGGAAACCTGAAGTTATTGACATGTGACCCTAACCTTGAGGATAAGACCTCAAATGTACAATGCAACATATCTTCTAGTAACAATATATAACAAGCTTCATGCATTTATCTTAAACAGCTGTTAAGTTAGAAAACTGAAGGTAAAATGCGACTGAACCTAAAATATTGACTGGTGACCTTGACCTTGAAGATTGTACCCACAATGCAGCCCATGACACACCTTTTATTGATAATATGTTATTATACCAAGTTTCATCTCTTCATCTCCAATGGCTCTAAAGTTATAGAGAAAGTGTAAAAAAAAATATAATGCTATAACATTGACCTTGAAGATAAGACTTCCAATATGATACATTACACACCTGCTAATGATAACATATTTGTATACCAATTTGCTTCCCTTAATCTCAAACAGCTCTAAAGTTATAGAGTGGAAAAGAAAATGTGATGGACATAACAAAATGAAACATAAAATTTTGAGCTGTAACCTTGACTTTGAAGATATACAGTGTAACCCCCATTGTGGTACGTGACACACCTTCTATTGATGATGTACAAGGATACCAAGTTTCATCCCTTAATCTCAACCAGTTTAAAGTTATAGAGCAGAAGGGAAAGTGTGAAGAAAATATACAATATTAAGATTGACCTTGAATATAGTACAAACCCATGTGGTAAGTGACACACCTACTAGTGATGATGTATAAGTATAGCAAGTTTCATCCCCAGTGGCAGAGCAACCACCCGATTAACCCACGCAACGTATGGGGGGTGGGCTCAAAATTCCCATCAAACTACTTTTTTAATCAGGAGGGGGCCTCCGAATTAAGTTTTTAGGACGGGGGGTGGGGCATAATTTCTTGCTATGCCACTGTTCATCCCTTAACCTCAAACAGCTTTACAATTATAGAGTGGATGGAAAAGTGTAATAGAAACATAAAACATTAAGCCATGACCTTGACCTTGAAGATGGTCCCCCATTCCCATGTGTGATGATCTATACATTTTCAAAGTTTCATCCCTTAATCTCAAATGGCTTTAAAATTACACAGAAAGTGTGATGAAAATGTCAAACTTTAAGTCATGACCTTGACCTTATAGATAGCTCCCCCAATATGGTATGCAACAGACCTTTTAGTGATGATGCAAAAGTATACAAAGTTTCATCGCTTAATCTCAAACAGGTAGGGAAAGTGTGATGAAAACATAAAATACTGAGTCATAATTTTGACCCTGACAAAAGGACCCCCAATGATGTATAAGTATACAAAGTTTCATCCCTGATTCTCAAACAACTTTGAAGTTATTGACTACAAGGAAAAGTGTTACAGAAAATGTAAATTATTGAACAGTGACCTTAAACTTGAAGATAGCACCCCCTATGTTGTATGCAACACATCTTCTAGTGATGATGCACAAGTATGCCAAGTTTTATCCCTTAATCTATAATAGCTGTAAATTTATGCAGCAGAAAGGCAAAGTGTGATGAAAATGTAAAATACTGAGCCATGACCTTGTCCTTGAAGATAGGATCCCCACTGTGGTGTGTGACACACCTTCTAATGATGATATATAAATATACCAAGCTTCATCCCTAAATCTTTAATGGTTTTAAAGTTACAGAGCGAAAGAGAATCGGTGATAGAAAATATTGAATACTGAGCCATGACCTTGACCTTCAAGAGAGCACTCCCAATGTGGTTTTTGTCACGCTTTTTTAGTGATGATGTATAAGTATACCAAGTTTCTTAAATGGCTTTAAAGTCATAGAGCCAAATGAAATTGTGATAGATAGACAGATGGACAAATGGGTGGACAGAAATGTGAATACTATGTCCCTCTCTTTTCTTCAAAAAGGCAGGGGAGAATTATGAATAACCAATGCAACTAAAGCAAATTAGGCTTTGGAATAATGCTAAAATTACCCCCACCCCACCCCACCCCTTTTTGATCAAAACACAAGCCTAGTAAATCAATAATCAAGCACTATTCATCCAGAATGGACTATACAAAAAGGAAAAAGAGTTATCTACCTTACACCACACTAATAATGGGCAGCAATACAGTCTGTTGGTTTTAGCGGCACTTTTAACACATTACTTGTGATTTCATGCCAAGGAAATGGGAGCTAAGTGCCTTTCTCAAGGTCACACTGAAGCAGCTGGCCCGAGCAAGCAAGGGCATGTATCAAACCTGTGAACCTTGGATTCCATGTCCAATGCTCTACCAAATGAGCTACCTCAGCACCTCACCTCCCCCTCCCCAACAGTATTCAGTAAACACATGCTTTTATTAAGAACTCTTTGGTCAAAAGTTTCATAAAACATTCATTATTAGCATGCCATGTCAGAGGGATGTGGATGCAAAAACATGCCTAGAACGTGGTCATTTTCTTGGAACTTACTACCATTCATGCCTGGTGACTCCTTAACACTTTAATTTTGAAGGTTAAATCTGATCTTAAATGCGCTATATATTTATCCAATGATTAGCTCATATCCAATGATAACGCTATATATTTATCCAATGATTAGCTCATATCCAATGATAACGCTATATATTTATCCAATGATTAGCTCATATCCAATGATAAGTCCACCACTCATTTTTGTACACAATTTTGTTAAATATATACTAAGGATATTTTTGATAATAAGCTAACAGTATATCCTTGTGTATAAGTCAGATCACTTTGATAATAAGCTAACAGTATATCCTTGTGTATAAGTCAGATCACTTTGATAATAAGCTAACAGTATATCCTTGTGTATAAGTCAGATCACTTTGATAATAAGCTACATGTAACAGTATATCCTCGTGTATAAGTCAGATCACTTTGATAATAAGCTACATGTAACAGTATATCCTCGTGTGTAAGTCAGATCACTTTGATAATAAGCTACATGTAACAGTATATCCTCGTGTATAAGTCAGATCACTTTGATAATAAGCTAACAGTATATCCTTGTGTATAAGTCAGATCACTTTGATAATAAGCTAACAGTATATCCTCATGTATAAGTCAGATCCAAGTGCAAACTGCATCAACTCAGATCTGCCATCACAAAAGGTGTTGGCAGATATTGGTTTATTCAGTTTATTAGGAGTAATCAGAAGAACAAACAACATAGACCCACATCTACCAGCACATTATGTGATGGCAGATCAAGGTTTATGTCGTTTGCAATTGGACCAGACTTATACACGAGTATACGGTACTTACTATTTCTTGACAAATTTATTACGCTGGCCACTTGGTCCTATCATTGGAGAAATAATTAATTTTATTCAGCACAACCATGTTCAATGAGAGAATACTTCTCCTAAGTGAAGCGACAACATAGCCAAAGGGAGGTAACTCTTCCAGTGCTTATTATGGTGAACTTTGACCACATATATTACCAAATAATAATTTTTTACAGCACACTGCAAGTATTACATACAAAATACAACTGGTTTAATTTCTTCCAACTGAAAACTTACCGTATCTAAAAGTTTTCAAAATTTTCTTTATCAAAAAAAGAAACAGCCACATTCAGAAATACTTGATAGTTTCACTAGTTGCATCAGATAATGTAATGTAAGTGGGACACGGTAAGGAATAGCACCAAACTAGGCCAGGACCCATGATTCTCATGGGTGCAGTAATTGCCATATGGGTACAAACTGATAATGACAAGACATGCAATCTTTAACCACATACTGAGAAAACTACAATATTTCCTCAGATTTAAAAAGAAACACCTAAAGGGCTGAGTTGAAAATGTTAAACTTAATTATGTGGGCAATCATTTAGCAGAAAAGTGATTTATATGGACAGTTTGTATTAGACTATGTAACAGCATGAAAAACTTACTTAGTAGTATAGACAATTAGTCCTACAGACTGGTTCTTGATCTTCTTGTGTAAAATGTCAAGTTGCAAGTTCGGAATCAGCACATTTTGTGCAAGTTATGATGTTATTTAAAAACATTGTTTATTTTGAAGGTATACCAGTCAGATGATAACATAGTGATTCCCAAAAAGATATAGAGAAAATGGCACAAACTTCCAAAGGACAGTGTATATGTTAACAGTCATGGCTAAAAGCTTTAAACTAAAAGATTTAAATTTCTTTACCTGACGAAACTAACTGCAGCTTACTGTTATTAACAAAACTGTTTGCAATTTTGTGAAGTAAATATTTTTTTTAAATACATGTAGCACATGTAATTGTGACTATCTCAGAATAACACAAAAATAAAGAATGACTTTTACTACACTTGATGATTATGGAATAAACTCATATTCTTTTCACAACAATGCGTCTAAACATTTGAAAGCATTGACAAATGCAACTTCACAATCATGGAGGTAACCATTTTTTTCTTTCATTTGTGAAGTACGATCTATCTATGAACAATACTATGCCATACTAATCCTGTTTATAGTCTCATATTTAAAGTGTTACCAATGTCCCCCTTAGGATTTTTAAATAATTCATTGTACTTTATAACCTTAGCAAAACAGGATGCCCTAAACTTTAGTTCCATGGCTACCATAATGCAATAATATGAACAATTATATATTGATCTACCTTATATTTGTGCTAAAATATTATTGTGGATTTGAAATTATTAAATTCCGAAATGACATCTCTATTACATTTCATGTCTAGCCAAAAGCAGGACTATGTCTACCATAACATTTACTGTCGTCAGTCAATTCAATGACATAGGAAGGAAGGCATACTGTCAGTCAATTCAATGACATAGGAAGGAAGGCAAAATGTCAGTCAATTCAATGACATAGGAACGAAGGCATACTGTCAGTCAATTCAATGACATAGGAAGGAAGGCATACTGTCAGTCAATTCTGTGACATAGGAAGGAAGGCATACTGTCAGTCAATTCAATGACATAGGAAGGAAGGGATACTGTCAGTCAATTCAATGACATAGGAAGGAAGGCATACTGTCAGTCAATTCAATGACATAGGAAGGAAGGCATACTGTCAGTCAATTCAATGACATAGGAAGGAAGGCAAAATGTCAGTCAATTCAATGACATAGGAACAAAGGCATACTGTCAGTCAATTCAATGACATAGGAAGGAAGGCATACTGTCAGTCAATTCTGTGACATAGGAAGGAAGGCATACTGTCAGTCAATTCCATGACATAGGAAGGAAGGAATACTGTCAGTCAATTCAATGACATAGGAAGGAAGGCATACTGTCAGTCAATTCTGTGACATAGGAAGGAAGGCATACTGTCAGTCAATTCTGTGACATAGGAAGGAAGGCATACTGTCAGTCAATTCAATGACATAGGAAGGAAGGCATACTGTCAAGCAATTCTTCCTGATGGAGTCAATCATTAAGTCATAAATTTGACATCTGCTAACAATCATATCAAATTTCCCACAGAAATTAGTGGAAATCAATATTTCTATATTGGAACTATAATTTCTGACAGATAATTTACACAAAGAATCAGTGAAAGAATTCTTTAAAACTGAGTAGTATATGATAGAAAACTGTCAAGAGTAAGAGATATAAAACAAGAAATGACTGCCATATTATGTGACTGCCATATAAGATGCCTACTGGAACCCAAAGGAAAACAGTAGTTCTGAAACATGTGATACTTCTGTAACAACCATCTGGGAGATGATTTCTTCATTTCCTGAAGATTTTCCAAAATAAATAAGGACATTTTTGATTGGCTTCAGGGAGATCTCCAGTTTTTCTCCATCCCCACCCCACCCCACCACCACCACCAAATTGTACAGTCTGTATCAACAAGTCTCCTTGATGATCATCAATTTGCTTGCTACAAAACTGACAATCAGCAACATATAAATAGCAGATTAATTAGTACTCTCACCAAACACAAAGGTTGACAACTATAGTAATTAAACTTTTGGGATAAAACAGTACTAAACAATCTGTACCAATGGATCAAATTACAAAACCCCAAATTTTGCATACTTGTTTCAGTTGCATCTGGAAAACAAATAGAACACAGGCAGGTTATCAAATGGTGCTAGGACAGAAACTGACCTGTGGATGACATTCTCCGGAAATAAATGCGTGCCTGGTAACGCATTGAGACAATCCATAATACATCAAAAGAAATTCTAGTCCATGACTAACAAAAACAGCACCCCTTCCATACAATTTTAAAATATATAATCAACTCTAAATTTTGTATTTCTTGAAATTTTGTTCAGTCAAATTTGGATGATCTGCCTATATCATACAACATATGGCATGCATTGATTCTACTTAACATGCCAAAGAAATAATTTAAATATTTTAGTTTAATTTGACAATGTGCATGAATTGATAAATTTTTATAAAAGTGGATCAATATTATCAAAGATATGTAACTGGCTGTCTTAAGGTAAATATATATATATACACACACACAACACTCTCCTCACTCTAAGGCTCTTTATTATAACACCACTTATTGTATAAGGCTGGTATGAACATGGATCCCATTTCATTATAAAGTAGTTAAACTATATGCATCATGTACTTCATTATAAGGTAGTCTCACTATAAGGCAGTATACTCCATGACTCCCAAGGACAGTGTTATAATGAGGGAATACTGTTCCATGCACATCATTATAAGGTGGTCTCACTATAAGGCAGTACAATTCATGACTTACATGGACAGCATTATAATGAGGGAATACTGTTCCATGCACATCATTATAAGGTGGTCTCACTATAAGGCAGTACAATTCATGACTTACATGGACATCATTATAATGAGGGAATATTGTTCCATGCACATCATTATAAGGTGCTCTCACTATAAGGCAGTACAATTCATGACTTACATGGACAGCATTATAATGAGTACTGTATCATGTACTTCATTATGAGGTGGTCTCACTATAAGGTGGTACCCTCCATGACTCCCATTGCCAGCATTATAAGTTCTGTATCATGTATTTCATTATGAGGTGGTCTCACTATAAGGTGGTATACTCCATGACTCCCATGGAAAGTGTTATAATGAGTGAGTACTATACTAGCTTATGACTATATGTAAATAAAATACCCTACCTGTGACTGAAAAATACAATGAATATGAGCCAATGTATGTATTGGTCAAACCCACTACACTGAATGAGTCCATTTTAAAATCTAGCCAATGTATGAAATTGGTCAAACCCACTACACTGAATGAGCCCATTTTAAAATCTAGCCAATGTATGAAATTGGTCAAACCCACTACACTGAATGAGCTCATTTTCAAATCTAGCCAATGTATGAAATTGGTAAACCCACTACAGTGAACGAGCCCATATTTAAATGTAGCCAATGTATGAAATTGGTCAAACCCACTACACTGAATGAGCCCTTATTTAAATGTAGCCAATGTATAAAATTGGCAATTATAAAGAGTACAGGATGTGTTAAACATCAATAATGCATTACAATAATAGCAAATTATCTGAAAACTAGTCTCAGTTGTACTGTTAAAGCATAATAAATCAACCTGTATAAGAAAACCAAAAATATAACAATACTCTCTTAAAAACATGCTTTTGAATCAACTTTAATTGTTAAAGAGCTTATATCATCATCAACTACTTTGGATGCAAAAAAATTAAACCTACTAATGTATTTATGGAGTTCCTTGGCTCTTGAAATTGAGATAATGATCAAAACAGGTTTAACTGCTACATAAATTGGACACACCCTCCATGAGGAAATGGATTACATGGTTTTTTAATTTAGCCTAATGCCCATTGTAAAATGCTTCTTCAAAACCCAGATCTGTGCTTCTGAAAAGTAGAAGCTCCAGTGTGTGTTGCATTGGTAATACAAATTCTGGATTACCCAATAGGCAGACTAAGCATGTGCTTAGGGCACCAACAAAGCAGAGGCACCAAAAAAAAAAAACGACAAATTACGGGGGTGGGGTGGGGGGGGGGATGTTCAATTACATATGGGGGGCACCATAATCTTTTCAATGCTTAGGGCCTCTAAAGGTCTTAATCCGGCCCTGAGTAATACTAATACTAATAGTAGTACTGTAATAGTAGTAATACTGTATTATTATTATTATTATTATTATTATTGTTGTTGTTGTTGTTGTTGTTTTTGTTTATGTTTTTGTGGTTGTTATTGTTGTTGTAACTGTTTGTTTATTTATTTATCTTTAGGTTTCCATGATACTTTACAGTGAATAACACAAATAATGGACATGAAAACTGTCCAATACGGTTACAAACCTTGCTATAATTCCAAAGTTTCATAAAATCTTTGATTATTAATTAATCTCCTAGAATCCAATCCCATCATTTCTACTTACAAGTGAATGTTCAAGAGTACCAAAAATGGTGAATATAGCATGAAGTGTTACCATTCTGTGATATGAAAGTTAATTTGATTTTCTTTTGAATTTTTATTTAAGATAAATTTTTCATGCAAAAATAAAGAAGTGCCTTTCTGAACCTCAGCAGCATGAGATTAATATTAAACAGAGTTATACATCATCTGTACTTGCTTATATGTCTGGTCCAACTGCAAACTGCATAGACCCAGATCTGCCATCGTGTAATGTGCCAGCAGAAATGGGTCCATGCAGTTTGTTGGTAGCGATCAGTAGAACAAACAACATAGACCCTGATCTGCTGGTTCATTATGCAATGGCAGATCAGGGTCTATGTTGTTTGCAGTTGGACCTGACTTATAAGCAAGTATCAGAATATACAGTAACTAGTCTACAAATATATGATAACTTATAAAGTGTGACTCAAAAACAGGACATCTAAAACTTTCTGAAATGCTGGTCTGCTTAAATTGAGACTGGAGGAAAATTGGAATTATTTTTCTTCTATCTAATAGAAAACAATTCTAAATTTAAAAAAAGTGAATAAATTGTTATGTATGATGTTTATATAATATTATAAATATTTTCGGAAATTATATATGTTTCTTCACTTTAATATTTGCTTAAATCTTAATGTTTATCATGAAAAACATGTTTAACTAGTGTCCTTGAATTAGGTTGTTTTGATCAATATGTTTTCTCAATTTGAAGGTCAAGGTTGAATTTTGTTTACAAGTAAAATTCCATTAAGATGACACACATTCTAGAACATTCTGTCATGTGACCAATCTTTATATATACCATGTTTGGTGGACATTTATTCAGTTTTGACATTACCATCAGTCTTGTAAAGAGCTATTACAGTTGTGAAAATTCATTCCAAATTCTAAGAGAGGAATTATTTTAAATATTCATTGGATTATAACAGTGCTCATAAACTTTTGGATTTTGGATTTTTAATTGATGATTTTGGAATTTAAGTGAACTTATTCAGATATTTTGGAATACTTCATTTTGACATCAGAACATCAAGATTACTAGTACATCAGAACTTTGGAGACCATTAGCACATCATAACATTCAAGGACACAGCCGTGAATTCGGAACATTCTATATTTAGGACTTGTGATTAGAACAATCATTCTTATTGGATTATTAGGATTTCAAAACACATTACTGTAAGTGACTTTTTGATTTTTCATTTTAATTATCTAGTAATAAATTGCTTGTTGATTTTTACTTGGTTTGTTGGTTTCATTTTCTTTCTGTTACATTTTTCTTAGACCATAGAGTCGTAACAGAAATTGGGGGCTCGTCCGGGATCTGAATTTCTTTAAAGCATATTAGAGATATTAAAGTTATTTTTGAAATTCATATTGATTTTGTCTCGGAATTTTTTTTTTGTCTTTGGCAAAGATTTTATATAGAGAAATTTTTGTGTGTGAAACCAACAAGCATTTACAATGGCATCTAATGTTCAGAATTTCATTTCAAAACCTACCCAGGAGGGGTTAGAGTGTATGAGAAAGGATGAGTTGCTCGAGCTTGCCAGAAAATACAGTCTATCTGAGGCAAAAGTATCATTGACAAAACAGGAAATAAAGATTATTTTAATTCAGTATTTAGTAGGAAAGGGAATTTTTGAAAATAGTGCTTTAAGTTTGAAGAGAAAGCCTGTATCTGGTTCTGACAGGAAATTAAGGGAACTAGAGTTAAAGAACCAGATGGATTTAGAGTTGGCAAAGCTTCAGATTCAGAGAGAGAGAGAGAAAGAAGAGAGGCAGATACAGATGGAGAGAGAGAAAGAAGATAGGTGGATACAGATGGAGAGAGAGAAAGAAGAGAGGCAGATGGAGAGAGAGAAAGAAGAGAGGCAGTTACAAATGCAGAAGGAAGAGAGGCAAATACAAATGCAGATGCAAAGAGAAGAAAGGGAAATGCAATTTAAATTAAGAGAATTAGAACTGGCAAACAGAGCACACTCCACTCCTTTAGACACAAGTTCAGGTTTTGATGTTACTAGGTATATTAGGTTAGTACCCCCTTTTCAGGAAAAAGAAGTAGATAAATACTTTCTTCATTTCGAGAAAATAGCTGAAAACTTGAAATGACCCAGAGAGCATTGGACTTTGTTATTACAAAGTGTACTTATTGGCAAAGCTCGTGAAGTCTACACTTCACTGTCAGTACAACAAAGCACTGATTATGATGTGGTTAAGGAGTACATCTTGAAAGCTTATGAGTTGGTACCAGAGGCATATCGACAAAGGTTTAGGAATTGTAGAAAAGAAACTGGACAAACTCATGTCGAATTTGCAAGGGATAAAGAACAACTATTTGATAGGTGGTGCTCAGCCAAGAAAGTTGATCAAGCTTATGATAACCTCAGACAGCTCGTATTAATTGAAGGGTTCAAGAGGTGCATCCATAGTGATGTTAAAACCTATCTTGACGAGCAGAATGTGGAAACTTTGGAAAATGCTGCTCATATGGCTGATGATTATTCCTTGACTCACAAAATTTCATTTGGCAATAAGTCGTCCTCTCAGCAGTTTTCTGGTAAAAAACCATTTCAATCTCATTCGAGTACTTCCAAATTTCACAACAGCACAACTGTTAGGAATCAAACATCTGATAAGACTGATCAGAAATCCTTATCTTCCTACGTGCACTTATTGTAAAACGAAAGGGCACGTTATTTCTGATTGCTTCAAGTTGAAAAATAAGCAACAGAGAAAAGACAGAGCTTTTCCAAATGCTCTTATTTCTACGAGGTCAAGGTCACGGTCTTGTATTGAAAGCAATACATTTGTTGGGTCAAACAAATCCCAGTCTGATTCTATTTTGGAGGCTTATGAACCATTCATGTCAGAAGGTTCTATATCACTTATTGGTGATTCTGCCAAGCCTATCCCAATTAAAATATTAAGGGACACTGGAGCTTCTCAGAGTCTTTTATTGTCAGGTACTTTGCCTTTGTCTGAGGAGTCTTCTTCAAGTGAAAGTGTTCTTGTTCAGGGAGTAGAGTGCGGCTTTGTAAATGTTCCTCTCCATTGTGTAAATTTGGCATCAGACTTAGTTTCTGGACCTGTGACTGTTGGGGCAGTGACTTCTTTACCCATAGAGGGTGTTCATTTATTACTAGGCAATGACCTAGCTGGAGATAAGGTTGTGGTTAATCCACTTGTAACTGACAAGCCTTGTTTGGATCAGAAAGTTGATCCTGTCGAAACTGAAATCCCTGATTTGTACCCTGCTTGTGCAGTTACTAGAGCTATGGCAAAAAGAGCTCTTGAGAGTGATGTTGATCAGGATATTATTCCTTTAGCTGACACATGTATTGGTCAGTCTTTTGATGAGGTCACTTTTTCCTCAGGTATTGATCAATCAAATGGTATTGATCACAGTGATCCTCTTTTGGCAACTCATTCTCTTTGTTCTAATCAGGATGACAAACGACAATCCCTTGTCGTTGAACAGGAGCAAGATCCCGAGATATCTTGTTTGTTTCAGAGGGCTATTAGTGAAACTGAAGCCACACAAGTTCCAGTGTGTTACTTTGTAAAAAATTGGGTCCTTATGAGGAAATGGAGACCACCTGATGTACCCGCTGGTGACGAGTGGTCAGTGAGCTATCAAATTGTTGTTCCTAAGTCATATCGACAGGAAATTCTTAATTTAGCCCATGAAACTCCTTTGGCTGGTCATTTAGGAGTCCGTAAGACTTATCACAAGATCTTGAATCATTTTTATTGGCCGAAACTCAAAAGTGATGTTTCTAAATAGTGCAGATCTTGTCACACTTGTCAAATGGTAGGAAAACCCAATCAGAAGATACCTAAGGCTCATCTGCAACCTATTCCTGCATTTGATGAACCATTTAGTAGAATAATTGTAGACTGTGTTGGTCCTTTACCTAAAACCAAGTCAGGCAACAAATACTTGTTGACCATCATGTGTGCATCTACAAGATTTCCAGAGGCAATTCCTCTGAGAAATATAAAAACTAAAACTATTGTGAAAGCTTTGGTGAAGTTTTTTACACTTGTTGGCCTTCCCAAATCTGTCCAGTCGGATCAAGGGTCAAATTTTATGTCTGGAATTTTCCAGCAAGTTATGCATGAACTAGGCATCCAACAGTTTAAATCTTCTGCCTATCACCCTGAAAGTCAAGGTGCTTTGGAAAGATTTCATCAAACTTTGAAGAATATGATTCGATCATATTGCTTTGATACAGAAAAGGATTGGGATGAGGGTGTTCATTTGTTGTTGTTTGCTGTTAGGGAATCAGTTCAAGAGTCGTTGGGTTTTAGTCCCTTTGAACTAGTTTTTGGTCATACTGTCCGTGGACCATTGAAATTATTGAAAGAGAAACTTCTTTCAAATGAAGATTCAAAGATTAATCTTCTTGATTATGTCTCTAATTTCAAATACAAGTTGTCAAAGGCCTGTGAAGTAGCAAGAACTAATCTTCACACTACCCAGTCAAAAATGAAATTAAGGTATGACAGAAATTCACAGGAAAGGAGTTTTAAACCTGGTGACAAAGTTCTGGCTCTCTTTCCCATACCTCAGAATCCTCTTCAGGCTAAATTTTTTGGTCCTTATACCGTTGAAAAGAAAGTAAATGACTTAAATTATATCATTAACACTCCTGGGAGACGGAAACAGAAACAACTTTGTCATATAAATATGTTAAAGGAATATTTTGACAGAGATAGCTCAGCTAATTATTCAGTTAATTTAGTTGTACCTGTCCCACACAGTGAAGATATCAACGATGGAGTACGATCAGACTATAGTGACTCTGGTATAACCAATCTTCGGAATTCAGAAATATTGAACAACCTAGACCAGAAACTTTCACATCTACAACAACAGGAAAGAAATGAACTAAAACAGCTATTACATGACTATGAGCACTTGTTTCCTGATGTTCCAACACGAACAAGTAAAATTTATCATGACGTTGACATTGTAGATTCTGCGCCTGTGAAACAGCATCCTTATAGGATGAATCCTCTCAAACAGAACTATCTGAAGAAAGAAATTCAGTATTTACTGGAGAATGATTTCATAGAACCAAGTAAAAGTAACTGGAGTTCACCATGTATTCTTGTTCCCAAGCCAGATAATACATTCCGTATGTGTACTGACTATAGAAAAGTCAACAGTGTCACCAAAACTGATTCATTTCCAATCCCAAGAATGGACGACTGCATTGATAAAATTGGAAATGCGGAATATGTCACCAAGTTTGACCTTTTAAAAGGATTCTGGCAAATTCCACTGACGGAAAGGGCAAAAGAAATTTCAGCATTTGTAACTCCAGATAGACTTTATCAATATAAAGTCATGCCGTTTGGAATGAAAAATTCGCCTGCAACGTTTCAACGTCTGATGAACATGATAACATTTGGTCTTGATAATTGTGACGCTTATATCGATGACGTCATTATCTACAACAACACCTGGGAAGATCATTTGGAAATCATTCGAAAATTCTTCGATCGACTCAGCGATGCGAATCTGACAATTAATTTGAGCAAAAGTGAGTTTTGCCATGCTTGTGTCACATTTTTAGGACATATTGTGGGACAAGGTCAAGTTAAACCTATAGAAGCTAAGGTCAAAGCTATCTCTGAATTTCAAGTTCCAATTTGTAAAAAGCAACTGATGCGATTTCTAGGTATGGCTTGATATTATCGGAAATTTTGTTCCAATTTTTCCAAAATTGCTGAACCTTTGACAAGTTTATTGAGTAAGAAAACCAAATTTTGTTGGTCTGACAAGTGTCAGGAATCTTTTGACAAGTTAAAGGCCATGCTTAAGAATGCACCAGTTCTTTCTGCACCAAATTTTAGCCAATCATTTAAATTATCTGTTGATGCAAGTGATGTAGGGGTTGGTGGAGTATTGATTCAGGAAGACAAAAGTGGTGTGGATCACCCTGTATGTTATTTTTCTAAAAAACTAAACAAGCACCAGAAAAATTATTCCACAATTGAGAAGGAATGTTTGGCTTTGATATTGGCTTTACAGCATTTTGAAGTGTATGTCACCTCAGCTCTTTCTCCAATTATTGTGTACAGTGATCACAATCCCCTTACTTTCATCAACAAAATGAAAGATAAAAATCGGAGATTGTTGAGATGGAGTTTGATATTGCAAGAATATAACATTGACATCAAACACATCAGGGGAAAAGACAATGTGATTGCAGATGCACTCTCACGTGCCTAGAAATGTAATATTGCTTGATGTAATTAAGTCCAGTATCATAAAACATGTTCTTATGTAATTTTGGTTATTATAGTATTAGATGTATATTCAAAAGAAAGCTTTATTACATAAATCTTTCTTTTTCTTTATGAGGGGAGGTGTTATGTATGATGTTTATATAATATTATAAATATTTTCGGAAATTATAAATGTTTCTTCACTTTAATATTTGCTTAAATCTTAATGTTTATCATGAAAAACATGTTTAACTAGTGTCCTTGAATTAGGTTGTTTTGATCAATATGTTTTCTCAATTTGAAGGTCAAGGTTGAATTTTGTTTACAAGTAAAATTCCATTAAGATGACACACATTCTAGAACATTCTGTCATGTGACCAATCTTTATATATACCATGTTTGGTGGACATTTATTCAGTTTTGACATTACCATCAGTCTTGTAAAGAGCTATTACAGTTGTGAAAATTCATTCCAAATTCTAAGAGAGGAATTATTTTAAATATTCATTGGATTATAACAGTGCTCATAAACTTTTGGATTTTGGATTTTTAATTGATGATTTTGGAATTTAAGTGAACTTATTCAGATATTTTGGAATACTTCATTTTGACATCAGAACATCAAGATTACTAGTACACCAGAACTTTGGAGACCATTAGCACATCATAACATTCAAGGACACAGCCATGAATTAGGAACATTCTATATTTAGGACTTGTGATTAGAACAATCATTCTTATTGGATTATTAGGATTTCAAAACACATTACTGTAAGTGACTTTTTGATTTTTCATTTTAATTATCTAGTAATAAATTGCTTGTTGATTTTTACTTGATTCGTTGGTTTCACTTTCTTTCTGTTACATTTTTCTTAGACCATAGAGTCGTAACAAAATGCATTCTATTTTTTTACAGTTTTAACCCATTTAACCATACAAGAACATCTAACTTGGAATGATCTATCATTTTGTAAATTTGGAGAGCAAGATACTGCATTAATACCATATATACTCGTGTATAAATTAATACCAACTGCAAACTGCATAGATCTGCTGTCCCATAATGCGATGGCAGATCTGGGTCTATGCAGTTTGTAAGGATTAATCAGTAGAACTAATAATATAGACCCTAATCTGCTATCACATTATGCGATGGCAGATTAGGGTCTATATAGTTTGCATTTTGGACCCAGATTATACACAAGTATATATGGTAAGTGATTGGATTATTTTGTTAATCCTGTATCTAGAGCTGAATCGAATAACTGAACATTTGAATCAGAATATTTTTTTATGGCATTTGAATAGAAAATCAGTCTTTGAATATTTGTTTGTTTTCCTAGCAAGTTTTGTAGCTTTTTGTAAAAGAAACAAGAAATTTTATCAATGCAACATTAAATTTGTCAACATGTGAACAAAAATTCAAACTTCCTAAATCACCCGAAATTCAAACTCCGACTCACAAGGTACTCGTTATGTCACAATTTTGAATAGTGAGATCGCTCACAACATTGTCATTTCTATTCACTGTCATTCAGGTGCTCTTGAAAATATAACATGTAATGTGGCAAGTTGCAAAACATTATATAGAACAGGGGTCATATCAAAGACAACAACATCTTTACATATCAATCAACATATCATAATTTAATTAAATTAAACTGGCCACATGTCCATGCAATTTTTTCTGTTAGCAAACCTCTTCCAGAAAATATTTTTTTTAGATAGTCCTCACATTTAAATGAATAAATAATCAAGAGTTACTTCCCTCCTTTACCTAAAGTCCATCTTTAGCACTAAAGGAACATTTTTGGTGATAGTGAGTTTGAAGATAAACAGAGAATAGAACACCCACATTTATTTGACTTTTAGCCCGAACCCCTAAAAAAATGTATGCCAGGACCCTAAAATGTCATTTACATGTAATTAGATTTAGATAAATGAGTGTGGCACAAAGCATACAAAGAAAAAAGGATGGATCTTTATTAGCATCAACAAATATTCAAATTTTATCTGAATATATTCAACGAATATTTAAAAAGGAAAATTTTAGATTTGTCACAGCTCTTCCTGAAACAAAGGTGTCTACAGAAAAGAAACAAGTTTTTCTTGAGAAAACATGAACATACTGTGCTATATTCAAAACAAAAGAAAATACAGCTGGATAAAGGAGATTTTTACAAGTTACATTTATACTTTTTATTGGGGGATGGGCAGAGTATTCCCTCGCCAATGAAATTGGGAGGGGATATAGTGTTTTGCCTGTTTGTTCACGTGTTTGTTGTTTTCATTCATTTGTTATATCCTCAATAACACTATTTCACCTACAACCATTAAAGTTGGCACAGAAAATATTTATTAAGACACATATTTTTAAATCAGAAAAGGTTGCACGCACTGATATTTTATATGCACTTATCGTTAGTGAAATTAGTTCCAATATAATTCTTTCAAAAGTTTTAATAATTACATTTAACAATCATATTTAACAGCATATTATACACCAATGTTTGAGTAAAGAAGGGATTGAAAGGAAGACGTACATCTGTATTAGCGTTTTATGGCACCTCAGCACAATAATGGCTATGTGGTGCCAACTAAAGGTAAAGTTAAAAAAATGACTGATAGGAAGAAACCAGAATAAAAATGAGATAAACAGAAAAATAGCTGTACTAATCACCTAATTTGGACAAAAGTTAGCATCTGACGGAAAAGTTGAGATCTTAAAGTTTATTTTTCATTTGCATGCATATACATATATATGCACTTATTTCTGTTACTGAATTACTGGAATGCCCATGTGCACTTATAGTCCATACATGCTTATTTTCATGCATGTGCTTCTTATCATGATTTTTACAGTATGTGAATGCATATTCAGAAGAGTAAGTAAGCCATGCCTAAACTAGGTCACTGTGACCTAGTTTTCATGCTTGAATTACTTTTGTACTTTCAGCTGTTTCTTGATTATACCATCAATATCATGGACCCTATTTTCACATGCACTCATGAAAATTGGTATGCAAATACAACTTAACAAAAGTAACTCACACATACCAGAAGTAGGTCAGCATGATCCTATTTTCATGCCTGAGTGACTGTTGTATTTTGAGTTATCCTTTTGTTACTCCCTCACCTAGTCTCATTAAAACTGATATGTGGATGCATCTCAACAATAATTACTCAACCCATACCAAAACCAGGCCAAGGTAACCCAATTTTCACATTTGTGTAGCTTTGTATTTTCAGCTTTCTATTTATAATATGCCCTAAATATCTTGGACCCTATTTCACCTACACATGAAAATTTGTATGCCAATGCATTTCAGGTAGAGTAACTCAGCCATACAAAACTAAGTCATTGCAAGCTAATGTTCATACTTGAGTGACTTTTGTATTTTCAGCTCTCTGTTCATTACACCCTCAATATCATGAAGCCTATTTCCCCAACACTCATTAAAATTGTTATGTTAATGCATCCTAAAAATAGTAACTCAACAATACTAAAACTAGGTCACTGTGACCAAATTTTCATACTTGAGTGCCTTTTGTATTTTCAGCTATTCTTTTGTTACACCTTCAATATGCTGTACCCTATTTTACCTTCATTCATGAAAACTGGCATATGGATGCATTTCAAAGAGGATAACTCAAACATACCAGAATTAGGCCACTGTCACCTAATTTTCATACTTAAATGACATTTGTATTTTCTGCCATTTGTTTGCCATATCCTCTGTATCTTTAATTCTATTACATCAAGACTAGTCAAACTTTGTTTTGACATGCATTGATTAAACTTGGCAAGTTGACACATATTAATGAGCAGCATATTGCAGTAATACCTCCTTCATTCACACAGTAGCTTCTCAATTGTTAGCTTAGACCAAGCATGTGCAACTTCCTCCAGGGTGTGGCTGGATAAGCAATTTTTAAAGCCACACCCTATGATGTAAATAAGCAGATAAAACCAGGTCGTGGGCTGTAGGTTGCACATACATGGCTTAGACTCATGACCTGCAGGTAGTGGGTTTAAATACTGTCCAAACCAGCCTACCATATTTACTCGTGTATAAGCTAATATCAACTGCAAACTGCATAGATCCAGATCTGCTGTTGCATAATGTGCCAGCAAATCTGGGTCTGTGCAGTTTGTAAGAACTAATCAGTAGAACAAACAACACAGACCCTGATCTGCTGGCACATTATGCGACAGCAGATAAGGTTCTATGTTGTTTGCATTTGGGCCCGGCTTATACGCGAGTATATACAATAGGTCAGATGTTATGGCATATTTCTTTGCAAGTCTATTTATTGCCTCAACAGCTAGCCTCCATGCCAGTCTGTATATTGTCAGCTGCTACAAATGCACTCTTCTTGGTGAAGAGGAGATTAGTGTTTATGAGTAAATACCTTTTTAACTCTTAAGTTGGGTTTTGCTCTATGAAATTTTATTGCACTAAATTTACATTGATTTCTTTTATCTAAATCTTTGCTTCTGTGTGGGGGTTTTTCAGAGAAATTATTATTGTTCAGAAGCATCAAGGACGCTGAAACTGGAAGAAACTGGAACAAAGCAATAAATAAGTTTGGAAATACTCTCCATAATTGGTAATGTCTTCAATAAAAAAAGTTTGAAAATGCTCATATTACTGATCGGAAACAATGTCATGTCAAACAATGAATGCTTTACTCCTTACAGCTTAATAAGATCCACTTTTGTGAGTTTCCAGCTAGTTTTGCAGAGAAAATGAGTCTTTGGAGATCTGATCTGATAACCATCATATGTGCGAAATTTCTACCATTATGTCTCACATACCAGTATGTAACAGAATTTATAGTAGTGTAAACCAAATAGTAATAACACATGACTGTTAAATTAGAACAGATCTACATTAAAGCCTAGAATGTTTGATTTTATTTACATCTCACTGATGATATTGAAGTCTCATTTACTGATGAAAACTTTTATTTATATATATATATATATATATATATATATATATATATATATATATATATATATTTATATATATATATATATATATATATATATATATATATATATATATATATATATATATATATATATATATATATATATTGCAAAGAAGATTCTCTCTTTCTGAACTATTTGAATTCATTTTCTTCTTCTCATGACACTCCAGAAAATTCTTATTTCACTTAAATTCAAAGCTTTCAAAAGACAATTTTCACTGACAATGCAGCATCTCTTATAACGAAACCATTTCAATAATGCACAGGAGCTGTGGTGACTCAGTTATTAATTTGTGCCAGACTCAGAGTCAGGAAGATTCTGGGTTCAAATCCTGCTCAGACCAGTCCACCAGTTAGCTATCATGGTGTGTCCCTGTGTAAGATACTTTAATGGAACTGCCTCAGCACTTAAGTCTTTCATGTACTGATGTGCCATTAAACACCAATTAATCAATTGATCAATCAATCCATGCTTTACACAATGGTACTTATCTACACATCTTTGATGCGACACCAGTCTATAAACCATACTATATGCAAATCCTAACCATGCAGTCATTACAGTACTCAATTGACTTGGTAAACAAACTGTTCCAGCTGCCTACATTCTAGATACTGTTTTGTCTGTAATATTTTGTAAACATTTTATTAATTTTTTTCGTAAAGATATTTACAGAAAATATAAAAAAATTCATATAATTTTTTTAAGACAAAAAAATCATAAGGCTAGTAATTTTCATATGAACATTTGATTAGAAATGTGTTCAGAGAATATATAATTACCTGTCACCCTTTTTTGTATAAGCCTGCAGCTGAAACTGACCTAAAGGCAAAAACTTAATTGCAGCCACTCAATTTTCATATCATTTTTTAAAGACAAAAAATCATATGGCTAAAAATGTTCATATGAACATTTGACTTGAAATGTGTTCAGAGAATATAAATGCCCTGCCAACCCTTTTTGTTTGACCCTGCACCTGAAACTGACCTAAGTGCAAAACTTAATTGCAGCCACTCAGGTATGAACTGTAGGTGAGTGACCTTAATGTAGGTCACAGTGACCTATTTTTGACAGCATGGTGATGTACTCAACAAGATGCACAGGGTCCAAAAATATTTTTGCAGTTTTTTTTCCTGCTAGCCTTGTTTAAATTTATTAGCCCAAAAAAGGCACTTGAAAATATGAAGCTTCAACTATCTTTCTATTTTTTTTACATGAGATTAACAACTATTGTCCTCTGTAAACTATTTTTGGAGGTACATTTTGAAGAAGTAAAGAACAATTCATGGTTTAAAATAGTAGCCCTTTGAGCTACTGGACTTCATAATATGGTTGCCCAGATGCAGAATTATGGAAACCCTTGCACTTTGTGCACAAGATTTGTCAGACCCTGATGCATCAACATAAAAATATAATTGACTCTGTGGCTAACAATGCAAAAGGAACTGACCTGAACACAAAACATAACCAAAGTCACTAAGGTATTAAATATAGGTCACAGTGACCTAATTTTGGATAGGCAGCATTGTACTCGCCAAGATGCATTGAAAAACAAAACTGCATACCGCTGTGGCCAATAATGCCAGATAATATGACCTAAATGCAAAACTTAACCAAAGTCACTGAAGCATTTAATTTAGGTGACAATGACATACTTTGCATGGGATGGTGCTGTGCTCACCAACATGCAATGACATACAAAGTTGCATGTCTCTGGAGATAACAATGCCTTGGAAGCTGACCTAAACACAATCTTATCCAAAGTGTGATGAATGGACGGACTGACATAGGTAACACATTTGTGACAGGGCATAAGTTATCTCAATCAATTAAAGCATAAAACTAATCATGAGTTGTATGGATTGATTGTGTACAAAAATTAGACATGACAATTTAGAGACAAAATGTAAAATCCAGTTCTTTTGCTGTTTTGCATCACCTTCTTCCCACACTTTCACATCTATCTTGAGAATTTTTGGTGTCTGGTATATAGACATATTTTTCTCCTTTATTATTGTTGTTATTGTTAAAAATATATATTGTTAGACTCACGTGGTACATTTTATTGCAATGTTGATTATTGTTAACATTATTATGCTGATTATCAACATATTTTTTTATTTCAAAACTGTTAAGTAACTTGATAGGGTTTTCCATATGGAAATACCCTCCTAACTTTCTTTCAGGGAAAGTATTTCTGAACAATGGTATAAGGTAAGGATTACAAGACAGGAGGTACCATGAGTAATTTTAATGTGCAGGAATTTCTTTTTTTTTAGCAATAATTTTCTGTCAATCATCTATTCCAGCAGTACTACTAGCTTAACTAGTGATGGCAAAGGACTCAATGACTTGCGCAGCAGCAGCCTTAGATTGCCTACATGGTTAACATCTGCCTAATCATGGTCACTGAAAAGAACATTTGGACATGCAATCTTGGTTAGCAGGATGCTTTCTATCAAATCTGACCCAAATTCATTTTTGCAGTTTAATATTACAAAAAAGTCATTTAACAGTTTTTCTTCTATTTTTAGTAACAGGGGCAGATGCTGGATTAGCATCATATGTAGAATTTGAAAGGCTGGATGCTTGTAGTAAAATTTTGTCAAATTCTTTTTTAGAAGTCTTTTGCACATTTTAGTATTTTTAATGATGAAAGCATATTTGATGGCTCATAGGCATCCTTTCTATATACATCTGAAAGGCCATGGTGGTTTCTATCACATTTGAAGTTTTGTGAAGAATTTTCTTTAGTTAGAAAAAAAGTGGAATATTACATACTGGATTGGAATCATTTGGAAAAACCCAAAGGGCATTTATGGCGTGATGCTTTCTGTCAAATCTTGTCTTATTTTTAAAAAACTTTTGAGAGAAAACCATTTAAAGTTTTGTTTGGTCTGATTTTAGTAACAACCACAATATTTGAAAGTGAGTCAACGTCATCTATGTAGAATATTTAAAGACCTTCATGTCAAGATACTGTCAAATTTTGGTCAGCAGTTACAGAGCATTGGTAAAAAAAAATTCTATTTGCATTAATGGCTGCCATATTTAATGGGGAACAGCATTATATTTCACAGACTTAAAAGACTTGATAATTGGTTTTGGAGAAGTCATATAAATGTATCCTTATTTTTTACTTAATGGCAGCCAAAGCTGATGGTGGATTTCCTCATTCATATGCAAGGGGCAATAGCAGTTAGCTAAATAATCTGGGTCAGTAATGACATATTTAATGGCAGATTGGAATCATTTGTGTAAATTTAAATGGGCTTGAGATGAGATCCATCTGTTAAATTTGTTAAAATTCTGTCTAGTTAACTTTTAAAAGAAGTAATTGAAACTTTTTTTCTATTTTTAGTAACATTGGCAGCTTTCATGACATATCATTCATGCAACCTAGAAAGGCCTTGATGCCAGATACCATGTATACTTGGTTATAAGTTGGAACTGACTGCAAACTCCATACACCCAGATCTGCCGTCACATAATGCACTGGCAGATCTGGGTCTATGCAGTTTGTTAGGACTTATAAGTAGAAGAAACATCATAGATCCTGATCTGCTGAACCATTATGCGATGACAGATCAGGGTCTATGTTGTTTGTAGCTGAACCCAACTTATATGTGAGTATATATGGTACTCAGTGTCAAATTTCATCAAATTTCGTTAAGTGATTTTATAAAAGATATTGCTAAAAGATTTTCTGTTTTGAGTAATGGCAACCATATCTGATGGCAGAATGGCATCATTTTAATCAATTTACAATAACATCATGCTAGAATGTCCTGTATCACATGTCAAATTTTATTCAAGGGTTTTTTTAGAAAAAAATTATTTAAGCTTTATTTTTATTCTTAGTAATGACAGCCATATTCAATTATACATCCATATCATAACATTAAAAGGCACTGATGCAAGGATGCTCTGTCATATTTTGTAAAATTGGGAGAGTTTCCGAGAAAAAGTCATATGATGACTTTCTCTATTTTCAGTAAAGAAAGCCATATTTGATGGCAGATCAGTATCTTTTGTACTAATCTTAAAGACTTGAATGCATGGATATACTTTTTATCAAATTTGGTCAAATTCTGTACAATGGTTTATAAAAGAGGTCAGTTAAGTGTTTCTCTATGTTTTGAAAGAGTGGCTATATTGCTGTCAGCATCATATATATAAAACCCAAAGCCTTTATGACAGAGTGCCTTCTGTCAAATTTGGTGAAGTTCTGCTTAGTGATTTTTGAGAAGTAATTTAAAGCTCTTCTGTTTTTAGCAATGGTGACCATATTTAATGGCAAATATCAGCATCATTTTCACTGAATTTCTAAAGATCTTTAACCTAGGATGTTTCCTTCTAAATTTGGTTGAATTCATTTGAGATCTTTTGAGAATTTGTTCTATTTTTTGTAACAGCAGCCATATTTGAAAGCTTTCTATGACTGTATGATCTCTGATAAATTTGGTTGAAATAAGATTGGTGGTTTCTGAGAAAATGTCAAAAAAGCAAATGCTGAAGGAAAAATTATGACAACGAGGTCATTACCATATAAGATCTCTTGGCATTAAAGAAAGTGAGTTAAAAACAAAAGGATTTGATGCCAAGATGCTTTGTATTAAATTAGGCAAAATCTGTCAAGTTCTTTTGAGAAGAAGTAATTCAAAGTTTTTTCTATTTTTAGTAACGATAGCCATATTTGATAGTGGATTGGCATCATGTGTATAAATAAGAAAGGTCTTTATGTCAGAATGCTTTCAGTTATAGTTGGTCGAATTCCATTCGGCACTTTATCAAAATAAGTTATTTCAAGGTTTTTCAATATTTAATAATGACAGCCATACTTGATTGCAAATTTGCATTATTGGTGCAAACCTGAAGGTCTACACAGCAGGATGTTCTCTGCCTAATTCAGCTAAAATTGCTCCTCTCATTCATGACTGGCTGAAAATGCAAATGTCAGCAGACAACATTTGCAAAATGCATGGCCCTACCATAAGTTCACAAAAGATGCTCACTTTCTGACTTGACTATCAAAACTAAACAAATTCAAAAATGTCTTGATGAAAATCAAGAAATTAAAAATGAATGAACTGCATAGAGAAATTTCTCCACAGAAAATGTCACAAACATAACTATTTCACTGAAATAATCACAAGCATATTTTGGCTTGTTGCACAAACTGAAAAATAAAGATTTACTGTAAAGCCATGGAGTGTTCTCACCTTAAGGTATAATTGGCAATCATCATTGTCTCTTGCATTGCTGAAAAGTTTATGCAAAAGTCACTCTACACCTATATTCTAGTTTCAAACTTCCACAAACTTCAAAAATGTGTATAAAAAAATTTAAAAATTGCTGTAATGACCTAAAAATCGAATCATGTCATCTATATATGAATACAAATATTCAAATTTCACTGAATACCTCATGCGGTTTTTGTTTAATCATGCTAGCAAGGTTTTATTCACAAAAGTCAAAGTCCAAAAAGGTTTAAAATGTGTAAACAAAATTGAATAATTGCTGAAACGGACTCAAAATTTAACTGGGTCATCTACATATAAATGCAAATATACCTAGCAAATTTTATTTATCAATCTCAAGTAGTTTTTTATTAATCATGCTGGCAATGATTTCATACAATTGTCTGGAGTCCAAAAAGTTCAAAAATGTGTAAAAATTGAACAAGAAAACCACGACTTGCATGTTAAGGCCACAATCAAAGCATTGCTGTAAATCATGTGACCTTGACCCCAAGGTCAAAAGGTTATGCAAATATATTACAGAATGAATTCTCTTAGCTTCATAATGATTCATCCAGAGTTAAGGAAAATACACCCTGTGGTTTAGGAAATATAAACAAATAAAAGAAAACTTTAACCAAAACCCTAAAGCAAATTTTCTGTAACTGTGACCTTGACCCCAAGGTCAAACAGGTGAGCAAGCATGTCACACAATGACCCCAACATCAAATTGGAAAGTGTGTGACACATAATGATTTGTCATTGCCTAATAATGATTCATGCAAAGTATGAAAAAAATTTATCAAGGAGTTTAGGAAAATATAAGCAAATGAAAAACTTTAAACAAAACTTGAACGAAAATTTCCTATGACTTTGATGTCTTCGACCGTGACCAAAAAGTCATAGGGGCAAGTAAGGATGTAATAGAATGAATTGTCTTAGTTTCATAATGATTTATGCCAAGTATGATTTATGAATCTATCAAGGAGTTTAAGCAAAACCTTAATGCAATACTTTCTATGACAGGGGTGAATGAACATGTCATAGAATAAATTGCCTTAGCTTCATACCGTATATACTCGCGCATAAGCTGATACCAACTGCAAACTGTAAAGACCCAGATCTGACGTCACATAATGCGCCGGCAGATCTGAGTCTATGCAATTTGTAAGGACTAATCAGTAGAACAAACAACATAGACCCAGATCTGCCAGCACATTATGCAATGGCAGATCAGGGTCTATGTTGTTTGTATTTTGATCTGGTTTATATGTGAGTATACATGGTAATAATTCATGCCAAGCATGATGAGAATCTATTGAGGGGTTTAGGAAATATATGCAAATGAAAACTGTAACCGAATGAAAACTTTAACAAACTGTTGATGACGAGAACATTGACAATGCCACCTGCAGAAAAGTGACTGATATATCTCAGTTCCAACTAATGTGTGCTCAACAAAAATTGCTGTAATGGCCTGAAAATCTAATCATGTCATCTACATATGAATATAAATATGTATATCAAATTTCATTTGACTAATATAAGTACTTTTTGCTCATGATCATGCTAAAAAAAGTTTTTGTCAAAAAATTCCAATTCTAAAAATGTTAAAATGTATTAAAAAAATTGAAAAATGGCTGTATTGACCTGAAAATCCATCTACATACAAAAAATATGCCCATTAAATTTAATTTGTCTACCTCAAGTGATTTTTGCCTAATCGAACTAACAAGAATTTTGTCAAAAATGACAAAGTCACAAAAGTAGAAAAATGAATAAGAAATTGAAAAATTTCTGTAATGGCCTGAAAATCTACTCAGGTCATGTACATATGCATTCATTTGTCTACATCGAATGGTTTTTGTGCAAAGCTTCTCAGGATGGACAGACAGATGGACAGACAGATTGATAAATGGATGAACAGGGCCAAATCAAGATACATGTACCTTCTTTACAGTGAGGACATAAAAAATTCCTTGATGTGGGGATGGATCTAAGGGGTTGGGGGGTTGGTGCCCACTCCCTACGAAACTGAGTTTCAAACAACCAGAACATTTCCTAGAATAAGTTTTGATTGCTCTTATTAAATGGTTAAACTTATGACCTGGAAACACCTAAAATGCAGGAGCATCCAGGGGCTTTGCCCCTGGGCTCCCACTGGGAGTTCCATCCCACAGACTTCCTTGCCTACTTGTTTACAACCTCCACCACCCACCCAAATGATAGTAAACAATTTTTCTGGATCTGCCCCTGTGATGCATTATGTACAAAAAAAAACTACTGGTTGTATAAGAAAAAAGATCTACAATCTTTGATTATTTTAAGGGAAAATCTAGAAATCTTTTAGTTTTCACTATTATAAAATTTACATAGACTTTTTAAAAGACAAATGTTAGATTATATTATATTCTGATTGATTTATTTTTCTTATACATGTAAGTAGCCTATTTTATACGCACATCTAGAAATTTGAACCTTTATCATTTGTTATATTATGTGTTACATGTACCAAGTTTGTTGGCTTCTTGATATTTTATACACTGCATCACAATGCTTGAACAGGGTGGCCCAGTGTTGGTAATATTTATTTCAATCAATATTTTTAGTGCTTCCTCAATTCTGAAGATCAACTGATGCAGACAAACAGGTCCTAATTGGTTAATATGTTCTCCACAAGGTGAAAAGAGCTCAAGGCAGCTTGAACTTCGTCAAAAGAGACATCTAATACATCAGAAGCAATTATTTACAAATCCTCAACTACACCTAGTATGACAATTTAACAAAAGAAAAGTTACTGTATATACTGACTGGGTCCAAATGCAAACAACACAGACCCTGATCTGATGTCAAATAATGTGCTGCCAGATCAGGGTCTATGTTGTTTGTTCAACTAATTAGTCCTTACAAACTGCATAGACCCAGATCTGCTGGTGCATTATGCGATGGCAGGTTTGGGTCTATGCAGTTTACAGTTGGTATCAGATTATACGCAAGTATATACGGTAATTTTTTATTTATTGTACTTCTAGATAGTACTTGTATAAACAACAAGACCTACATTTTGATCACTGGTTCATAATCAAATTTCCTTTTCAAAATCAGTAATGTAACTATATGTGTACAGCACATTACCCAGCTGTGAACAGTGTGGCCCCTGATCTGCCAATCAATTTGTGAGTCAACTAAAACGAGTCCATCCAATATAGCATACAGTACACATACAATGACATCTTTATCATATACTGTACCGTATATACTCACATATAAATTAGGTCCAACTGCAATACTGACTCTGATCTGCTGTCACATAATGAGACTGCAGATCAGGGTCTATGTTGTTTGTTCTACTGATTACTCCAAACAAACTACATAGACCCAAATCTGCCAGCACACTATGCGAATGCAGATCTGGTTGTATGCAGTTTGCAGTTGGATCTGACATATAAGCGAGTATGTACAGTAATTTGTAACTAACATCAGTTACCAGATCTTAAAATATTACTTCTGAGAACAAATTACAAACATTTAAATAAATATGCCCTATGTACTCTTTATTCAACTTCAAAAAAATATGTCCTATGTACTCTTTACTCAACTTGAAATAAATATGCCCTATATACTCTTTATTCAACTTGAAATAAATATGTCCTATGTACTCTTTACTCAACTTGAAATAAATATGCCCTATGTACTCTTTACTCAACTTGAAATAAATGTCCTATTTACTCTTTACTCAACATGAAATGAATGTCCCATTAACTCTTTACTCAACTTGAAATAAATATGCCCTATGTACTCTTTACTCAACTTGAAATAAACGTCCTATTTACTCTTTACTCAACTTGAAATAAATATGCCCTATTTACTCTTTACTCAACTTGAAATAAATATGCCCTATGTACTCTTTACTCAACTTGAAATAAATATGCCATTTACTCTTTACTCAACTTGAAATAAATATGCCCATGTACTCTTTACTCAACTTGAAATAAATGTCCTATTTACTCTTTACTCAACTTGAAATAAATATGCCCTATGTACTCTTTACTCAACTTGAAATAATTATGCTCTATTTACTCTTTACTCAACTTGAAATAAATGTGCCCTATTTACTCTTTACTCAACTTTTCAATAAAAATGCCCTATTTACTCTTTGCTCAACTTGAAATAAATATGACCTATGTACTCTTTACTCAACTTGAAATAAATATGCCCATGTACTCTTTACTCAACATGAAATGAATGTCCTATTTACTCTTTATTCAACTTGAAATAAATATGCCCTATTTACTCTTTATTCAACTTGAAATAAATGTCCTATTTACTCTTTACTCAACGTGAAATAAATGTCCTTTTTACTCTTTACTCAATGTGAAATGAATGTCCCATTAACTCTTTACTCAACTTGAAATAAATATGCCCATGTACTCTTTACTCAACTTGAAATAAATGTCCTATTTACTCTTTACTCAACTTGAAATAAATATGCCCTATTTACTCTTTGCTCAACTTGAAATAAATATGACCTATGTACTCTTTACTCAACTTGAAATAAATATGCCCATGTACTCTTTACTCAACATGAAATGAATGTCCTATTTACTCTTTATTCAACTTGAAATAAATATGCCCTATTTACTCTTTATTCAACTTGAAATAAATGTCCTATTTACTCTTTACTCAACGTGAAATAAATGTCCTTTTTACTCTTTACTCAATGTGAAATGAATGTCCCATTAACTCTTTACTCAACTTGAAATAAATATGCCCATGTACTCTTTACTCAACTTGAAATAAATGTCCTATTTACTCTTTACTCAACTTGAAATAAATATGCTCTATTTACTCTTTATTCAACTTGAAATAAATATGCCCTATGTACTCTTTACTCAACTTGAAATGAATGTCCTATTTACTCTTTACTCAACTTAAAATAAATATGCCCATTAACTCTTTATTCGACTTGAAATAAATATGCCCATGTACTCTTTACTCAACTTGAAATAAATGTCCTATTTACTCTTTACTCAACTTGAAATAAATATGCCCTATGTACTCTTTACTCAACTTGAAATAAATATTTCCTATGTACTCTTTACTCAACTTGAAATAAATATGTCCTATTTACTCTTTACTCAACTTGAAATAAATATGCCTTATGTACTCTTTACTCAACTTGAAATAAATATTTCCTATGTACTCTTTACTCAACTTGAAATAAATATGTCCTATTTACTCTTTCCTCAACTTTGTTCATAATTTCAATCCTGACACACATGAATATGCGAGTTGAATGACCTCATGATGTAAAACGTTCCAGGGTGTCATAATGTCATGATGTGCATGATTATCAATGACACATACAGCCTGATGACAATGTATACGGGAAAATATTGTTCAATTATCTCCTATGTAAAGTCTATAGGACGAAATGAGAGTACATGTATAAGATCTTCTTCTGATGCTACATGATGTAACAGCAGATCTAGATCAATCCACAATGTTCACAGTTAGCTAAGATTAACTCTGTTGCTTCAGTTGTGAAGTCTGTAAAGTTACATAATATCCTTATCTCAGTCTGTAGAGGTACATAATATCCTTATCTCAGTATCTAGAGGTACATCATATCCTTATTTTAGTCTATAGTGGTACATAATATCCTTATCTCAGTATCTAGAGGTACATCATATCCTTATTTTAGTCTATAGCTGTACATAATATCCTTATCTCAGTCTTTAGAGGTGCATAATATCCTTATCTCAGTCTGTAGAGGTACATAATATCCTTATCTCAGTCTGTAGAGGTACATAATATCCTTATTTTAGTCTATAGCGGTACATAATATCCTTATTTTAGTCTACAGAGGTACATCATATCCTTATTTTAGTCTATAGCGGTACATAATATCCTTATCTCAGTCTGTAGAGGTACATAATATCCTTATTTTAGTCTGTAGCGGTACATAATATCCTTATTTTAGTCTATAGAGGTACATAATATCCTTATTTTAGTCTATAGCAGTACATAATATACTTATCTCAGTCTGTAGAGGTACATATTATATCTATCTCAGTCTGTAGAGGTACATAATATCCTTATTTTAGTCTGTAGCGGTACATAATATCCTTATTTTAGTCTATAGAGGTACATGATATCCTTATTTTAGTCTATAGCGGTACATAATATCCTAAACTCAGTCTGTAGAGGTACATCATATCCTTATCTCAGTCTGTAGAGGTACATAATATCCTTATTTTAGTCTGTAGCGGTACATAATATCCTTATTTTAGTCTATAGCGGTACATAATATCCTTATCTCAGTCTGTAGAGGTACATAATATCCTTATCTCAGTCTGTAGAGGTACATAATATCCTTATTTTAGTCTGTAGCGGTACATAATATCCTTATCTCAGTCTGTAGAGGTACATCATATCCTTATTTTAGTCTATAGCGGTACATAATATCCTTATTTTAGTCTATAGCGGTACATCATATCCTTATTTTAGTCTATAGTGGTACATAATATCCTTATCTCAGTCTGTAGAGGTACATATTATATCTATCTCAGTCTGCAGAAGAACATACTATATCTATCTCAGTCTGTAGAGGTACATACTATATCTATGTCAGTCTGCAGAGGTACATATTATATCTATCTCAGTCTGTAGAGGTACATATTATATCTATCTCAGACTGTAGAGATACATAGTGTCCTTATCTGAGTCTGTATAGGTACATATTATCCTTATCACAGTCTGAAGAGGTACATACTATCCTTATCTCAGTCTGTAGAGGAACAAATTATATCTATCTCAGTCTGTAGAGGTACATAGTGTCCTTATCTCAATCCGTAGAGGTACATAATGTCCATATCTCAGTCTGTATAGGTACATAATAACCTCATCTCAGTCTGTAGAGGTACATAATATCATTATCTCAGTCTGTAAAGGTACGTAATATCCCTATCTCAGTCATTAAATAATATCAAGCTATCCTTATCTGCAAAACAGCTCTAATAATAACATTATTCTAAAAGCATTTCTAATGAGGTACCTTTCCAAATAAACATATGCTAACTAAATATATAGAAGATACTGATAAAGACATCAGTCCAAAGTTTATTTGAAAGTACTGACATACTATGTAGAGCTAGTACTGTCAGACATGAACATCTGTATCATCTGAGAATTTTAAGGTGTGTGTCACTGCCACTTTAAGACAAGTGGATTTTACAGATGTTTTGGATAAGAAAAGGACTGGGCCTGAATGTTGAGCCCATTATCAAAGCATTGCTGTAAAACATGTCACTTTGACCCCAAGGTAAAAAGGGTCAGTGAGCATGTTGCAAAATGAATTGTCTTAGCTTCATAATGATTCATCCAATGTATTAACAAAATCCATCAAGGATTTAAGAAATACAAGCAAATGAAAAAGATTACCCACAACCATAATGCAAATTTTCCATGACTGTAATCTTGACCCAAAAATCAAAGGGGCGAGACTGCATGTCACAGAATGAATTCCCTTAGCTTCATGATGATTTATCCCATCTATGAAGAAAATCTATAAAAGGGTTTAGCAAATATTGGCAAATGAAAATATTTTAATGAAAACCTGAACACATACTTTCTATTGACTGTGACTTTGGTCCCTAAGATCAGAGGGGTGGGCAAGCATGTTGTAGAATGAATTTTCTTAGCTTGAAAATGATTCATACCAAGTATGATGAGATTCTATCAAAAGGTTTAGGAAATCTATGCAAATTAAAAACTTTAACCAAAACCTTAACAAACTGTCAATGATATCACGGCCAGAAAAGTGACTGCTATGTCTCGCTTCCCATTAACATGGATAACTGCTGTCTCACTTCCAACTAATGTGGGCTTTAAAAGAAAAAAAGAAGTCCTCGATAGATCCAAGTATGATTATTGGAGAACTTTGAGCCATTTTTGAGCCACTATATGTGTAACTAAAGTTATTTTACAAATTTTTTTGCCTTGTTTATATCAAAGTGACCCTGAGCATTGGCTTTTTAAACCACAAATCAAAATGTTTTCTACTTGCCCAAAGTGCAAGCCATTCAGAAAGTTTGGTCTAGAACTAAATTTACTGCATGGAAACCATTTTTTTCTTATTTGATTAAATGTGACCTCGACCTTCCTCTTTCAAATACTACAAGTGCAAGCCATCCACAAAATCTGGTGAAGGTATATTGTCTAAAACCAAAGTTATTGTGCAGAAACAAATTTTTCTTCTTTATAAATCTATGACATTGACAGTGAACCTTCTGACCCCCAAATTGTTAGATTACTTCCTCAATAATAATGAAAGCTATCCACAAAGTTTGATGAAATTAAATGGTCTAGAAATAAAGGTATTGTGCAAAAACCATTTTTCTTCTCTGAGTTGAAGTGAAACTGACCTTTGACCTCCTGATCCTAAAATGTACATGCCTTTCTTTATCCAACTGCAATTTATCTTCCAAGTTTGATTGAGATAAATGGTCAAGAACTAAAGTTACTGTACTGTAGGAGGAACTAATTTTCTTTTTTTTTTGTCAAGTCACAGTTACCTTGAACTTTGACCTTTTGAACCCAAATTAAATAGGGTTTTTTCCTCAACCCAAGTGCATGCTATCAAAAAAGCTGAAGTTGTGAAGGCACATTTTAAAACTTAAAGTATTATGAATGGCACATTATATATCTGCCCCATATTTAACAGTCCTCTACATGTATGAAGATAACTGAAATGTTTGTGCAGTAAATCATTTCTCTTCTTTTAATCACAGTGATCTTGGCCTTTCTTACGCCAAAATAGATTGGTTTCTTCCTTACTCTAAGCGCAAGCCATCCACAAAGTTTGGTCCAGGTCTGTGATGTAGAACTAATGTTATTGTGCAGAAACCATTTTTCTTATTTCAGTCAGTGACCATGACCTTTGACTTTTTGACCCCAAAATCAATAGGGCTCTTCCTTACCCCAAGTACAAGTCATCCACAAAGTCTGGCAACTGTAGAGGGTGAATAACTCAAGTTATTGTGTGGAACCAACTTGGTAAGAGACGGATAGACATACGGACAACATCACAACATAATACCTTATGGAAAGTTTATACAAATGTAAAGACAGACAGACACACATAGGTCACAACATCATACACCCCACCTAATGGCAAGTTTATTAAAAGATGATGATATAACTATAGACACATATTACCTGATTGACAAAAGTTATACTACTTCATTCTTTTCTGACACAAGAATGCTGGGAAGGAATAGACTAATTGGTAATAAGTGATCATATATCACCATTGAGATGTATTGTTGTTGGATTTGATGTAACAATGATATCTGCCAAAAACATTTAAATCAGCAATACTGTATAGATTGGAAATAGACACACACCCAAACACACATGCCAACCCATGTAAATCCATTTCCAGTTCACTGCAATACAAACCACTAATACAGAGTAGCATGTTTAATGAAATCAGCTTTGTCCTCGGCTACATGATCAATATGTTTCTCAGATGTAAATAGCAGCAGTCTACAGGCAATGGTCAGTGGGTAAACAAATGAAATTTTCCATTAGCTTTAACCTAGACCTTGGCTCTTGACCAGGCATGTATCTTCAGTGTACTTTGTAGAGAACGATTCATTGATAATATAATCATCATATTATTGTGACAATTTCATAAAAATGTCACAATATCACAATAAAACACCAGTAACTGTTTATTCACATACATGTATCTCTGCTGATCTTTAATAAAAGAGAAATAGAGTAAAACACTGACTATCCAGACTCACTAGGACTGTAAATTCACTTTTATTCATGGGGTACCAATTTTTTACAAAGTTTTAACAGGTGGTCCCTTTGAACACAGATTGAGACACCTATCTACCAACTTACAACAAGTACAGTGTCTGAGAAAATGACCTAAATGCAAACCCTAACATACAGAAACTGAATTCAATGCAAGAGTATACACAAATCACTGAACCATAAAATATAAATCACAGTAACCTAGTTTTCACTGAAGGCAGAAGTACTCCTCATGATGAAATTAAGTACCATGTTAATTTGATGCCATAGGCTGAAAAGAGCTAAATGTAAAGGTAACCATAATCACTGGACCATGAAATATAGGTAACAGTGAAAGAGATAGTACTCCACATGATGCATCTAAATACCAACTTAGGTAATAGTACTAGTAACAAGTAATAGTGTATGAGAAAATGACTTAAATGTAAACACTAACCTTCATGTTGAATCCAGATGGATGAACAGACATCATCAATCCATTATCCAGAATTGTCTTGTACAAAACTTATGTACATTAAAAACTGATTAAGATAACATCTTGCATTTATTATAATTTTGGGTAGTTTGCCTGATGTAAGCCACCAATCAGAATCACAACTGACTGCAAATGAGGCAACTTATCATACTGTATATATTTGCTTATAAGTCATGTCCAACAACAAACTGCACAGACCCAGATCTGCCATAACATAATGCACCAGCAGATATGGATCAATGCAGTTTGCTAGAAGTAATCAATAGAGCAAACAACATAGACCCTGATCTGCCCGAGAATTATGTGACAGCAGATCTGGGTTTATGTTGTTTGCAGTTGGACTCAACTTATGAGGGAGTATATACAGTAACTTATGCGATCTTCAAAAAGGTATATTGAGACAGCAGCATAAATACCTCTTATCCAATTGCTGCTTGATTTTTTAAAATCTTTTACAAGCAATATGTTCAATAAACTGAAATATGTTTGAAAAAAGTTGTGTTGTATTATACAATTTTGTATAAGGTCGAACACAAAACAACTGTAACTCAATTTTTCATCAAAATTTTTTTATTTCATATTTTGGAACAAATAAACTTTGTACATCTATCCTCATATTTTTAGGCCTCAATGCACACAGTTTTCATAGATTTATCACTTTTTTCATTTACTATCTCTCATATCAATTTCTTCAATACTGTTGTAACTTGAGTTACACTAGTGTTGCATAAACAGAGTAGTTTAATGAAGGAGTTCTTTGATACCTCCAAAACTACATGTACTGTAACTTGATACAAGTTTATAGAATTTAACTTAAAATCATCTATTTCATGATTTGATAAAACAACTGAGGGAAATAAATCCTAATTCATCTTTAGAAATTAGGATCAGTTCATTTTTTTCTCATTAAGAAAACATATATAACATGTATATTTGCAAAAGTAACTTCTCCCTTTTGTGACCTTCACCCTACATTTTGATGATGGAAGAAGTTTCAAAAGTGGAAGATTTTAATGAAGAATCTGGTAAGTATTATTTTTCACTGTTCTTTTTTTTTACAAAGAAATTGCTTTTGCTACATGTGGACTTTTTGGTTTGACTTTATCATTAAAAAAGTGACTTTTCTGAATAAAAGAATAATATATGTAGCATGTATGTAAAAGAAAAGAGAGCAACCATTTTACAGAATTTTTAAAGTTTTTAATGTTTTTATCAGCGATGCATACAAAACTGATTCATTTTCGCATATTATGCTTGCTTTTTTAGTGAACATGCAAAATAAAAATGATGCAAGCAAAACTAGAAATATTAGGTACATAATATTGTACTTTTAGATATTCAAGTTTCTTAAATATCATGGAAATATGGAAGAATATTTTGTCAAATATTATCTGTATCTAAATGGAAAAAAGAAGCTGTAAGAATTATTACTATGCACATCAAAATATGGACAGGGATGGGGGTGGGGTAGGATGGTCAAGATAATTTAAAGGGGGTGATGTATAACACTACATAAGAGTTTCATATGACAGGAAGAAAAGGTACTTCTTTATTTCATACACCAACATGTGTTCTATTTGATTTTAGGTACCATAAAGAGTCTGTGTGCATTAATGCATGAAGCTAACCCTCTGTTTAAGGGGAGTGGATGCCAATGCACATGTAATGTCCTTGTGGCATTTATCAAGGCATCCACAAAGCCCTTGGGAAACTGGTCACAAGCCACATTGGACAAAATATTGATTAAGGGAGATCTTTTACCAATGTTGCAAGTGTGGTGGGCCAACCATATTACGGCCTGATGAACTTCCCAGCAAAATATCCATAGAAGGTGGATTTTGCCAAGTAACATTATATGAACCAGCAAGGGATATACTGTTCCAATCCAATGATGACAAAGATCCAATCCAGAACCTTGAACATGACATCAGATGTCTTGAAATTTTGAATTAATTGGTAGCAGGACACCATCATACACCACTGGGCTCCTTTGGACAAACAATCAAGCAATGATTAGTGTTTTTGACTCACACAGTAGGGATACCAGTGGACTGTCAACAACAGTTGGTTCAGCAGTGATGACAACTCATCTAAATATTAGACCATCTGTTCAAGTTTATCTGAGACCTTACCCTGTCACTTACCCTCGAGGGGGGGGGGGGGCAATTGCCCTTTTGAAACAGTTCCATGCAGTATCCATAATGGTACAAAGAAAAGACTGTATATATGCGGACTCAAGCTCTACAGCCACCACAAGTGCTACCATTTTAGGTTTTAGTGACTAAGAATCATACCCTGGCACAACATGGGTCAAAAAAAGACTTTGATACTGAAGTTTCTGATGAAACCATTCCTTTAGCTCATTTGAATCAAAATGATGATGATGATGATGATGATAATGATGACCGTGGTGGTGATGATGATGATAGCTCTGATGACGATGTAACCCTCACCCAGTTTGCAGGCTTTGTTAGTATTTACTGTGAAAACTTAATATTGCAGGAGAGAAACATATCATCATCAGAGCTGTCATCATCAGACATTGAAATGTAGGGATAATTAACAGTATTGAGAATGGATACAAAAAGCAATGATAATGAGAGTGTGCATGTAAATATTATGGGGACATACTCTATAAGGAAGGGACAGGAAAGGTAGCACTAAATAATGATAATGAGAGTGTGCATGTAAATATTATGGGGGACATACTCTATAAGGAAGGGACAGGAAAGGTAGTACCAAATAATGATAATGAGAGTGTGCATGTAAATATTATGGGGGACATACTCTGTAAGGAAGGGACAGGAAAGGTAGCACTAAATAATGATAATGAGTTATTGATAAAAAAGTATGGCAAGGAAAAAAAGCAGGATATGACTAATGGGACAAAGAATGGGGACAATTGTAGACAGAGTAAAAAGCACCAGAGGGATAGCATGGAAATGAGGGGAAGAAAATTAAGAAAAGAAGATTGCTGGCAGAGAAATCTAGCAAAATTTCTAAGAAACTCTGGCCAGGTTAAGGATGTGGTCCTAAATGTAGGTACAGGGATCATTAAAAAATACTTCAGGAAGAAAAGGACCAAAATCTATCATACATTCTGGTCCCTAGGTGATATAATAAAGCAAAGAGATTTTCTGAAAAGATAGTTTTGACAAGTAGACAGTGATAAATTATATTTTTGCTGTGCATAATGTGGAACACAAAGCCTGTAAGACATTTTTTTCCTTCGTACCTTAGATATTAGTGACCAATTTACACAGCTGTATCCAAGGCAGTGGCTGCAGAGGTATCTTATGGGGAAGGAAGGGGAAAACATTCGAACAGACCAAACAAAATACAAGAAAATCAATTGGCCAAAGTTAGAAATCACATCAAAAAATTCCCATTTGTTGAAAGTCGCTACTGTAGTTGAAATTCCAATAAAAGTTACTTATCCCCAAACCTTAATTTTAAACAAACATGTAAAGATTACATGTAAGCAATTGCTTTGAAGATAGGTAAAAACCAGTTTCAGCATCTATTTTTACAGAGGAATTGTTGATAATTCAATTTTTTCATTTCATTACCCTGTTAAGGATAAGTGCGATATATGCACAAAATTAAAACTTCTAGTGACACAGAAAAATTAGAAATGAAAGAAATATATGAAAATCACATCAAGAACAAAGAAACAAGTAGAGAAAAACAAAAGTAAAGCAAAGAACATGCAGCAAAGTCTCAAAGTGAATTGTTTCAGCTTTGATATACAAGAGGTCCTTATGACACTGAAATGTTTTGAGTCAGCCTGCTGTTATAAGAGAAGACTAACACTTTGAACCTGACACTTTACAATCTTGGAAATTGAGAAAGTTACAGCTTCATATGGAATAAAAGTATATCTGCAAGAGTTTCGAAAATTGGGGAAAAGGTAAGTTTTTTATTTAGACAACTGTGGAGGCAAAAAGAACCCCACTTCATTTGTATCAATGCTGTTTTATGCCTCACAAAATTCAGTCTTACATCCATCGACCACAAGTTTCTAGAAAAGGGTCACACCCAAAATGAGAATGATAGCATACGTGCAGCAATAGAAAATGCCAGTAGAAACATAAGGGTATATATAACTCCCCAGTGGGCTCCCATTCTTAGTGCAGCAAGGCCTAAAAAAACCTACACTGTCAAGGAAATGGACATCAATGATTTCAATAGTTTCAAAGAAGTGTCAAAGCAATTGAAAAATCTTGATCTGGATGTAAATAGGAAGAAAATTCTACTGGTCTATCATTAGAACTATGAAAATTACAGCACAAAATCCAAACTTTATACAGCTTTGATATTAATATAAGGGCCCTGTCTATGAAATAAAGCATGCTCAACATCTTAGGCAAAACCATAAGATTCCTCCCAATCCACATAACATCATCCTACAACAACTGAAAGATAAAGACCTCTCATCTCAAAAGAAAAGTATGATGATTTAGTCAGCCTTTGCGAAGAAAAAAAAATCCGTTCAGTACATCACCAAGTCTTCCTTTCACTATAGTATGCATGAAATACTACAGCTGTACTACAAACTGATATTTTTATCACCACAGTTTATCTACTACATATCAAATTATAAATGGTCCCCAGCATTCTTACTTCATTGCTGGTTGCATAAATATTTGTCTAAAAAATGCCCAGAGTTTCTGAATTCTCCATGAGCCTAAGTTGCATCTGGTTTATGGACAGTTGTATCTCAAATGTTCTTAACTTGTATATTCAGGCACAAAAGCTATTAAAGCTGAATGCTCAAAATCAGACTAATTAGAAAAGTTGATGTCCAAGCAGTCATTTTCTGGATTAAATGTATTATTTAATTATTAAACTGATCTGCACCATAGACACTTTCAACAAAATCCTACTTGGGCCAATATGGTCTTACTGGGTATACACAATTCTGTGTTTGTTAATAAAATGCAGTGAACTACATTTTCATTTCATTAAACTCAATTACAAAAACAATGAAATACTGCATATTCATTTCATTAAAATCAATTACAAAAACAATAAAATACTACATGTTGATTTCAATAAAATCAATTACAAAAACAATAAAATACATGTTGATTTCAATAAAATCAATTACAAAAACAATAAAATACTACATGTTGATTTCAATAAAATCAATTACAAAAACAATGAAATGCCACATATTCTTTTCATTAAAATCAATTACAAAAATAATAAAATACAGCATGTTCATTTCAATAAAATAAATTACAAAAACAATAAAATACTACATATTCATTTCATTAAAATCAATTACAAAATCAATAAAATACTGCATGTTCATTTCAATAAAATAAATTACAAAAACAATAAAATACTACATATTCATTTCATTAAAATCAATTACAAAAACAATAAAACACTGCATGTTGATTTCATTAATTACAAAAACAATGAAATGTTGCATATTCATTTCAATAAAATCAATTACAAAAACAATAAAACACTGCATGTTGATTTCATTAATTACAAAAACAATAAAATACAGCATGTTGATTTCATTAAAATCAATTACAAAAACAATAAAATACTACATGTTCATTTCAATAAAATCAATTACAGAAACAATAAAATACCACATGTTGATTTCATTCAAATCAATTACAGAAACAATAAAATATCACATGTTGATTTCATTAAAATCAATTACAAAAACAATGAAATGCTGCATATTCATTTCATTAAAATCAATAACAAAAACAATAAAATACTGCATGTTCATTTCAATAAAATCAATTACAAAAACAATGAAACTTTGCAATAATCAGTATTTAATAATATCACCGATAAAGGCATAATCATGATATGGGTTCTTGCATTACGAGATCTAGGCTATTATTTCACAAGATTTTCAATATCAGCTCTAATTTATAAAATCTCATTTATCAATTATGCAACATTAGCCAATTAAATGCTAGAGTTTTGAACTTAGTGTTGTTACAACTAGGGGTAATGTAACAAAAGAAAAGACTCAAACAAGCTTTCAAGATTTAAAATACAAATATTTAATTTCCTAAAATATTAAAATATTTCAACAAACAATCAAAGTGAAAGAATTAAAAATAACTTACAGTATAGAATATCCTTAAAAGTCCTAAATTGTTCTAAAGTTCACTGATCCGGAAGTTAATCCAAATATTCCAAATAAAGTAGGTTCCGAATGAAATCTTCACTGTACCTATGTACTAACAAGAATCAGTTATATCCAAGTGTTATAAATTCCAAATAGTCCTTGTGAAAATGGAATATCACACAAGTTCTAGAAATGTTTTCAATAATTCCAAGGAGCTGTATAATTATTAAAGTTTAAGAAACAGTACTTAATCCTAAATGTACTGTATTAATATATATATATATATATATATATATATATATATATATATATATATATATATATATATATATATATATATATCACTGAAGTAGAATATCCACACACAAAATGAACCAATTTCGTTTATGACCTCTCAGGCTGAAAAACTATGAATGAATGAATAAACACAGCAATACATCCTATTATATAGCTTCTGACTGCACAAAACAGAATAAGGAAAAACCAATTTAAACTGTATTGCGACTTAAAAACAATTTAATCCTTCTAGATTACAACCCTCTCCGAACCAATCAGAAACTAGGTTATGCGTGACACTGCTAAAGTACCTATGCACTAACGTTTTTACCAGTCAATAAAGTATTGACTCTTAATGGAATCATAGAATCTAGGTCAGAAGTTCAACCCTCATGCACTAAGTCATGTGATATGATTCATGTTTAACCAATATTTCCCAAGTCCAATGTACTGAGACATATTGAAATACCATATATGTACTTTCTGCAAGATGACAGCTGTTAGACTATTATGCAGAGATCATAAACCTATACAGTGTACCATTATTTAAAAACGAAATGATACATACATGTAATTCCATAACAGTGTGAATTAAAATATAAGAATTATTTGGAATCATGGTTTCAGATCTTCTTACCATTATTTCTCCTTCACAACAATGTTACTTTAAAACTGCATTAGGATTGTTTATATATATGGTATTAGCAATTTAGAATTTAAATTGTTATGTATTATTCAAGTTTTGAAAGTGGTGTTTAATAATTGAGTATATATTGTATGTATATGTTCTTCAGTTTTGAAGCAATACTGTTTGGAAACTGAGTCACATCAGTTTTGCCTATGAAAATGACTAAGAATAGACTAAACTATTTTGCAATACTATTATAAGTCAAGTTACCATACTTTTGCATAGAACACATGTTGTCAGGTAATTCAACGGTTCTACTGCAAGTCAAGTTATGATAGTTATGCATAAATCAAACAGACCAATTAAAACACCATTTTGCTGCAACACTGTTGTAACTCATTTTAATGCTTATTTTTTGTTGAAAAATAAACTATTTTCAAAAATTTAACTCTTACTGGCTTTATTCTATGTTTATTTGTTATGTGTGTGCATATGATGATATAATTAAGTGTAACAGAAAAATTAGAAAGTTTTTTTCCTTCTCCTGTAAAATTTGAAAAATTTGAGTTACCGTAGTTTTGCATTGAACCCTCGTAATGAGTTCCATCCATTCCAATGATGGACTGACTGGAAATAGGTATGTTCACTGATCAGCATGAACAAATAATGATACATACAAGGATAAAAGAAACATACATTGATCACATTTATTTAATAATAATACGAAGAAAACCTTTTAAGAAATGCTATAAAAAAACATGCACATCAATCATGCAAGAATGTTTTATATCCGGTAAACATTATGAGTTTTATTTAGGATGGGTATTCCCCTTCAGACATCAATCTTTTCCTTTTGCATCTTAGATTAAAAAATTCATTTTTCACACTTGAATCAGGTCTTTCCTTTGCTCTACAAGCCATTTGTGTGCCCTTATGTGACTGCTTCTATACTCTGTTCTATTCATAATCATCTGTCCCTACAATCTTAAGAGTAAAAAAAACCCCAAAAAACTGGATCTACAGCACTGTATATACTCACGTATAAACCAGGTCCAAATGCAAACAACATAGACCCTGATCTGCCATCGCACAATGCTCCGGCAGATCAGGGTCTATGTTGTTTGTTTTACTGATTAGTCCTTACAAACTGCATAGACCCAGATCTGCGGGCACATTATGCGACGGCAGATCTGGGTCTATGCAGTTTGCAGTTGGTATCAACTTATACACCAGTATAGATGGTAACTTAAAAACAGCTTTTGTTCTGAGATATGATTTCCAAACAGATTTGATGGAATTATGGTAGAATTTAATACTCACGATAATATTACAATAATTCAAGTTTTAGTTTTCATTTAATGTCTCTGAGTTTGTAAGAAACAAATCAGAGATCTTACAATAATTATACATGCTTAAAGAAAAAGATACAATGATATGTATGCATCTATGTATTAGCATTTAACCGCACCTCAGCACAATAGTGGCTATATGGTGCCATTTAAAAGTAATGTTCTACAAAATGCAAAAATGAAGAATTGCACAAAAACTTAAGAAAGATAAACTCTTTCAAACAAATATAAACATGAAGTACTACAAGATAAAATATAAAAGGTAAAGACGTTAAAATTCTGTAAAATGTATCAAGTATGTAAAAACAAATATAAAGGTAAAAAATAAAAAATCCATAAAATATACTATCAAAATTTATTATAAAAGCCATAGTCATTCAAGAAGTTAAAGCTTTTCTGTGGTGGTACCGGTATATCATCATAGTGAATCAGTGATCAAGTAACTATCACACATAAACCTAACGATTTTATCAAATTTTTATTGCATGCAGATGAAATCTTTCCCTTTCAGAAACTTTGGTCAGTGAATGAATGAATGACAAATGATTAAACAAAAAAGATAACATACATGTGTGGAATAAATCTGTAACATGTGTCCTTTTCACGGATTGCTTGGTTAAATTTTCATTAATTCTAGCTTCAATACACACATTTTTGATCATTTTGCCCGCTTTATTTATGCCAATGGGTTGGCCTGAAAATATTGGTCCTAAAAAGAGTTTCCAATACACTGATCCCTGACATACCACCTCCATGTAACAATTATATACTTAGACAGGCTGCAAGTATGACCCTCTTCAAAAGAGTGTTTTATGCTCCCAAAGGAAATTTTTCACTCCTGTGAAATTCTAAGAAGCCATAAATAATGCATCTATCTTCTTTAGAATTGGGTGGTAAATTTCTTATTAGATTTTTAATGACCGTGACCTTTCATGTTCAGACCCCAAAATCTATAGGTTTCTTTCTTCCCCTAAATGCAAACTATCCACAACGTTTGGTCAGGAACTAACTCTAGAAGAAAAGTTGGTATGCCAAACCCATCACAATGACTCTGACCTTTGACATTTTGACCCCAAAATCAATAGCACACTTCTATAACTTAAGTACAAGCCCTCCACAAACTTTGGTTAAGGTACTAAAGTTATTAAATGAAAAAAAATGTCCTTTCATGCACAGTGACCTTGATCTCCGACCTTTTGACCCCAAAATCAATAGACTCCTTCCTTACCCGAAATGTAAGCCATCTACAAACTTTGGTTAAGGTACATTGCCGAGAAATAAAGCTTTTGTGCAGAAACTATTTTTCAGTTTTCAGCCAATGACCCTGACCTTTAACATTTTAACCTGAAAATCAAAAGGCTTCTTCTTTACTCCAAGTTCAAGCCATCCACAATGTTTAGTCCAGGTCTATGATGCAGAACTAAAGTTATCATGCAAAATCAGTTTTATTCTGTCAGTCAGTGACCTTGACCTTGGACACCAAACTGATAGGCTCCTTCCTTACTCATGTGCAAACCATTCACAAAGTTTTATTTATGTCTGTGATGTAGAACTAATGTTATTGTGCAGAAACCATTTTTCTTCTAGTGGCACTCAACAGATAGTATGTACTTCTGAGAGTTTGACAGCTGTAAGATGAAGTTGTTTGCATTTGCAACATGCACAATGGAGAGAATGTTGGCATACCTCTATGCTACTTTCATGTACTATTGCTGAAATTTCTGTACATATTTCTTCTATATACTAGAGTTTGAAAAATAAACAAACTTTTACCCTTTGACCTCTGACCTCTGTGAACCTGACCTGTTCAATCCCTGTTCAAACTGTAAAATCTATTAGTGACATCTCAGGAATAATTGTGGCAAGTTTCATGTTCCTGTCTTTTAGCATAATATTGGTTGCTATTGTTGAAAAAATGCAATGTGCATTTTAAAAATAGCTCACTTTTCATTATAAGGGGTGGGTGGGTGGCTGCACTTGTGTGGGACTTTGCTCCTAAATAATACTGTTCCGTGCAGAAAATACATGAAAATTATTCAAAAGGACTGTTCAGATGCTTGCAACTTAAATGTTTCAGCTATACAACCAAAATTAAATCATACAATAATAATACCTATGTGGTCTTTAAGGTGGAGCTCTATAGATATTACGTACTTCTGAGAAAGTAACAGGTGTAAGATGAAGTTGTTTACATTTGCAACATGCACAATGGAGAGAATGTTGGCATACCTCTATGCTACTTTCATGTACTGCGGCTGAAATTTCTGTACATATTGTACTTGTGGAAACTGTATATGATCTAAGCACACAGCTAACCAAAATGGCTGCTCCCATGGGCTCAAAAAATCAGCCTGAATTAGTCCAAAGTACACTAACTTAAGCAGTTATTAAAATAGGGAAAACAAATTTTGCCAGAGTAGGCAATACCAGCTTCTGAAAGTGCAATGAATGAATTACAAAATATATAAAAAGTAAAAAAAAGTTATCAACTCATTTTTTACAATTTATCTTTGAAGTTCAGGAAGTGAAATCGACCAAGCAAAGCTAGCAGTTTTTTTATATGTGCACATCTGAAGTAAGGCTAAGCTGTATACTCTATAACCCAAATTACACCCATCAATCATACACCAAAATAAAGGAAATTAAAAGTCTTTTTAATAATACCCAAGATATACAAGGTCCTTTTTAAATAACCAGGATAACCAGTGAGGAAAGCCTCGAAAATTCTTTTTCTGTACAAATCTAACCCTATGCAAAGTACAAAACTGTAGAGCACCACCTTCTTTAGTCAGTGACCTTGACCTTTGACATATTGACCAAAAACAAAAATAGACTTCTTCCTTACCCAAGTGCAAGCCATCCACTAAATTTTTTAAAGGTAGATAAAGTAAAACAAAAGTTACTGTGCAGAAATGAAGGTAACAGACACACTAATGTACAGACAAAATTAAGCCTGTATATATCAAGCATATTTTCATTACCAAGTATTCGGTATAAACTTGTCAAAACTTAACATTTGTTTTTTTAGTACCATAATGATTTAAAAATAAGTCTTGACCTAAAAGTACTTGGCAAAAGTTTAACAAGCAACAGTTGGGACACTGTCTTCTTTTTAGCTCCTGAAAGCAACAGTTGGGACACTGTCTTCTTTTTAGCTCCTGAAAGCAACAGTTGGGACACTGTCTTCTCTTTAGCTCCTGAAAGCAACAGTTGGGACACTGTCTTCTTTTTAGCTCCTGAAAGCAACAGTTGGGACACTGTCTTCTCTTTAGCACCTGAAAGCAACAGTTGGGACACTGTCTTCTCTTTAGCTCCTGAAAGCAACAGTTGGGACACTGTCTTCTCTTTAGCTCCTGAAAGCAACAGTTGAGACACTGTCTTCTCTTTAGCTCCTGAAAGCAACAGTTGGGACACTGTCTTCTCTTTAGCTCCTGAAAGCAACAGTTGGGACACTGTCTTCTCTTTAGCTCCTGAAAGCAACAGTTGGGACACTGTCTGCTCTTTAGCTCCTGAAAGCAACAGTTGGGACACTGTCTTCTCTTTAGCTCCTGAAAGCAACAGTTGGGACACTGTCTTCTTTTTAGCTCCTGAAAGCAACAGTTGGGACACTATCTTCTCTTTAGCTCCTGAAAGCGATTTTTTTCTACCCTTTCCATAAGAGATCAATGGAATTTTTCTATCTTGTAAGGCCAGAACATCTTAAGGTCAGAAGGGGACATATAAGGTCATTAGCAGTGCTGAACAATTTACATGTTATTACTCTTCCAAATGAGCAATCCCATGAAAACATCAGTAATGACACTGATAAATGGATTGATCAGCCTATTCCAACACCAGATTAGCCAAAATTGCACTCAAATAGATACGCTGAATTAGGCCAATAGATGAAGACTGCCCAGTTTTCAGATTCACATCACATAATTAGGTGGCTTTGAGCAGTCCAGAATAAAACATCTGGCTGATTCAGAACTGAATTGGACCACTGATTTACTCCTTATGCTACATAAGAGTTTTTTGTATTACCAAGAAATAAAAATCCAAAAGAAAACAAATGTTTTTGGAAATCTGCATTTTTGAATCCTTGAACAACTAAATATTTTACAGTATATGAAAACAAAAGAAAAATAATTAATGAATAGTATTCCTGAAAACAATGAAAATATCCAAAGACTTAGATTTCCACATCAGCTCAAATTTCCAACAAAGACAGACATATGTCAAAACCAGCATATATAAGCAATTGACCAAACTTTAACTTAAAAAGAGATCCAGACAAATAACATCAGGCATATACTCTAAATATATCAAAAGCTGAGCAGTCTTCACAAGGTAACTCTTGCTTCTGGAATTTGCATTTCAATAGAAGACATTCATTGGAGAGAAATAGGACATGTATATAACACTATGAAGATGATACCTACTGAAAGGTTAGAATTTTAATCTCCAGTCATAACAATTTCTAGTCATAAGCTGACAAATTATCTCCCTTGACTGGAGAGAAATAGGACATGTACCTAACACTATGAAGATGATACCTACTGAAAGGTTAGAATTTTAACCTCCAGTCATAACAACTTCTAGTCATAAGTTGAAAAATTATCTCCCTTGACTGGAGAGTAATAGGACATGTATATAACACTATGAAGATGATACCTACTGAAAGGTTAGAATTTTAACCTCCAGTCATAACAATTTCTAATCATAAGTTGACAAATTATCTCCCTTGACTGGAGAGAAATAGGACATGTATATAACACTATGAAGATGATACCTACTGAAAGGTTAGAATTTTAACCTCCAGTCATAACAATTTCTAGTCATAAGTTGACAAATTATCTCCCTTGACACTACACCAAGGAGCAAAACAGATGCTTCTCTCATTTATTATTAAGAAGTATTCACTCTAATGTTTTGCTATTACTGATTTTGCTTATTTATATATGATTGTTTTTTCATGCACTTATTTAGAATGTTTATGTACATTTGCTTTTTTACATCAGGTGAAGAATTAATAGAAGTGTTTTCTGCTTGTTTTCTAACCCCGATATTTTCAACATATAAAACAAAACATTAAAAAAACCTTATCTATATAAACAACAAAGAAGTGACCACTATGTCTTGATTTTCCACTACATTGATTTGACAAATCAAGAAATGAACCTGGCACTTCATGATTTAGGACAGACAACTATACAATCAATCATCTGGTTATCTTGGTCATCTTTAGCAATCAATAAGTAAGCACTTTATCAAGTCAGCTGTACCGCAATAATTATTCACAACTTTGGAACTAAAATCTTATGGAACTAAATAAATATCACTTCCTGGATATATTTTATAGACTTTCTGAATTCTTTTTTATTTTCTTATCTACTATTCAATTTTCTATTTTTCATTTTACTGAGCACAAAATTTTAGCAGAAAAAAACTACCATTGTAAAAGATTATTATACTTTGAGAATGATACTGTAAAGTAAACGATTTGCCTATTTTCACATTCAAGTTGATATATAATAACCTTTAAAAACATTTTTGTTAAAAAAATAATTATGTGAAATAAATGTTCCTCAAAGTTACATTCTATAACCATTATAAGATTCCCTTGAATGGACTGATGCTCCCATTACAAGAGCCCTATTGAGGGGACTGATGCTCTACTGTTACTCAAAGCCACATTCTATAACCATTACAAGAGTCCCTCAAAGAAACTGACACTCTACAGTTGCTCAAAGCTACATTCTACATGGCTCGAAATTAGTGGTAGTATGCTAGCATGAAGCTAGTAAATTTCCTGTCGGACTAGTAGTTTTCATAATTTTAATAGTCTGATGGCTAGTAAAGTTTCAGATGTCACTAGTCAGTGTTTATTTATGCCATTATATGTAATTTTCGAAAATCTGAACAATCAGACAATGTCCAAGTTCTTTTGGAGCTAATCACATCAATTCCCATGATTCAATTGCTTCCCTAGAGTGTTAGAACAAATGAGGATTTTACAAATCATATTTCAAAACAAGGCTGTATAAATCATTACTGGTCTTGTTACATTTACAAGGTAAAGCTCTATGTCAACGACTGTTAATCCAAGTTTCCTCTGAACTTTCCTGCCCCATGGAGCCAATCACATAAATCCCCAAGATTCAATTGCTTCCATAGAGGGTTAGAACAAATGAGGATTTTACAAATCATATTTTGATGACCATGGCACTACAGTGGCGGTTTGACAAGTTCATATGTCTGGTTTACAGTCTTTTAGTCCAAGTTTCCTCTGACCTTTCCTGCCCCTTTTTAGATATTTTGACATTTATGTTGGGGTGTGAGGTCAGAGAACAATACCTATTGAAAAGCTGCAAGTCACTGAAACCATGCAGTGTCGGCATTGGGTAGCCGCTCACTACCGGGCCTAGCAAACTTAAACAACCTTACATCGAGCCTGCATTAAATCGATAGGAAGGAGGATTTATCTTCTCAGAAATTATTAGTATAACATTCGTTATGTCTTTAATTCATTAACAAATGAGATGAAACTACTGTGCTGACAAAATACAACCTGGATCTCTCCATTTGCATTGCTAGTCAAAAGACTACCCACTCTTGCAGCCTACATATCCATGACATCAGAGGTTCAATAGTCATGTGATATGAACAAAACCACCCTTTCCAATATTGTTATACAAAAATATTCGAAAATACTAAAATGAAAGTCACACGATGTTTTTAAAAAAACAAAAAGACACATAATTTTCAGCATATTAATTCTGACAACAACCACCAGAAATTCTATATCCATTATGACAGTCCCTCAAAGGGACTGATGCTCTATTGTTTCCAAAAGCTACATTCCATATCCATTATGACAGTCCCTCAAAGGGACTGATGCTCTATTGTTTCCAAAAGCTACATTCCATATCCATTATGACAGTCCCTCAAAGGGACTGATTCTCTATTGTTTCCCAAAGCTACATTCTATAACCATTTTGAGAGTCCCTCAAAGGGACTGACGCTCTATTGTTCTATCGTTTCCCAAAGCTACATTCTATAACCATTATGAGAGTCCATCAAAAGGACTGAATTCTCTATTGTTTCCAAAGGACTGATACTCTATTGTTTCCCAAAGTAACATTCTATAACCATTAAAACTGCAATATACTTATTAACCAATGACTCTAAGGACAATGCCAAACACTTGGAGAGATGCATTCTTCATCTGATATGGACCAGAGCAGAGTGAAACTAAAGTGGAATTTTATTTAAGTGCGAATCTGGAATGCAGAATTTGACAGTCGGATACACAATCTGATAGACATAAAGAAATAATTTTTAACCACTCTGTATTAGCCAGTCTGTTGCAGCTGACAAGCACTAATTATGTGTCATGGCAAAACTCTAATTGTATGTTTAAGAGGGGTATCAAAAATGTCTGCATATCATGAGATTAAATTGAAGTACAGGATAAAAAGGATAACTTACCGTATATTCTCGCTTATAAACCCATACCAACTGCATAGACCCAGATCTGCTGTTGCATAATGCGCCGGCAGATCTGGGTCTATGCAGTTTGTAAGGACTCTTCAGTAGAACAAACAACATAGACTCTGATCACCGGCACATAAAGTTCTATGTTGTTTGCATTTGGACCCGGCTTATACGCAAGTATATATGTGGTAACCATCAATTACTGACCATAAGAAAATCAGAAAACATTGAAAAGCCCTGATTATATCACTAGTTCTTTTTTTTTAACTACATGTATTTTCAGACAAACATGTCTCCACAACATTATCACATGTATGCGAATGAGAAACAATGATGATAATGCAAAATCTGGATGGAAGTATGCACCACATTTCATTATCAAGTGAACAAATAAATGGAATACTTTTAACTGATTTATTTTGCATGAATCAATTTGAGTGGTTTTATGAAAAATGTTATTTTTCTTGTTATCTAACTTTACTGATCTTACAAGGGTCATATTGTTTCTACAGATGAATCAATGTTTGTTTGGTCTTGAAATTTGGGTTTTGTATCATCTGTAAATCAATTTTTACCATGCTGTGGACTCATGGGTGATGAATGGAGTGGTAATGGAATAATAATAATAATAATAATAATAATAATAATAATAAAAATAAACACTATATTTTATAAGGGTATCTCAGTTAGTATAATAGACTATTCTCCCCTGAAGCCCTCAGGATATTCAAGTATAAAAGCACAAAGTGTATATGATATGCATTAACAGAGCAAACTGGAGAGCATGTATTTAAATATTTCAATATTTAAAATGACAACTGCCCTTCAGGATATCGTTATAAAATTTTGTTTTGAACACATTTAGATTTGTTTCTGATCTAATGGTAAAGGGAAATTCATTCCATAAAATAGCACCAGAATAAGCAAATGATATATACGGTAGGTATTTGTTTTTGGAAATGGTATTATGCACTGATCCTTAATTTTTGTAATTGATCTCAATTTAGGTCCTTGGTATTATTCTTCTGACTTAAAATGAAACATACCATGCAAAATATTGAGGGCAATGTTCATTCCTAACTTTGAACAATAATAATGACTTGTGGCAGGCTAATCTGTATTTAAATTTCGGCCATTTCAATTCTGAAAACAGAATTTTGGAAGGTGCATCAAATGGTAAATCTAGGATAATTCTTGTTGCCCTATTTTGAAGTTTGTGGATGGTTTCAATATTGCTATCAATTGTATTTCCCCAAATTGTGCAGCAGTAGTCCAAAGAGGAAGAATGAATGCATTGTAGAATAATTTCAGATAGTTGTGTGGTAGATAACTTTTTATTCTCTGTAAAAAATAATTTCTTCAGCTTACAACATAACAAACATGTTTCACTTGCTTGTACCAATCTAGATTCTTATCAACATGAACTCCCAAAAGTTTTTCTGTGTCAACATTTTCAATTAAATTATCTTCAATATACAGCTCAAGATTTGGATTTCTGTTCACTAATAATCTTTGTCTAGTTCCAAGCAACATTGCCGTGGTTTTTAGGGGATTGATAAACATGTGATTCAGTGAGCATCAATATCAATCATACATGGGTTTTGATGATGTAAATTGTTACACTGAACCTCCTGATTGACATATGTGTTCAATTTCATTAGGACATCAAATACAGACTGGTATCACTACTGTATTATCCTTCATTTTCTGTACACTTTTTAGTAATTATTTTATTTAGTGAGAAATCTTCTCACCCTTCATTCACTGTTGCAAATGTATAATTGTCTAAATTATCTAAAATTTACAGAATTTGTAATCCAGAAAGAAGTTTCCTGCATAAAAAAATTATAAGATAGAAAGTAATTATAATTTGTACGGACTGATGTTATACTACCAATAAGAGTGTATGAAAAATTACGTACATGTACAATATTGTAATTCGACGTTTTATTTATCAATATATAAATAGAAACAATTTACTTGGAGTTATTTCAATTCTGACCCATTTATCAGAAAGTATGATTAAACTTAAGTCTTTTATTGGAATATTTTGCATCAGATTAAAGAAAAGACTGTGACTGATTCCCTGAAGATCTACCCAAGAATAGACTGTGACTGATTCCCTGAAGATCTACCCAAGAATAGACTGTGACTGATTCCCTGAAGATCAACCCAAGAAAAGACTGTGACTGATTCCCTGAAGATCTACCCAAGAATAGACTGTGACCAACCCACTAAAGCTATACCCAAAAATATGAATAAAGTTATAAGCAAGAGTTATTATTCTGAAACATTTATTATTGCTACATACAAATGTTCACAACATATGAAAACAAAAATTTTCTGGAAAGTTGAATAGAAAACAAATGAATAGGTAAATGTAAATCTTGTTCTCTCTCTACATACACACAAACACACACACACAGATGTGTGTGTGTTTGTGTGTGTCTTTTTCAAAATAACAAGCATGTATTCAAATTGTCAATAAAGTTATTACTGAATTAGTATGTAACACAGAACAAACAATTCAAGCAATTCAAGTGTGTTTTTAACAAAAGATCTGTCCAAAACCAAATGCCAGAAATATGGATTCTGGATTCACTTGCATTCTATAAACTAAAAATTAATGAAATGAAGATAAATGTTACAAACAGAATATTATTTTGAAAAATCCAAACAGCAACTAAGAAAAACTTTACTGGATCTAGGGGGGGGAGGGATACTTACAACATAAAAGTTAAGAGCAATCAGATTATACATGTATGTCCTGCTTTGAAATGCTTGACAATTGCTTTATTCTTGTTTAATAAAGTAACTATCAAAATTATTTAATTCTACTATCAGAAACCAAGGCAGCTTACAAGGCAAAATTTGACCAAGAGTTCCATTACAATTTATCAAGTTTGTTCTGAAAAATGATGTGACCGTCTTTAGCATGTGCTATCAATAAATGGCATCCATTGAATAGACATTACCGTATATACTCATGTAAAATCTGCAAACTGCATAGACCCAGATCTGCTGGCGCATTATGCGCCGGCAGATCTGGGTCTATGCAGTTTGTAAGGACTAATCAGTAGAACAAACATAGACCCTGATCTGCCAGCGCATTATGCACCGGCAGATCAGGGTCAATGTTGTTTGCATTTGAACCCAACTTATATGCGAGTATATACGGTAGTTTAAAAATATTTCAATTGAAACTTCTGATTGGTAGACAGTTCCAGCTTATTTGTTTCTTTTGGTGTTTTACATCAGATCAGCACATGATAGGTTATATTGTGCTGCGGCAAAAAGAGTAAAATGTATTTCCCTGGGACACACCACGGCAGCCAACTTGGGCAGATCAGATCAGGATTCAAACCCACACCATTCTGAACCATGGCTCCAGACAGGGTATCGTATATACTTGCATATAATGTGATACCAACTGCAAACTGCACAGACCCAGATCTGCAATCGCATAATGTGCCAGTAGATCTGGGTCTATGCAGTTTGTAAGGACTAATCAGTAGAACAAACAAAACAGACCCTGATCTGCCGGCGCATTATGCAACGGCAGATCAGGGTTAATGTTGTTTGCATTTGGTCCCCGCTTATACGCGAGTACCATATATATTGTAAATAATTCTAAGCAATGTTGATTTTAGATGGATAAACATTCCCAAGCTGACTTCAGTCCTAGATCTGAAGTGTTATATGAATGCAATAATGCTGTAACTGACATCTCTGTTGAAGAAAAAAAAATCAATTACAGTGATTCCTCACTATAGTCTTGTTTGAAGGTCCAATACGGAGGTTCCTGTTTAAACTTATTTTTTAATCTTCCATACCTGAAAACCCCATATTCGTAGTTATTATAAATTTCTAATACATCATTAGAAAATAATTGCGTCTAAAAAAAGTATGACCATCACAAAAGTTGGCACGGGTATTACCTACCCATGATAGTGATGTATTACTTGATAACTTGCTACCATAGAGATTATGCATGTAGTGTAGTGAGTTTGCAATAGACTAGGAAATAAGCAGTAATCATTAAGAAATTTAAGAAACTGAAACAACTAATGCTACACCGACAGTTAATATGCTCATCGATAGATCCAGAAGGAAAAATATGAGCCACATGATGAAAATAAAAACATCAGATCCATATCTTTTTATAAAAATTATCTACATTTACTTTCTGAAAATAAACTGCAGTTCATCAAAATGGTATTTGGAGGACTATGCTCCCTTTAAACCATCAAAATGGTATTTGGGGGACTATGCTCTCTTTAAATCATTAAAATGGTATTTGGGGGACTATGCTCCCTTTAAATCATTAAAATGGTATTTGGGGGACTATGCTCCCTTTAAATGTAACCTATTATCTTCTAACATAATAGTTCACCATGTTGTACTTGATATTTGATGTTCTTATTTCTCCATCCTAAATCTATAAAGCCAAGATTTAATAAAGACATGTGTATGTAGTTTAAATTTCTGTACCCTATTTAAGGGATGATTTTTTTTTCAACATTCCTCTCTCTCTGTCTCTCTCTCTCTGTCTCTCTCTCTCTCTACTTCCATTTTGTTGTCTACCAAATTTTTGTACTGTATATACACAATGTACCTAGTTGGATCATGTTCTTACAAAACTTTCTTTTTTATTATGTCCATATATACATGTAGCTTATTATCAATGCTTTATTATTATTATTATTATTGTTATTATTATTATTATTATTATTATTATTATTATTATTATTATGCAACTATGTACATGTACTCTGTATGTAAATATGCATATAATAGAGGGCCACAACGAGGATTAGTTCCAAGCAACTAATTGTGTCAGCATCTTTAAATAAAGTCATTATTATTATTATTATTATTATTATTATTATTATTATTATTATTATTTCTTTTCCCACAATGATATCTCTATATCTTTTTTTAGCATTGTTTAAAAGGATTTCTGATGACTTGATTGCTTGTGCTGTGATTGTAAATAAATACAAATAAAAAGTATTAGAAAGCAGTAGGGCCTACTCTGAAAGCTCTTCATAATACTTCCCAGTTTGACACATTCTAGTACTGTAGATACCGTATATACTCGCGTATAAGCTGAGTCCAAATGCAAACAACATATAACCTCATCTATCGTCGCATAATGTGCTGGCAGATCAGGGTCTATGTTGTTTATTCTACTGAGTGGTCCTTACAAACTGCATAGAACCAGATCTGCTGACGCATTATGCGACGGCAGATCTGGGTCTATGCAGTTTGCAGTCGGTATTGGCTTATATGTGAGTATATACGGTAGGTCCCCATTTATTGCATCTTTCTTCATATATAATGTAAAGAAAAATAAGGACAACAACCCATTTTCTTTTTTGAACATATTTACATTTTGTACCTTATACTGCACAAAATATGTCATTTGTATTTAAATAAATCTACAATCTATACACTTCTATGTAACTGGCTGGTCTGCTTTTTGTTCTACAATGATATAACTCATAACAGCAAGCCACGCCTTAGTCAAGGGAGATGATACAGTTAGTAATTTTGGACAATCTACCTATTTATTAATTTTAATGGTAAACTTCATGAATCTGGTTGGAGTCAATTTTACTGAAGAACCTAATTTTTTACCTACACATAATGTTCTACAAAAAACATTAAAAATTGACACCTTGAAGATTTTCTCCATACTGGACCTTTGAGGGAGCCATGAAGCATACCATGTTTTAAGTGTGGTCACCTACATGTAATACCGGGGTACATTATACACAGTACAGTATCCCCTCACTATAATATTGTTTATGGGAGCCATGAAAGAGTACCACGTTATATAAGTGAGGCCACCTATTACTGGGGTACATTATACACAGTGCAGTTATCCCTCACTGTAATATTGTTTATGGGAGCCATGACAGAGTACCGTGTTATGTAAGTGAGGTCACCTGATACTGGGGTACATTATACACAGTACAGTGATCCCTCACTGTAATGTTGTTAATGGGAGCCATGAAAGAGTACCACGTTATATAAGTGAGGTCACCTAATACTGGGGTACATTATACACAGTACAGTGATCCCTCACTGTAATATTGTTTATGGGAGTCATGGAAGAGTACCACGTAATATAAGTGAGGTCACCTAATACTGGGGTACATAATACACAGTACAGTGATACCTCACTGTAATATTGTTTATGAGAGCCATGGAAGAGTACCATGTTATATTAGCGAGGTCACCTAATACTGGAGTACATTATACATAGTCTCACTTATAAATAATGTAATGGGATTCATGACCGTACCAACATTATAAAAGGGAATGTGTTACTGAGGTGCTTTATACTGAGGGACTGGTGTAATAATATTGTGCATTATTTTCCTGCATGATACTAGTCTTTGTGGCACCTGCAGATCCATCCTGATTATTCATGGTATCCTATTGTAGACAGTTACTCGGTAGATGATTCAAAGGCCAGAAATAATAACAATGAAAAAAAAAGAACTGGCTCTAATTTTAGTTTCTATTTAGAAAATTGAGTAGCAATATGGGAAATAATGAACAACTGAAAGCTGTGAGAGGAACTGTAGGATTCATGTTTACCATATATACTCACGCACAGGCCGATACTAACTGCAAACTGCATAGACCCAGATCTGCCATCGCATAATGTGCCGGCAGATCTGGATCTACGCAGTTTGTAAGGACTAGTCGGTAGAACAAACAACACAGACCCTGATCTGCTGGCACATTATGTGACGGCAGATCGGGGTCTATGTTGTTTGCATTTGGACCCGTCTTATATGCGAGTATATACTGTACTTAGAACTCATTCAGTGATGTATTGCAAATGTTCTGTATCATCAAAGCCTTGCATGCTGCCAATTACAACATTTAAATTGAAAACTGTGTGACCCTAATTGTAGTGCAATCCATCTAGTCTTATGTGATTTGCTTTCTGACTAGTTATGTGCATGTAACGATGTAATCTCTAGTTAGGCCCCAAGCATCTATGAGACTATGCAAATAAGGTGCTTGATTTTGGCATCTTTTCGAATCAGTATGCCATCAATTAAATCTGTATTTTGCATTTAAACATTAAAAGTTTTGTTCCCTTAAATTAAAGCTTTTCTGTCCTAAAAAGGTTCTTTTATATTTACATTGCTTATCTTATTAGGCAGAATATAAACACAAAATGTTAACTCAAATACTTTAATGTGGAGGGACTATATAAATGAGTAAATACTTGTTTCAGTATGTTAATTGATCTGTGCACTGTAGAACAATGAATTCTTAACAACCATTACTATGCCACTCACGTAACTTTTTCTACCATACTGTTGTCAGATCTTAATCTAAAAATTCACTCATATTCCTCTAACTAGAAATGTGTCATATGATGCAATTGATGGGCAAAGTTTTAAACAAAAAAACAGGGGCCTTAACTAAGTAAACATTTGTCAGAAAGTAGTGAAAATTAAACTTGAACTAGGTCATCGTTACATAAAGCCTCCTATCAAATTTGCTTTCAGTGCATGAAGTCCATGAATTTAAAGTATAAACAAAATTCTGATGCAATTGAAGGGCAAAGTACTATGTAAAACAAGGGCCATAAATCCATCCATTTTTTTTTTAATTGTGAAAATTAAATTTTACCAAGGTTATCTTACTGTCAAGCTTTATACTAAATTTAGTTTGAATCCATGAAGTTCTTGAAAAGTTACTGAGCGGAAATGAAACTGCAACTGACCCTTTGACAAACAGGAGATAACCACACCCAACAGGTTCATGTCACCATTTCCTAGATGCCATGCCTGTATTTGGACATTCACTTGCATTGGCTTATAGAGAGATGTGTGGCTTTGCACTAGACCTTCATGTTTTTGTGCTTCACAAATCAATGCAAGACATACCTTTACACTTAAACTTTCATGTATGGGTAGAGACAGGGTTTTCTAGTGAAAAGTTTCTGTGACAATTATCATACAAAACCTACTGAAAGCTGTTGTTAATGGTGTCTAAAATACACATGAACTAGTATCCACTTGAGGATTGTCTGGCAGTTTATTCAGGTTTCTAAAGGTCTGAATCCTCATTAATACAATGAAAACTCTTGTAAAATAATTATTTAGGAAAACATGTGATTTGACTACTATGTTGTGCAGCCTTAGCAAGACATATAAACACATGTATTATAAAAAAAACAATTTGCACATGACATGCATGTCAGAGGGTGTTACCATGGATTCCTAATACATTTCAAAATATTGCTTTTTATCTTCTAATATTTGATGAATTTATCTCCTGATGGGAGATATTGTCACACCATAATATCCATGTTTTCAAGTACAATTTAACTTTCCAAATATCACTTATGAAACACAAATTTGCATTGTAGCTATGCTGATATGTATTGTAGCTATGCCAATATGCATTGTAGCTATGCTGATATGCATTGTAGCTATGCAGATATGCTGATATGCATTGTAGCTATGTTGATATGCTGATATGTATTATAGCTACGCTGATTTGCATTGTAGCTATGCTGATATGCATTGTAGCTATGCTGATATGCTGATATGTATTGTAGTTATGCTGATATGCATTGTAGCTATGCAGATATGCTGATATGCATTGTAGCTATGCTGATATGCTGATATGTATTATCCCTACGCTGATTTGCATTGTAGCTATGCTGATATGCTGATATGTATTGTAGTTATGCTGATATGCATTGTAGCTATGCAGATATGCTGATATGCATTGTAGCTATGCTGATATGTATTATAGCTATGCTGATATGTATTATAGCTATGCTGATATGCTGATACCTATTGTAGTTATGCTGATTAAGTATTGTAGCTATGCTGATATGATGATATGCATTGTAGCTATGCTGATATGCATTGTAGCTATGCTGATATGATGATGTGCATTGTAGCTATTCTGATATGCTGATATGCACTGTAGCTATGCTGATACGATGATATGCATTGTAGCTATGCTGATATGCTAAACAAGCAAGAAGGTGCAAAAATATTACTTTACTCCTTATTTAGAGTCCCTGTATGTGTTTACATCTGTTTGTGTGTTTAATACTGCTTTGTGTACCTTCTAATTCAACTTAATAACTATAATAAATATTGATAACTGTCCTAACATGAATTCTGTGAAATACTACATCTCACCTGCTCCACCATGGCATAATTAAAAACCATGCAAAATCACTAGAGCAAGAAAAGTAGGTCATCATGACCAATTTTTACCCATGGTGTGTAGTACCCTCCAAGATAAATGCACCCATCCTGTGTCATGATTGTACAAATGACAGTGTTAGAGTAACTGAGCTATATGTAACAACTTATTCACTGGAGTGTGAAAATTCTGTCACTGTGACCTTCTTTTGCCCATGGGGAGTAGTACCCTCCAAGATAAATACACCCATCCAGTGTCATGATTGTACATATGACAGTGTTAGAGTAACTGAGCTATATGCAACAACTTAATCACTGGAGTGTGAAAATTATGTCAGTGTGACTTTCTTTTGCCCATGGTAAGTAGTACCCTCCAAGATGAATATACCCATCAAGTTTCATCACTTGACATACAATACTGTCACAGAAACAAGCTAAATGTAAAAACTTATGAATTCACTGGTGCATTAAATGTAGGTCCATATGAATCACTGCAATGTGAAAGTTATGACACTGTAACCTACTTTTGACCACACTGAGTAGTACCCTCCAAGATGAATTCACCATCAATTTTTATGACTATACACACAACAGTGTTAGAAAAACTGAGCTAAATGCAAAATCTTAATGTTGTTAACCCACACCAATGATGAAACGACAACAACACTGTTGGAAATGTGATGCTATGTCTTTCCTATGCTTCATAGGCAAGACAGCAAGTTAAAGTCATTACAGGCCACCTTTAAAGTTGGATGCTTTATTTATTCAAGTTTACAGAACAGATTAGAAGAAGTATATTTGATTTTTAAAAATATTTCCAAAGATCATGGGTTTAACATTTTTTATTAACTTTTATGACATATTACAGAACACACTCTTTACAGCTTGCAGGGGAAATTGGGAGGGGGGTGCTTAGATCATATATACATAACTGAATGCATGAAATAAACACTCTGAGGATATGGGTATCAACAAAAATATTTAAATTTAAAATTAGAAAGGTTTGGGTGAGATGCAACAAAACAATATACATTTGGGCAAGACTTAGTATTTTTAGTTATTTATTAAAAAAAGCATATGTGTTGCAACCTATGTAACCTAACATCATCTACATACATCAGTTCTTAAAACAAATCCATGTAAAAAAAGAGAGGATTAAAGTGCAAGCTGTTCTCGAGTATCTCTGGATAACAAAAATCAGAGTTATAGGTATTCTAATCATGCCTGAGGCCTGTTTTCAGTGTTTTTCTGTTCCACAAACTATGTAACAAAGAATGTCCAAGTTATCAGGTATTGGTTATGTTAGGTGCAAGTAGCATGCTCTACACACATTGGTCAATGGCCTTATCAATTATTAGCTTGCCAAAGCATCAACTGAAGAGCAAAGTTCTAAGTCAAACAGGGGCCATAACTCTACTGAATCAATTTGGAAAATGGTGAAAACTGAATTTGACCTTGATTTTCTTGATGTAAGACCTCATACCAAATCTGATTTGAATTCATGAAGTCCTGTAAAAGTTACTGAGCAAGAACAAACTTACTATGCAATAGAAGGGCAAAGTTCCAAGTCAAACAGGGGCCATAACTCCATCAAATTTTTATAGAAAAAAATGAAGTTTGAACTTGACCTTGATCTTCTTAATGTAAAGCCTCATATCAAAGTTTTGTTTGAATCCATGTAGTCTTTCCAAAGTTTTGTTTGAATCAATGTAGTCTTTTGAAAGTTTTGTTGGAATCCATGTAGTCTTTCCAAAGTTTTGTTGGAATCCATATAGTCTTTCCCAAATTTTGTCTGAATCAATATAGTCTTTCCCAAGTCTTGTTTGAATCCATGTAGTCTTTCCAAAGTTTTGTTGGAATCCATGTAGTCTTTCCTAAGTTTTGTTTGAATCCATGTTGTCTTTCAAAAGTTTTTGAGCAGAAACAAAATGTTACAGGATGGACAGACATGTGTACACACTATATGTCCCTCTATAGAATAATGGCATGGACACATACAAATTGGAACAATTTTTAATGCAGTTTTTAAGTTCCAAAGACAGACTTTTGATTAAAAAAATTCCACTGAATCCAAACTCTGCCAAATTATTAAACATCATAGTTACCACTGACTCACATAAATTACAGATTCTAAATAAACAATATATACTATTTTGATTCAACATTTTTTAGTTTATTTTATTCAAAAAGCATGGGTTAGATTTACAAGTTGTTATCTTTTGACTGAGCGAAAGATTTATAGGAAACAATCAAATTCTGTGAACTTTGTCCCCAGAATGCTGTGGTGAGGTCACCAAAAGTATGCAGTGATGAAATCTGGCTGTGAACCTTGTGGCAAAGCTGCAGAGTTACTAAGCAAACATGGAAAGTAGCCAAGTTTCATGTCTGTATTTCTAAGGGCAGTAGAGTAAAATTGCAGAAAAGGGGAAAATAAATTGATAACTGACATTCACCTTGAAAAAAAACCTTGACTGTGATACATCAGAAACCATCAATAAGAGAAACATAAGTGCACAATAGTTCATCCTGGACCTCAAACTGCTTTTAAAATTAGAGAAGAAACAAAAGCAAACATTTAATGTACATGATGATTGGCCCCCAAATGTGGAATGCAACACATATTCTACAAATACACCATGTTTCATGAATTTATCTTAAACAGCTCACAGGATATAGAGAAGAAGGTCAAATGTTACTGATACCTAAAATATTGGCCTGTGACCTTAATCTTTAAGATGGGACTATCAATGTAATACATGACAAATATACCAAGTTTCATTTCTTAATCTGAATCGGCTCTAACTTTATAGAATGGAAAGGAAAGTATGAAGGGAACCTTAAAAGACAGGGCCCCCATTGTGGTGATATAAAGGGAAACTCAAAGTATTGGCCTGTGACCATTTGCTTAAAAGACAGGGCCCCCATTGTGGTGGTATATGATGCACCTGCTAATAATGATGTTGATATAAGTATGCTAAGTTTCATCTCTTAATCTCCATTCTACACAATCTCCATTAAGTGCCTCTGTTATCTGGCGATTTACTATACAATTTTGGATATTATCCCTATGCTGACCAGCTTGCTGGACATGTATGTATGTTAAACCAAATAGTTTCAAACACTATGCCCTTTACTTTGTTTATTTTCATGACTTGCTAAGATCAATCTAATATATGTTGCAATTGTAATTTAAAGGTAAGTAAATCTTCAATTTCGGGGCAAAGTAATATGGTATAATTTACTATTGGTCTGTACCATACAAAGTAATATGGCATAATTTACTATTGGTCTGTACCATACAAAGTAATATGGCATAATTTACTATTGGTCTGTACAATGCAAAGTAATATGGCATAATTTACTATTGGTCTGTACCACACAAAGTAATATGGCATAATTTACTTTTGGTCTGTACCATACAAAGTAATATGGCATAATTTACTATTGGTCTGTACCATACAAAGTAATATGGCATAATTTACTATTGGTCTGTACCATACAAAGTAATATGGCATAATTTACTATTGGTCTGTACCATACAAAGTAATATTGCATAATTTACTACTGGTCTGTAAAATGCAAAGTAATATGGCATAATGTACTATTGGCCTGTACCATACAAGATACAGTAATATGGCAATAATATACTATTGGTTTGTACCATACAAGATACAGTAATATGGTAATAATGTACTATTGGTCTGTACCATACAGTTTATGTGCTCTGTTATGTTGAAGTTTCACTGAAAGTCATCGATAAGTACAAGCTCATAACAGGCAACAGCATCTATATGAAGCTGGACTGTTGCTTAATGGTGTACAAACACTATAATAGCAATGCTCCTTAAATAAAACTAGCATTTAAATTCATTGACTTACATAATAAGTAATTGTTACATCAGTTCTTCAAATCAGATAGAAATTTTAAACAAAAAGTGTTCTAAGAAATCAATTCATCATATTCTTTCCACGAGTGTATCAGTTAAAGTTGTAAGTTTCATGACTAAGTTCCTTCTTTATATACCTTCATAAACAGTATACTTAACTGATTTGTATCAAAACCTAAATTCAACTCAATGTATTCTTTCTTTCTCTCAGGTTGATCTAAAGGAATAAAGCAAACTACTGTTGCTTCAAAACATCAACTGACTGTTATCATTACAACTAAAAGGCTGTTTCTGATACTGGCAAGCAAGCTAATCTAATATGATGTAGGAAATGTTACTATTTGTATTAGCAAATAATAATACTAGAATCAATCAAAGATATTCACAACTTTTCCTCTGCAAGCTATGATGAAATATTAACAACAATTAAAGGAACATTTGTACCAAGCAAACATATTATTTTACCCTTTATATTAACATACCACTAGAATATTGCTGTGAAAGAAGAGCTATTTGCAACAATTTTGAAAAGTAAAATAAATAAAGAAATCAAGCCTTACCCCTTAGAAATCATCGCAATTGAACTCATTGAACCAGATTCCATGTGTTATACAAATTAATTGTCAGTATTCCCAAACTGGAAAAAAATGTCCAATTGGAAATTGCACTGAACAAAAAGTTGTTTAATGCTGTACACACTCAAGGCATTCTATGTGATGTCACAGTCACCACCAAACTAGTAAAAAAATGTCTTCCAATAACTATGTTTAGGGATGTGTAAACACAGTTCACTGCTGTGCAGCAGGAGTTAAAGATGATCTTCTAGGCTGAACAGTGCCAATATTAGCTCTTGAACAAAATCCAGACAAGCCTTTGCTTCACAAGGCATAAATCATTGGAAAAGATTGAGAGATTGGTCTATAAACAACTGACAATTCCAACCCATGTGATATAATTGAGTTTAAAAAATGAACCTAACTCTCAACAACTTTCTCTTTATTCTTATAAAATAAACCAGGCACTTCCCTACTCACTTTTTATACCTTTTTAATTCCATTTCCTACATGCCTCTTTCACAGATTGATGAAAGCCAGTGATTGGATTGAGCCTGCAACAAACAAATCTGTTGGATAATTTCTAAACCTCATTTACAAAGTCTCATACATAATAAGTCTAGTCAATATGGCAGCGCAAGGGGGGGGGCGAGGGGAGGGGGTCAACTGCCCCCAGTTGCCAGGCGAAGGGGGGCGCCATCAGGAATTTTTTTTCGCAGCTAAAATGTTCATAGAATTTCACTGCACCTTAGTGTAACGGGGGATAAGATGGGGGGGGGGGGGGGGGAATGGGGGTTGGCAACTGACTTAAAAACTGTTCCCTGTGGCAAAGTAGGCGATACCACTGAAAAATAATGCCCCCAGGTGCCTCAGTCGGGGCGCCACTAAAGAATATTGCCCCCGGGCACCTCGAACCCTTGTGCTGCCACTGTCTAGTCATCCATCCAGTACTCTAACATTTCACACTTCAATGAAACAAAGAAGAACCTGACAGAAGCTGGAAATATCTCTATAAATCTTTAGCCATGGTGTATTGATATTTTACCAAACTAATCTTATACCTAAAACCTCTGTATCGTCATAAATCATCTTCACAAAATTATTGAAAATGTTTTGGATTCAACTTATGACATAAAAATTTTGAAAATTGAGGCTTGTCTATTTTTAATCATATCATGAACACTAATAATAATTTTTACAAAATATGTATGTAGTTTTTCTCATTATATTTGCATGTTTTTTAATGTTTGCTAAAACCTGATGACTTTCAGTATCTTGAGTGCTCTGACTTGGCTAAAGGTGTCTGAAGTGTGTGTGTAATTAACATGCTACAAACAAGAATTTTTGTGACCACAAAATGAAGTCAGAAAACTGAATTCCCCAAACTGTATTCCATATTACTGATAAAAGTATTTTTGGTTTGGTTTGGTGTTTATGGCACAGCAACACAAGTAGGTTATTTAGTGCCGAGGCAAATGGAGTACAGTGTCTTGCCCAAGGACATACCTCTGTAGCCAACCAGGGTTGATCCAATACTAGGATACAAACCCATACTCTTTCGGTCACGAGTCCGGCATGCTAACCACGAAGCCACAGTGGCTCCTTGCTGACAGTAGAATTCACAAGTATCTGGATATCAGGGTCTAAATTGGGTATTCTGAAACTAATTTCTGGATCATGAAAACATGTTTGTTGTACTGATTAGTCCTTACAAACTGCATAGACCCAGATCTGCCGGCACATTATGCGATGGCAGATCTGGGTCTATGCAGTTTGCAGTTGGTATCGGCTTATATGCGAGTATAAACGGTAGTCCTCATTATAAAACACCGCAGTATAGTACAGTCCCTCATATTATATTGGTATGGTTATAGAGTCCATTTTGGGGATGAATGCAGTTTTAAAATAAACATGGTACATTTTCATAATCATAAACAGTGTTATACCAATTAACCTCTATACTATTCATTAAAATCTTTCCTTTCCCAATACTAAACTGGGAGCCACGGTAACTCACTTGATAGAGCATTGGACTCATAATTCAAGGGTTGCATTCGATACCTGCCCAAGCCAGCCCAGGTCAACTGCCTCTGTGTATCCTTAGGAAAGGTACTTGGATTCCATTTCATTGGCATAATACAGCCAATAATGTGTTAAAAGTGCCATTAAAACCTACAAAAACAAAAAACAACGCTAAACCACTTACATGTATTCTTCACATCATTTCTGTGTATTTTTATATGAACAATAATTTATCTGTTTCAATCTTCTCTTGTCTCTACTTTTTAACATCTTATTTTATTTCAATTAATTTATTATATTCTTATTTTCTGCTGCCATTATTTCTCTGACCACATATGTAATATTTTTAAGCATCAAGATTCTATGAAAAAATGTTAATCTTTCATCCTAACCAAAACAGATGTTATTCTGCCTTTAAAAAGTATCCACTGGAGGATATTGTTTTAGACATGAAAATTCAATTAAAATATAGAATTTATATGAAATATGAACAAACCTTCAGATACCAGTCAGTGCTATAAATTAGAAATTTTATCTAGAATAGCACTTTTTGATTTAAAAACAAATATAAATTAGGGTCTGTTGTAAATTTGCATACCGAAAATATTTATTCAGACAGGCCCTATCTGGGAACTGTCAAATTCCTATCTTCAGTTGAGAATTTGCTTCCAAGTTGATAAGCACCACATTACAGAAGGCTTATATTCACACTGTGAATTCTTCTGCTGAACACCCTAACTGAGAAACTAAAAATTAGAGAGCTTCAAAATTAGATTGCTATCAAAAACAACTTATTCAGGGAAGCATGTAAAAATGCAAATTATCTGGCCAACAAGCGCCTCTAGAGGCATACTGAATCAAATTATTGGGGATACCAAGAACACTTCCTTTTCTAAAATCAATTTGCACAGACATTAACAGTAATAAGGAACCAGTTTATAGTGGAATTGATTGAGAAATAAACATAAGGTTGGTTTTTTTTCAAATTAAATTAGTAATGGAAACCTTTTCAAACTCCCTAATTTTTTCACAAACTCAAGTCAGTTGTAATCTGCTGGTTCTTTTTAATGCTGTTTTTCAAAAGCAATCTCTGTATTAAATAATTCTTACCATTTTTCATAAGAATGCTCTGTATTAAATAATTCCTACCATTTTTCATAAGCATGCTCTGTATTAAATAATTCTTGCTATTTTTCATAAGCATGCTCTGTATTAAATAATTCTTGGATCAACCAAGATATCACTTTGTACACAGTATTTCTGATCTCATAAACCCAGGGGACAGCCTGATACAATTTTCACTAAATAGAGGGTGGGATTATAATCAGGCAAAGATATCTTTAGTAAAAATTTGCTAAAATTCTTCAAAACTTGGGAGGGGGGGAGCAAACAGAATAAAAGTGAGGATTTTTTCAAAGAAATAGATCTCTTTATGATAAAGACTGGCCACAATTCATAGTGTACCTCCAAAATAATATTGGTTATATGATATCACACAATTTCAACTAGCCAAACTCACAGGGGACTTAGCAAGCTGTTATAATTTGATACATGATTCAACCTCAAGTGTTGTTTGTCTGTAGGCGTCCAGAACTTGTATATACTGTATGTACTTACTTATATGTCAGGTCCAACTGCAAACTGCATATACCCAGATCTGCCATCATATAATGCACTGGCAGATCTGGGTCTATGGAGTTTGTCAGGGGTAATCAGTTAAACAAACAATGTAAACCCCGATCTGCCGGCATATTATGCATCAGCAGATAAGGGTCTATGTTGTTTGCAGTTGGATCCAACTTATAACCAAGTATATACAGTATGACCCTGAGTTGTAGACCTTCAAAAACTGACACTGTTATGACATAGACAATATCTGGTTTATTGCAATAATACACCTATCTTAAAGGCACTACTACATTATTAAGTTCCTTATATATTTCCTTCCTTTTTCTACATTTTTAATGAAATCCAGTGCATTAGTTATCAGTTTTGATGCATCAAGACTATCTTACTTATGGTAGTCACAAACCTGGACACAACATATCAAACACGAAGCCCAATATCACTCACTGGATTATATAACTTAACAGTTGACCATTTCACTAAGCTGTCTTATGTAGTATTGTAAGAACACAGCAATATGGCCTCAAGAGTGGTGACAAGCTGAGCCAATCATATATGTGTTGATCAGGCTTACTTTCTAAAGTACACATGATCTTAATAATATAAACCCATATTCCAATTTTGATCAAAATTGGATTAGAATTATGCAAGATCACCTTATAAATATGCATGGATCTCGCTCATTATTGAAAAAGTCCCAGATCTTGATGATATAAGCATATACAGTGAAACTCTTCAAAACCAACACCTCAGTATACAAGAATCCCAGCTCAAGACCAAATTTTTTTTAGTTCCAAATTTTTCCTTCTTTAATATCATCATTTTTTCCCAGTAAACCGAAATCCCTCAATTTCGAACATTAAAATAAATTTTGATTCCAAATTTCAATTTTACACTTAAAAACCCCCATAAAACTGAAATTCAATTAAAACTTGGAAATATATTTCAACTGTGAAATTCCTGACACACCCTGGAACAGATTAATTACAGTTAGCAAGTGCCATAGTGTGCTGATCAGTGAGAAAAAGACCTGGAAAATTCTCAAGGGCACAGGAGGTTAAAACAATACTTGACACACACACCAACACAGAGTAGGGAATATAGTAATCTAAAGTCTTTGCATCATACAAACGAGCCAGCTTTTAAGGCGAATTATTAATAACTAAATACCTGTAGGTAAGCCATTTAAGAAAGACTTTGTTTATCTGCTTATTATCAAATTGTGATTGATGCTATTCATTTGTATACATGATCAATATAACATTGTTTGCTTGTTTTTTTTATTAAATATCATGGCTTTATTAACCAGGCATGCCAACAGAGACCAACAAAGGAGTATTCTAAAAGTCAGTTCACTCAGTGACATACCCTTAAGATTTACATCTTATACAGAGATTAAAAAACTTTGTGATTGCTAAGAATGAGCATTATTTTGCTATGGCACAAGAAATGGAGTCATTAACACAAGCCACATTAGTTAAAGAAAGATGTATAAAAAAAACTTGACAATGCTCCATGGCTTCCTCAAGCCAGGGTCTTGAACTGTGAACATTATGAATTATATGGAGTATTTAAACGTTATGAATTATCATTCATATTTCTAATAGACTTATAGTAAAGTTAGAAAAGTATCTAATTCCTCAGATGTTTCATGTGATGGGGACTGTATTTCTATGTGGAACAACTGTATTTATTTATTTGACATGATGTGATTTTCTGAAAGAAACTATACTGTTCACCTAATTCTTCATTAAATACATGTATTTAAACAAAAAAACAGCTTTCTTAATTTGGTGCATTCTTATACTCTCTCTCTCTCTCTCTCTCTCTCTCTCTCTCTCTCTCTCTCTCTCCCTCCCTCCCTCCCTCCCTCCCTCCACATAAGTGCTTAGAAAAAGGTAAAAAGGCAAAAACTTCAGTAAACCAAAAACTTCTCCCTGGGGTTTTTGATTTTGAGGGGTTTCACTGTTTTCCAAATTTGATTCAAATCAGATCATCGTAATGGCTCCTAAAGTGGTAAGAAGCTCAGCCAATTTGATGCAAAAATTACATCATTAATATGATTGGATCTCACTCATTATCAAACCCATCTAAGATCTTGATGATATAGGCCCATATTTCACGATATAAGTATATATTTCAAGTTTGATCAAAATCAGGTCAGAAATATGGCCTCAGTTTTAGTGATTTTCCAATTAAAGCAATAATGTCTGGTGGGTTATTGTTGTTGCACTTTAATACAATACTTGTGGATCTTGTACATGTTGTATGGCAGACATGTTAATGTTAAACATGATTGTAAACATGATATTTTGTTCCCAGAAAATATAGAAATATGCTTCAATAAATCCAATTCGACAAGTACCATATATACTCACGTATAATCCGCATCCAAATGCAAACAACATTGACCCTGATCTGCCATTGCATAATGTGCCAGCAGATCAGGGTCTATGTTGTCTGTTCTAATGATTAGTCCTTTCAAACTGCATAGACCCAGATCTGCCAGAGCATTATACAATGCCAGATCTGAGTCTATCCAGTTTGCAGTTGGTATTGGCTTATATGGAAGTATATATGGTAATGAAGAAAATTTAAAATCAAGCTAAAAAGTTTGATAACCTTGGGGGACTAAAACTAGAGAACATATAAACAAACCTGAAGTTAACAATTGTCCTAAGCAGTCTTCATGATAAACAGATAAAACAACAATTTCAAAGTTAAAAGTTCATCGATTTAGTAAAATAATATTGCTTAGCTTATCATATATCATAGAAATCATATTATTGTTATTATTATTATTATTATTATTATTATTATTATTATTATTAATTTACAAAGTCTTGATAATGCAGATGTTAATAAATTAGTACAAATTAAATTTGAATGGCACTAAATTACACCAGATCATAATATACCAATGCTGAAAAACTCAATTCCATAATTTAGTTGATGAAAATTATCTTAAAGAGTATGGTGTTGCAGTAAAGCACTTGCTTTTTATTGTGTGGTCCCAAGTTAGATCCCCAATTTAGTCACTTACAAGAGTGTATGGTTACCAATCATAGATTAGTGGTTTCCTCCACTGTTCCCCACTTTTTTCAAAATCAAGACATACAAACATCTTAGACATCAAAAGTAGTTTGAATAAGTTTTAACAGATCTCATTATGAACTCAACAAAAGGGAAAATCTTAAGTTTAAATTTAACATTTTCAATATAAAATTCTGATCTAATGGTTTATCTAAAAGGAATAGAAAATTGGCTTTATGATTGTTTACCAAAACACACTGGAACTATTGGCAGCTGATGCCACATGCTCTCAGATTTATTGATGAGCTTTAAAAAGGTGTAAACAGGCCACTTTTACACTTATGGGCCCAAACTGGGATAGACCCTCCAATTAGACATGTGTACCATGAAAGGTTAAAAGCTGCCAAAAAAAGACTGGACCCCAAAGGTATAAATTAGAATGGTTGGCATTTTGAAATTTGCTTAATTCAGTTTAAACAGGCTGCATTGTTGGTATGAGGTTGATACAGAACCAATAAGCCTTTTGATGTTTGCTATATCTTATTGTATCCAAACACCAACATATTATATTTAATTGAGGACCAGTGTATTTTGTACCAGAACCTGGACTAGTTAAGGCTGTATTTAAAGACATGACAACACAATTACCAGTACTCTATATTACTCAAGCTGAGTATAAATTCATATAAGTAACACAACCATTAAGAACCACACTGTACCCGGCTATTTAGTAACTGACATGTCAATATGTTCAACAATGAAGCTTTTGGTAAAATTTAAATGTACCTTACTCCATAACATTGTCAATTAATACATAGGAAACTGAATGAGAATGAAGTCATATACAAATGATTACATTTAGTCCATGTTAACATCACTTTAAACTCCCACTCCGTCAAAGGAATTCATGCACTATGCTACAAAAACACATCTATATGCCACAGATTATCCAGGTATCTGCTTCTTCATGTGCAGCTAAAATGTGAGTGACATCAAGACCAGCTGTTGATATCACCTTCTGAGGATTATCAAATCCTCCACCAACTATAACTTCATGAATAAACATTGTGCACCTGCTGCTCAAGCTCAATTTAAAAAAAACTAATTAGCCAAATTAGCATTGTTTTCATCCATTTTAATGAAGCTGTTCCAGATGGCAGATAACTTCACTTCTCTGCTATTAACAATGGTGTGAATCGGGTGAAGAGTTGTGCTGCATTTGGCTCGTATCTCACTTCTGACAGAGTTCTTTTAATACCTATCAACCACTATCTACCCTGGTGTTGTTTCCACTGAGATGAGATTTTAACTTGCATATAAACTCATCAGCCAAATCTCCAAATGTTGTTGCACCCAGTGGCCTACCAATGAATCTGATGCCTCTTTGATTATGCATGTACTCAGATCTGATATATGCTTGTTTCGTTTACACTGTCCTCAAGTATGGCAGTAAGTTAAGTCTTGTTTGTACACCTGAGATAATAATTTGTTGTGGCATGTGACAAAGGAACTGCACATAGCTGCTGTTTCAGAAGCTCATCTATGTTAACTTCACAACCACTCTCCATGGCAACTATGAGATGACAGAATATATCCGTCTGGCTTTGCATTCTTTACATTGTGTTTGTCATGCTTGGCATCAGCACTGTAAAGACTTGAGAATGTTTTGGAATTTCTCTTGAAAAGACTGTCATAAATGTCTGTGGCTCTTGTGGTTAGACTCTTTGTGGCAAAGTCTATCAAAATCTCTTTGCCATTCATGGCAGCATTTGTAAGGTCATCCACAATATCTTCTGATACAGCATCACAAGTGGTTAGAGTCAATAGGTCATATGGGCTTTCCTGTTGGAAAGCATGAAACCTCTGGAATTGGTATACCAATTTAAAAACATTCCAACAATCCCTCCTGATCTTTGATGCTAGACAGTCCTTGTGAATCACTTCATCATCATCATGCTTCAATTTAAATAGAGATTTTGTATCCAATGCCAAGCATGCACATTCACTGTATGTGCTGGACCATCTGTTTCTAGCTGTCTCATTTCTGGTAACGCCCATTAAACCTCCTGCAACTTTCCATGTTTTGTTCACATGCTCAAAATGCTGATCAAAAGGTACTTCATTGAAACTATGGTGAGTCTCCTTTGCCATGAACATGCTATCTAAGAAGCCTTGGCAGACCTTATGGTGCTGCATATTTCAGCTGTTTTGTCAGCAAACCAAGGCTTCTGATATGATCTAAGACTAAATCAGCCAGCTCAGTGACGCTGTGAGCAACACTTTGTCATTGTACTCTACCCACTCTGAGATGTTTGGCCAAAGAATTAGCCAAAGTGATTCAAAGGCAAGTTTGTGGGCACAGATGACACTATTCCATCCTTTTCCCTTCATGATATTTTCAATAGTTGTATTCCCAAAGACACCACTTTTCAACAGGATGCCCATCAGCCAAGAGTCACTTAGTACCTGTCAAATTATTTTGGAAAAGTTTGTTTGTACATGGAACCCTCCCATGAGAACTACAATATTCTCACACTCTATTGGGTTGTTCCACTGGAGCATCTTAGCCTTGCAGTAAAGCTGAGAGGGTGATAACAATGTACTTTTTACCGAGTTTTCTTGTAATTTTTTGGTACATTTTTTAAATTGTCCATATTGTGTCATAGTTGTGCGCAGGATAATTTATGACAGACATAATTCCCACTTCTCTTTTGGGATGGTCTGATTTACACACAGAGTGGTTAATGCCACTCCATGATGGAACCACCAGCTCATCCTTGTTTTGTATTTAACATATAATCCAGGAAAGGTCCAATGCCATTGCTTGTACTGTCAAATCTCTGTTAGCATCATACATTTCCAGCTATACCTCTTCATTAAACATGGAAGGTAGCTTCTGAGATCCCTTTTCAGCATCCTTGAGCTCAAAAAGTCCTGGTGGCACTGTTACAGTCTTTGCCCTGTCTATAATTAACAAAAGCATTATTTGCATGAACTTATTATACTTGACATGCCTACGGGTCCTTTTATTTCAATTCCTCAAGATATTACAGTTGTAGATACCAGTAGTGTATTTTCAACACATTCCTGTATGGTGCAAATAAGGTAAATTTTAGTTTTCCACATATACCACGAAAAATTAAATGAAAACAACATTTGGAGATGCCAAGATGGCTAGCATACATACTATGAAGTTGAAAAGTAATATAAAATTGGTTGTCTGCTTTTACATTTAAGGTGTGATCTATCTCTACATTATTAGTTTGACCCCATGACTGAATCTAGATTTCTTATAAATATAAGGACAAACAAAGCTACTGATTGCAACAATTTGCATTAACAAAACATCAACACCAAGGCTAGAAAGACAGGAAAACACCTACAACAACCGTACTGTGAGCGGTACATAATGCCTGCTCTGTTTTTAAAATTCCTATATGCAGACACTAGTAGGGCATGGCTGGCTCTGGACAGCAATGACCATTTGGTCTAAATGACCTTGACCTTTTAACCCTACAAACAATAGCTTCCTTCCTTGCCCAAAAGGTAGAGCTGTGGTGGCATAGTGGTTAGTGTGCCAGACTCAAAATGAGAAGGGTACAGATTTGAATCCTTCCCAGACCAGGGCTGGTCAGCTGCTGTGGTATATCACTTGATAAGACACCATACCCTAATTGCATCAGCATGATATAACCTTCAATGTGCTGATGTCTTATTAAAACTCCATCAAACACTGCTCAAAAGGCAAACCATTGGTGAATTCTGTTGAAAGAATATAATGTTGAAAACTGTCTTTATTTGGGCCAATATGATCTTGACTATTAAGCTGTATTAAACCCAACATCTGTAGCCTATTTCCTTACCATAAAAGCAAACCCTCTGCAAAGTTTGGTGCCATAATGTGGTGAGTAAATTAAAGTTTTTTTACAAAGACCTGTACCCTTATATGTGTTACAGTGACATTTACCCGAAAATCAATTGGGTTTTTTTTTTGCCCAATGTGAAAGCCATCCATGAGATTTTGAAAAGGTATGCAGTCTGGAACCAAAATTAATTTGCAAAAACCATTGCTTTATAATTTTACTTTCCAGCACCTTGACATTTAACCTGTTTACCTCAAAAATCTAGTGTCTTTCTTATTCTAACTGCATACGATTTGGTGACAGTATGTGGGCTAAAAGTTATTGTGCAAAAATCATTTTTCTTTCTTCAGTCAAGTGACCTTGACATTTGACCTTTTGAATCTAGAATCAATAGGCTTGTTGCTTATTTCAATTGAAAGTCATACACAATGTTTGATGAAGGAAGTTACATAGTCTTGAACTAAATTTCTTGTGCAGAAACCATTTTTCTTCTTTCAGTCACAGTGATCTTCCCCTTGGACCATTCCACCTAAAAAATGACAGGCTTCTTACTAACCCCAATTACAAACCATCTACAAAGTTTGGTCAAGGTGTGTGGTCCAAGACTAAAGTTACTGTGAAGAAACCATTTTTCTTCTTCCAGTTACAGTGATTTTTTTCTTCTTCCAGTTACAAAGATTTTGAGCTACTGAACCCAAAATCATTTGGCTTCTTCCTTACCCTAACTCCACATCATCCACAAAGTTTGGTCAAAGTATGAAATCTATTACTTCAGTTATTGTGTGGAAACCAAAATTGCCAAATGTACAGACAGATGGACAATGTCATAACATGATATGCTCTGCCTTATGCTAGGTGTATACAAATACCACTTTTATGGCATCAAGAGCAACATCAGTAACGAATCTGGGAGGGGGGTCAAAATATTAAGTTGAACCCCTGGATACCTTTAAAAGTTTTCCAGTTAAAACAGTACACTTTTAAGTGAAAAACTGGAAAACTTTGACAATTTAATGAAAAATGAACTCTTCTTATAATAAAAACTAGCATAGAAAAAAATCTCATTCCACCCCTGAACACATATTTTTCATGTCAAAACTTAGAGTTTCATAGAGTCTCAACGAGTAAAATAAATAAGTCTTTAGGACATAGTCACAATACCATGAATGAGAATTAATATTCAGGCTGTTGTTTCATTAATCTTTTCTAGGGTCTCTCTTTGTCTGTATTAAGAACAGAACAAGGTATTTAATGGTAACACGAATCCCCTCACCAACAGGAGCACATTTGGAACATACACCAATATACAGACTGGTATAGAGGAAAAATACCAATCACTCAAGTCTAAAAATCAGGTCATAGTGGCCTACTTTTGTTATGGTTGAGATACTCTCATCTAGATGCAATCACACACCAATTTTCACGAGTGAAGATTAAATAGGATCCAAAATACTGTGCTGAAAATACAAAGTCACTCAAGCATGAAAATTATGTCACAATGATCTAGTATTTATATGGCAGGATTACTCACCTCAATATGTATTTATATTGCAATTTTCATAAGTGTATGTAAAATAAGGTCTCAAATATGGAGGATATAACAAATAGATAACTAAAAATAAAAGTCACTCAAGCATGAATATATGGTCACACTGACCTATGTGTTGGTAAGGTTGAATTATTCTCATTAAGATGCTGTAGTATTGGTGCAGTTGAGTTGCTTTGTTAGGATGCATCCACATACCAAGTTTCATAAGTGTATGTGAAATAGGGTCCAAGATACTGTGGTTGAAAGAAGTGATGAAAATTCAAGTCACTCAAGTGTGAAAATTTGAAAATTTGGTACTGGTAATTACTTTCTTTCAATCATATACTGTACCAATTTTCAGGAATATTGGTGAAACAGTGTCCCAGATAGTGAGGGTATAACAAATGGAAAGCTGAGGCTACAAAAGTCACTTAAGCATGAAAATTTTTCACATGTACCTAGTTTTTGTATGGCTGGTTAACTTTCATCGATATGTAGCTACATAACAACTTTCATAAGTACAGTTGGATTAGGGTCCAAGATACTGAACATGTTTATGAACAAACAGCTGAAAATACAAAAGTCACTCCAGTGTGATGGTTGGGTCAAATTAACCAAGTTTTGGTATGGTTCAGTTACTTTCACTGAGATGTAATCACAAGCCAATTTTCATATGTGTAGATGAAATAGAGTACAACAGATTGGGAGTGTAAGGAAAGAACAGCTGTAAATACATAAGTCACTCAAGCATGCAAATGAATTCACAGTGCCCTATTTTGGTATGGTTAAATGAATTCCTTTGAGATGTATCAAAATACCAGTCTTCATGAGTGCAGCTGAAATTGGGTCTAAGATATTGAGAATGTAACAAACAAACAAATGACTGAAAACAGAAAAGTCACTTAAGTGAAACATTAGGTCATACTGACCTGGTTTTGGTAAGGTTGAGTTACTTTCAATCAGATGAATCCACATGCCAAATTTCTTATGCATGCATGAAATAGGGTCCAATATATTGGGGGTGTAATGAACAAACAGCTGAAAAACAAATAATCACTCAAGTGTGAAACTTGATCAAACTCACCTAGTTTTGGTTCAGTTACTTTAATCGAGATGCATCTACACACCAATTTTCAAGACTAGGTAACACAGGGTCAAAGATGATGGTTGTGATACAAAACTCACTCAAGCATACAAATTTGGTGAGATTGACCTAGTTTTATGGCTGAGTGAATTCAGTCCAGATATATCTACATACCAATTTTCATGAGCATAGGTGAAAGAATCCAAGATATTGAAACAAACAGCTGAAAATACAAAAGGCACTCAACCTTACATATTAGGTTTTCCTGAGATGCATCCACATACCGATTTTCAATAGTGTAGATGAAATAGGTTTTGAGATATTGAGGGGTTAACAAAATAATGTGAGGGTAATTAATGAGCAACCAAACAAATAAACATACAAATGAATGGGCAAAATGCTATATTCCCTCCAAATTTATTGGCAGGGGGATGATAACTTTATTTCTGAGACAAATGTTGTGTATTTAAGAAAAGGGATTTTTTGATAATGCAATTAACAGGAAATGTGGAGATTTACAACCATTTTTCTTTTTGGAAAGAAAGCTGCCATCATAAAATCTGTTCTAATGTTTCAATAAACAAATTCTAATAATTTTTTATAAACTACGTATGCATCACTGTAAAAGCTAAGACTGCATTAACATAATAAACCATCTATAACTACAGCAAAAATGTTCTATTATCAATAAAGTCCAAGTTTCTCAGATCACAAGAAAAACTTTTTGTAACAGTGCCTCATCTGCATTTAATACAATTTTGTCTAATTCAATATAGATAATTGACAATTAGCATGATATCAGGGAAGACATTTCCTCATATATATATATATATATATATATATATATATATATATATATATATATATATATATATATATATATATATATATATATATATATATATATATATATATATATATATATATTTATTGTATCATTCACATAATCCTATTTGTTACCTTCAATTTTCAAGAAATCGACTGTGCAATTAAGAAAAGTCCATTGTATTGATTTTTTTATCATGCTTGTGAGAACCAAGACTCTACCAAGTGTTCTTACTGATCTGTTATTGATTCAAAGATGGGGGAGAGAGAAGGTTGATTACATGATGTAGACAAGAGAGGACTGAACCTAGCATGGCAAAGGTTTTCATAACTCATATTTTGTTGCCTCATTCATTTACATATAACTTTCAAATGGCTCTCTTTGCATATTATGTTTCCGATTAATATCACCTGTCTTTTATGAAGCTCAATCCCTGTGTTTCATTATAGACCAAATGACTTGCATTTGAAACTTCAATAGAAGTTCATGTATATTTCTGCAGTGAATCTAAAATTATATATGCTACCTGTACTTTCTCTATTCAAGCATATTTTTATATATGAAAAGAAGAAAAAAATCAAAACATTCACACTACAAATGTATTTCTGAAATTATGATATTTGATGCTCTGTTCCAGGAATATCCTATTTTCATGTAAAATAAATAAATACAGTGGAATTTGCTATAGCTGGTTCCAAGTTACTATTTATTTTAGGATCTATCCTCAATGTGGTCAGTAAATGGAATCCATCTTACCCTTATTATGATGAACTGGACACTCAGACAAACATTCCAATTGACTGCAAAATCTCATTTACTGGACTTAAATTATACTGGTTAAACTGTAAATCAATGTTTTTAATAATAAAATGACTAATTACTTCAACCAATATTATGAAGCAAAATGTATATATATATATATATATATATATATATATATATATATATATATATATATATATATATATATATATATATATATATATATATATATATATATATAATTTTTTTAATTAATGCTAATGTTGTGATTTTGCTCCAAAGATTTACATGTGCATATTATTTTATATATTTCCATTTTTATTGCATTTCAATTTCCACTATATTATTTTAGAAACTATATACAGTAAATCTTATTTCATATTATCTTTCCCTTCAAAATATCTTTCAGATCGATGTGATCTGCATGAGAATTGGCAGGCTATTTCCTATGATAAGCCCTGGGTGCCAAAATATGAGAATTGGCAGGCTATTTCCTATGATAAGACCTGGGTGTAAACATTGTATGTATGTATGAGAATTGACCGGCTATTTCTTATGATAAGCCATGAGTGCCAAATGGCAGGCTATTTCCTATTATGAGCCCTGGGTATCAAAATTGTATATATGTATGAGAATTGGCATGCTGTTTCCTATGATAAGCCCTAGGTGCCAAAATTGTATGTATGTATGTATGTACCGGTATGTATGTATGTATGTATGACAATTAGCAGACTATTTCCTATGATAAACCCTGGATTCCAAAATTGTATGTATGTATGAGAACTGGTAGGCTGTTTCCTATGATAAGCCCTGGGTGTATGTATGTATGTATGTATGTATGTATGTATGTATGTATGTATGTATGTATGTATGTATGTATGTATGTATGTATGTATGTATGTATGTATGTATGTATGTATGTATGACAATTAGCAGGCTATTTCCTATGATAATCCCTGGATACCAAAATTGTATGTATGTATGAGAACTGATAGGCTGTTTCTATGATAATCCCTGGATACCAAAATTGTATGTATGTATGAGAACTGATAGGCTGTTTCTATGATAAGCCCTGGATTCCAAAATTGTATGTATGTATGTATGAGAATTGGTAGACTGTTTCCTATAATAAGCCCTGGATTCCAAAATTGTATGTATGTATGTATGAGAATTGGCAGACTGTTTCCTATGATAAGCCCTGGATTCCAAAATTGTATGTATGTATGTATGAGAATTGGTAGACTGTTTCCTATGATAAGCCCTGGATTCCAAAATTGTATGTATGTATGACAATTGACAGGCTATTTCCTATGATAAGCCCTGGATTCCCAAATTGTATTGTATCCATGTAAGAGAACTGGTAGGCTGTTTCCTGTGATAAGCCCTGGGTGCCAAAATTGTATGCACGTATGTATGACAATTGGCAGGCTATTTCCTACGATAAGCCCTGGATTCCAAAATTGTTTTATGTATGACAATTGACAGGCTATTTCCTATGATAAGCCCTGGTTGCCAAAATTGTATGTTATGTACAGGGTTGTAAAAGCACATTAGCACAATACTTGTTAGATCATGCCATTTAAAGGGTAAGTTCAAAATGAAAAATATCAAGAATTGCAAAATAAACTTGAGGAAGATAAACCCTTCCAAATAAATGTACACATGTACAACAAAAGATAAAAGGTTATGGTGTTAAAATTCTGTAAAATGTATATGAAATAAAATAAAAAAGTAAAAATTTAAAAAAATTAACATATAGGGTCTAAATTTGTTATAATAACAACATTTCCTAAAAAAATCCAAGATTTTCTCATGAAGTTTCTTAATTGAGTTCACATCGAAAAAATTCTGTCTCATGGGATGAAAACTTCAATGGCAACCCAAATAGCAGCCTCTCTTCACAATGGATATCAATTTTGCATTCTGCCATCACTAAATGTAGTCTTACTGACAAAGTTTATAAGACTTTGCATAACAAGATAATTATGTGATCACAGCTGGCAGATTGGTCTGCAGAGGCCTGCAAAATGGGTTCTGTCCTGATGTATCAAATGGATCGGCTAAAAAGCATTTACAGGTTTTGACAGCTGGCAATTGTCCCATTTTTTTCTTTCCCCCTAAAAAAACAGTAACACCTTATGTCAATGCTTTATAAAAAGCTTTCAACATATAACTACCATACATTTTCAAATTAATCACTTTTTTGGCAGTTGTCACAAAAATTCCAAATACAGAACCACCTCTTTTGCCATGCATATACTATGCATATCCATGTAGATAACCATCATATTTATTCTATCTGAGAGCCATAGTTTTAATGCACTGGATTATCTTATTTTTAGTTTCTAAAATATTTATATATATCAAACTACATTTTGTTTTGCAATAAACATATATTTCCATGCACATATCCTCATCTTTTCTATCTATTATCACATTTTCATGCTGAAAAGCATCTTCTATTCACATGTACCACAAATTTCCATTTGACTACCTGATAATTTACAGGTACCATACATTCCAGAACTTAAGGCTAATCTGTTATTTAACATAAATGATCAAACTGCCATCTGTACCTGAAACCAGAGCACAAACTTAAGAGGTCAATATCAACAATACAAAATAGCGTTGTTTAGCAGTGGCCCTCGTGCGACATCATGGATGACTACCTCATATCTAAAAACAGAATGAAGCCCCAGCTTCGGACAAAGAGATTATAATCTGGAGGGCCAGTACCATTATTTAACTTATAAACTACTACACTTAGAGAAAAAGAATAAAGCAAATTAACATTTAATCAAAATAATGTAGCAGTAATTAAAATAATAATTAAGTGATAATTATAGTGGTATATGTTCTAGTTAAAACATTACCCAGGAATGTTTGAAATTAAATTATAAAAACATCTTTTGAAATTGCCAAATAAAAATCCCAGTTACAAAACAACTTATGCTTTGATAGAAAATCACTCTGAGGTGCAGCTGAAGCTATGGTTAGAGTGTAGAGATCTCAAAACGAGTGTAAATCGAGGTGAATTGATCAAAATGTAAGTAAAATTCAGTGTGTATACTGCTTGCATATTCGATGCTTCCAATGAAACGGCAAAGTTGAACATGCATCATGCCTATATAATATGTCATTCCCCCCCCCCCCAAACAACATCAACAAAAAAGAAATAAATATGCTGCAAAAGCAATCTTACCTTTTCTCTCTAAGTTTAGGAGCTGGATTATTTTTTAAAAATTTCCCTTATATTGAAAATCAGAGCAGGCAACACTGGACGAATGTCAGTCGTTTCGTAACCTGGTCGTTACGTAACTGGGATTTTTATTCGGCAATTTCAAAAGATATTTGTAAAATTTACTCCACACATACTTTGGTAATGTTTTACCTAGAACATATACTACTATAATTATCACTTAATTATTATTCTAATTAGTGCTTCATTATTTTGATTAAAAGTTAATTTGCTTTGTTCTTATTCTCTAAGTATGGTATTTTATAATTTAAATCTGACTGATAGCTTTGTAAATACTTTTCTTGCTGCCTAACAGCTGTTCTGTTCTATTTGTACATGTCTTAAACACTATTTATAAACACAAACTTATTCTTGTGATTTTATGCACTATAATACTTATGTATACAAACTATTATTTAAAGATCCATTCTAGACTCGTTATATATTTTTCTGATATTATTGTTTTATTGTACTTTCAACAATTTTAAAATTTTACTTCTTTTTTATTGTTAATAATAAAAATACATAATTATAAACATTTGTATTTCTTTTCTATTAAATGCAACTAATGTTAACAGAAAATACAATAGCATGTGTATAAAATACTGGGTATGAAACATCCCCGTTGCGAAACATCCCGGTTACAAAACGACCTGCACCCCGCTGGACTTCCCCCACCCGAATTCCAGTTCATTACCTTACAACATATTATCGTTAAATCATTATTTTAAAAGTGCGTGATAAAAAAAAAAGATCTGTGAACTAATAGTGTCTTTTTATCAGTCCAGACCCATGAGTCAATGTATCATTTCTGTAATATAATGACAATTAAATGATGCAGTAGCATGTGCTCTACCATGGGTAAAACATGTATTACTGTCAGTTAAAATCATGGGATTTTTCTGAGGGGTGTGGGGTGTCTAAGATCGAATTTGAAAGGGTTAGTTTGTTTTACTCTATTCCAAATGGCCACAGTTAAACAATTTTTATTATCAAAATATACTTTATTCTTATAAATCACTTCCATAGGTTTACAACTGAATTGTACAAAGATCATATTATTATTATTATTATCATTACTATTATTATTTATCCTCATATATCTTTGCAGGGTCAAACAATGTATAGAGGCAAGAAACAGTCAGTCCATTTCCATAACAACAGCATCTCACAATCATTATTTAAAAGTCCTCCTTGTACAACACACACAAGTTATCACTTAGAAAAAGATGAAGACAATAATAAGGTCTATTGAATGCTATGTCATCTGTTTGTCAGAAAACAATATGGCCAAGGGTGTAATGCCTTGTGGGTAAATGACATCATATAATATTTATAGAACATGAGGGGCTCGCTAAACAACGCTATCGGACGCTACGGTGGCTCAGTCATTTAGCATGCTGGACTCATGGTCAGAAGGGTGCATGGTTTGAAATCCTGCCCAGACCAGTCTGGGTCAGCAGCAATTGTGTGTTACTGGGCAAAACAGTTTACTCCAATTGCCAAGGCCCAAGGTAAACTTTCATGTGTTTATGTGCCAAGAATCACAAATCATGCCCAGACCAGTCTGGGTTGGCAGCCATAGAGTGTCCCTGGACAAAAATTTTTACTCCAAATGCCATGGTGCAATATAACCTTTCATGTGTTTATGTGCCAATATAAATCAATCAATAATGCACAACTTTCTGAAACTGGATACAGTAAACATAAGTTATGTCCCTTACCTGGTTTTTGTTCAATATTATCTTTCCTTATCATAATACAAGGCATAAATACAGTTTCTCGTTTAGTGCATTCACGATTTGAATCAGGTTAGAAACTATAAAACTGACCAAATTTACCAAGCCTTTGGAGACTTGAACTCAAAGGCCTGAAGTTTATGTAACAAACAGTAGGTGTTTTTATATCATGCACCTGGACTTTCAGACTAGGGGTGGATCCTGAATTTGATGTTATTCTAGTCTCAGGGATTGCCTATAAGGCTCCCAGTCTAGGCCTGGGACCATGTAATCCAAATACACACACACTCACACACACACACACACACACACACACACACACACACACACACACACAACCACACACAGTTGAATCACAGTTAAAAATTAGTTCAAGAGATTTTTAGTTAGAGTCAACAAGGTTAAATATAATTATTAACATTATGTTTGCTCTTAGAAACATATTTGAGTAATCAAGGAATTCAAGCCAATGAGGTTCTGCTGTGTGTGTTTGTGTGTGCGTCTACAAAAGACTTGTGCCCCTAAATGGTAAGACCACTATATCTGCCAAGTGGTATACAATCACACAGCAGAAATATAGTTGGTCAAAAGATCGTCTTACATTACTACCTCACTATAGCATTATACTGAGACACCTTATAGTGCGAGTCCACTTTATATGCAGCATAATAAAGGTGTGTACTAGTGAGGGACCACTTTATACGCAGCATAATAAAGGTGTGTACTAGTGTGGGACCACTTTATATGCAGCATAATACTGAGGTGTGTAATAGTGTGGGACCACTTTATATGCAGCATAATACTGAGGTGTGTACTAGTGAGGGACCACTTTATATGCAGCATAATACTGAGGTGTGTACTAGTGAAGGACCACTTTATGTGCAGCATAATACTGAGGTGTGTACTAGTGGGGGACCAATGTATATGCAGCATAATACTGAGGTGCCTTATAGTGAAGGATCACTATACATGCACCATATAGATCTAGGATTAAAACACTCATTTATAATAAGAGACATTCCATAAAGATGGATGTTCCTCTGATTTGTTTTCCCCAAGTTTATTTTTAAAATTTACTTAAATTGATCTATATTTCCACAAATTTGGCTCAAAAATGTTGCTGAGTCAAAACTTGCCTCCAACTTCATGAGAAAATTGACAAAAGCCCAATCAATATATCCTAAATATTACAGAGTGATTTCTCTTGAGACACCTACCTTAGCACCTAATGTCTCAGAATGATGTAGCTATTCCTGCTGCCTTAATTCCTGAAAAACAAAACAAAAGATGGATGAAGAACATTTTTAAAAAAGCCATGGAAATTTGGTCAAGTTGGCAAATGCCCCTTAAAGTTTTTGTTTTTGAGTGTGTTTTACAGTTTCAATGTGTTGCAGAGATCATCCATGATAATCTTCAAATTGTAAAAGAAAAATTCACATTTAGTTTTTCAATTAAATCTGACAACAAAATGTGCAGTGTACAGGAAAAATACTGTTATGTATATATCCACAAAGCCTGTATGAACTTATATACATCCAATCACCCATATATATATATATATATATATATATATATATATATATATATATATATATATATATATATATATATATATATATATATATATATATATATATATATATATATATATATATATATATATATATATATATATATATTCAGAGATCCAGAAATTTGAATGGCTCGTGCTCAACATTTTTTCCTGAAAATTAATGTGGTGGCCATATATTTGTGAAATTAATATAAAAACATTCAAAGGATGTATAAAAAGTTGTGACAAAAAAAGAGCAGGTATGTATAGTTATTAAGTACATGAGAAAATGTGTCATTTTTAGCTCCATATTTGCTGCTTTAGTATTAGCATTATTCTTCCATTATTCACTGGTTTTGTCTCACACTAATAATTTATACAAATTATTTTTTCTTTTGAAACACTATACTATAGAATATCACACAAGAATAGTACTTTATTCCACTCTACTGTTTTTAACAATTAATAATTAATTGACAACAAGTTGTCTTGCCATCTCAAAAATATGTAACATCAAATTGTTGGACATTTCTGGTAAAGTCAGATAGTCAAGTTTTATTTGACTAGGTCTCCAAATAAGTTTTGGAGGATGTTAATAAACATTAGTCATAGTTGCTAGTATCTTTTTTTTCTTTTTTTTAAATCTGGGCCTATGCTTCACATATTTTGTTCTAAAGGTATGATGTGCTGACACACCATGACACAATAGTTAAGAAAGGTGGTGTGGGGGACTGATGTATAGTACAAGACCCTAGGACAATTGTTCAGTTATGGGGTTTTTGAGAAGTCCAGGAGATAAGCTTTCACACCTCTTTTGTCTTGTGCTTTGTGGCTAGAGAGAGTTTAAACAATTGGGAAAACATAATGACCAAACAAGCTTAGTTTACAACACCTCTACTGAGTCCAACATAGAAACAATGTGTGAACTAGACCTAGTCACCTCTGAATTAGGCTTAGTCGCCGCCACCTTTCTTGATTGTCTGACAAAAAAATAATCTGTAAACCAGGCCTAGTGACCTTTTAATTGAACTTTGTTAAGGCGTTTATTTTGCAGTTGAATGGATAAACAAATAAAAGACAATTTGATATAATGATACTTAATATATCCTATGAACAATGTGCAATTGGTCACAGTAAGTGCCAGATACATCTGTAAAATACAATGATTTCAGGATCTATCTATCTATCTATCTATCTATCTATCTATCTATCTATCTATCTATCTATCTATCTATCTATCTATCTATCTATCTATCTATCTATCTATCTATCTATCTATCTATCTATCTATCTATCTATCTATCTATCTATCTATCTATCTATCTATCTATCTATCTATCTATCTATCTATCTATCTATCTATCTATCTATCTATCTATCTATCTATCTATCTATCTATCTATCTATCTATCTATCTATCTATCTATCTATCTATCTATCTATCTATCTATCTATCTATCTATCTATCTATCTATCTATCTATCTATCTATCTATCTATCTATCTATCTATCTATCTATCTATCTATCTATCTATCTATCTATCTATCTATCTATCTATCTATCTATCTATCTATCTATCTATCTATCTATCTATCTATCTATCTATCTATCTATCTATCTATCTATCTATCTATCTATCTATCTATCTATCTATCTATCTATCTATCTATCTATCTATCTATCTATCTATCTATCTATCTATCTATCTATCTATCTATCTATCTATCTATCTATCTATCTATCTATCTATCTATCTATCTATCTATCTATCTATCTATCTATCTATCAGATCAGGCCAGACAATGAAATTCCCTAACCCAACTAGCCCAGATAACAAAAAATTATAACTGGGCAAGTGAAATTTCATGTTAGTAGCCCAATTTTTACATGGAACAAAGAACAAAATTGCAAATTTCAAGGCCATTTTCCCCATATCATTCTTGCCAGACATGAACATCAAAATTGGAATTATCGATCCCAGTCAGGATCCATACTATTTGTATGAAATCATGGATAAAATGAACACAGTTTACAGTCTAATCTGTCTATGATATTTGTATGAAATCATGAATAAAAAAATGAACCCAGTACACAGTCTAATCTGTCTAAGTACTACACAGCTGAATGTACACTGCCTGCAGGTCACAATGTGATTATCATACAGACATCATATTTGTATGTAACAACATTCATAAATAAACTGGTATCAATTGATAACCAATTCATGCTGGGTTAATTGAGTACTGTTAACTTGTAAATGCATTACTTTATTAAAATCAAACTGTAAATTGCATAAGTTGTATCAACTGCAAAAAGTTAATTCTGATGTTTATTGAATATACAAATTATGAAAACCCACATGTGCACTGGTTGACAAATATTGATTGAACACAAAACTCATCTCTGGATCCCATGCTTATTTAGAGATGAACTGATGTTTTCGTAAACACTAGTATGGCAAATGACTTATCAACTGGAATAATTGGCCCATTCAAGCAAACAAAAACAAAAATCAGATGCATCAGAATGTACCATTATCACAAAGTGATGGGATCAGCCTCAGCATTCATTTTCACATATACTAGACACAGCTGCCAATATCTGTCCCATGATATATTACCAATATGAAATGCTAAAGAAAAGCACCCAATAGTTTTCAATATCTTTGCCCTACATGGTCCAAGGACATGAGTGATATGATTGAATATCTTCAGCAAACAACCCCAAGTAAATGGTCAGGAACTCTTTGAGTCCTACACAACAACTTAATAGGATTCAGAATTCAAGAATTTGATGACAAATAATTACTTGGAAGTATATAGATGTGAATTACAGTGTTCAGAATTAACACCTGCCTGAAACTACCAATTTTCAAAGTGAACCAGTAACTTTTTAAGGAATCTTGCTATATGTTTCAGTAGTGGCTGGCGCAAGTCAAGCAGGGTCTGAAAGTTAATTTCAAAAACACTGATGAATTACCATATCATCTGTAATTTTTTGACATCTTTTTATTATTATTTTGAATGTACCAATAATAACCAGAGGACTGCAAATGGCATGACTCACTGACAACATAAGTTTAGCTGTATGAATATATTTTCTGCAGTATACTTTTGAGTACATATAAAATGACATGTACAGGCATGGTTCGAACAGTACTTCTAGGTCAATTTTCAACCATTTGGAATTTGTTCCTGACCTATAATTTGCCAAGAATTAAGATGTTATCCTGTATGTAGCTATATATGTTGTAGATATGATTATATGTAATATCCTGTATTTAGCTACATTTGTAGTAGACATTATACATAATATCCTGTATGTAGCTATATCTGTAGTAGACATGATTATATGTAATATCCTGTATGTAGCTATATCTGTAGTAGACATTATACATAATATCCTGTATGTAGCTATATCTGTAGCAGACATTATACATAATATCCTGTATGTAGCTATATCTGTAGTAGACATTATACATAATATCCTGTATGTAGCTATATCTGTAGTAGACATGATTATATCTAATATCCTGTATGTAGCTATATCTGTAGCAGACATTATACATAATATCCTGTATGTAGCTACATCTGTAGTAGACATGATTATATGTAATATCCTGTATGTAGATACATCTGTAGTAGACATGATTATATGTAATATCCTGTATGTAGCTACATCTGTAGTAGAAGTGATTATACATAATATCCTGTATGTAGCTACATCTGTAGTAAACATGAATATATGTAATATCCTGTATGTAGCTACATCTGTAGTAGACATGATTATACATAATATCCTGTATGTAGCTACATCTGTAGTAGACATGATTATATGTAATATCCTGTATGTAGCTACATCTGTAGTAGACAATTATACATAATATCCTGTATGTAGCTACATCTTTTGTAGACATGATTATATGTAATATCTTGTATGTAGCTACATCTGTAGTAGACATGATTATATGTAATATCCTGTATGTAGCTACATCTGTAGTAGACATGATTATACATAATATCCTGTATGTTGCTACATCTGTAGTAGACATGATTATATGTAATATCCTGTATGTAGATACATCTGTAGTAGACATGATTATATGTAATATCCTGTATGTAGCTACATCTGTAGTAGACATGATTATATGTAATATCCTGTATGTAGCTACATCTGTAGTAGACATGATTATAAATAATATCCTGTATGTAGCTACATCTGTAGTAGACATTATACATAATATCCTGTATGTAGCTACATCTGTAGTAGACATGATTATATGTAATATCCTGTATGTAGGTACATCTGTAGTAGACATTATAAATAATATCCTGTATATAGGTACATCTGTAGTAGACATTATAAATAATATCCTGTATGTAGCTACATCTGTAGTAGACATGATTATAAATAATATCCTGTATGTAGCTACATCTGTAGTAGACATTATACATAATATCCTGTATGTAGCTACATCTGTAATAGACATGATTATACATAATATCCTGTATGTAGGTACATCTATAGAAGACATGATTATAAGTAATATCCTGTATGTAGCTACATCTGCAGTAGACATGATTATAAGTAAAAATATACAGCCTACTTATTTGGGAAAAAAGGATAAGATGATGCACTTTTTATTATCAGCAACCGTGACCTTGATGGTACACCCCACCCCACCCCAAATCAATAAGGGTCTTTATTGGGCAGAGGCGAACACAATGCACACAGTTTTATACAAATGCATTGTGCAGGAAATAAGTTCTAGTTCAGAATAAAATGCAATGGCCAAATTTATTTTAGTGACAGTGACCTTCATCATGAAGCTATTGACCCAAATAATTAGAATTCTCATTGAAATGTACAGGCAAAGTCTATATTTTAGCAACAGTGAGCTTAACTTTGAACTCCTGGCCTAAAAATTGATAGAGCTTCTGAGACTATGGGGAACATATGTACCAAGTTGTATTAAAATCTGTTCATGAGAACTTATCATCCAGAGATGAAATGCAAAGGCACAATCTTTTTGTAGCAACAGCGACCTTAAGATTGGAGCTGCTGGCAGTTCAATCAATAGTGAGTTTTGGGGGGATAAGGAGTTAACTTGTGCCAAGTTGCATTGAAATCTATTCAATTTTAGCAACAGAGACTTTGACATCGGAACTACTTACCCTGAAATCAATAGGGTTCTTTTTGGAACTAAAGGGAACAAATGTACTACATTTCATTAATATCTATTCACTAGAACATACAAAGGTAAATTCTTTTATTTAGCAACAGTGACCTTGATCTTGGGGCCACTGACCCCAAAATTTAATAAAGTATTTTTATTTGGGCTAAACAGAACCCATATACCGAGATGCACTGAAATCTGTTCATTAGAACTTTAAGTTATCAACTGGAAATGCATAAGCAAAATCTATTTTTAGCAACAGTGAACTAATGACCACTCAAATTGACAGGGTTCTTTATAGTACTAAGAGGATTATATGTACCAAGGTGCGTTGAAATCTATTCGCCAGAAGTTAAGTTTATCATCCAGAAATGCAAAGGTAGAAGTTAACAGTGACCTTGACCTTGGAGCTTATGACCCCCTGATCAACAAAATTCTTCCTTGGGCTATAGGCAACACATGTACCAAATTGAATTGAACTATGTTCACTAGAACTAACATTATCATCCAGATGGATGATTTTAAGTAATAATACCTTGCAACTTTTGTTGGCAGGATATAAAAATATTAAATATGATTGTTGGCTTATTTTTTTAAAGAAGTACAGATATTGATACAATCTTAAAACATTGTTTACTGTACACAAATTTAAGATGCAAAATAATAATGATTTTTGTGAATTGGTAGGTATAACAAAATGTGACCAAATGTTTTATGGATTTTACATATTACCTTTATCTTATTTTTTATATAACTTTTATGGAATTTTAACATTTTCATTTTTATATTTTATCTTGTTGTACTTCATATTTATTTTTAGTTGGATGGGTAAATCTTCCTAAAATTTGTGAGCAATTCTTAATTTTTACATTTTTTGAACTTTACCTTTAGTTGGCACCATATAGCCACTATTTTGCTGAGGTGCCATAAAACGCTACCACATACATACATATGAATTGATGGTGTACAGAATATGTGGTACTGGGGTACATAGAACAGGCTGAATAGAATCCTTGCTACAATGTTACAATTTTAATCATATTTCATTTACATAATACTGGTGTGTTAATTAACAGGCTGAATAGAATCCCTGCTACAATGTTACAATTTTAACCATATTTTATTTACATAATACTGGTGTGTTAATTAACAGGCCTTCTCTGTAAGATACATCATCAAACTTACAGTGCTGTGAGACTTTTCAATGCACATACAGTTAATCTGGATCATTAAAACATTTTCTTACAAATGCACCAAGACAATAGTGCTAACCATTCAAGTATATGAATAATATACTGCCTTATGACACACAAATAGACTGAAATGTTGTGCCATTTATATCTTATGTTAAAAGTCTGCAATAAGGATATGTAACCAAGACAACAAATTATTATAAATACTCATACAACTAGTGTACTTACATGTAGGTATTATAAGCACATTTACTCTCACCACACATATATAAATATATTTAAGTAACCACAGGTGTGCACCTTGTATATAAATATATTTAAGTAACCACAGGTGTGCACCTTGTATATAAATATATTTAAGTAACCACAGGTGTGCACCTTGTATATAAATATATTTAAGTAACCACAGGTGTGCACCTTGTATATAAATATATTTAAGTAACCACAGGTGTGCACCTTGTATATAAATATATTTAAGTAACCACAGGTGTGCACCTTGTAAGTAATCACATAAATAGTTTTTCCCTCTTTCACAAACAGACATGATCAATTACTTTGATGATGAACTTAAATTATACTCGTGTGCAACCAAACTGGTCATGTGCGAGGATATCAATTACTTTCAAACCTAATGGTCTTTTAAGGGAGAAGTACCATATATACTCGCTTATAAGTTGAGTCCAACTACAAACAACACAGACCCTGATCTGCCACCGCATAATGCATTGTTTGTTCTACCGACTACTCCTAACAAACTGCACAGACCCAGATCTGCCAGCGCATAATGCTATAGCAGATCTGGGTCTGTGCAGTTTGCATTTGGACTTGACTTATAAGCGAGTATTTGGTATTCAGTGACAAAACATTATTGAAGACTGTATAGATATGACATTTACATTGTCTGCATATATTTGTAATTCAGTACATGTATTGCTGCTCACAGATTTATTGCCTTTTTATTGTCACAGTTCCCAGTTTAAATTTACGACTCTTCTGAAACAGAAGTTTGACAACCAGTCCATTGACTCTGACAATAACAAGCAAGTAGTCATCATGTATTGAGCAATAACTACCTGTCATGAATTGTTCTTTTCCCTGGATCAATAAAATTTCTTCATTACAGCATTTTATAACAAGAATCAATATGAAAGGAATATAAAAAATGTCAAGGTTTCAAAATGTTTTTAACATTTCTGAAATGTCACACCAAACAAGATTGCTTTGGTCTTGGAAAATTAAAACATTATGATTCTCTCCAAGGGTGATTTTTTAATTCAAAAACTGAGGCATAAATGTGACAGAAAATTTAAAATAAAAGAAAGCTTTATAATTTCAGATCAAATACTTTGTCAGATGTTTGTCTTAATTAGAATAAAACCTGTACAAATTAATATCCTTTAAAATTTTGAACTCTGAAAAGTTCACTCTGAAGTTTTTTATTCCTGCATAAATTCAAATTTTCGCTATTTCACACAATCAGAATATTAACTTTCAAACATTTTTCCCCAGTGCTCCGGAATTTATATTTTGTCAAACAAAATATCAGCAACATAATATTGTAAATATTGAATTATGTAGGATACATTTCAACTATCAAATGTTGTTTTAATCTTTAAAACATTATCAGTATTCAATGAATCACATTTTATTAAAAAGGAAAAGAAAATAGCATCAACTACTCTGGGATTTCAGATCAGCATTTTTAATACAGTAGTATTTATTGAAAAAAGTTACAAGACAGTCACACACAAATGAGAGGTTTACTGAAAATGACAATTTAATTTTTTAAATGTACAGAGCACAAAAAAGACACAGATTTCCTATTTATTTTATATCATCTTAACATTACAAGTATTGAAATATGAATATTAAGGTGATTTGATCGACACCATTTTAGGTGATGAATGGAATTTCCTTGACCTAATGAAGTATGCATCCCGAGTGTTCGGGGGTTAAAAATTCTAGTGACATTTTTGCTCTTATTATCTGTACCCCCAACACCATCCCAGCCCACCACCACCCAGTTCTGCCGCATTGACGATACTATCATAAATAAACATGACAAAGTTTCATAAAGAATGGATTCTACTTTAAAAATTGGTTTTGTTGGTTATATCTATGTCCTATTTAACAATTTGAATCTGTGTGATATGCTTGATAATAGTCTGTTGATAATATTCCTATTAAATATTATGTTGCGAAGAATTAACATTTAGCTTTCAAACACTGCATGTTCCCATCAGATAGGAACATTATAATTGTTGTCTGTTAAAAAATGCCTAAAACTTTAAAATAGTATGGAAAAGTGAGCAAAAATTTGTAAGCACAAATGAATTGTGGGCAGATTTACAAGTAAAACGAATGAAAACAAATGATAGTCGTAATGGTATATAATCAGATATTCATTAATATCCAATTTGTTTCAGATGTCAATATTTACTCTTGTCCACAGATGTCCAATCCATAAGCTTGATATTTAAATCCAAGAAAAGATAATTGACTAATATAATAATCACTATTCCATTTAAGAAATTCATTTTGGTTCAATATATTTTCAAAAGATGCAATCCAAATTTTATTAGAACATACATACACTGTACATATGCTGATAACCATTTCAGTCAACATCCATCTGATATGGTCAATATCAATTGCACTTGTTGCAAACGCAAGGAACATGTGGTATTTTTGTTCTATATTTAATGTCCTAAAACAACACATCATAACACACTTTGCTTGCAAAGATTTTAGCCAAAACATCAAAAATTTCAGACTGAATTCCATCCTTTATTAAATGTGAAGCGACAATTTTATGTAAACAAGTATTTCAGAACAGATCCCATTGTACACATTTCACCTTTTTGCTGGTTTTCTACAACAAGGAGACTTGCCCATGAGCAAATCATGGACCATCCAATAGCAGAATCTCTTTTTTTTCCCATCTGAATCGATATTAATATTACTGCCAGAATCTCTTTTTCTGTCTGTATCGATATAAGAATTACTCTCAGAGTATCAATATAAGAATTACTCTGAGAGATTTCAATAACACACATAGTAGATTTTATTATACAGTTAATGATATGTTTATGATACAGTCAAAGTCAGATGCTATGATAGTAAGTGACGTGGTCAAAATCTTTTGCAAGACAGTTTCTTCGAGTATTTCATCTCTCTCTTGTAGCATTTGCAGGGGAACAAAATGGGCACATACCTTTTTTATTACTACCCCTCCAATATGTACATTGTACAGAGATGTGCTAAGTGTGTAAGACTGTTTAAAAATACTATATATATTGACCTGGGAAGAGGGATGGGTGGGAGGTAGGGGTCTGATGCATATGTACACATCTTTCATCCAACAATGGTCTCTCTGTCGATGAAAGGCAAGAAAGAATTTTAACCCAATACTGGTTGTAGCCCACACTTTGCAAAAGTCAATCGCAGCAACCTGACATTGACACTTGTGGTGAGGTCATGTGAAAGGAACACGCAATAAGGATTTGGCAGAAAACATGGACTTAACTTTACTTTTACCTGCAAAAATGTTGGTCATAGCTACCTGCTTGAGTGTAGCTAAACGGATCTGGTTGATCAAAAAAAAAAAAGATTGATGAAGTTTGGTACCTAAACCCTATGCATTCTAGCACAGATGAAATAGGATCGAGAGAGTACGTGTTACATTGAGGTGATGCAACTGATGATGACAAAGTGGACCCCATGTATCGCAATTGCCACTTGAGTGGTAGGTGACAAAATTTACTTTGAGCAATAGTCATTACTCCATCAAGTATTGATATTAAACACTAGCAATCAGTCTCACTTCTTATGCTTTTGAATTGTAAAGAAGCACAGTAAATTTAATATAAATCCAATTAATTTGCATGAAATTACTAATATTTGTCACTTTCACTTTCTCTTATTCACCTCAACTATTCAAAGATTATTGTTTATATAAATATTTTCAGCAAGCATATTTATATGTAAGATCAAAACTAATAATATTTTTTTACACTAGTCTCTTCACTGAACTTGATGCTTCAATCCCTCGCACTGTAATACTTTGTGTGTCATGTTCATTTGACTTACAGATAAATTTCTTCTTTCTTTGTTAAGTTTGTATGCTCAGATAGTACAAAGGCAGAAGAAACATTTCACTTGCAGATGCTACATTTTATTTCCTTTTGGCATGTTATCTTGTGGTTTATATAGCTGAGCAGATGAGAAAAGATGTTTTACGTGTACACACATGCAGCTGTATACCCATATGAGTGTTCATGTGATCTGACAAATTTTGGTTTGCTGTTTTATTAGTCACATTCATGACATGGAGATTGAATTATTTTATGTCTTTATGTGTTTCCCCATGGGAGGTCAATTACAATTAAGGCTGTTGGTGATTAGGACACTTATAATACTACAGTAATTATTGATATATGGGCTTGAAGACCTCCATCTGTTTCCAATTTCATATGTGGGCCTGAAGGCCTCCATCTGTTTCCAATTTCATATGTGGGCCTGAAGGCCTCCATCTGTTTCCAATTTCCTTCTACATATTTTACACAAAATTTACTGTCATGCATTTTCAGATAATAATGAGTGTGTCTGCTATGTACTAATGCTTATACCTACAACTAAGAGCCATCCTTATATGGGGATGTGTGCTATGTACTAATGCTTATACCTAGAACTAAGATCCATCCTTATTTGGGATGTGTACTATGTACTAATGCTTATACCTAGAACTAAGATCCATCCTTATATGGGGATGTGTGCTATGTACTAATGCTTATACCTAGAACTAAGAGCCATCCTTATATGGGGATGTGTGCTATGTACTAATGCTTATACCTAGAACTAAGATCCATCCTTATATGGGGATGTGTACTATGTACTAATGCTTATACCTAGAACTAAGATCCATCCTAATATGGGGATGTGTGCTATGTACTAATGCTTATACCTAGAACTAAGATCCATCCTTATATGGGGATGTGTACTATGTACTAATGCTTATACCTAGAACTAAGATCCATCGTTATATGGGGATGTGTACTATGTACTAATGCTTATACCTAGAACTAAGATCCATCCTTATATGGGGATGTGTGCTTAGTCAAGAATGTATGGGAGTTGGTGCGTGCAGGCAAGACAATGGGTGCCATAACCTGCAAAGACCTGGGTTTAATTCTCATAAGGGGACAAATTAAAAATGATCTAAACTGTATAACATTCTTTTTCCATATATAATTTTACTTCATATTATCATCATGCATCCTCTTTGTTGGATCCAGGGAGAACATTTTCCACTCTGTCTAGTGTACATCTGTAACACACACACACATTTATATTATATATATTCTTCTGACTGGATAATGTGGCATACATGAGCCTTTTGTCAAAGTACCTTTTATATATAAAAAATAACACCCTTGAGCAATGTTTACGATAAATCTGAGACTTCAATAAAGAACAAAAAAAATCCGAATTACCCTTCAATAAAGCTTGGACATTCTGTGGACATTCTGTTGTTCAAGTTCTATGCTCAAGAACATCAATGAAAGCAGCCAGCCAATGGTTAAATAAAGAATTCATTTATTTATTTATATATAATGAAATTACCAAGAACAAATAGAAACATACCTCTCTCATTTTTCCGTCCTTGGATTTTCAAGAATTTCGGCAATTATGATGTGGTCATTTTCATTAAATTAAAAAATTGGAACATCACGATCAATTAAAAAAGAGAAATTCTAAACATTCTAACAATTTTTTTTTTCAGTGTCAAATTTTTAAAAGTCTTACTGTATTCGTAACTAGGTGGAAAGAACTAATTTTTTTCCAGAATGTGAAATAAAAGGTTTATTATTTATGAATGACCAGAGAGAGACATCTCGGATGAAAAATATCTGAAAACATATTGCATCTTGATAACACAGATACCAAGAATTGGTGATCTTCTCTAACAAATTTTATGAAGTCTTGCACTTTTTCAAGACTTCAAAACCAATATCATTAAAAATTACCTGGATTTTCTATATCAAACTCTCTTATCTCTGCATTGCATTGTATATCTGCCAAATAAATTCAAAGAATACCTCATCATTTTATTGGTGTTCAACAAAATCAATGATAGACAGAAGAACCTAGAACACAAGTCCACACTCCAAAGGTTATTCATTCTATCATTGATTTTGTTTTACACAATGAGGTAGCCAATAGCAAATTCAATTTTATGTACAGGCCAATTAAGCATTTTTCCACTTACACAGGAGTTGGTTACTAAGCAAGGAGACAAAAGCAATTAAATGGATACTACTAAATGAATTTTGAGACATAACAAGGTTATTAAAGGCATATAAAATTAACAATAGACAGGGAGAGTACCAGATAATAGTGTTATATAAGGCATATCAAATCAACAATAGACAGGGAGAGTGCCAGATAATAGTGTTATATAAGGCATATATAACTAACTATAGACAGGGAAAGTACCAGATAACAGTGTTACATACGGCATATAAAATTAACTATAGGCAGAGAAAGTACCAGATAACAGTGTTATAAGGCATACAAGATTAACTATAGACAGGGAAAGTACCAGATGAAGTTTTAAAATAGAAAGATTTTAAACTGAATACCATGCCATGAGGAATTTATATGGAAATTTTAGTTCAGCTCATTTCAGGCACTACAGTTTGCTTGAAAAATTTTATCAGCTAATACCGGTATTTTCTAAATCCCCTTTGGTGTATGTAACCTTCTCTGGAAACATTAAAATAAAGAACTTTGCAGACAGAACTGCTTTAATTTTGAAAAGCAATTTAAGTCTGTTTTGGTACTAGAACAAAAGGCATAAGTAAATCAATGTACAGTCAAACCAAACCTGCTATAATGGTCACCTTTATATAGAACTCACCTGGTCTCAACTGACTTTCCAATCCCACCTCCCACCCCTACCCCATGAAATTTCCTCAATAAAAAGTTATATATTAAATGGTCACCTGTTTGTAGAGGTCAATGGCCAGCTGTTTCCTAACCAAACAGTGGTTTCTAACTGCTTAAAGCAGTCACTTTAACATATTGACTGTGCAAAAGAAACGTTTGTGTTTTTTTTTTAAAAGCATTGTTTAGGTAAAGACATGTCATGTTAATTGATGTGCAAACATGCCTTATCTTGCTTATATTCATTGCTTAGTTATATTCATCATACCCAAGTCAATCTGTCAGTGTAACTTTAAATTGGCTAATCTCTACATTTTGGGTTTAAGAATTTGAATAAAGCCACAGCATTGCTTAGAAATTCATTTGTTGGGGTATATACTCAAGTTAATTGACAATCGTATCTCCCCCACCTCTTTTCTTTATGTGTGTGAAGAAGATGCTTTGATGACTGTACAAATGCATTCAACTGAAAAGATTAATGGAGAACTAATTTTACACCATGTTTGCTTAAGTTTCTCAAATTTGACCTATTCAACAATTTCTAGCAGTGTTTACTATATAATAATAGATTGGGAATCAAGATTGTGGTATGTTCTTCCTACATTTTGTTTATAATGTGGAAAATAAAATTCAGCTTTCAAACACTTCTCATTTCTGTTGGATAAGTGGATTGTAGTTATTGTTATTTTTAAGTAAAATAATGAACAGTAAAAGAATTTTAATACTACGGAAAAGTCGGCATAAGTCTGTACGCGCAAAATGCATTATAGTATGAGAAAAAATAACAGACAAGATACATACCAGATCTTCATTAAAAATCCATCAATATTTGAGATGAAAATGTTAACAGGCAATTAATCATTACATTGCTCTTACTAATCCAAGAATGGATAATGGACCAACACTACAGTCAATATTTCATGTTAGATATTCTGTTGGTTTAAAATTTTCAAAGAATGCTATTCCAAATTCTGCAACCGGGGCCAAAACCTCATGCACATTTGATAGTAAATACATAATGGGAGTCACTGGACTAGCGTTTCAACTTAAAAGGCATCACAAGTCTTTGAACAAAGGTGACCTGTTGATCATTGGGTTGACGCATATTTGGCCCAGGTTTTCTACTTCTGAGTAAGCCCATTATAGTTGTAATATACAAACAGCACAACTATCTATCTTCTTACTGTATATATAAACAAAAGTGTACAACATGAAAAATAGACATTGGGAAAGCTTGAAGAAATCTATAAAGAATGAAACCCTTCTCCACCAAATGTTTTGAATTAAAAATTTAAATGGTCAATTCGTTGAATAGAAAATTATGCAAAATGCCTAAAATAATACTACTACTATTAATAATAATAATAATAATAATAATAATAATAATAAATGTAATAATAACAATAAAAATAATGATAATAGTATCTGATGCATGCAGTTTGTTAAAGAACCAAGTTTGAAAGGTGAATCTGCATTCAGGGGTCACCTGTGTACAAAGACCAATATGACCTTTTCCCATAACTGGCTGCTGTCACAAGGATGGACTGAGTGGGTTTTGGATTATTGAAGAGACAAAGACCAGTTATGAAAGTGACATATTTATTTACAATGCGGATATGTATGGAACTGAATTCAAACCTACTCTAACATGTGCAATTCTGACACCAAATAGCTAAACAATAAACTTTTGATCTAGTGCACAATTTAGGTTAAACAAAATAATCTATATACCATATATACTCTCGTATAATCCGATACCAACTAAAAACTGCATAGGCCCAGATCTGCTGTCACATAATGCGCCAGCAGATCTGGGTCTATGCAGTTTGTAAGGACTAATCACTAGAACAAACAACATAGTTTCTGATCTGCCGGCGCATTATGCAGCAGATCAGGCTCTATGTTGTTTGCATTTGGACCCAGCCTATACACGAGTACAGATGGTAAATAATCTATGCATGCCCTAACTACTGTCATTTCAACAACACGCTGAATTTCGTATGAAGCAGTGAGAAGTTTTCCTCACATTGCCTATTTAACTATACACATAAGCTGGTGCATATAACATGAATTATAATATTCTGTTAACATAACAGATTTTTTTTATATGAAATTGTTCTGTTCACTTTGATAAATATGAGACCATTTTGTTCATGTAATGAAATTGAGAGTCTATGTAATTCACACAAATGTCACAAATTTATGAAATTGTACTGTTCACAAGAATGAATATATGAAAATACACCCTACAATAACGGACATGAAGTTATGATACCATGTCATTCATATAATAAATATGAAATTACTAATGAACATTAAATTTCTGATATTATGTCATTCATCTAACAAACAATTTATTTATGATACTATCTCATTCATCTAATGAACATTAAAAGTCCTTATTCCATTGTAATAAGGCATAAGACAAGGAATTATATTCCTTTCTGTATACCAAAGATCCTTCCAGAACCTCGCATTCATGCAGATACAGGCTGAAGCATGATCCATTAACCCCTCAGATGCTAAGCTTGGCCAACCATGACTTTCTACAGCCAACACCACTTGACTTGTTCCAACTTAAACTACTGGAACTCAGCTGGAAATACACACAACTGAACCATGTAATATAGGATCAATAAACTGTAGCATGTTTTAGTACAAATACAATACATGTTATGTATACATACACATGAAAGATCTGGTTAAGAATAACTATATGAAATTACATGACAACCATGTTCCAACACGAATCTATTTACAACAAGAATAATCACATAGGATTATAAAAAAGCTAGAAAGCTTCTCATCGGTTTCTATATACAACATACATAATTCAATCCAACTTGTCAATTCAGATACAAATATTACAGAAAACCTGAAACAGACTATATTAAAATTGATAACATTGTGTATTAAGAAATTGTCTGACCCAACGGAAATTTTGGATAAATTATGAAACCTCTAACAGACTACTCTATCTATAAAACACAGATGACAGAAAGAGAAGAAAAATGTATTCAATTATTACATACCTCTACAGCTGAAAGATTATTACCATGAAGAAGACAGCTTCCTGACAAAGCATCCATGAAATGCAAACTATACACTGAAAAATTAGCGCTGTATATACCGTATATACTTGCGCATAAGTCGATACAAACTGCAAACTGCATAGACCCAGATTTGCCATCGCATAATGAGCCAGCAGATCTGGGTCTATGCAGTTTGTTAGGACTAATCAGTAGAACAAACAACATAGACCCTGATCTGGTGGTGCATTATGCAAATGCATATCAGGGTCTATGTTGTTTGCATTTGGACCCGGCTTATACGCGAATATATATGATACCTCCGAACATGGCAGAAACCACAGACGGAAAACAAAAGGTAAGTGAGCTCTTACCACTTTGCATGTACTGTAGTATGTCAGTGCACCATGAGAGCAAAATGAAACTATATCGCAATCATTCAACAGATCTAAAACGTACACCATATGTAAAACTGTTCAAGGCATAGAGACCCATAACTTGGTACACACAATCCTGTGACAGCTGCTATTGACAAACGTGACTGAATTGCATAATGGTCACCTCTCTTAAAACAACTACATGTAATTCTCAAACACAGTCAGCTTCTAATTTTCCTTTGTCTTCATTATTTCTGTATATTTTACCTGTCCATTACAGCCGCCTCCCTCAATACAGCCTAACTTAATCCACCCCATGGGTGGTTGCTTTAAGAACACCCAGGTTAAGTTCAATTCAAACTATTTTCTGGCAGAATTGTATGGAGTAATGACCCCTATTTGAGAGGTTGCACTATAGATTCAATCTACAGTTTACATTCATGTTCAATAAGAAGGGGTAAATTAGTTGCTTTGGTCAAGAAATTATCTTATGCATTGTTTCAAGAAAAGGTTGACCATTCCTTCCTTTAAACACCTTGAAAATAAAATTTCTATTAAAACCTGACATTAAAAAAGTTCTGTCATTCAATCAGCCAGAAAACCTAACCATGCATGAATATTTCACATATTAACACAGAAATAGGTAAAAAGTCATATTTCACATATCAACACAGTAATAGGTCAAAGCCATATTTCACATATTAACACAGAAACAGGACAAAGACATGCATTTTGTATATACATACATTTCCAGTTTTAAAACTTTTTATGAATTAGATTTACAACTGACAGCAAATCTAGAAATATCTGTATACTATATACTGAACGAAAATGGAAACACCTCGCTGATAAAATTTAAACTTTCATATTTCATAACTTTCAGAAACAGTCAACAGCAAAATGAATTCATTGTCATTTGCAAGTCTTTATAAAAGTGATTTTAACTCTTAGAGGTAAGTGGCTCATGCTAGCTTTTAACATTTTTACAATAAATTCATTTTGACAGAATAGATTTTTTTTTAAAACACAAAAATGCAGCCATCAGAAAACATACAATCTTATCTTTTCATATACATATTTAAACATAAAAGATGTACATTTGCTTAGGCCTACACAGATGCTATCAATGCCAATACCGCCTATTATCAGACATAAAGTATAGCATAAGCTCTCTTGCCATTATTGCAGATGTGTTGAAAATGATGTGTTACTTGTTTAGGTCAGTATATTTCTATATACCTCACATGTACCTCACATATACCTCACATGTACCTCACATGTACCTAGGGTTCAGGCTTGGGTATATAATTTTCCAACACTGATTTTGTGATCTACAAAAAGGCCTTCTGAATTGGCAACCAACTGATCAAAATTTTATCTCAAATAACTAAATACTTTACAGACCTATATTTCTGCACATGAGAGACACACATAATGTTCAACATATATGACTTGGTACATTCATTTGGTTGCTTTTGACCAACATTAAGAGTGTGTACATGGGCAAAATTACAACTAGGTACATATATGGTTTTGTCAAATTTCTGAGATCGTACCTATTCATAATGTTTCAAAAATATATCAATGTCTACATACTGATGTAGTGAGAAAAAAAAATTGTGTACAATGAAAAATGAAACAAGAACAAATCGAAAGAAAAGAAAGACAACTACAAAAAATATTCAAAAAGGATGTGGTTACCCATTCTGAGCTCACTGACTTTACAAAACCCTTAAAAATCATATGGATTCAAAGCGAATTGAAATGGGTTTATCTTTCAGTATTTTAGTTCTCAGATATGTTTTCTCTAAGTAACAGATGTGCATACAATGTTCAATATATAACAAATTCTCTCAATGGATATTTTACATGTTTGTGGTCATGTACAGCCAAATGAGTAACATTCAAATATCAAAATATAACCAAATTTCCTCTAATGCAAGAGTAAATAAGAGTCCCTCAGAGTGACTTGTGCTCCGCTGGCAGAGAAGAATTTGTAGGAATCCACAAAAAATCCATGTATTCCATCCTTTTATTCTTTTTTATTGATAAAAGTTTAAACTTGTTTGAAGCTCATTAGAGCTTTCAAGACAGTCTGTTTGGGTTTACAACTCAAAGGTATTGTCATACACATGATATGTATTTTTTTATACTTTAATAATTTAATTAACATAGGTATTTTTATCTATCTATGGTCCAGGTAGTCTGAAATAAATAATACAAATTTTTTAACTGCTGAGTATTGAAATCATTTCAGACTGAGATGTACTTGACAAACTCCGGCATACCTAATTTGTATCAAAATTCACTATAGTATTTGAGTAAATATGTTCACAAGATACATGTAATACAACCTGAGGTCATAGATAGCAGATCACTAAACTAGTCTTAGATATTGTCAAGATGTGCCCATGTGCCAAAATTTTTTAAGATCCAATAATACTATCACTAGCCTTCATAGTTCCCAAACACCTACATTACCTATGACCACTGACCTTGAACCCAATGTCATAAGAGTCTTTATTGCACTGACTTTAGATATTTTTAAGAAATATACCCATGTACAAACCAGGCTAGATAATAATAAATTCATACCTTTTTGCATTATAGTATTTGCAAGCAATTACAGTTAAAAACTGGGTTATGACCTTTGACCTTGAAACCAATGCTGCAGAGTGCGGACTACTGAAACTACCTGATATTTTTATTGAAATGCAACTATAGATTGGTTCAAATTCATCTGCATCTGTACAAATAACTGTACTCATAAGCTTAATACTGTAACAAAAATCATAGGAAGTGGCCTTTGACTTCACCGCAAGGTCATGGAAGGCTGGTTTTAATTTGACTTTGTTCAAACATTGCTGAGATATACCAAGATACAAAGTTTGCTCAAAACTCAGTCCTAATGGTATATGTAATAATGTTCACATTAAATACAGATTAAAGGATTAAATCATGATCTTGGACCTTAAACCCAAGGCCACACAAAGCTGATTGTCATATTCATCATGACTGGTGGAGATGCACTCACAAAAAAGGTGTGGTCAAGATCCTCTTGTATTTGATCAAGTTACTGTGTTACAAGCTTAATGTGGTACAAAAATGTGGTGACCTTTGACCTTAAGCCTAAGGTCATTGAGGATTGGTAATCAAGCTCAGCTGAGATATTGCCAAGATATATAAACATGCTAAGTCTGATTCCTGTTTCTTCAAGTTATTGTGTTCACAATCCATTATAGGTTAAAAAACCTAATTCATGATCTTTTACTTTAACCCATCTTATACAGTGCTGTTTACCAAACTTATCCAAGATGTATTGAGATGTCAACCAGGAACCGGGACTGAAATTGAATCTGTGTAAAGCCCTTTGCAGAAGAAGATTCAAAACTGATCAAATCTAAAGGAGATAAAGAATAAAAAAGAAAAGGGACAAAAATCAAAAGTTTTCCATGCATGATGCAATAGTGGGATAAGATAATGGAGTTATTTCCCATTTCATTTTCTCAACATTCAACTCCAAAATGTTGGAAGGAAAACAATGATTTTTTTTTTTGTTTATGCTAAATCAAAGTAAGCATACATGTATCTCAGTAACGTAGAAATTAACAATCATTTTGCACACATTTATAAATTACATGCATGATGTAGATGGATCCTTTAAAATAGTTAAAGCCGCATATAATATCAGATTATCTCTCTTCTCCACTAGGTCCATGAAACAAAATGGGATAATTTATCTTTCTGCTACAAGAGTATACTGGCAAACTTTCATGAGAACATTAAAGTTACCCAAGATGAAGTATAATTCGCATGAGTAGTTTTCCTAAATTCTGTGATCCATAGGACAAATATGACCATTACAAACATTAAAATAATAATCAATCCGACAATGTTCTGCATGCACATCTCGACAGAACCTGTCAACTTACTTTTATTAAAAAATTAAACCAGTGCTGAAATATTGGACTCTTGATATCAGTGGAATGAACATTTAACTATTTTCTATGAAAGTTTAATCACGTCATTTTGTAATGTATTTGTATTTAATTAAGTTACCATATAATCAATCAAAACGGATCAATTTTAACGTTTTTATAACATTTAAAGTTTCTATTTATCCAAGGATCACCCAAGGGCACTGGGGATAAAACAACAATTCACAAAATGTAATGTCTCATCTGCTCCATTGTGGCATAATTCAAAACCTTGCAAACTTGATAGAGCAAGAAAAGTAGGTCACTTTGATCTACTTTTGCCTGTGGTGAGTAGTATCCTCCATGGGTCAACAAATTTCATGACTATGCATGCCAGTAAATGCAAAAACCTAACATTGATCAGGGATGGTGCAGGCTTGAAAAAAGGTTGTGGCAAAAAAAATCGCCAACCTCAATATTTTGTCACCAATTTTCAAAAAATGTCGCCAAGCAAGGAGTCAGTATTTTTCCATGTCTATTAATGTAGTAGGCAATGAAAATTGAAAAAGATCGGGTATTTATTACTTTATTGACAACAAACAATAAAATACCACAATATTACAGAATAAATCATTACATGACTATTTTGATTGCTTATTTATAATGTTTTGCACTATTAAAATGTTGTTTCATAAAAATAATAAAATCAAATGTCACAGAAGTATGCATCGTAATTTTCCGGCTGCCCATGTGCTGAATGCAGTTTGAGATGCCAAGTTTATTCCTCATGTCAGTTTTGATGATATTCATCTTACTGAGCCCCCGTTAAAAGTCGCTCATAATGACATTTTTACTTTTACTAACAGCAAAAATCTTAGCTACTTCCATAGTCTCTGCATAACACTCTGTGCAAAGGTATGACTGTTGCCACTTTAAATAAATGCATTATCAAATATCAAATATCTTCTTTCCCTACATCTGCAGTCTCTCTCTCTCTCTCTCTCTGTATGATCGAAGTATCACTTATAGAGTCGAAGCTCAATCTCCACGTAAGCACCCGCATATGACAGTAAAGACGAGGAATTGGAGTCGGACGATATTTACGATGACTGATGATCGAGGATTTCAGCACTATAATTGGTCACTCAGACGATGCAGATGAATTTTTGGGCTTTTTACCAGATGACATTAGACAGTGACTTTTATAGGATACTATGAATCACAAAAGTGTGGACTTGACTTTCATTGTTTATTTGTGAGACGTGTGGAATTAACATTTTGTGGGATATTGTGAATCGGATCATTCTGGGCTACTGTTTTTATGCTGGTATGTAACCTATGTATAATTCATGGATTTATCATATCAAACGGATTTAAAATGCCAATCATTATATATTTCTATGGATTTTTATGACATGATGAAGAACAAAATGTAAGTTACCAATTTATTTGTGACATATTCCACTCGATAATATACCTAATTGTATTTTACACTGGTTTTGTCTTTATTATTCCTACCTATCTATCTATCCATCCATCCATCCATCCAGTCTCCTCCAATATATACAGGTGGTCAACAAGAAAACTTCAAAAATTTTAAGTTTAGACCTTGTCCAGTAGATAAACCACTTATTTCCTAAATTATGTGGCTTATATGCGAGTACATACGGTACTCTTAGGATGAGATGATGAACACGAAAATTCTAACTTAAGTTTACCCATGACAGTATATTGTTCTGATTGAGACTGATTTTTTTTTATTTTATTTGCTTAGTATTTATACAGAACGATTGGAAACGTAATCACTTTTCTTTGAAGTTTCAGCAAAACTATTTTTTCTGGTACATTTTTCAAAAAAAAAAAAAAAAGGATTAGCCATCGTTTGGTTGATTGTAGCTAGTCTGGTAGCATGACTATTTGAGTGTATCACAGCATACAGTACTTGGGCCAGATATCAGCATACACGGATTATGAGATAACAATGCACTGGTAAAATGGTTTGTCAATATGAACAAAGGATTTGTTTAAATAACAATAGATAGATTCCAGTGCATTATATAACCAAATATGTGGCGTCCTTTCATGGTGCCTTTGAATTCCTCCACTCCGAACCCACGATTGTATATACAAGTTTTAACAGCCAAAAATGTTGTCGCCAAATAAATCACCAGATGGTATATTTTGTCGCCAATTAGGAAAAAAAATCGCAATTTGCGACATTGGTGAAGCCCAGCGCGATCCCTGATTGATGCCTATACCTATGACAACACCATCAGAAAAGTGCTCTCATGTTTCACCTATGCTTTGCAGGCAAGACAAAAACTAGGATCACAGATTTTCCTAATACAGGTCTGTTATCTCAAGCCTCAGTCTTTATTGAAATTTAGATGCATGTGGGCTACAATACAAAAAATCTTACAAAATTCTCCCCCCCCTCTCCCTCATATACATAAACAGAAGGATATAAATCATTGATCTTTCATATTGATGAATGCAATATCTTTGTTTGCTTTACAATCTATATCATGCTTTAAACAATTACAACAAAAAAAGGAGATGTAAAATAAAAAATTAACAAGAGTCCCTTGAAGAGACTGATGTTCAACTGGCTTAAAAGAATTTCCAGGAATACAAGACAAGACCATTTCTTCCTTTTACCTGCAGGGTGTTGAAGCCATCTTTGATATTCTTCAGCGATAACAAGATTTAAAAATTAGCTTCTGTGGTGGATATATTGGAGGTCAACTTGGCACCATTTTCATTTAGGACCAACAAAGCATCATAAGCAGTCTTCTGGTGGAAACTCCATGTTGATATGACTTTCAGTTTTGGAGGAGCAAGGATAACAAGATTTTCAAGATGGATGCAATGGTGGCCATATTCGATATCAGATTGGCACCATTTCTATTTAGTACCAACCTGACATCATAAGAAGTCTTTTGGTAAAAGCACAATGCCAATATGACCAGCCATCTAGGAGAAGTAGTGACAACAAGATTTTCAACATGGCCATTGTGGCAGTCATATTAGAAGTTGGATCAGCATCATTTTCATTTATAACCAACTAGACATCCAAAGAAATCTTTCAGTGAAAACCCCATGCTGATATGACCATTCATTCAGGAGAAATAGTGATAACAAGATTTTCAAGATGGCCACTGTGGCAGGCATACTGAATGTCTGAATGACACCATTAGGACCAACCAGACATCATAAGAAATTGTTTAGAAAAAAACCTATGTTGATCCGACCATCCATTCAGAAGGAGTAGTGATAACAAGATTTTCAAGCTAGCCACTGTGGCTGCCATATTAGACATCAGATTGGCACCATTTTCATTTATGACCAACTATACATCATAAGAAGTCTTCTGGTGAAAGCCCCAAGGCAATATTTCTTTTCGTTCAGGAGGAGTAGCAATCAGAATTTCAAGATTGCCACTGTGGTGGCCATATTGGTCAACAGATTGGCACCATTTTCATTTTAGACCAGCTAGACATCATAAGAAGTATTCTGGTGAAAACACTATGTCAATATGACTTTCCATTCAGGAGGAGTTGCAATAACAAGATTTTCAAGATGGCCACTGTGGCGGCACAATTTTCATTTAGGACCAACTAGTCATCGTAAAAAGTCTTTCAGTGAAAGCCCCATGTTGACATAGCCATCCATTCTGGAGAAGTTGCGGTAAGATATTAAAAATGGCCACTGTGGTGGCCATATTGGATATCAGATTGGCACCATTTTCATTTAGGACCAACTAGACCATGGGATTAATGAGTGTGTAAAGCTTCATGACAATCCTCCAAGTAGTTTAAGAGGAGTAGCAATAACAAACTTGTGCTAACGTCGACGAATGACAAACAATGGACAACAGACCATCCCATAAGCTCTTTTGTCCATGACCAGTAGAGCTAACAACTCATACTCTCATGAACAAACAACTCATACTCTCATGAACCAAACAACTCATACTCTAATGAACAGCACAGAGAGAAGCTCAGAGTAACTCTAATATTCTTACTAGAATAACTGCAATAGCTCGCCTTCACAAACCCCATGCTTTTCACAGCACCTTCTAGACACCCCTCCCCCCCACCAGTAATCACCCAACCCCACCAGACATGGACCCAGAGGTCATAATGTAAAATCTCTCACATATATAATGTGTCTTCCTACTATGGCTGCATAGATGTAGTCTGGTCAGAAAATATTTGAAAGTGTAACAGTAATTAAAATTTGTTTACATTTGATAAGGACAAATGTGAGCTGTCCAAAGGGTTTAACTGCATAGCAGCAATATATAACAAAGGAGAGGTGTACATATTCAGTGGAGATATGAAAGGAAAATGAATAAAAATGCCTAGCAGTATATATGTACCAAGTTGCATGACTCTGAGAAACTGACATAAATGCACAACTTAATTGAAGTCACTGACACATGAAATGCAGATGACAGTAACTACATTTTGTTACAGTGTTACAGTGCTCACCAACTCAACAAGACACATCCACAAATTCCATACCTCTGTGGCCAATGGCAGAGATACTAAACTAAATGCAAAACTTATCCAAACTCAACAAAGCATGAAATATAGGTCAGGGTGACCTGCTTTTGGTATGATGATGTACTGACTAAAACACATCTACATACCATGTTGCATGACTCTGTGATCAATAATGCCTGAGAAAATGGGCTAAATACAAAACTTAACCCAAGTCACTGTAGTGCAAATTATACATAACAGTGACCTAATTTTGTTGGGGTAATGTTGTACTCATCAAGCTGCATGTCTCTGGGGCAAACAATACATGAGAATGCAAAACTCTCTGGAACATGAAAATTAGGTCACAATGAACTACTTTTAATTTATATATGTGGTACTAACCAAAACACAGTTACATACAAAGTTGCACAACTGTGGGACTTATAATGCCTGAGAAACTGACCTAAATGCAAAATTTAAGTAAGGTGTGACTGATGTACGTATGGACAGTCAGACCGGTCGCTAGAAAGACCAAAATACACTATAAAACAGAAATACACATATTTTTGCCAAAATACTCATGAAGACAAATGTAATATGATTTGTATTTGCAATAAAAAGCAAAAATAAACTTTGATGTAAGTGATTTTTATATGAATTATTTACTTTTTACCTATTTATAGCACAATTTATGTAATGTCACTTAGTCGCACTTGATTGGGCAGGTACGATAAACGACAAATCATAATACATACACTGAATGAAAGTGAAAAGTATCTAAGTACCAAAAATATTCCCCAACATTATATTATATATTTACTTTAACTTTTAATGATATAGTTTTTTGACAAATGACAAAATAATTCATTGCATTTTTTAAAAAAATTCCAAATATTTGACAATAGTGAAATATGTATTTATACAGTGCTTTTAATGATATGACAGCAGATTGTAATTTACAAAATCAAGAATTTCAAACATAATAATCCAAGGATCATGCTACCAGGTGAAATGGGCGACTAAGTCACACAAAAGAAGTTAGTGTTAAACCCAAGATGAAATGTATTGCATGTTGCCTTAGCAGGTGTTCATATCATTTGCACCAACAAAACAAACTCTTGCATATTCACAGCTGACTGACCATTAACTCTATCCCCACGCAAGATATCACTGCCTGATTTCTGCGAGTTATCATTTGATAATGAAAATTTAGCAGCTCATTTCAAAACTAAATCATCTATATGTAAATAACAACTTGTGTTTTAAGAATAGAATCGGCGAAAGCACTTTCTAAATGTATATTTTGACAATTTTAACTGCCATGCTTGCATTATTTTCTTCATAAAATCAGTTTAAGACCTGCTAAGGGGTAATAATGACAGATATCATTGTGTCTTGGAAGTACGTCCTCATTAGACCATCTGTTTTTGTAATTCATTGGGCACATACATTAAGGAAATTATACAGTTCATAGAAAGCCAAGTTTAACTATTATATGATAAAAAATTTAGCTTAAAAATAAAAATTTGTTGGTCAGAAATGTATGGGGCAATGTACGATAAGCACTGTAACTTAAGGTCAATGTTGTTTTTTTTACACATCACTCATTTTTGTGAAAATACGAGATAAAGTCGCAAAGAAAAAAATATCCACCTAATACACAACATTAATATGAGCATGTAGACAAATATTAAAACCATAAATTTTCAATCCTATCACGGGATTTTTGCAACAAAGCTAGAAAGTGAGTGGTCATTTGAAGAAAATACCTGTTTCTAAAAACAGATGCATCTACATGGCATGTGTCACACCATATTTTCATATTTGTATTGAGCTGTGTGCTGATTCAGTTACTTTATGTTTCATTTCATCATTTCACATTGATTGCATCACTGTCATTTTAAATAGGTATAAATAGTTAATCAACTGCCACTGGAACAAGCAATTTAGTTGTTATACTTTTAAAAACTTCAGCAAAATAGTAAAGTCAAAAGATTCACATTTGCTTTAGAATCAACTTCCTCAAAATGCAGTTGTAAAATTGAGATTACTTATCAGTGACCACTGTGGTTCGAATGGATAAACACTATGATGTTGAAGACACATGTACATGTGCTCTCGTGTGTGTTATAGAGGTTGTTTCAAACTTTTAGAACTGTTTTCTACTGCCGTTTTATAGTGAAAAAACTACCAAAAGCTAATTTGTTCTTTAAGTGGCAGTTGCTTAAGTATTTTTACCTTTTTTTAATTATAATACTATAATCTGGGTATTCCTGTCAGTTAAAATTAATTACAATGTATAGTTTCTGCTATGCTTTTTTGAAGTCATATGGCCAAACTACATTGCATATTTCTCTAAATCAACACATTCACATGTTCAAGTCTGAATATACTGCATATGAGTATGATACATTCATACACTTACAAAATGTCTTTATCATATGCATACAACAGAGAGAATTTTCTACTTGAAAACAAAGTATTTTTTAAAACCAATATAAACTGCAAATATGCATAATGAGAAATACAGGACATAGTCCAAATAAGAAAACCAGAGCACACACACACACACACACACACACACACACACACACACATATATATATATATATATATATATATATATATATATATATATATATATATATATATATATATATATATATATATATATATATAATGTGTGTGTGTGTTTCTTGCTTTGCAGCCACTTCTTCCTCTTCTGCTCTCACTTCTCCCTAATCTGTCCAAAAAGAGAAGTCACTTCTCCATAAAATTCAAGTCTAGCTTGACTCCTGATAATCTGATTAATCTAATTTATTAACTACTTCATTAATATATATATATATATATATATATATATATATATATATATATATATATATATATAGAACATGTTAAATAAAAAGAACAAACTTGCCTGACTATATGTATGCCAGAAATCACTCTACTAAAAACAATAGTATCAGAGTAACTATATCAAACCTGTTCACCTAATTAAATCAATGACAAACTCACCTGAACTATTCATTTGTCTATAATTATGTCCTTAGTTGTCATGTTCTACTGACATAAAGTAATAAATGCAAAAAGGCTTTAAAACAAAAATTAAATGCTATGAATTTCTTGTTTAATTTGTCAAAAACTATATTATTGAAAGATAAAGTAAATATATCATATAATTTCGGCGAATACTTTTGGCACTTTGATAATTTCCACTTCCACTCTGTGTATGTATTACGATTCAACGTTTATCATACCTATCCAATCAAGTACGACCGAGTGACGTTCTTACATAAAATGTTGTAAATAGATAAAAAGTAAATAATTCGTATCAAAATCACTTAAATCAAAGTTTATATTGTTTCTATTATTATTCAAACAAATACAGATCATAATACATTCGTGTTTATGAGTATTTTATTAAAAAATACCTGTATTTCAGTCTTTGAGTGTATTTCGGTCTTTCTAGTACTCGCAGTCAGACGGACGACAATAGTAACACTATATGCCCCTTCCACATTATGGAGGGGCATAAAAGGTATTACAAGTGCCTGTGGTTCATACACTCTACAGTCTTTCAAACCATCTATCTTAAATTTTCGATCAGATGTTAATAAGCCCTGTCTTTTGCACGTTCGGTTCGACAGTATATGACTGTACGTTAGTCTCAGATAACAATGAATGTTGGTCGTTGCTGCTTTAGCCTGAAATGTCTGCATGGATTTAAATAAACAGATATTTAAAAGGTGTTTTGTCTATATAATATTTATAAATCTGTTTACCTGATTGAACGATATTACAAAATGTTGATTTTTAGCATAAGAGTTTGTGGTAAATTTGGTTGATTCTTCCAGCGTCTAAGCGAACTCGCGTGTACATGTACATGTACTTTTGACAACTGAAACCTCTTCTATGAGAAACTACAAAAGTGAATCGAGACTGGTATACGATCTATTTATTATTCCAGAATTCTCCCAATGTTAGATCCCGATCTAAACTGGTAACCCTGCCGTCTTGTTACACTCGATTACTCGCTACACACATTTTAACCTATGTTAAATAAAATATTAATAAATAAAAATAATCATGATTCTCTTATCTGAACTTCTCTAAATATCTTTCCAAAATTAAATCGAAGGCGCTCATAAATCATATTTAACTTATGTCTGTGTTAGTGATTACATCTCAATAACCGAAAACTACGTATGAAACTAGATTTGTTTTTTCGGGGTTTTTTTAATTTTTTTTATGCTTACATTAACGATATGTTTTTACTTATCAAAGACTGCCCGCCTTACAACTACGCCGATTACACCTCGAAGATAGCTCATGCTCATTATGGCTTGAATAAATAAAAACAGGTATTACGCCGAGTGCAAATCTTCCATAATTGAAATATTTGCGTTTATGCATAGCAAATGTTCCCTGTTTGGAAAATCTATTTATTTCTCAATAAAAAAAGAAATAATTATTTCTTTGCAGGAATATTTGCAGCCATTACACAATTTTTTTTATATCAATATTTGGAACATTACACAAAAGTTTTTAGAAAATACAATTCAGATTCAATATTCCAGTATTAGAATATCAGCGACTGTCGCAAATATTCCACTCTTGCCATTATGGAAAAATATCCCTAAACTACCATATCTGCGACCCCCGCAAACATTGCTCACTGGGAATATTGTAAATACTGTTTTCAGTTACATATTCAAATTTTGGGGTGAATTTCTGCTGTTGTTGCTAATATTCTATTTTTCGGAAGATAACAGAAGCTATCTTAACATATTAAAGACTACATTTAAGTTGTCCTTTGATAGATTTTTTCCAATAGATGCAACAATATTATTTTGGAATATTGGTCTAACCTGATTTTTAGAAGATACAATTAAACTTCAAAATATTCCAGTATTCCAATATTTGCGACGTTTCAAATTTTTAACTTTTGGGATTATCAGCAAACTTTCAAACTTAAATAAAATTGGACAGAATTTCTATGTCAGGTGTTTGTAAGGGATTACCTCTCTGTTTTTGGAAGCAAAATGTTGCAAATACTCTAGATTTAAAATATTACGAAAACTTTATCTTTAAGTATTCCATTTTGGAATATTTGCGACCAGCGCACACAAATATAATTTTTTTTTTAAAAATAGATATTTGTTTAAATACTCATTTTGGAATCTTGGATATAATCTTTATGGAAGATACAATTAAACATAATTATTTCCATATTATAATATATGTGACCGTTGCAAACATTCCACTTTTAGCATCGTGAGCGAAATTCCAAACTTGAGCAAAGGATTCGATTTGACTAAAATATTCAATGTTTAGAATTGACAGGTACTGTTTATTACTCAGTTTAGGGAACTTGAACATATTCTTCCAAATGTGGAGTATTGGCGACGGCCTCGAAAAATCCAAAAAGGTAGTATTCGACTCCCAGGAATCATTTCGAAAGAAAAGATTTTTCGATTAATCCGAGTGAGAAATATTTGCGGCCGTCACATACATGTATATTCCAGTTTCGGAATATTTTGTTACAATCGCAAAATGGAATATTTGAGGCAGGAGTCGATATTCCAGCAATGGAACAAGTCCAAATGTGTCTTCCATAGACTGCTTAGTGAAATGTTGTTTTGGTCACAACTATTTTAAACGAGAAGCATTGAAAAGAAGTGCCTATAATGTGAGGCAACTTTTACGTATTATTCCGAAAAAGGAGTATTTACGACGACTGCAAATATTTCAAAACTGGGAAAATTCAAAACAAGAAGTGTCTTCGGTATATTAACAATTTAGTAATAATCTAAATGAGGAGTATTTGCTGTCATTGCAGATTATATTCAAGGTTCGGAATATTTGCTTCAGTGCCAAAATGAAATATTCGAGACCGTCGCATATATTTGAATAGTGCAAAAATTGAGCTGTAATATGTATTTTCTAAATATGGATGAATGCAGTAATCTGAAAAAGAAAAAGAATTTGCTCCCTAATTGCTCCAAGAAATGGTGAATTAAAAAGGTATATTTAGAAACGTGGAGGATAAGGACTAATCTTTTTTTTTTTAAATGCAATATTTCAATATTCCAATAATAAAATACCATAATACCTGCCTTGTAACATCATCTATCGTGCAAAAAAAATGGTCTTTCAAGACAGATGGCTTCTTATTAGAGGTTATCAAATTATACAACTATATAAATGAACGGATTAAAAATAAGTCTAACATGACATGTGGTCTCCCAAAACAGTGGTCTTTCAAGACAGTTTGTACTGTGTCTGAAAACACGACAAATATTCCTCACGAGGACTATTACAAATAACGTCTACATAGAAGGAACTTGGTTTCACTCAAATACATCAAATACACAATGCAATTCATGCCGCTGTCGCAAGAGTGTACGAGTTTTTCACAAATTAATACGCTACCTTTTAATACTTCTTATTTGCGACGGCCGCAGAAATGCAAAGCATGGAATATTGCATTGTGTTTATTTAAAGTGAATTAAACTTTAATACTAAAATATCTACATTAGCCTTCTTAAGTAAATTTTCCATAATAGGAAAATGTGCGACATTCGCAAATGTTCTACACATGGAATAATGCAAATGCAGTCTCTATACTGAGAAAATATCTTCTGTGAAATGTTACGACTCTAGGTCTTACAAATATGTAACAGAAAGAAAGTGAAATTAACAATGTAAGTAAAATCAAAAAGTAATTTTTTTATAGACAATTAAAGTGAAAATTCAAAAGACACTTACAATAACGTAAATTAAAGTCCAAATAATGCTAAGTGTCCTAATCAGAAGTCCAAAAAATATATAATGTTCCGAATGAATTCCAATAGCCTTAAATGTCCTGGTGTACCAAAAGTCTTGAATGTCCTGATGTACCACAATGATGTAATCCGGAATGTTTTGAAATGAATTCAAATAAATCCCAAAACGTCCTAAGATCTATGAGTACTTTAGTATTTCCAATGAATATTTGAAATAAATAATTCCTGTCTCTGAATTATATCTGGTTTTCACAACTGTAACATCTGATTATTAAAATAGCTTCTTTACAGACTGATGTTTAGAACAAGACTTTTAGAACACAAATGATCTCGTGTTTACTAAATCCACACACACACACACACACACACACACACACACACATATATATATATATATATATATATATATATATATATATATATATATATATATATATATATATATGGGGTTTCAACACTAGTAAATGTATTTTTTTCACACTTATCCGTAATTAGGATAGGTGACAGCATCAGTTACCTTTGTGAAAACATCTATTAACTAACGAGCATTCTGTAAATCTGGCTGTCTTCCAAACTATATATCTATATTTCGATCTATCTACCTCACCTATCGATCTGCTTTATTCCAGATATCAATATATCAAGCTTTAGTCACAGTGATTTTTAAAGTACTTTGCGCTTGAGATGGTTTTGTCACGATTACAAATATCAGGGTCTATCTGACTTGCAGATTCAGCTTCATGATCTGCATAGCAAATGATTTTTTCACAAATCGCTTCGCACCCCTATGGCCGGTGATCGATTTTAATGTTAGCGTGTGCTAGACTATTGTAGAAGACTGTTCAAAGTTAAGTGGTTCCTTCCAAAAGGCGTAGTGACCTACATTCTATTTTATAATAAATTTGGTAGGTAGTAGCCGTTTGTTAATTCGTTGTTGAGTTGTATCTTATGTGGTAGAAGTACATTCGTACTTAATAACGCACATTCATATATGTTTCAAAGAAATCCCCTTATAAATCTGGCACAAATTAAACACATTTCCCTAATCGAATCTTTTTTATAAATCACACAAATGCGCTCTCCATCGCGTCTATATTTACAGAAACATCGGTCTCAAATATAAAGCAAACCTAGTTTTACCATTTTAATTGATATTTTCACATCAAGAAATTACTTTGTACTCGCAAAACTAGTGTTTCTTGGGCATAAATGACATGAACAGGGAGAATGAGACAGAATGTACTTAACAACATTTTACCCAATTTCCGGCATTTTTTTTCTTCCTTCTGTTGAAAGCGAACAAAAAGTAAGTAGCAATTTTCGATTAAATGTAATTATAACCATTTTAAAAAAATAAAAATATTAGAAGAATTAAAATTGCAAGATTCAAATTATGTTTGAAGACAAAGCTATATAAATCAATAAATTCTGACAAATTCGGAAAACTCTGAACAGTAAAAATAAGTTGTATTGTGTCAATCCCATTTTTGCTATGCTTTAAGTCTTGTATAATAAACCTTACAACAACTTTGGACAAAGTAAGAGCGCATGATACCGACCTTTGATAAAACTTAGTTCAGCCGATGTGTGTGAAGTTAGCAGTGGGTTCAATATTCGATGTTCAATATTAAAATATCGAACCCACTGCTAATAGCTTATGATGTAGATTATTCTTGTGTCCTTGAAAAAAAAAGAGTAAATGCTTTAAAGTTTTATTTTTTTTTATTTTGCTACAATAATAGATATCGTTTATTTTAAAATTATATGATCATAAGATTCAAAATTTTCGAGATAGACAAGTATTTTGAAACTATACGTTATTATATGTACTTGTCATAAAGATAGGATCAACCGTAATGTTATTCTTTAAAAAAAACAACTTGTTTTTCGAGATCCACCCGAACATATTACTATGCCGTCTTGATAGTCCATTGATTCAAACACGCAATACAAATAATAGTTCTGAGTATGGCAAGTCGACCCTAATATTAGAATATATTTGTATGCTTGCACCTTTACGTGGTCGGCATACAATGTTAGATTTTCCGTCCGTCACTCCGTCCTGCATTTCATGTCGGTTTATAACTTTTCAATGGGTTGAGAGATTTCGATGAAGCTTTGCACATATATGTATCTCTACAAGACAATATGTCGCGTACCAAACCCAGGCCCTCGGTCAAGGTTACATACGGGGTTCAAAGGTCAATATAGGGGTTTTCTTGTTATATCCATATCTTTTCAATAAAACTTTGCACAAATGTGTATATTTACTAGATGGTGTATTGTGTACCACACTAAGGCTCATGTTTCCAATCTTAAGTTCAGAGACGAGGTTTAATGATCAACACAGGGACTTTCATGTCCGGTCCATAACGTTTAAACAAGCTGAGGGATTTTAATGAAACTTTGCGTAAATGTGTATCTTAACATTAGACAATGTGTGGCTTACCACACCAAGGCCTTCTCCCCAAGGTCAAGGTCACAGACAAGGTTCAAAAGTCAACAAAGGGATTTTAATGTCTGCTCTATGACGTTTGATTGGGTTGCGGGATTTTAATAAAAATTTGCACAAATTTGTATCTCTGATAGACGAGGTGTCGCGTACCAGACTCAGGCCCGTGTACCCAACGGTAAGAAGAGATAGAGCTCAAAGGTCAACATAGGATATTCGTGTCCGCTCTATTCTTCTGCTAATATACCGCTTTTTATGGTTTAAAAATCGTTTACCCAATGAAGCCTATTTTGGGATTCTTTTTAAAATATGTTCCGATATTTTTAAGATTAATGCTGCACAAATTAACCTCTGATCGGATATGTTCAGACTAATGACACCTTTGGACCAATGAACATTCTTTCAGATATGTTAGGACTAATGACCCTTCGAACCAATAAAAATATATTCGAAATATTCAATGTTAGAACCAATTAACTCATTTTTAAATACCTTCGGACCAAAGAACCTTCGGACTTGTGAACCCTTTTTCAAATATTTTCGGACTAATGAACCTTCGGACCAATGAACCCTTTGTTGTCAAAAACCTTCGGATTAACGAACCTTGGGACTAGTGAACCTTTCAACTTTTCCTTCAAGTTATGAACCCTCGGATCAATGAACCTTCGGACTATTGACCACTATATTCTTCGAAATTGCGAACCTTCGGAACAATGGAAATTTGGGCTAAAATGTTCGGACTTATGAACCTTTGGACAAATGAACCTTCGGTACACCGAGTAGTTACCGACAGCGCGCGTGAGGAGCAACTAACAGCGGATCAAGTTCAAACCAGGACTGCCCACTCAAGAACAGATTATGGTAGTAACCCGTAATCGAAAAAACGGAACAGCGCAGAATGAAGAAAAAATCAGTCTCAAGCGAGGCAGCGAAATCGAGAACCAATTAAGTATGGTGGACTCACATACTCGGAAACCAGGAGCAGCCAAGAGAGACGACATAGGAGGATACAAAGAGAAAGCAGCAGGAGCAGAGACGACCCCAGTTTATATGCGCATTAGTTTCCGCCTACCCCCTCAGCAGCTTGTACCCCCCCCCCAACCACCACTGATTTAAAGAACAAGGATATACGAAAGGCACAAAACTTAATCATTTCATTCATTGATTTATAATTTCTAACTTGATTGCCACCAAGAGGTCCCTAACATTGTATTCAACAAACACGCAGAATTTAGTAAAGAAAAGGATTGATTTATTCATTTTGTGAAATATAATTTTTCCTTGACACAGATACCTTGAAATTATGCAGGTAACAGTTCCACCATAGTTCTCGAACGTGTCAAAACAAGGTACTTTTCCTGTTCGGGACCGGAATACTGGAGTTAAATATCCCCTGGCATAATAGTTAACCAGTCTGATCACGAAAATTTGTTTCAATGAAACACTTCGTTTGTAAGAGTCTATATCATCTCAATTTTGCTGAAGAACTTAAACAATAATCTACTTTTTAAATGTGGCATGGCTGAATTCGGGACTCCAACGTCTAGTGGAAGAGTGAAAGTACGTTAGAGTTCTTTAATTGTATAAAGAATGCCTGGTTTCACCTCGAAAAATGATAACACCTTTGTACAAGGGACGATACTTCCAGACGTAACGTTTCTTATTCATTGTTTTAAGAATTTACATATTTTTGAACTTGTGTTTTGTTGAAACGAACGAAGCATTAGTTTTGAACTTCAGGGCTGTACAAATATTTGTTCACCCACTTGTCCAGGACAAGTAACTTAAGGGCTATTATTTGAGCACAATTCAGTACAGGTGGGTGGGGGATGGTACTCTGATCGTGAAGAAATGGCTAAAAATTATGGCAATATTGATGTTCCATTTCTCTCAGTTAAGTATCCAGTAACATTTAGCAGTGAGTGTGTGAAAGAATAAATTGTATTAAAAACAAGTCCATACCTTTTTGTCCACAGACATTGCAGTTTATAGCAATATGGAGTCTGCATGCAGCGAAAAAGAAATGTCACTGACGCTTATAAATAATCCATTTAGTGGCAAGGAGAACTGGATTTTGTATAAAACTTGGAGAAACTGAACATGAGTTGTTTTTTTTTTCTGCACATACTGTTTGCAAATAAAATTTATTTGTGTCAGTCCTGAACAACCTTGACAGTAGTTTCTTAAAAAAGGTGTGAAGCCCTGTACTGGCCATAAGCAGCATTTTCTTATGAAGACAATGACACAATTGTACATGTATTTTGGTAATAATAATAATAATACAATTGTACATGTATTTTGGTAATAATAATAATGACACAATTTTCAGTCACAAACATTATGATCATCCCCAAAATGAGAAGTCTGGAATATTTTATTATCTACATGCTCAGAGGATAATTAGCTAATGTCAAGTACTTTTTTTATTATCTTTAGATGGGTATTAAGAATGAAGGACTGATATAAACTTCAGCAGATTAATATTTACAGAGTTACATGTGGTGAAAGAAGAGAGGAAAAGAAGTGAAATGTAAACAAGCAAATAAGTCATTTCATAGTATGTATTTCAGGAATGTTTAAGAATTTTCTTGCTATTAACAGTACTGACCACAACTGTACTTTCAATATGGAAACTTTGATAACTGTTGGGTTACAGGTATGCGTGTAATATGACTGTCAGTCATGGGACCAGGTTGACTGGAAGAGGACCAGTATGGCATCCCTGATTATATGGAAACATGATGTTTGCCACATGCATTGTATGCAAGGTTCAGTGTATATGAAAATAATAATGCTTGTTGCATCTTGCTTAGTCTTCATGCAACACAATAATTACAATGCAATAGCTGAATTCTATGTCAAAGCCTTGATCTATTGTTTGTAAAATGCAATATCAAATTGCCTATTTTAGCTCTTATAAATATCTATTTTGCAAAATAGATTGTACCTGCATATTTAAATGACAGTTTTGTAAGTTAATGATTTCTAACTTTTCACTTATTATGTACTATAGGTGATATATGGCTATACCACACCCACCCACCCTGTTAAGCCTATTCGCATTACCAATAACCCTTAAGAAAAAGTGACTTGTCTTGCACCAATTTTTTAATTGTTCCATGATTGTTGGGCATACATAAATAGTATATTACTACTGATATCTTCAACCCTGAGACCACTCCAGGACACCACCTTTGCCTTGTTATTTAACAGCAAATGTTAGCAAGAAAAAAGGATTGCAAAATGACATCAGTGTAATGAAAGTTAATAAGAACAACTTGAACAAGTTTTACCTTTTATTTATAATTTTAATTAAGATTACTTACAACCCCACAGTTCAAGCTGAGTTACCAGAATCACCTGAGATGCAACTTAGCAGAAGCTGACATGGGCTGGTCAGAGTCAATGTATAATACAGAATGTTTTTGTATTAAAATAGTTATTATAAAGTTAAATGATCATAGTCGGGTATTTATCGAAGTGTAAATTTTACCTAATCACTCATAAAGTAAATAAAGTCTGAAGGATGTTATGTCAACTTTGTGAGTGATTAGGTAAAATTTACACTTCAATAAATACCCAGCCATGATCATATAATCCTTATAATTCCAATTTTCTTCCTTTCTATCATCAAACCAGCACACAGTTTTCTTTCATTGGCTTCTTCACATGGCACCAGAATACCTCACCCATACAAAATCACAAAGAAAAGATTGACGACTGTCACAGTTACGTTTATTGAGAAACTTCATACTTTACATGTTTGGCATTGGCTGCCATTGGTTTCTGCACATTTCGTTATTTATAAAAACAAAAAGAAAAACATTCTTGTCCATTTTTAGTCCGTTCCTTGCCTCTATGTGGTATGACCATGGCCTTGGATAATAACAGCTGATATAATGAGTGTGCTAACTCAAGTTTTGAAGCAAAACTAGTAATTATGAATTTTATAAATGAAAAACAGGGAAATGTGAACAAGATGATGTAATCCCTTACCAGATAATGGTAACAATGCAATAAATTCTACACGGCAGTAAAATTTAGGTCATGTGCAACAGCGTTAACACTTACCAAGGCCCATTCAGTTTTATAATGTGAAGTGAAATGTGCAGTTGTTGAAGGTAGAGTTGCTGACAAAGCCAGCCAGATACTTTGTTTGGTTACTGAGTTGAGTGTTGGAATGTAGGAAGGGCTGTGCAATTAGCGTATTTGAACTTGGATTGGAGATTTCATCGTGGGTTACAGATTTTGATCTGAATTGAAAGGGGGGTTGGTGTTAGGGGCTGATACATACAAAGCTTGACCACCAGTAGCCATATTTTCCGAACCTGAACTGATAAGTTGTTTTTGTTCAGTGCTAGGTCTGTGACTGTAAGTTTTGAGAGACTCTTCACATTTGTGGTCTGTCATAAACAAAATATTTCTGGTTGTAGCAAACCCAGCATCCCTCATAGCTTGAATTGCAGTCACACAGAGTGAGTGACCAGTGTAGCATTGCACTCCTGCATTCTTGCAAATGTATTGCATAAATGAGGAGAAAATTACTTTGGTTTTACGGGTTCAAAGATATACCATTTGTTAGCTAATTTAAGAGATTTTAGTGCTTCTTTGCTGCAGTGTGTAAGTAAGGTCTTTGCTGCTTTGTCAGATTTCTCCAGGAAAACTTTAATTTACAGATTTCACATGACATGTGCTTGTTCTAGTTGCATACATTCTCTTATCTGATATTTTTTAAAGTTTCTAATCGATGCCACCTTGGTGATTTTTTAAAAACTGTTTAATGAGTTAGAGTGATGTAATCCAAACCAGATTCAGCAGTTTCAAATTTAAAGAAATTGGGGTAAATTGATGGTGAAATTCTACACCTATGGTCACAAAATGAATAACCAGAAGGTACCAGATACTGAATTGAAGGGGAATGGGGTCACATTTTTGAATATATGCATTGATTTTCCATAATTATTCTGGTGAAATTACTCGATAGTGCTGGGTTGGTCTTGAAATACCTGATTTTAGTTAAAATTTTTATTTTGCCTCCTAACACTGAATTAGCATGTTTGAATTCTTTGTCTTTGACAATGTTGATTTCTTTTCCAATGTCTTTTAAATTCTTGTTTATGGCTGCGCAAACATTTTTCAAGGAATTCTTATGATATTCCTGCGCCTGATCAGCTGGCATTTTTTTTTACCCTGGAGGATATGGATTTCTTCAGCATAGAACCTTCTCAAGTGGCCACGCAATTCATATGGTTTGATTGTGTTGAAGTCCACCAGCTTGTGTCCACTACTTTCAATTCACCAAGCTTGAAGTAAATAGAAAAAATATTCATAGCCATACAGTTTTTATGCTTTGCAAGCCCATTTTGAAATACAGATACAGAAGACATATTTTCTACCTTGCTATGAATAGCATCATATTATGCATTTGATCCAGCATGCTACAATCTGTACAGGTAAATATTTCTCATAAATTTATTGTTGGATTTTTATGTATGTGATATGGTAAGATTAGATTAAGAATTTGTATCCTTCACCATTTCAATTTTTGAAATTTATACAGAAGATTTATTTCTTTAAAAAAAAAGAATAGCAACCCCCCAAAAAATGTTTCTTTATTTTTCATTTAAATGAATGACCAGACATCTGAATATAGTTTAATTTAAGAAAAGAATCAGCTATTTGGATAAATATATACATTCTTCAATAACATGGAGTCGCATTGGTGGAGGGATCATCATAGCATTGTCATATCAACAAAGTGTGTCCTATATTAAATGTTCAAGATTTATCCATCAAAGATATTGCATGTGATTAGGCTGCTTTTCTTTTTCTTCTTCATGTAGTTTTAGCATTTAAAAAAATTTATTCAATCTTCGAGTAATTGTCTCATAAATGTGTTTGTTTGTTTGTTGTGGAAGTGGTCAAATTCACACCAACCCATCATATACATAGACACACACACACACACTGACTGATTTCCAAAATCATACAGAAAAACATATCTGCTTAGAAACAATCACTGTGTAACCAGTCCATGTTATTTATCTTTCTGGAAGCTACAGTTATGGTGTTAAATGTCCCATGTCAGTTGGACATAAACGACGTACTCAGTGCAATCCCTTGTCAATTCCCACTTTGTCCTCTGGCCAAGTGACGAGTAAACAAGCTTTCATTAGTACTGAGTGTATTTATTACTTTTAAAATAGCACATGTCCAACATAACTTTGGAAAAAAAATACACTTGCCAGGGACTAAATTCTTGCTGTACAGTACTTGCCTGACAGAGATTGAACAACTGTATATACTCGTGTATAAGTCTATACCAAAAATTGCATAGATCCAGATCTGCCATCGTATAATGCACCTTCAGATCTGAGTCTATGCAGTTTGTAAGGACTAATCAGTAGAACAAACAACATGGCAAACATTATACAGCTCTAAGCTTCCATGTCAACACTATATATCATAACCTAAATATCCCACGGGCATAGAATATGTTATAGAATATGATTTTGACTTTCCTAAAATAAAGACTGATATGAAATAGATAAGACCCAGTGTGGACGAAACTTGCTGGATATGTGAGTTCTGGCTGATCTTGTGTGATGTCATAGACATGTGATGAATGTCACATTATGTGATCTTTGCCTGTTAAAAAAAATGGGTAATGTTCCTGAGTTGCAAGAAATATTTTTTAATATTACCATTAAATTAAGAATAAGAGAAATTTTTAAAGATTAAGAAGTCCCATGATCAAGAAAAAATCTATAATGAACATTACAGATGCTTCAGGGCTTGAAAATTCCACACATTTGCTCATATTTATGAGTGTTGGCTGAAGAAAAGCAAATAATTTTCAAAAATGCTTGTCCAATTGGACAAGTGGCATTTTAAGCAGATTCAGTATCATGTAAATTGTGTAGAATGAGTAAATTTGATGTTGGACAAGTAAAAGTTTAAAGTCACATGCCTTGTAGGACAAGTAAAAGTTTAAAGTCACATGCCCTGTAGGACAAGTAAAAGTTTAAAGTCACATGCCTTGTAGGACAAGTAAAAGTTTAAAGTCACATGCCCTGTAGGACAAGTAAAAGTTTAAAGTCACATGCCTTGTAGGAAAAGTAAAAGTTTAAAGTCACATGCCCTGTAGGACAAGTAAACGTTTAAAGTCACATGCCTTGTAGGACAAGTAAAAGTTTAAAGTCACATGCCCTGTAGGACAAGTAAAAGTTTAAAGTCACATGCCTTGTAGGACAAGTAAAAGTTTAAAGTCACATGCCTTGTAGGACAAGTAAAAGTTTAAAGTCACATGCCCTATAGGACAAGTAGGCAGCTGAACATTTTATTGAGCCCAGTACTTGTTTTCTTTGTTCTTTTTTATAATGCAGCATGCACAAAACACCAGAAGATAATGGCAGTGAATATAGGCACTTCTATTGCTAGTGTTTTGAAACTGTTAGGAGTAAAGTCTTTACAGACCTTGTCTTACATATATGCGTTATATAAAACCTCACTATGCAAGTGGAACCAAAGCTTTGCTCACTCTGAAAAATGAAGGATGAGAATTTATATATTTTTTTGGTCAAATTTCAGACATTTTGCTGACTTTTCAAAATTGTAAAGTTTGTCAGAAAGTGTGAAATATTAGGTTTTTGTGAAGAGGAGAAGGTCGGTTTAGACTTCTTCTATAAAATTCATTCTCATCCTTGTTAATTTGTGAGTTTTTCCCAGGTAAATAGATCACCAACATGATGGTTTTCTGGTTCAGGCAAAACCCTGGACATTAAAATGTAGGCCAGGTCTATGACATTGATCATTATTACGCTCTTTAATTTCAGGGCTTAACAATTATGAAGCCAGTGGTGTTTGGGAATGTGGCCCGCTACTTTGGCAAGAAGAGAGAGGAGGATGGACATACACACCAGTGGACAGTCTACCTCAAGCCCTACAAAAATGAGGTCTGTTAGCACAACATCAATAGTTAGAAACATGTATAATTGCAGTATTTAACTGCAGGGACAGATCTAGTAGTGTTTTGATGTGTTTCTAATTGAATAATGACCTATTACAACTGGATACAATTTTGTAGTAGTTTGTCTGAATCCTCCCACGCCTCTGAATCTGCCACAAAATTTTTGGGGCAGGGGTGGGGGGTGGGGTTGGTGGCATAAAATGGGTGAAGGTTAATAGCATGGTCAAGGCAGAGTATTCACATTTTACTTGAATTGATGCACTAAACACATTGATCAGATCACTCAATAAATCTGTTTGGATCAAACAGATTTTTTTCTTTTTTTTTAAAGGAGGAATCCAAACCAAAGAATTTAGTCTTGTCATCTATCAGGGATGGGTCCAGGATATTTTCTGTGAAGGTTTGATTTTAAGAAAAGGGTGGTTTGTTTTACTTAAAATGGCTGACTTTCCCTGTTGTTCTGTGAAAAGAGTACTGTTTTAATCAGTAAAGGCCAATTAAACTGAACCGTACGCGCCCCCCACCCCAAATAATCCATCTGCATCTGTGCATCATTCATTTACCTGTCTGCATACATGTGACAGAACCAGGACATCAAACCAGTAGATTTAAAAATTTTGATCAGTGGATTGGCTTTTAAACCAGTAGATTTTTTATCGACATAAATTTTAACATGTTTTAAGGGGATTGAAAAGAAAACAAGTGGATTTTCTTTACATAATATGTATTCTCTTCATACTATAATAAAACAGCAAGTTTTAAAAATGAATCAGTTTGTTGTGGATAATGTTATAATAATTAATTCATTAAGTCAGTGTATTGTCAATTAAATGAAAATGGAAGAGTTGTATATCTCATTGTTCACAGCAAAGATTTTTTTTATAAAATCCACAAGCATTTTATGTTTCCTTCACAAGATCACTGACTGATGACCACTGATGACATTCATTGTGATTATTAAGTTTCACACTTGACAGGCTGTCAATAGTTTTCTGGTCCAGATTTCACCTTCAATCACTTTGTATTTTGTAAAGAACAGAGAATGTACTCTCTGTATCAGCATTAGAATGTGGCAATGACAAAACAACCACGCAAAGAAGTTCAGACTTCAATTTTCCTGTGGCTGGGTTTTTAAGGCTGCTGACTGCTCTCTAATATTCTTCCAAACTAAGTTTACCCTGAGGAGAAAGTTCCTGAGTTGGACTTAAGATGTATTCCTGAGTCTCATATTTCTTAGCCAGTGGCATTTTAGCATTGGGAGAAAGCACATGTTTTGGCATTTTGACATGAATTGAACAAAAAAAATATTTGAGCTGCCCTTAAATATTCCCCTACAAACATCTTCAACAATGCAGTAACAATTAAGCAATACAAAAACTCAAAATACTAACTCAAGTGTTTCTGCCAAAATCATTTCGTCGTTGGTCTCCATTTTATCTCACCTCCACCAAAGGTTGGCCGATTTTTATCCAAAGTCTCAAAAGCCATCATGGACCAACTTGGATCCCTTTATTACAACACCTCATAAAACATTCCACATTTGGCCTTAAACTCTCCAGATCACAAGAGTATGGTAATCAATTAACAGCTTGTTGTGTGCACATGTTAGCCTTCTTAAGCCGATTACTTAGCCACACATCATTGCACAGGTATAACATTTTTGGTCCTCAGTAGACTGGTTCTTGGTGGTTTCTGTAATGTGGGGATAGAACTCGTAAAAAAAATTTTCTTTTTGTTCAAAAAAATTAAAAATCTTTTATTTTTCAAAAGTGGTAGATTTCAACTATAAAGTGGTATGTGTGGTAGATGGCCTTAAAAATGGTATTTTTGTCCTACTGCTGATAGAATCACATGTACGTGTCTGTCTGTCATGACAAATAATCGTGCCATCACTGCATAGGGCATGAAATTAGGATTTTTTTCCACTGGAATAGCAGTTTTACTGATCCAGCATAAATTTAACTGATCTGCAGACTTTTGTATTTCTCCAAAAACTCAATGCAGAAAGTGCACAACACATCTTTTTTGGGATCATATTTCAGCCATTCATATTCGTTTTCCAGGATTTCTTGCTCTTTCTTACAATCTTTTGATCACATTTATGATCGCACACTTTCTTGCCATAATCTACTTTCTTACGTTTCGGTGGCAGTTGCTCATCTTGTAAGAACTTCCTCATCTTTCCAATTGTCACCTCACAATGCAGCAAATGTTTATCGACAACTGACTTAAAAATAAAGCCTGTTATTCTGTATATTTTTGCATTTTTTGTTGAGTCAGCCAACATCTTTCCGATTGGCCAAGTTATTAGCACTAGCCTGATACACTATATCAAACTGTATTATGAGTATTTAAATTAGTGCATAGGCCAGGTTACCAGACTAGTTCGGCGTGCATAGTGACTGTTTTGACAATTGGCACCCTTATTTACTTGATGTGTGGAAGAACACATGGCCATTTCCACCATGGGTAGTCATTGTACCTTGTCAAATGCAGGATCTTAGCAGGTAGTCAGTTAGCAAAATAAACATCAGTTAACTTTGAAAGGGAATGCCATCCCATGTTTTATTAGATACATCCAACACAAGACCACTTGTTACCTTATGATAACCAGTCAGAAATTTGTACTGATCCAACGGATTTGTGAGGGCTTGTGTTTTAAGTGATCCATCAGCAAATTTACTGATCTCAGATTAGCATTAATTTTGATCTCTGTCACTGAAAAAGAAGTATTATCCCAAGACCATTGTAGCATAGTTCAGGCGTAAATTAAGATTTTCTGCATAGGATTTCACAAGTTGGAGTCAAACACTCCCAATCTGGGAAAAGTTGGAGTCCCAGATACAAAATTTGGAATCCCAATCCTAAAATCAGGATGACCATGAGTAGTTATTTAGCTATGAAATGTTATAGTGGTATAAACATAAATTTTACTGCACAAAAGCAGCCAATGTACTGGCCCATTGTCATCATTCTTATGTAGTCCAATTAATAAATAAACTGAAATGCATAAACAGGGATTAGATTAAATGAGACCTGAATTTTAGGAAGAAGTCACCTTTCGAACAAAGAGCTAACAGTGAAAAATTTGCTAACAAAGTTAGAATTGACTTACCCTTCCACAAAACTACACTCAGCATGTATTTTCAGTATAAAATGAAGCATTATTAATAACAGTGATACAAAATTTTACTTTTTAGTAATTCTGTTCTTTACAATATGACATCTCATTTTAAGAACACAACGAGTGATATATTACTATAAACATATAATTGATCTCATTATGAATATAAAAAATATGAATAAGCCAGAAGTGTTTTTATTGTGATCTGACAATAAATATTTGGCTAATTTGTATACCTTCTTGGTTGCACTGTAATATCCCTGATTTGATTAAAAATTAAAGAAGTGAAGAAGCAAGGTTTTAACTACTGTTGTTTTCACACCTCAGCAGTACTATCCAGGGTGTTTTCTAAGTGCTGCAGTATCTAGGTTGGCACTAGACTTTTCCAATTTGGTCACATGAAAATTATTGACACATTCAATTAATGACATATTTAATTATTTGGTTTAGCAGACAAGGGCGACACTATGGAATTTTTTCTGAGCCAGGTCTTACTCTCATTTAACTTTAGTCGTTACTCATTTAACTTTAGTTTCCACTCATTTAACTTTAGTGTTTACTCAGTTAACTTTAGTTTTTACTCATTTAACTTTAGTCATTACTCATTAACTTTAGTCATTACCCATTAACTTCAGTCATTACTCATTAACTTTAGTTTTTACTCATTTAACTTTAGTCATTACTCATTAACTGTAGTTATTACTCATTAACTGTAGTTTTTACTCATTTAACTTCAGTTTTTACTCATTTAACTTCAGTTTTTACTCATTTAACTTTAGTCATTTACTCATTTAACTTTAGTCATTTTAACTATTTTTTACTCTCAACTTTAGTGTTTACTCATTTAACTTTAGTCTTTACTCATTTAACTTCAGTTTTTACTCATTTAAACTTTAGTTTTTACTCATTTAAACTTTAGTTTTTACTCATTTAACTTTAGTTTTTACTCATTTAACTTTAGGTTGTACTCATTTTAACTTTAGTTTTTACTCATTTAAACTTTAGTTTTTACTCATTTAACTTTAGTCTTCACCCATCCTTTACCAGTGTTCTAATTAATATTTTCATCTTTCTTTAAATTATTTTTCTCTTTAAACTAATAAGTCATTAAATTAATTCAAAATTATTTATTTCTGCAAGTTTCTTACTTCAAAAATCTAGTCATATGTCATTAATACAACCTCGAAAATACATTATTCTAGCAGTCTCTGTGGCTTAGCAATCTAATTCAGGTGACAAGCAACCCTGAATTTTCCTATTTCAAAATTGGTTCTTTAAAGTGAATAAAATCACCATCTAAAACAGTTGTCGATCACAAGCACAATAATAAAATATGCTGTATCAACAAAAAAAAGAGACAATGAACTTCCTGGCTGAAAAATTCATCCATATGTTTAATTTTTAGACCAATGAATGATGTACTTTTTATAATGGACTGTAGTTACATACAGTAGTCAAAAAATCCTTTAAGATATTGGTCATATCTTTTTGTATGAAATCAAACTGGAAATTGGTCATTATTCTTTTAGAATGTAAATAGGTGATTCTTGTCAAATAATTGATATGTAATATGTTTTGTGAAAATTTGAATGTGTGATTGGAATTCCCATTTTGTATTGTTTATGTGTCCGCACAGAGAAATATGCTCACTTTCAGTTTGTCATGGCCTATAACACAATATATCACAACTTAAGTGCAGATTTTAGCACTAATTTTGCATTTTATGGATTTATTTTTGTTCTTTGATCTAATTAACTATATAATGTATTTCATTTTGTTTTTTGAATGATATATTCAATTCATCTTATCACAGTTATGGTCCTGATCTGAGACCTTCTATGTTGCTATGATACCTCGATTTCAAAGAGATATGCATACTTAAGGAAGTAAGTATTACCTATAAGGTATTTTATAAATTAACAGAGAATATGTATAATAAATACAAGGTAATAGTAAAAAAAATTCCCATGCTCACATTATTTCATATATGCATGTTATGATTATCATTTTGCAATTTGGAGATTTGTGTTGGAAATTCTTGACATAGGGTTTTGTTTACTGTTGGTCTCCCTTTTCTGTTAATAAGTTAGTTTATCTGACTGCTTTATTTCTAGGATCTGTCAACATATGTTAAAAAGGTGAACTTCAAGCTTCATGAAAGTTATCCAAACCAAAACAGAGGTAAGTTTCACATCTTAGGCTTTATTTATTTTTGTTTTGCCAGAACCAAAGAATGGACTTGAAACGTTCAGCTTTATTCCAATGCTTAGATTTGACTTTCTGGTAACACTTTTCACCTAGAGCACAAATACAAGATATATACCGTATATACTCGTGTATAATCTAATACCAACTGCAAACTGCATAGACCCAGATCTGCCATCACATAATGCGCCGGCAGATCTGGGTCTACGCAGTTTGTAAGGACTAATCAGTAGAACAAATAACATAGACCCTGATCTGCAGGCACATTATGCATCAGCAGATCAGGGTCTATTTTGTTTGCATTTGGACCAAGCTTATGCACAAGTATATATGGTACTATGCACATTTGTGCAACAACATTTGAACAAGCCATAAAACACCAGTGCTTGAAAATTCTGTGCTTTCTGCACAAAGAAAATGTACATGATTAGCTGCTAAAAAACTTGAACTTAACATTTTCTTTGTCTATTTGATGTTCGATGATATTGAAATGAAATGTTGAACTGGTAACCAGTCTCACTCAAAATTCATCTGTTCATACAATGTTTATATATTTCTTAATTCGTTCAAGTGTTGCTAACTTTTTATGCATTGTATCAGGGGTAAAAAAAAATTTTGAAAATCCATGGTTGTCCGAAGGCAACCAGCTTTGAAAATTTGGTTGTCCAATAGATTTACTGGTTGCCCGGTAAATTACTGCAGCTGTCTCCAAGATTTGTGTAATCAAAATTATTCAGCAACTTCTGCCAGACATATAGTTAGTTCTGATTGCATATAATACTTGTAACTCACCATCAGTCCTGCTAATGGAAAGTGTCACAAAAGTTTACCCACTTATTTAATCTATTTGAGATCAGCAAAAATAAACGTTAATCAATTTCCTTTTCTTGACAGTGTCTTGTAGTCTGATGGGGGATGATTTATCAGACTAGGTGTCTTGTTGTCCATCAGCTTTCTAGTAGTTGGCCACCCTCTGACCAGAAACTTGTATATACATGTATATTTTCTGTTTTTATCAGAGTTTACATCATTTATGGTTCACGTTATCATTAATCCGATACTATTATTCCAGTGTCTAAACTGTCAGGTAAATATAAACTTTCCACAAGAAATTTTTGTTGAGTCATGACCCTACAAGCCAGTAGAGTATGCAACAACAATTGCAATTGGTTTGATTCTTTACACTTGCCATATTCCTTTAGCTAAAGTTAGCCAACAGAAACAACTGTCATGTGCTCTGCAGCAATTGCACATTTCTTCTACAGACCAGTGAGAAAGCATACTACTAGATCATAAGCATTCAGTGTTTCAAGCCAAAGATGAAAGGTACCTCTACCATATGTTGGTGTGTTGACAAAAGACAAACATTCGCAAGTCTTGTTTCTTCAAAGGTTTACTCCAATGGGCTAGTAGTGAGGACTGCAATTACATAATCAGATAATGAGTAGCCAACACATGTGGATTAGTGTGGTCTCTTACCAACAGAAATCACCCAACACTCAGCTAGAGAATTATATGGAGATAATTCATGCACCCTGCTATAATTACTCAGAGGGACAGTTTAATGATCGATTGTTTGTTGCTGGAATAAATATAAAATTCTATTATTATTTTTAATATGATACATTTTTAATAGTATTTTTTGTTTGCCCGACAAGGCTTTCACATTGGGGAAAATGATTGTATGGCATTAATTTTCTTTGTCCTGGGCTTCAGGGCACTGGATTTTTCTACCCCTGAGTATATTTTAGCAGTACATTAAATTTATATTTTTTTGGATCCATTGGCAGACATAACATATTGTAAAGTTGATTCATCATGATGATAAGTATTTAAGAATTGAACTTCATATTTTACAGGATTCATAAAGTCATGAGGTTTGAAAATTGATTGCATTCTATGCATGAACAGTCAAGCTTGAAAATGTTTATGCATAGAGTGTAATAGCTTGAAAATGTTTATGCATAGAGTGTAATAGCTTGAAAATGTTTATGCATAGAGTGTAATAGCTTGAAAATGTTTATGCATAGAGTGTAATAGCTTGAAAATGTTTATGCATAGAGTGTAATAGCTTGAAAATGCTTATGCATAGAGTGTAATAGCTTGAAAATGCTTATGCATAGAGTGTAATAGCTTGAAAATGCTTATGCATAGAGTGTAATAGCTTGAAAATGTTGATAGATAGAGTGTAATAGCTTGAAAATGCTTATGCATAGAGTGTAATAGCTTGAAAATGTTGATACATAGAGTGTAATAGCTTGAAAGTGCTTATGCATAGAGTGTAATAGCTTGAAAATGCTTATGCATAGAGTGTAATAGCTTGAAAATGCTTATGCATAGAGTGTAATAGCTTGAAAATGCTTATGCATAGAGTGTAATAGCTTGAAAATGTTGATACATAGAGTGTAATAGCTTGAAAATGCTTATGCATAGAGTGTAATAGCTTGAAAATGTTGATACATAGAGTGTAATAGCTTGAAAGTGCTTATGCATAGAGTGTAATAGCTTGAAAATGTTTATGCATAGAGTGTAATAGCTTGAAAATGTTTATGCATATTGTAATAGCTTTTTAAGCTTTATGACTTCATGCATCCCATAAAATATATAGTTCAATTCTTATAATTGCAATCAGATATAAAAATAATCATGAATGTCAAGATATAAATAACAGAACTATATTTTAACCATTGTTTACAAATATTTTCAAAGCAAACAAAAAGAGGGAAGCGATACATAAGTAGTTCCTTTCTGGTTTTAATGAACCAATAACTTTTAGTTTTCTGCATCACATGATGTGATAAGGCTTGATAAAAACCAGAACAATCTGTATCAAAGTGATGGATTCTGTCAGTTCAGCAATGCTTTTTCTCAATTATTCATCCCCCATCCCTTCCAAATGCCACCAACCCATAGACCTTCCCACAGGACATGCATCAGAATTAGGCACACACATTATGCACACATTACCAGTTCTATATCAAGATTTGAAATCTCTAGCTTAAATGGTGTGGTGTAAAATATTACAAAAGCTGGCAAAACCAGAGTCAGGATCACATCTTAGTGTTTCCTCAGAAAGCAAGGAGTGAAAAATATGGGTCAGTCAAAAGTAATTTGTACATGATTAAAAGTTTAGAGAATTAGTATATAAATAATAACAAAATGTTTGCAGGACTGCCCTATGACATGCTTATTGTGCCACTTTTTTTATTTGTTTCTTATGAAGCAGGACTTAAGTGTTTGTTAGGAAAGCAGATTTATGTCATATATGCTTTGTATTGTTGTTGTAGTTGTAACCAAGCCTCCATATGAGGTGACAGAGACAGGCTGGGGAGAGTTTGAAGTGGTCATCAAGATCTACTTCATTGATCCTAATGAACGACCGGTAATGTTACATTTTGTGCAGTAAATGATGCTTAAGTATGGTAATTGGTAAAATATTTTTTTTGTTGAATAATATTTTTTTAAATTGAAAAATAAAAACAATCCAACAACACTAAAGTATTGCAGGTTTCTATGTATTTGTTTGACCAGATTCAATGAAATATATGTCACAAAGAATGTCCAGTCTTAGTCACAAGATAAGGGCCATTATTATAAATCCAACTCATGGCATCCAATGCAAATGCACTGTATGGGATGCATTGCTAATTTTCCACTAATCATATTTATTTGGTGCTGTTAAGCACATGGAGGACCCAGTAAGTTTGTTTTTTGCTATGTATCATGACATCACAGCAATTCTATCATGATGCAACAGTACATAAACTCACGTTGTGTGTATTTCTGCACTACTATGGCATAAACATAATCAGAACAAGATTTTTCTTCAGACATATTTGTATTCACTTTATTTTTGTGAAAATTAATTTAAGTACAATTTATTGTTTAATAAATTTGGTATATAATAAATAAGTTAGAGTCTTTGTACTGTTGGATATTGTGGTCTCACCCAAAGTACATGGGCCTCACAAGCTCGCTGTGTTGTACTTTAGTCTCGACCGCAATATCCAACAATACAAACAGTCAGTTTGGAACAGGCTCGGCCATTTCCACCAATGATCAGACAAACAAATGAGTCCAATCGTAAAATTGGTCATACAAATTTGTGTGTAAAATGTAAAACCTACCAAATTTTACCACGTGAATTTATCATTCAGTTTTTAAAGAATTGAAAAATTAGTTCCAGTTATAAGAGTATGTTCATGAAAATATAATTATGTTGTAATCAGTAGGTAACCATATGTACTAGCTTATACTGAAGAGTCCAACTGCAAACAACATAGACCCAGATCTGCCATTGCATAATGCACCAGCAGATCAGGGTTTGTGTTATTTGTTCTACTGAATACTCCTAGCAAACTGCATAGACCCAGATCTGCCATCGCATAATGCACCAGCATATCAGGGTTTGTGTTATTTGTGCTACTGAATACTCCTAGCAAACAACATAGACCCAGATCTGCCATCGCATAATGCACCAGCAGATCAGGGTTTGTGTTATTTGTTCTACTGAATATTCCTAGCAAACAACATAGACCCAGATCTGCCATCACATAATGCACCAGTAGATCAGGGTTTGTGTTATTTGTGCTACTGAATACTCCTAGCAAACTGCATAGACCCAGATCTGCCAGCGCATAATGCAATGGCAGATCTGGGTCTTTACAGTTGGACTGGACTTATAAGGGACTATAGATGGTAATCTTGATTACATGGTATTTTTGACTGTAATTGAATAAACTACAATTACTTGTAATGTAATAGAAACATGTTTGGTGGCAGTTATTTGTGATTATTTCAATAATTAGTAATTAATTGCAGAAGGTTGCAATTACATATTTTGGTTATCCCTTGCAATAAAAATGTAAAAAAATGGAAATCCATCTAGCTGATTTACATCAGGTCACACATTTCTTATAGTTTCTGGAGATTTAGTACAGTAAATACTGCTTACAATGAAGTTAAGTGGACTGCCAAGAACATTCCATTCCATTGCATGCAGTTTATTGTATCCGAAACTGGAAATGTATCGTAGATTTGTATCACAAAATATGTGATAGGCATTCAGGATTTAACAAGTTTGAAAGTAGTAATCATTTAATCCTTAAAGTTTTGAGCTCTACTGGTCATAGACCAGAAAAGGTTATAGGATGGCCTGTTCTCCATCATCTGCTGTCCATCCGTCTGTTATCACAAGTTTGTTATTGCTTAAACTACTTGGAAAATTGCCATGAAACTTTACACATGCTTTCATCCCTAGGTCTAGTTGTTCCTAAATTAAAATATGGCTGCCAGCGCAAAATCATGTTATCACTACTTCTGAATGGATGGTCATATCAGCAAGGGGCACTGAAAGACTTGTTAGTTGGTCCTATATAAAAATGGTGCTGATCTGATGTCCAATACAGCCGCCATGGCAACCATCTTAAAAATCATGTTACCGCTACTCCTTGTGAACAGAAAGTAATATTGACATGGGGTTTTCACCAAAAGACTTCTTATGGTGTCTAGTTGGTCCTAAATGAAAATTGTTCTGCTCAGACATCCAATATGGCTGCTACAGCCATCTTGAAAATCTTGTTATGGCTACTCCTCTTGATTGATGGTCATATCAACACAGGGTTTTCTCTAAAAGACTTCTTATTATGTCGAGTTGGTCCTAAGTGAAAATGGTGCCAATCTTACATCAAATATGGCCACCATGGCAGCAATCTTGAAAAGGTTGTTATCGCTACTCCTTCTGAACGGAAATTCTTATAAGCCTGGGGTTTTCACTGGAAAGCTTCTCACTGGAAGACTTCTTATTGTGTCTAGTTGGTCTTAGATAAAAATTGTGTCAATCAGATATCCAATATTATGTCTAGTTGGTCCACAGTGGCCATCCTGAAAATCTTATTTCTAATTCTCCCAGATGGAAAGTCATATCAGTATTGGGTTTTCACCAGAAGACTACTTATGATGTCTAGTTGGTACTAAAGGAAAATGGTGCTGATCTGACATCCAGTATAGCTACCATGGCAGCCATCTTGAAACTTTTTTTTGCTGCTACTCCTCCTAAATGGAAAGTCATATCAATATTGGATTTTCACCAGAAGACTAATTATGATATCTAGTTGGTTCTGAATGAAAGTGGTGCCAATCTGATCTAAAATATAGCTGCCATGTCAGCCATCTTGAAAATCTTCTTGTTGATACTCCTAAATGGAAAGTCATAGCGACATGGGGTTTTCACCAGAAGACTTCTTATGGTGCCTTGTTGGTCCAGAATGAAAATGAAGTTGATCTGACATCCAGTATGACCACCATGGTGACCATCTTGAAAATCTTGTTAGTGCTGCTACTCCAGAATTGATGGTCATAGCGACATAGGGTTTTCACCAAAAGACTTCTTATGATATCTAGTTGGTCTTCAATGGTCATATCGACATAGGGTTTTCACCAAAAGACTTCTTATGATATCAATTTTGGTCTTCAATGGTCATATTGACATAGGGTTTTCACCAAAAGACTTCTTATGATATCTAGTTGGTCTTCAATGAAAATTGAGCTCCGCAGACATCCAATATGGTTACTATAATTAACATATTGAAAATCTTGTCACTAAGTCTCCTGAATGGATGGTCATATTGGCCTGGGGTTTTCACTAAAAGTCTTCTAATGGTGTCTAGTTTGTCCTAAATGAAAATAGTGCTGATCTTACATCCAGTATGGCTACCACAGCAGCTAATTTGAAAATCTCATTGCTCAAGAATATCAAAGATGATTTCTACACTCACCAGTTAAAAAGAAAAAATTGTCTTATCGCTCAAGAATATCAGATTTATAGTTTCAACACTCAGCAGTTAAAAAGAAGAAATGGTCTTATCTTGAATTCCTGGAAATTGTTCTCTGAGAGTAGAATGTCAGTCCCTTTGAGGGACTCTTGTTACATTTTGCCAGTTCCAAGGAAAAATAATACCAATATTTTAATTGCTTGCATTTTTTAACTGAACAGCAACGATTTAATTAATCAATTAATTTACATACATGTAATTACAATCTATTTGTGAAAGTGCAAGGTGCATTGATATAAATGGGAATTTTGCTATTCAGTCAGAAAAATGGTTTTAAAGGTCAATTATTTTCATCTGTGGTTGTTGTTGTTTGCCCTTCCATGAGAGCTTATTATTTCATCTCCAAAATTATAATGTGATTTCATGTAGAACCTTTGTTTTTTCACAAAAGGATCACACAGCATAGACCCACTCAGTAATGATACACATGCATAGACCCAGTCAATAATGATCACACATCAGCTTTTTTCTTTTTCTATGTGAAAATCTCAAAGAATCTATTAATTAGAAACTTGTTAACAGAAAGTGAATGTAACTATATCATATACCTGAAATTATTACCGTATATACTCATGTATAAACCTATACAACTGCAAACTGCATAGACCCAGATTTGCTGTTGCATAATGTGCCTGCATATCTGGTTCTATGCAGTTTGTAAGGACTAATTAGTAAAACAAACAACATAGACCCTGATCTGCCGTCGCATAATGCACCATCAGATCAGGGTCTATGTTGTTTGCATTTGGACCCTACTTATACACGAGTATATATGGTATTCATGAAAATTAAAGGCCTTAATTTAGCAATCGAAAGAAACAGCATTGCATGGTCTGAAATATGACAGTGGAAGGTCACTGTTATTTCATTCAAAAAGAAGAAAAGATGCCCTTGGGACTTTATCAACACTTTGTAACATCTGATAATATGCTACAAGTGATATATTGTAGCAAGCAGAGATTAAATGATGGAGACACTGACAGGATTTTGTTTCAAATGATATTTTGTAATAATTGATTTCATTATATGTGGAGTTTACTGTATATGTTTTGAAAGTAATGCGTAAGGTTTCACATGTAACACATTACTTGTATGTATTCAGTGAACTTTAACATTTTTGCAGAGCAATTATTTTTGTACTGAAATATGATGGAAAATTTTAAATTGTGGGGAAGCCTTGATATGTCTTGTATAAACCTTGCATAAGTCAACACTTTTTTTTATACCAGGTGACCCTGTACCACCTTCTAAAGCTTTTCCAGAGCGAGACAGACATCATGCTAGGCAAGAAGTCCCTCGTAGCAGAATTCTATGATGAACTGGTAAGAGTTTATTTTTAGCTTTCCCCCACTTAGTACAGGAGAGCCTTTGCTCTGCCCAGTTGTTGGTAGCAGTGTTACTGTATATACTCGCGTATAATACAATACCAACTGCAAACTGCATAGACCCAGATCTGCCATCACATAATGCACCAGCAGATCTGGGTCTATGCAGTTTGTAAGGACTAATCAGTAGAACAAACAACATAGACCCTGATCTACCAGCGCATTATGCAATGGCAGATCAGGGTCTATGTTGTTTGCATTTGGACCCGGCTTATACGTGGGTATATATGCTATGTTGAAGTCAGTATATGTGCAGGTGAGCCTTGCTGTCTTCTGACAGACACTGCTTGAGTCACAAATGTGGAGACTTATGCAGAAATGATGATGCAGCTGCTGGCCTCCAGGACATTTCTGTCCCTCCATCATCACATAACTCCAGTAGTGACTTAGAGTTGGTGGGAGAGTGCCCTCCCATTTTGTGGCAGTCCAGTGGGCATAAGTCCCCAGCATGTCTGAGAATGTCCTTTGGGCCAGTAAGTTTTGGCACATAGGATATAATACAGACCTCAGTGATCTGTACTTCCAGTCTTCCATGCCATGCACATCCACTCAGGTTGTTGACCATCTGCCCAGCCAGCCGTACCTTTTGACTAGCTACCAGAGGTCCATTGCATTGGCAAGCAATTCCACATACCTGTCAGCTGTTCAGTGGTATGCAGAGTGTTTTGGGGGTCCGTTGTATTGGTTCTTTCTTTTCACTGCTCATTCCATTCAGCTGGCTGCCAAGTCAACCAGCCAGCCAGCCAGCCGCCAAGCTGAGATCCAGCCAGCAGTTGTGCCAACCATTCAGCCATCCATCCAACACACTTTTTGACCACCCTTTCCAGCAGCCCACACTGCCAGTTCAACTGACACTCTCATTGCTCATTGTGTTTCTTTTAAGCGGATACCATGCCACATACAGGGATGATGGCACTGCCTCATGCATGGCACCAGGAGTCATATATGTGGACCTGAAATCAATACCAGATGAGGACAGACGCCCACAGTGAGTGTGGGAAACCACCTTCAGAGTGCCTGTCTCTGCTGTCTGCGAGCCAAGCCTATAAGGTCATGGCTTTAGTAGATGTGGAAGATGAGGGCAAATGTCTCTCCTTCTGTCTACTGCTGTGGTCGATGAAGATCTCCAATCATCTGTTGGACAGATCCAGAACCTGGGGAATTCAAAGGCTTTCTTTTCAGAAAGCCAATTACCAACATCGCTCTTGTCCTGCTGGCACTGCACACACTCAGACATGTACAGTAGCAACTTGCCAAACTGGTTAAAAACATTGAGGAGGTGAACATGTCAATCCCAGTTTTATTCCTTTCCACCTTTAAGTTAGTGCGGAATATGGTGGCCACATTATAAGTTTGATCTGGCATCACTAGCAATTTTTCATCGCTTAAAAATCATGCAGTCATCATGCATGGGATTCCATAGCTCATATTGCCAAGGTAGTTAACGGGGCTGTGCATCATTCTATGGCAGATGCCCACACAGCTTCACCGAATTTGGATCTGGTGAGAGAAGATGCCATTCCCCACTCAACTTCACTGAATCTGCATCATTCTTTTGTTATGTGATCTATGCCCTTTGGTACTCCCTTGGTGTTCAGTGCTACAGTTAAAGCTATATGGAAGCAGGCAGCACAAGAGGCTCTCCAGCATACCTTGCCACCTCCTTCAGTGTTTTTAGTGTTTAGGCCACATCAGTCTCAACTGTGATGGAGAGACAATAATTGGCAAAAGGTAGAGAAGGCTGAACACCACTCAAGAGCAGCAGTTTCAGCCTTAGTCTAATTTCAGGTGGCAACAGGACCCACAATTTCAGAGGCAGTTTAATAAGGGGATAGGAAGCAAGGTTTCTCCTTCCCCAAGTCTCCCAACAATCATTTGTGATTTGTCACAACCACCAACAACCTGCCTGTAGATGCTAGACTCCTTCATTTACAGCAGGCTTAGATTGATCTTTTTCTGCGAAATGTTTTTGAGGGGCTTTGTATTTCATTTATCTATCCCACACCCATTTTGTCTTACCCATCCATGATGGATATTCCATCTGATTCAGAGAAGGCAGAAATTTTGCAGCAGGAGATCTGCTCTCTATTTGATTATGTCAGTGGTGGAGAAAGTTCGCAATCTAAACTCTATGGGTTTTCTATTACAGGCTGTTTCTGGTGCCCAAAGCCAATGGAAAGCTCAGGCCAGTCATAGATCTCAGCTGGCTCAAGTACGTAGCTGCGCTAAGGTTCAAAATTGACACAGCAAGGTCAGTCAGGCTTTTCATAAAGAGGGATGATTTTGCAATCAGTTGCAATTTATTTGACGCATATTTTTGCAACCGTTTCCACCCGGCTTCATGCATGTTCTTTCAATTTGGCTCCCAAGGAACAATATATCAATTCCATGCAATCCCATTCAGTTTCAGCATCAGTCCATGGGCGTTCCTGAAGACCATCAGCTGCATCATCACCCTGTTCAAGTTGACCTCGTCAACAGTGACTACATTGTAATTGGGTGACTTCTTTAAAAAACACTTGGTAACTTCATCCTTGGTTAATGGCAGGAACAATCTTCTTTCCCTTTTATTTCAGCTGGGGTTTCTAGTAAATTTGGAGTAGTCAGATCTCAATCCATCCCAACATTTATCCATCTCTGTATGGAGTTTTTGATCAATCTCACACTAGTTTGCCTCCCTCTTGTACATGTGGCATGGATGATTGAGTTCACATAGTCAATTTCCAACAGGTAGTGGATTTCAGCGGGAGTTTTGCAACTACTTGGTTTGTTCGGCGGCAGCAGATTTGATTCTTCTTGGCCGCTTTTTCATGCACCCTTTGCATATGGCCCTACTGGCCCAGTGGTGCCTCATTTCTGGTCAACTTGATCATTGCATTATGATCTCTGCGTAATTGAAGCAACAAACATTGGCTCATGGCAGAAATTCCTCTGGAAAGGCCCCAAATGGAAGTTTCCATCTGCACTGTAGCCAGTTCATAAGTTGGGTAGCCCACTTGTTGTCCTGCTTTACCATGATCAGTGGCAAGTGGGGATCAATCACTTCATATCAATCTTCTGGAAATGAAGACTGGAGTAAACACATTTCATTTCAGGAAGGATCAACTCTGCAGAAGTGCAGTTCTCACTATGTCTGACAACTCAGTGGTTGTGACCTACCTCCTTAACTCATTCAGCCCCAACACTGTTGTCAGTATCACTGCTGTTATGCCACAAGAGCACTAAGCTGTGTCTAGCTGCTTGTGCCACAGACAGTTTGTAGCTAATAAGAAATTTTTTTAAACATCATGCACATGCATTCATTTTTACCTTAATTTCTCTGCTTATATACATTAAAAATCCATGAAATTTTCACCACTTGTTCGAAATAAATTGATCTACACAGTCATATATTTTTGTGTTATTTGTCCAAGTCTTTCACAACTTTGTATGCACTATTTACAGAATTACGTGCATCATCATCACTGTCAGTATCCTCTTCTTCTGACGATTCAATCTTGGATACTTCTGTGTCTGAGTCTAAATCTCGTAAAATATGCAACTAACTGTCTAACATATCTTTCCTCTGCTTCTTCAATATTTTCAAGATCAAATCCAAGAAACTCTTCATTTTGCTCTTGTAATCATCAAATATCACTCAGAAATCCACCATTGTTTACTATTTTTAATGAATGAAATACGTGTAGTAACACCGCTTTCAATTCGTAACCTTAGCTTAATATTTAATATTTAAACAAAGAAAAGTAAAGTCATTTCTGATTGGTTCAGCAACATCAGATTCTTGGAAAAAACCCGTTTGTGACCACTCAGAGAGGTTTTTACCTCCGACCCATTCACCACAACTATAGGCAGGATTGGCCATTGAATACAGTAAACAAGCCATGAGTATAGGTGGGATCAGCCATTGAATGCAGAAAACAGATCACGAGTATAGTCGGGATTGGGGCCGAATGAGTTAAACGGGGAGGGACAAAATCAACCAACCTTTGTGTTCTGGTCTAGGACTATATGTGCTGGTGCTCCCAGCTAAAGATCCAGATCAGACATATTCCCAGCCAGCTCATTTACATCAATGTCACATGTGTTTCATCCTTGCCCAGACAGGTTTCTCCTTCACACTTGGCTTTTGTCTGGAGAGCCTTGCATAGAAAGTGATTTAAACCTCCAGTTGTGGAGAGAATTTAAAGAGCTAGAAGGCCTCCACTTCATAGGCTTACGATGGGAAGTGGCAGGTTTTCAAGAACTAGTGCAAGATTAACAACATTATCCCTTTAAGTGCCTTGATCCTGCAGTTGCCTAACATTTTTCTCTGGGTTTTCACATGACTCGAGTCAGATCAGTTTGAACCTTTAAAGCAGCTATCCTATGAAACATGTTTTCTGATGGCCCTAGCTTAGGTATGCAGGGCACGGGGCACCAGGAAATGCATCTTGTGACAGTCATAGAGGGTTTGTCACTGGGCGCCAGATCACCGTTCATCATGTCTAGTGACAGTCATAAAAGGTCTGTCACCAGTCACTGAGTACAGGAACAATGGGTACCGGGCACCAGACTTTGGACACATGGCACTGGTCACTAGGTGATATCCCAAGTGACATTCACTGAGTTTCTGTCACTGGGCACTGGGCAGCAACCACTGGACGCTGATCACCAGGTATGATGTATGGTGCTGATTTTCCATTTTCGGTCTTCAGTCACCAATCACAGAGTGCCGGTTGCTGTGTATGAAGCACTGGGCATCAAGGCCTGATTGACATACACTGAGCATCAGACATCGGTCTTAGAACTGGATACCAAGTTTTTACCACCAGTCTAGTGCAAGGGATTGGTTTGATAACCCCCCTTTCTCTATGTTTTCATTCAATCCCTGTGTGGAAAGGACTTTGAATTTTGAGAACCAGTCTAGGGGAAGGGATTGTATCGATACCCCTCCCTTTCAAATGATCCCATTCAACTCCTACAAAGCTTGGGGATTCCCAACACCCAGTTGTGAGTTGGCCTTTTCTGACCATGCCACCATGGATGACTTTGCCATGGCTCCATGGAGCCACAGACCAGGCACACCCTTGATCTTCCCTGCCTCCTCCAGCCTCATTATTGAGGAAAGGAGAGGGGGCCACCACTTGCTTCCTCCAGGAAATAGAGAATGACCAATCTGTTTCTCCAGGGAGAGGATCAACAGGCTAATCCTGTCTCCTCTCATGAGCATGGACAGGATTTTAAAAAAACACCCCCAGTCAGGAAGTCCCCTTCTTCTAGGAGAGAAATAAGACAAAATAGTCCTGCCTGGTCCTGAGAGCGAAGACAGCAAACTGTAAATGTTTGTGGACACAGGTGAGTTTGCAGAAGAACCCAGCAGACTGTGACCGTCTCATCTGCTGGGTTTGCTTTCTTTGTCCCACCCAATGGGTCAGGTGATGGAGGAGAAAGAGATGTGATTCTCTGAGGCACAGCCCAAGTTGGACCTGCTGTTGCTCCCTCACTCAGTGATGGAGCTGACTTAGAAATTTTCTAAATGCCAAGAGGGGCTCAGACAGCAAAAGAGGTAGTCTTTCCCCTCTTCTAAGCTGCTGCCCTTGTTCTCAGCCAATAGCAGCAGAGTCCATTAACCCACTTGGCCCCTTAAAGGCCCCCCTCCCTGATCTTAAATGTGGGTGCCTCCCAGGTCGAAATTTTGGCAGGGACCTGGACCCATCTTCCTGTCAAGGCTTTGTAACTAAAGGCATGGACACTAGTTATCATAGTCTTGCATGCCGATCAGTTTTTGGCTGTGTCCTTCAGTCTGAATCTTTGTCTCCAGCAGCTTTGCAGAGACTGTTAGAGGCTGTGGTCAAGACATCAAGACACATGCTCTCGATGTCTATGGTGCTCTCTGCAGAGCTCCTTCACCTCTAGAGGGATGCAGCCTTGGAGTCATAAGTTGTTTTGTTGGATCACAGAAAAAGCCTTTTGCAGGCCACCCTTTTTGATGCAAAAACACTATTCAGCGGGCTAATCCCCACAGCAGCATCTCTTTGAGATTCTATCAAATATATCAAATATTTTCCAGCACAATGCTGTTCTAAAACTAATTGCTACAGACAAGGCTTATCAGTACAGTAGCGAGAGCTCTCGAGGGGCGGGCATGTAAAGCAGTCTCACACAGGTTACTGTGGGCCGAGAATGTGCAGATCCATATCATCAGTATGCATGCACACTTTACCCGAGTTCAAGACCTTATGATCCATAGTTACCCCGCTCTGTGGCATGGCGGTGCGGTTTAGACAGGTTTGGGTTTCGAAACCATGCTGGTTTAATTTTTTTACGAACCCAGTGCTGCGCCTTCGCAAGCAGTCTCATGTATATGTGCACACAGGGCAATCCATCATGTTTGAAAAAAAGTTAAAGTCATAGAGGGTAGAAGGCATGAACCCGGATCTGTAAAAGAAAATCTTAACCCCCCCCACTGTCTAACTACTGTCTTAAAACCATTGTTTTCTTTGGACCCTTCATCCCTGGGGCATCTGCAGGATCCTGTCAAGGTTCTGAAGTGGTACCTAAGCAAACTGAGTCAATCAGAAGAGAGAGATGAAACATGTTCTTACCACTCAAAGAAGGAAGGGACTATTTTTGCTCCAGCTCTGTTGTCCTGGATACAATGTATTATCTGCTCATCCTACAAGGAACTTACCCAGGAGCAGATTGAATTCTTGTGCATATTGGCTCACACAATAGCATAGATTTTGAGTGCAACAGTTCCATGACATCATCTAAGTCATGGGATGGAGGTTACAGATGACATTCTCCAGCTTGTACCTCAGATACATGTACCTTTCATCTCAAAGGCTCAGTTTGACTAGGTGTCACATATCTCAGCAGTGCAGCAGGCTACCCTTCCATGTCATTTAGCAGCTGCATAAGTAGTACCTGAGAATCAATGTAATTTGGCACCAGTCCCTCTATCAAGGGGTAACCACTCTTACCTAACTTACACCTTGGCATGCAGACAGTCTTGCAGCACTTCTGTCACTGTTTGAAAACCTTTAAAATCCTTGAATTTGAGGGGTTGCCTTGCAAACTGTTGGAATTTTGCCAAAAACTCTTTGACATTTTCTAAGCGAATACAGACCATTAAAACTACATTTTTGTTATTTACATATTTTCTGCAAATAATAAGTAAAAAGTATGGGATAAGATTGGTTGGATCCAGTGAAACACAACACTGATAGTTAATAAAGTAATATATATGGAGAAGGTTCAATTTCTGTCAGACAAAATACTCCCGGAAAATGTGTGGAAGTGCTTGAAAAGTCCTGAAAAATAACTCTGAAGGGCTTTATGAACCATGTCTGTTGCGAAAAGAATCTAAATGACATGGCAAATGTCTTTCTTAGCTTAGGATGGCTGGATTTATGAGGTAGTAGATGTAATACTAATGTATTATGATTTGGTAATGTATCATTAAAGAGACATTCTACTCTAAAAAGTGGTTTTATCAGCTTCATATTTGCATTACACTTGTGGAAGGGCAGCTCCCTGTTGAGCCTGGGATTCATAGATAAAAGGTCAAGGTCACTTGGTGTGAAATTGCAACATTTTGTTAATTTTACATTTTTTATGGTTGTTTGTTGGGATCAGCCAGTCTTCTGATGATTGTTTATTTTTTAAGATTTCTCCTATCGTTCAGAATGTATGGCCAGTGGTTTCCTTAAATTGTATATTTTTATATCAAAATAATTATGTGAAATGCTATTATTGCAGTATATCAATTACTAGGAATGTAATACGGTATACTTCCCTTGGGCTAAATGGAAGCTCCTATCTCTGTGAGCGTTATCATGATGGTTGTCTTCCAATGATCACCTGTAGTAAGGAGTCACTTTATTTAGTTCCGAAAGGTACCAATTAAGATAAGGTAGACTGCATTACTATTTATTTAGTAAGTTATTATTTCTTAACTGCATGCTATCTGTTCAATTTTCTTGTTCACTGCAGGTTTTCAATGATCCTGCAATGATGATGCATCAGTTGCTGACCAACCCTAGACCAATTGCAGTTGGGCCTTACAAACATGAAACAGACTGTAAGTTACTTATTCAACAACATGGATTGATATTCTTTTATTGTGAAGGTTTCAGGGTACCAATAGGACTTACATAGGTATAGACAGTTTTAATATGAAATCAGAGGCTTTTGTTATTACCTCCCTTGAAATTGGTGTATGCCATCTTATTGGTCATACTTCCCTATAATCCCCAGACTTTCACATGACTCCAAGATACCTACGCAGAGCAAAAGTCTGGTAAAGGTTTACACAACTGATTGTTACTGATAAATATTTCTTGCTATTTTTATTCTGGTTGCACAGTTTGCACGATTTTCAAATTTAAGCAAAAGTCGGTTATTCTTTACAGGTTATACTTACTGAGACCTGTCAGACCTGGAATATTCATAAGGCACTAGCTAAAACATTTCTCCAAAATGAACTGGGGGCCTTGGGTGGCTGAGTGGTCTAAGGCATTCACCTTTACAGATCACTCCCAACTCACCTCTGTCCGCGTGGATTCGAGTCTCAGCCTTAATTACTATTATAATGAAAGTATTATGTCAATCAATCAGTGACTTGGCCTTAATGACTATTATAATAAAAGTATTCTGTCAACCAATCAGTGACTTGGCCTTAATGACTATTATAATAAAAGTATTCTGTCAACCAATCAGTGACTTCATAAGATTTTTGGTAAACTTAATTCTGAGCTATACAATCATTTGTATAGACCTTTACTAGATTCTTATTCAGAGAAGATCTCTTGGAGTCATCTGGGAGTCCGATTGAATGAGACTACCTTTTTTCAATAGAAGTATATTTCAGTTTTAAAGCTGAGTTCTGAAAAAAAGTGTTTCCTGTTAATTATAGAATAGATCATTATCTGATCATTTGCTGCACAGTTGTTTTACCAGGCATGATAGAAGCTAATTTAAATTCAGTCAAAACAGAATAAGATGTTTTTATATGCTTACCTGTAAATCCAAGATGTGCCAAATAAAAGCACCATCAGTCTTTCTCAACTAGATGCTTACATGCTTCATCTTTGCTATGTAGGAGTATACTTGAATAAGAATAAACATACAAAGACTGGTTCCTTGTCCATACTAATGGGATCTCAACACTCCTGCATGGATTTATAGCTACTAATGTTATTTAAGGATCTGTGTGCTTACAAAAGGTGCACATCATGATTGACATTTTATTTTAGCTTTGGTCTAGCTTGCCCATGAAAATTATGAAAACTGGTACCTCAGGAATTTCAGGTGATTCCCGGTTATTTGAAAAAATTAAAATTCAGAATATTTTGTTGTGATGTATGTATAATTGGCATTATCCGGGATGAAATCCCAAACATTTACTTAACATAATAAAATATATTCTTCTTGTTAGTTGAAGAGCGGAGGGAGAAAACACTGAACAACATCGTGGTAGCCAAGAAGAAAATCCGTTATGAGATTGCAGAGTTAAATGAGAGATTGAAGCAGAAGAAAGAAACGATACAGAAGCTGAAGAAACAGATTTCCCAGCTAGAGGAAAGTGTTGGTGAAATTGGTGTACAACCAGATGTTGAGTCTTTAACATGACTGCCTGATCTACCTGGAGGGAGATCTTTTTGTGTGTATGTTTCTTTTGCCTGTATCTTCTTTGAGTCATTTATAACCTGTCAGATTCAAATCTGTTGCTTGATATGTGGTGCAGGGCAGTCAGTGGTTTCAAATCTGATGCTTTGTATGTGGTGCAGGGCAGTCAGTGATTTCAAATCTGTTGTTTGATATGTGGTGCAGGGCAATGATTTCAAATGTGCAAGTGTAAAGAGGCATTGGTTATTTTAATATGATTAAAAGCAGAGCTTTCAACTGCTCATCTGTGGCCAAAACAGTATCTAATATATAGTCCCATTTTGGGTCTGATTCCTGTGACCTTTTAATTGTGTTTTGACTGACATGAAAAGTTTGACAGGTCTAATGATTGAATATATCATATGCATTTTTCTTAGCCTATTTTGAGGCAAAATTTCAGCCCTGTTCCCTATGCCAATAAGTTTATTTTTCCCAACCAGCTTTGAAAAATTTCCAAAGAAAAGTTACTTTTTCAGCAGTAGTCTCTTCTTTTGTATACTAAATTTGTTAAAGAATGGTTTTGATTTCTGAATTCTCATTAGACAGTATATTTTTCTGTTCAAGAACTCTTTGTAGACTGATTATTATGTAATTTTAAAAGATAAGGGTCAAGAATTTCCTAGAGACATTTCAGCCATGTGGTTTTAAGTTACATATTTTTGAAGTTACACGTTTCATTCTTATACCCCTTGAACATCCAATATGGTCACCATGGTTGCCATCTTGAAAATCTTGTTATCACTACTCTTCTTGAATGGATGGTCATATCTACATGTTGTTTTCACTAAAGGATTTGTGATTTCTACTTGGTACTAAATGAAAATGGTGCCTATTTGACCGTGAACATTGTTGCTGAATGTTGTTATTACTACTTACTGGATTTTTTATCATTTAACTCAGTTTGTTCATATATACGAAGAATACCTTGAATGACATCACTTAAATAACTTTGTTTATCCCCCCATGAATTATTAATTAGAAATTTAACCAAACTTAGCATGTGGTTATATATTGACATTGTCTGAGACAAGTTCAGTGATCTCTCCATGATATCAGGTTTAAGGTAAAGAACATGACAAAGAATTTTGTGCACCTACAGATATCTTGTGAACATGTTAAGTCAAAGATAAAAAAACAGTTTTGTTAACTAATGTAAGATGTTGAAGTTTCTCAAGAACATCAAAGATGGTTTCAATACTCAGCAGTTAAAATATTAAAGGGACTCGTCTTGGATTCTTGAAAATCCTTTTTGGCCTGTTGAGCATCAGTGCCTTTGAGGGATTATTATTATTATTATTATTATTATTCTCTTTTCTGCATGTTCATAAAAAGTCTTAAGAATAATTTCAAAATACCCACTTATACCTTTTAACACACATAAATTCCCATTCCATGGACCCTGGGCACCATTCTCAGTGTCCAAAAAAATTACCCCTGAATCAAATGTTTTGCTCAAAGTTCATTTCTGTTTCAAAGATGGCAGTCTACATGAATTTTAAGCTGTAATTTTTTTTCTCAAAATTTTGTCTATTTTAGGAAATTGAAAAGGGAGAGAAGAGCATTTGAAAGTTGTTTGTTTGGAAACATGGCACAAATATTTTACTCTGTAGTATGAAAGAATCTTAGATATTTCTTGTTTGGCACTTACCAAATAAGACGATTCCAGAATCCTGCAAGTTTCAAATGGATTGGCTGTTCAGTGGGTTATTGGAACATGATCATAAATGGCATGTTCTCAGATCTTGATTACCATATGTACTCACTTATAAGTCATATCCAACTGCAAACAATATAGACCGTAATCTGCCATCACATAATGTGCTGGCAGATCAGGGTCTATGTTGTTTGTTCTACTGATTACTCCTTACAAACTGCATAGACCCAGATCTGCCTGCACATTACTGTAGTATCATTTTTTTTCGTGGGGCTCAATTTTCGTGGTTTTGCAAAAAAAGACATTTTCGTGGGTACTTAAATTCGTGGTTTTGCCTGTCAAAGTTTGCATATTACTAAGTGTTTAATTTCGTGGTTTAACCTCTACAAATATCCAAAATAAAGAATAAAAAAGAATAAAACTCTGCCGACGTAAACAGCGGTCACTTGAATGTTTATAACAATACTTTCACATGTATGAGCACAAATCAAAAACCTGACAAGTTCAATACTGACACCGTGTTTTTGTCCAAGTGAATAACATCAATGGAAGCCGATGCAGCCAACAGCACTAAAACAATACTACCGCCTCTATGATCACAAATACGCAGACTTCAACACTAAGTCAATCGGTTATTAAAGTAACCTGTATGATCTCTAACTTAAACCACTATCCATAAAGGGAACAAAACACCTGACCGGCTGACCTTTGCTCAATGCAATCAGCAGACAGTTGCAATTTGGGGATTATTTACCTGACAAGCATTTGTGTGTACATTGAGCCTTGTATGACACGATGTTGATACAGTGGCTTTGTCCGAAAATCAGCAAAGTGTGAGCTTTAATACTCTGCTGTAATTAGTATACGTAGTGTTTCATTAATAATAGTGCTTCAAGCAATAATTCTAGTTTTTTACAGGCTTGTTGTTCTTTTGGATTAAAAATGCATCGCTAAAATGAAATGTGGTTTCAGGAGGATTTAAATTGTTCAACAACAGTTGTACTCGAGTGAAGGATCGATTTGAATAAGTATTTAATTTAATTTTCATATACTATTATTTTTTGTTATTCTTTCTTTCATTTTCAACATTACTAGTGTTTGAATACCTTGTGCTTTTTCTCGTTTCTCTCTATCCTTATCTCGCATATCGATTTAAGGCAGTGAGTGGAAATTACAGATATCGGATATCTTATCGACATGTGTGCATTGAATCAATATAAAATGCTTTATAATTCTTTTTTCAAAAGATTAAAATAAAATAAACATGTGTAAAAGCTAAAAATTTATTACCAAAATACAGTATTGACATTGATTTATTAAATACTAGTAGGTTCCTTAATCTCTAGGAACGACACACAGTAAGAAAATGAGCGGGGGGGGGGGGTCATCATCATACGTGGCTAATTTTTCATTGGGTATTTAAATTCGTGGTTTGGGGCAACAACGAAAACCACGAAAATTGATGATACTACAGTATATGATGGCAGATCTGGGTTTGTGCAGTTTGCAGTTGGACTAAAAAATATATGGTACTATGTAACAGACTGGAACAGTGTTTGATCCGATTTTTATTGAATTGTGCTTGATTGTAATGCTTATTAATATGCAGCAGCTTTTTGTGTTATTTAACCTTTAGTATCACAGTGGGTTGACAATCCATGTGTTTGAGATTTGTATTGAGTTTGTATCAAAAGATTGCGGGTTAAAATCACTTAAGGTAAATGCATTGTTATGGTTTCTATGTGATAAAAAATTTTAAATCCATTTTTAATAAAACTTTAGAAATGCTTCTTCTCTATGTGAACCTCACCGAGTCAAATGGTTAGAAATTTGTAATTTTCAGTTACATTCAGTTGTTCATGTTTCCTTCAGCTATTTCTCAACAAAATTAACATGAAAACTACCTATCAGTAGATCAGCACTCTACGAATTCAGTGTTTAAAGGTCAAAGGTCACTGACACTGGGGGGTTTATACACTGTAACTATATTTTCTTGTATCCATTTCTTAAGTATGTGGAACTATGGAACTGACAGCTTCCATGAGTTTTTTTCAGTACAAAGATTAGTGGTAACTGTCACTGTATGCTGTATGTTATACTGCAGTGCAGGGAGATCAGCTGCTCTCAATCTCATTATAGCTATGTTTTGGCTTACTGAGTTGGACAGTAGCGGACAGCTTGCATGGGTAGTGTATTCTAAAATGATTTATCATAATTGGGCTAGAGAAAATTTTCAGCATATTGTACATTTCATTAAATTGTTGAGGTTGAACTCTCCACTCTTTAATCTAACACAAATTGTTGGTATAGGAAAATGTTACATTATCCTGAGTGTCACAGTAAAGATTGTTTATTATGCTCTTGGATAAAATGTTTTCTTTGTTAGAATGTTTGAGTTTAATTTCCATGTCCAAATTCCTAATTACTATATATTCCAAAGGCTTTGTTACAATGTTTAATTAGTTATAGCATTTGATTTCTGTGGTCTGTCATAGAAAATTAGCTCAAATATAACATTTTTATCATATGACATGCCAAAGCCAGGTAAACAGTGGAGGTCATTTAAATAACAAAAGCATGATAATGATACCTCATTCATACTTGGTAATTTAGAATCATGGGTTTCTGGTTCAGTGGTTATAACATTATAAAAATCCCAGTCCCCTGTGAAACGTTATAAACAGTCTTTACTGTACATGAATCTCTTAGTCCAAAAAACATTATTCCTGAGTAATATGCATTTTTACAGTGATAGCTGCATAATACGATTGTATTTACAGCTTTTTTAGTGCACACTTTTACTCCATCTCAAAATGGCATAAGACTTGTACTATTTTTTTTTTTACAGAGTAACTCTTTGTTAAAGGGTGCATGTTATATGAAATATTTATTATTTTACCCACAGGTACTGGAGACATAGAGACATTATGACAGCAGCATCACTTTAAGATCTGCCAGTGATGTTTTGGACCTTGAGGCATTCACCAGCATTAAAGAACATAAATCATTTTGTACTCATCAACAAATACCACTGCTAAAGGAACAGATAGTGCAATTCTTATTAATAGACATGTTGAATGCTTCCTGAAAAACATCAGTACGCTGATACAGTCGTATGTTCATGGAACTGGAGCTTTTATAAACTGATCATGGACATCTTTGTCTCAGCTTCAGCAAGGTTTTAAGCATTGGTTATTTCAACAATGCTTTGAAACCTGAACCAGTCAAATCTGTGACCTCTGGAACTTGTTCATTATTTAAGTAAGAACTTAGTTTCCATTTAAACTTAACTTTGCAATTAAACTTAACTTTGCAGAGTTACAGTTTTTTCATACAATTTGTGAGGGTTTCTTTTCCACGTAGATCTGGGAAACAAGATCATTGTAAATTTAACGTATAATGATAAGGCATGGTGAAATGTAACAAGTCAGAACAAGAAATGAATTGTGTTCATATGCAGCATTCTTGTCTCCTTGGTAACTAAGACAAAAGGAGCATCTTTTCTCTTGTTTTTCATCCTTATTATGGCATACGTTACTTACGTTACAAGCTTTCAAAAATTGCGAAGTCTCCAGTTTTTATGCCCCTCCACAACATTGCTAGGGAATGTAAGTATGTTCCTGTCACACCTTGGATACATTTTGCATTTAGGTTAGTTTCTTAGGCATTATGAGGATTTAAAGCTACGGGTACAGTGCCCTTAATCTCAGATTAATTTATTCCGACTACTTGTTATCCCGCACTGCTCGTCTACCTGGTAAGTATGTTTCATGGGCATTGATATACATCTTGAATTTGGAATACTTCTTGAAATGTACAAAACTGTTACTTCAACAGTCAGCAGTCACTCTGGCCTATAATGATTGACACTGGCAGTGGATCTAAGAGAGCCAATACTAGTATAGGATCACATACAGTTTTCTTACTTAGGTATAATACCCGGCTTGTTGTTTTAGTTCACTTGTAAAGAAACAGACAATAAATTAAGAAAATGTCCATAATTTACATTTATAATTGAGGTATATATGTTATTTTGGGGGTAGTTAGATCTCTATTGATTACATAAAGGATAAATTAGAAGATATATGAAAATACTTTGAAAATGATTTAGTAAAATCTTGATAATATCTTTAAGTAATAAAAATTGTATTGTATTCTTTTAATTTGTCTTTTTTTGTTGAGCCTATGTTAGTGGAAAGCGAGATACAAAGCCACATTTCTGGTAGCAGCATCAACAGTTAAGGTTTTGGTTGAAGTTTTTCATTTGCATACATTTTCTTAATCCATTGATATATTCTTGTCATACATATTTGGCATCAATCATTGTGAAACTAAGACGATTTATTCTGTGTCACACACTCTTCCCCTTTTGATCTTGAAGTCAAGGTCAGATGGAGTCAAGGTCAGAGTCATAGAAAATTTGTGTTCAGGTTTTAGTTTAAGTTTTTTTTGTTCAGGTTTTTGTTAAGTTTTTCATTTGCTTATATTTCCGTAAACACTTGATGGATTTTGTTTATACACTGAGTAAATCATTATGAAGCCAAGACAATTTCATTCTGCAACATTCTCACTCTGCAGTTTGACCTTGGGGTCAAGTTCACATATTTTACATCAAATGCTTCGATTACAGGCACTGACGTTCTTGTTTGTTTAGTATGTAGATTCTTGCACCAAATAAAAATTATAAAATATGCCTTAGCAAGCTGCTTTTGAAATCATTTTCACACATTTCAGTTTGAGATAGGTATTTAGTATGGGTCGATTTAGCTATATTGTTATCAAACATGATGCAAGTTCAAAATATGTTGCTGTGTACTGAAACCGGTATATTAAAAGCTTGTTCAGTCTTCAGCCAATTTGGAAACAAAAGCAGGAGATATTTTTACTTAAATATATATTTTTTTTGAAGATTTCTTTTCCCCTTTTCATTTGATGGTAGCAGTAGATAGATATACAGACCTGGGATAATTGTAATCAGTAACAGTAATCATCTGTAAGTGATTACTAATTTTTCACAAGTAATTGTAATCAAACATTTTTTTATTACATGTTATTGTAATTTAAGGTATTACAGTAAAATAAAATACACTGTAATCAAGATTAGTTTCCAATTACAATTTAATTACATTTTCATTATCATTGACTTGCAACATGAACTGACTTTAAATTCTTTATTTATTAGGATTAGTCAAAAATATATAGACTGGGATGAGAATAGATGCTGAGGCAATATAGTTGAGTCCATTGCAAAGAGACAGCTGACCCAGCCTGGTCTGTACAGGATTCAAACCCATTACCCCAAGTTTGAGTCTCAGCTAATGACTGAGCCATAATGTGGAGGAAGGAAATAATGAAATACTCACTGTTAAGTTGAGTCCAACTGCAAAGAACATTGACCATGATCTGCCACTGCATAATGCACCAGCAGATCAGAGTCTGTGTTGCTTGTTCTATTGATTACTCCTAAAGCGCATTATGAAATAGCAGATCTGGGTCTTTGCAGATCGCAGTTGCACTCAACTTATAAGCAAGTATACATGGTAATATATTACTAATTAGGCTGTATCAACATATAATCAGTGAAAAATCAAAACAAAGTTTGATTAGATGTACTAGGGCGAAGATATTGTGGATGTAACAAACAAACAAAAAAAAAAGGCTGAAATACAAACTTCACTTGTCATGGAAAAAGTATGGGATGGTCAAGTTATTTTCCATGAGATGCTGCCACACACCTATTTTCATGACTGTTAGTGAAATAGGGTCCAAGATGTTGAGTGTGTAACGAATGAACAGCTGAAATTAAAAGTCACTAAAGAATTAAAATTAGGTCACATTGTCCAAATTTTGGTATGGTTGGGTTAGTTTCTGAGATATATCCACATACTGATTTTCGTGTGTAGGTGAAATCATGTTTAAGATATTGCGGGTGTAATGAAAAATAATTCAAAATACTATAGTAATTAAAGTGTGAAAATTACATCACAGTGACCTACTTTTGGCATAGTCGAGTTACTGTTATTCTCCTTGAGATGCATCTGCATACCAATATTTATGAGTGTAGGTGACATAAGGCCCAAGATAGTGAGGGCATAATGAACAAATGCTCTACCAAGCAAAACATCCAAATTTGATGGTTAGGGGATAATAAAAAAGAACGGTGAAAAGTGATCTAAAATGGTTGCCTATGTTTCTCTGTCTTAGATATTATATTATCTTGTGCATTAACAGACCGTAGAGATAGCTCCAGAGGAAGTTCTGGATGAGGTGTCGGAATAAACTGCAAATGACATTACGTCCATCAAAGCAATCTTGTTTAACCAGAGGAAAAATTATAAAACACTAAATTTTCCTTACTTCTCTGAAAGTTTTTTTCCATGCAGTTGTTAAATACAGACTTTTTAATAACTAATATTGTACAACTTATTTTTAGACGCTATTTTAAACGAAGAATCATTGGCAACAGCAGAGACTAGTACATACAGGGAATAGAAACTCCTGATCGATTTTGCAATGCCCCAACAAGGTAATGTATCCCTATCAAATCAGAGATATTTAGTGGGAGTGAAAACAAAGGAGTGGATGGAATGTGCAGAGAGCTTATGATGCCTGTTTTAAGATGAAATTATTATCATTTAAATCGGCACAAATGTTTGTCATTTATTTGTAAGTTCTAAAGGGGTCATCATTGTAGTTTCTTTGTAACTGACATTTAAGTTTTGGTTGAAATTGGTCAAAAGTAAAGAGCTTCAGAACGTGAAGGTTGGTCTTTGGTTAGATATGATATCTTTCTCCACATAAAGTATTTTTATTACTACATGTTACAAGACATTGTTACTACATGTTACAAGACATAATTGATAGCATGTGAATAAGCATATGATCTTGTTAATTAGTTGAAGTTTGAAAAAGATCAGAATTGTAAAATTTATGTTACGGACTTTTATAATTAAACTTTTGGCATTGCTGACATTGTAAACAATTCACCAGATGTACGAACCATCATAATGCACCTGCCCAGGTAACTTTACACGAGACCTATAACAAACAAGATACAATAAGAAAAGTGAGTTTTCTATCTGTGTATGATGAAGTCCCTGGCAACAGATCTTTTTGATTTTTAAATATTTTTTCATGACAATAAAGATTTTGTTAACAACAGAGTGTATATAAGAAAGTGAATCTTACTCACAATGAAGCATTTAGACAATTACATTGCAGATCAAATCACCATTTTATTATCTTCTAAAAATTTCACATTTTTCAATTTCACATCAGATCACATATGTCCCCCAAGAGAAGCTTCATTACACTTCAGCTTAACAGAATGTATGTGTACATAATGATGATTTATTGTAAATACATATACCATTTAGGAAGCATTATAGTGAATTTGTATCCATGGATTAAACAATTTTCATCTTTAAAAAGCAAACTTTTTAGTAAATTATGTTTCTCCGATAATACTTACCTGATCACATGCTCCCTCTGAACCCAGTCTTCCTGGAAAGATGAAAAACTTCTGTCTATATAGTATATAGACAAAGGGAAGCAACAATTATATGTTAACTCCTCTTTCTACCTGCTAGGTGATTACTGTTATACCCAGATGTAACCAGTTTTTTTACTTGAGCGAAACCTTAAAGGATGCTCACATTGTGGGGAATGGTGGGAGGAATTATTTGTAATGTGATCAGGTAAGTATTATCGGAGAAACACAGTTTACTAAAACATTTTTGCTTTCTCCATCAAATACACTACCTGATCACATTACATTATGAGAATAGGTAAGAGGAGGAAATGCTGAGCATCCTACCTCTACCCTGTCGCCCAATAGGAGCATATGTGCTCTATTATAAGGATGAACTTCTCCTAATGTTTGTTTAGCACAACGAGACAATTTGTTTATCATGTGCGAGTGAGATCCCTGTGGGATTCCGCACTGATTATTGTATCACCGTATGAAGTTTTCCCGGTGAATGCAATGAAATTGGCAAATTCATGCCTTGGTCTAAACTTGTGCTTTCATGAATGGGGTGTGGACACTATGTGTAGCTACCACTGACCCAATGAGATTCAGTTCTCTCCTTATGAGATTCAGTTCTCTCTTTAGTGGCAGCTAGAGAAGGTAGACTGGGCATGTCAGTCAGCTGACTCTGCTATGTACCGAATTGAGACATTACGTTCGAGGCCAGGCTCATGGAAGTTGCTTGTATTTCATGAGCTGAAATCTTCATTAGTCGTACCTGATCCTGTGAGTGCTCTGACCAGACTGATTCAGTAACTTCCTTTAGGTAAGTGGCCAGTACTTGTGGGGTTATGTCTTGCTTTCCAGCCTTCAGCAGTAGAAATAGTCTTTTACAGCTGCAGCGGATATTGTCTGTGCATCTCATGTAGCATCTGAGGGCACATACAGGGTCCTGCAGCTTCACTTCTCTCGACAGATCAATCAAGGAGAGGGAGCAAAGTTATTTGATGGTTGACTAGTGTTGGCAACCTGTTCTTTGAAAGGAAACTAGGTTATGTCATTAGAACAAGTGAACCATCGGAACATGTAGTTTAGATATATGGATATCGTATTTAGCTCAATCACTCTGCATGTTGAAGCTAGCGTTATCATAAGTTGCAAATCTTGTATGCTAGCTACTTCAATGTGGTGGAAGACAGTGGTTCAAACTTAGACAAGTTTGGCCATGTCATAAACCAGGAAAGATTCCATTTGAGAATAATGTTAGTGTGCATGGTCCGGATAATTGGACTGCAAGTCAGACATTTTCTTGTTGCGGTCAACATCGTCTCTTCAATGAAGTCTGAATGCATCTGAGATCATGGAAACAGTATCCCTTGATTGTGATAAGGGCTGACTTCTGTTCTTCAACGAGAAAGAGAAAGAAGTTGGTCGTCTGGGAATTAGTGCTGAGAGTGGTGTGTGGTGTGAAGTCATTGATGTGACACTAGTCATTGACAAAACATGATTTCCCCTCTTCAAATTGGAGGACCTTCTGTTGTTGCAATCATCTCCACGATTGAAGCTTCAAACTTTTGTTTTGATCATTACATTCCTGAAAGTAACCAGGCGTGAAGGAGGAGTTTCTCTGGACATGGATAGAATAGTGGCGATCTCAACTGCTTGATTGGAATCGCCTGTGGTTTCTACTGTATTCACGGATACAATATATTCTGGTACTGTTTCTGCATCTTCATGGGGGTGGGGTGGAGAGGGCATCTCAACAACCCCCATGAGACTAATCAACGATTCAGACATGAGGTGTATGTTTAAAATTTCTTGCTCTGACCAAAATGCACACACATTACATGTGTGTGCCAATGAGCAATTTTACATGTAGACATGTATCGTTCCATCCTCCACGACCTTAAATTGTTTACACTTCTTGCACTTGGTTGTCATCTCTGTAATGAGGAAGAAAAACAAACAAATGCAGAGAACAAATATATATATTTTAAAAAAAAAAAGTAAACTGCGTTATCGAAATTACTTAGAAGTGTAATAATTGATAAGTGCAGCATCTGAAAATTTTCACCGGTGGAATTGTTACTGATCGAAATCACATGTGACAAGAATGAACAGTACGATAATTGCAAAAATATTAATAAATTCACTGGAATTCACAAAAATGTTGTATGCAAAATATAAAACAACATGGTTCCTTACTATACTACTGAAATAATAAAGTACATGGTTGAAGTTAAATACAGAATAAATCGGATTCCTGAAGGTTCATGTTTACAGCATTTAGCGCAAGTGAAAACTGTTTACATCTGGGTATGATGGTAGCCACGATGTGGGTAGAAAGGGAAGTTAACATGCAAGAGTTGCTTCCCTTCATTTAATAATATATATATTGACAGAAAGATGCTTTTCATCTTTCCAGGAGGGCTAGATTTGGAGGTAGCAGAGAAAGTTATCCTAATGTATTGTGATCAGATAATGTATTTGACGGAGAAGTCTGACCATGATTGGAGCAATTAGAATGCATTTAAAGACTATTTCACCAATGGAAAGATATTTTGGGAATGAGGGCAGTGACATAGTAAATTAATGATCATCCATCGTTTAAACTCCCTGGACTTTAAATTGATTATGCAAATTACCCAGTAACTTGGACTTTCAGTTGATTAGGCTTGTTACCCAGTAACCTGGCCTTTTAACTGATTAGACTAATTACCCAAAACTTAGACTTTCAATTGATGAGGCTAATTACCCAGTAACTTAGACTTTCAACTGATTAGGCTAATTACCCAGCAACTTGTAAGATTTTCTAACTGCTACCAATTATGAATGATTACATCTGGCCAAATGAATGATTGTAATGTTCATACAGTCAAAAATATCACAAGCAATTAATTTATTTTGTTGTGAATGTAGCTTAGTGAACAATACTTTCAAATAAGCTGAAACATTAGACTTCATTTTTTTAAAAAGCCTCAAACACCTATTATGAGCAAGTTCCTGTATAAATTTCCTTTTTCAAAACTGTTTGATTTCATAAAGAATAGTTACCATATATACTCGCGTATAAACCGATACCAACTGCACACTGCATAAACCCAGACCTGCCATCGCATAATGCACCGGCAGATCTGGGTCTATGCAGTTTGTAAAGACTAATCAGTCGAACAAACATAGACCCTGATCTGCTGGCGCATTATGCGATGGCAGATCAGGGTCTATGTTGTTTGCATTTGGACCTGGATTATACACGAGTATATATGGTAAGTAGGGAGAAGAATGTTAGCAAAAATACTAAATTCGCATTCTACTTGCACTGCTATAGAGTAAATCATAAGTCCTATTACAAAAAGGACTTCTTGACATATTCAATGGCCATGCAATGGGTAATACATACTAACTTCCTTTATGGAACTTGCTTAAATCTGATTTAGTCTGATCTGGCATAAAATGGTAATCATTACAATTAAGCCTTCCTTAAATAATCACCTCGCTTAAACAGACAGTTTTTCAAAGTCCCAAAAATCAATATTTTGAGGATATGAATCATTATTAATTAACCACATCTTTTGAGGGCAATTTTCTGTACTTCCTTTACATTTCTGCAGGAAATGCCATTTTAAGCACAACAAATTAGTTGTTTGAGCATCTTTTTTTTTGTCATTGTAAAGAGTTGTAAAAATTCAGTAGACAAGTGACACTAATCATACATATTCCGCATACAGATGATGATGCAAAGTACTGCTTACAAAATATATATTTCTTTGTAAATTACAATGCAAGTAATATTGTTCAAACTCTGCCTAAAATATCTTTATATATTAAATATCTTCTGTGTTGTACTTAAATATATTTACATTATGAATACTTACTAAGAACATTGAAAACAATAATGCCTTTTATCGACACTTTTAGAGTAATATTCAATGGCAAAATACAAGTCTAAACAACATTTATCCCAGAATAAAAACGCAACAGATCCATATATTGCAAATACTGTATTTGACATAGTATCTGTATTGAGCACTTTAAAAATGATTATTTGGACAAATTTCATGCCTTTAAAGCTAATCATAATAAGCAAACAAAAATGACGTCAATAACTTCCCATCGCACACATAATAAGCAAACAACAATGACGTCAATAACTTCCCATCGCACACATAATAAGCAAACAACAATGACGTCAATAACTTCCCATCGCACACATAATAAGCAAACAACAATGACGTCGATAACTTCCCAACACATGCATGCTTCAAAAGTTAGCTCCTTTTTGTGTAAACAACAATAATGGCAATAACTTCTCATCACATACATACTGAAAAAGTTAGCTCCTTTTCAGCTATGTTATGAGTTCTTCATATTAGACATGCATTTCTGGCACTGCCACTTCCTTCTCACAAGATATACCAGGATTTAGATGTGTGCTTGTGACACATTTTTTGTTTATAGTTTTCACTATAGAGGAGGGTGTGCACTCATTAAGGCATATGTCCGTATTAGGTCGAGTATGGTAATAAAACATACCTAAACAAAATTAGGAGCTCTTTTGAGCAGTAACAACAATCCTTGGATATTTTATTCTTGCTTAACATTTGTACAATAGATACAGAAGATTACAACATGGTATTAGAAAAGCTCATGAATAAATGATTTGTGCCAAGGATATTGCAAGTGTTTGGAGAGATCCGACCAGTGACATTCTTCCAAATACATCTGTTTTGTTAGCCAATATTCATGTCCTTCCCCAAAAAAATTAATGTTCCAAACAGTAGGTGGGCCATAGCTTTTTTTGAAGGGTCTATTTTAGTAACATTAAATTTTGATGAATTTACCATATATACTCTTGTATAATCTTATACCAACTGCATAGACCCATTGGCAGATCTGGGTCAATGCAGTTTGTAAGGACTAATCAGCAGAACAATCAACATAGACCCTGATCTGCTGGCACATTAAGTGACAGCAGATCAGGGTCTATGTTGTTTGCATTTGGATCCGGCTTATACGCGAGTATATATGGTAGTTCATGCAGCCTGTTTATGGCATTAAATATTTACAAATTCATGACTGATAAATACAGTCACACTCTGATAACTAAAACATCAATCATTCAAATACTCTGCTTCACTTGAATGACTCACTTAGTTGTAGTCCCCTGTACATGAAAATCATAAATCTTGAGTGCACACTCGAACTCGAATTCTTATAGCTTACAATTGATAAACTAAAGATTTCAAAGTAGCAATACATTTTGATACAGTTGTATGTTAAACATGTAATTTATTTTGTAACAATGTAACAAAATATACGAGGTATGACAAAGGTAATTTAGAGTTCAAGTGCACACTCAAGTTGAGGAATTTTATGTATGTGGGGTCTGCTTTAACATACTCATGACTTGTGTCTGTGATCTCGGACAAATCAAAACTACTGAAAAGTTAAAAATTTATTATGGCCCAAAGCACTTTGACTTTTTTTTATACTACCTTGCATCCACTGTCTTTACCTAAAAAAAATCCGACATTTGTTACAAATTCAGTTTCCTCACTTTTGCAAAAAATTTATAATACAAATTGTACGACATACAGTATACACACAATAATTTAATCTTTCAGAATAACTGATCCTGGAATTATTGGAAAATTGTTTACAAAAGCCACTGTCAAGAGACTCTCAGTGTAAAAGAAATAAAATAAAATGAATCTATGTAAATATTCATGTTTAAACAAGATTTGGCATCTCATTTAACGTATCATGTACTCCTCTTTTACCCATATATGTACTGTATACACTCGCTTATAAGTATATGTACCGTCTACACTCGCTTATAAGTCAAGTCCAACTGCATACTGCACAGACCCAGCTCTGCCATCACAATTCTCTGGCAGATCTGGGTCTGTTCAGTTTCTTAGGAATGATCAGTAGAACAAACAACACAGACCCTGATCTTCCTGCACATTATGCAACAGCAGATCAGGGTCTATGTTGTTTGCAATTGGGCTTGACTTTTGAGCTAGTGTTATGGTATATATTCTAATTTATTGTGAACAATAATAACAATAATAATAATAATAATAATAATAATAATAATAATAATAATATAATTATCTTTTTAAAAGATACTTTTCATTTTTCAACTAAAAACAGCTGTATCGAGATTCCCACGCTTTGAATAGAAAAACTCTATACTGGGCTCATGATAAAAGGAATAAGTTTTGAAGTTATGACCCAGGGGCTAAATACCTGGGGGAAGGGTTGAACCTCAGAGTCAATGTCAGTTCCATATATAAATTTGTCTCGTGCCCAGTAAGTGTATATATGGTTATAGGGTTGGGCTCAATAGTTTCCATGTTATGACCCAGGGGCTAAGTTCTTTAAGGTAAGGAAATACCTCAAGGCATCACCAAGGGGTCACAGTCTTAAATGTACTGACACTTGGGCCATTGATCACATATATTGATTATAAGATATGTGAGAGATACAATTCAAGAGTTATTTTAAATTTATGCAAAATCACCCGCTACCCCCACCCACTGGGGTAAGATTAAAATTCCAAAAGTGTTGGCAAGATCTACACCCACAGAACAATCACTGACCCAAGTTTCTTGTCTATCTTTAACATGTCTAGGAGGTGTTGAACATTATATATGCACCTACATACATATAGATGGACTGACTGAATCACAATAACCCCATGCTTTTTTAAAAGTGTTGTGATAAGAAATAACATAAGCTGTTATCAGCTATTTTTGCCACAAACAACTGCTCTAAGAATCTGAGCCTAGACAATGTAACTTCCTCAAAGGTACTTGAAACTGCCCATTGGCAGTAAGATTCAAACTCGTGACCCACTGGCTACAAGTTGGACACTCTACCAGCTGAGCTATCTCACTCCTCAATTATCCAAATGACTAGAAAAAGTATCAGATGGCACTGACATGCAAATTGACCAATGTCAAAGATAAGCAAGGTATACATTTCAATACAGAAATTGTTACAATCAACATGTTTATACATGTAAATGGTACATGAAATACATTGGGCGAAATTGCTATAAATTATTAAATTAACAGCACCTAAGTTCTTTGGGGTTGGGAAAAAAGTATAATTTCCAGTATTTGGTATAATACCCACACAGGTCTTAATAAGTGCACCTCTTCCCCCCCCCCCCCCCCATGCAACACTCATAAAAACATCCATTATAAATGCAAGCATCTCAATCCCAGCATGCAAAGGAGGAAGGAAGCAGCAAATAAGACTTGCTTTGAACATCGTTTTTTGAGAATTATGCCACTCATGTCTTAATTTCAAATGTAAATCTTGTATGTGTTTATCAGCGTGACCATGTTGGGATAGAAAATGCACCTCTGAACTGAAGAGCTCACAACATAGCCAAAGGGAGCTAACTCTCTTAATATGTACATGTGATGGGGAAAATTGTTGTTAACAACATCAATATGCACTTATTAGCTCATGAAATTTCTGCTTTTTTGTTAAGTACACTGGTTATTACATTAATGTTCTAGTTAAATTTACAAATACTGCATACAGTATAATAAATTTAATTAAGACCAAGTAAATACTAGATGTAAAACATGTAAGTAATTATAGCTAACAATAGTATATTTCAGTATTAAAAGAAATGTTGATTTGAATTAAAAAGATTTGCAAAGAGTGCAAAATAAAAGATCTATACAATGAGGAGATATGAAAGCAACAAATTTTGTACTTTGTTAAACTAGTTATATCTTCAACTGAAAATAAAAACTTTTTAAAGACATTCTTTGACCAAAAAGCTCTTCCCTGTACTTCTACATGCAACAATTTTCTTAAATTTTTTTTTACAGTTATGAATGTCACAACAAAAACATCTCAAAGATGTTGCCACTCTCTGAATAAAATGTATCAGTCTTTCCACCCACATTTGTCCCAGAATAAATCATCACTCCTGATGAAATTTGGATAAGTGAATTGATTTACTCGTTTCAAATTGCTTGAATAAAAATGCTGATAAAAAATCAAGTATGTAACTATAGTGTGAAATTGAGCTATTAGCGTCTGGTGCATCATAAAGGGCACTGCTTAATACAATCTGCTTGGCAGGGTCTTAAACGGGAATTTGTGTTGGGAAACAAAGTTAGGAGTCTGGGTGTTTAGTGGCCATAGATGATGTGGAATGCTGGAATCTAACTCACTTATGACCTCATTATTATCAAGCTGCTTGCCAAATATGGCTTAATCCAACAAGTCTTGGTAAAGTAATGCCTCAGACACCAAATACAGGAGGATTGGAAACCAGAAGCCAACTCTTCTAAATGTTAATGTGCAATGCAGGAATTCAAACTCCTTCAAGATCTCATCAATATAAAGTTGCATGCCAAATTTGGCTGAAATTCAGTAAACTTTGGTAAGTAATGCTGTGGAAATCCAAGTCAGGAGGACAATCAGGAGGACATAGCTCCTGTAAATGTCAGAAAATGCTAGAAATCAAGCTAGTTCAATGTCTCGTCGATATCAAGGTGTATTTTCTAAATTTGACTTAAATCCAAAAATCATGAGTAAAGTTGTGCTGCAGAAGTTACAGGATGGAAAATCAGGGGCCATAACTCCTCTAAATGATGTTGTGGAATGCTGACTTCATTAAGCAGGGCCCTAATTAGTCTGTGTTTTGTGTCAGAAATGTACATGTACAATAAACTCTGCTTTTAACACTATGGCATACAAAATTTCACTTATTAAGAGGTATATTGCAAGCTTCTGTCTGGGCATTGTAATATTATTATCTATTATACATGTAATAATATTATAATTTGACAACATAACTTTGGAGATCCCTTGGTTATAATTGCAGACAAAGCTTATTGTCTATCATACATAAGTTTTGAGCTAAAATATGATGAACATTATTTTACTGAGTATTTGAACAGAAACTTGGATTTATTTGATTATAACTTCACGATTAAATATTTTCTGATAAGCTGCAGTGTCCAAACACTTGTCTCTTTTTATGCATCCATGTTTTGCTGCTGTCCATCTGTATCTCCATATGTCTGTATGTCCATCCCAAATCCAATTTAGCACAAAAGCACATGAACAATTAGACAAAGAACCATGAAATTTTGCACAATTTATCATGGTCATAAGTAGATGATTCAATTAGATTTTCAGACCATTACACCAATTTTTTATTCTGATTTACACATATTTAAACTTGTTGGACTTTTTGTCGAAAGCTTGTTATCACTATTTAGCAAAAAGCAGATGAGGTATACAAATGAAATTTTGGTAGGCATATTTGTATTCACATGTTGATGACCTGATTAGATTTTCAGGTCATTACAACAATTTATCTATTTTTACATGTTTTAACTTTTTAGACTTGAACAAATTTTTTTTAGCAAAATTTAGTAAAAACCTTGTGAGGTAGACAACTGAAACTTGGTGTGCATGTTTGCAAGTATATACAGACAACATGACTAGATTTTCATGTCATTATAGCTATTTTTCTAATGTTTTTATGGTTTTGATCATTTCTTGGACTAGACATTTTAGGTCTGCCATGTCTGCAGTTTGGAATATGTGTTTAACAAACACAAATCTAGTTTCCATTCTAATGCTTTTATACACATCTACAACCAACCCTAATAAAATTCAAAGAGTTGAAGCCTATGTATATATGCATTCACATACACAGGCAGGATCACATGATCGCATAGTCCCAACCCCCTCTTTTGTTTTAATTATAAGCTGAAAACAACATGAAACATCCTTATTGTAGTGAATATGTTCTAATACATAAAAAATTTATATTTTCTTTAGAGTTGGCAGAAAGAATGAGTCAGATATTGCGTCTAGGCTATCAGACTGTGATGTATTCCTACACTATATCCAACAACTTTTTCCCCTTACTCGGCACAAAACACAAATGTGGTTGTGGATTTATTACAAACCACCTTTTTGTCTTGCAAAACATGGACAAGGCATAGGTATCACTTTTTGTCTCACTTGCAAAGTGTGGACACGGCATATGTATCACTTTTTGTCTTGCTTGCAAAGCATGGGCAAGGCATAGGTATCACTTTTTGTCTCAGTTTCAAAAGCATGGGCAAGGAATAGGTATCACTTTTTGTCTCAATTGCAAAAGCATTGGCAAGGCATTGGTATCACTTTTCCCACAGCATTATCATTGTTGTTAGTAATGGCATCAGTGTTAAGTTTGTGCATCCAACTCAGTTCCTCATACACTGTTGTATTTAGAGTCATGAAACTTGATAGATGATTAGTCATGGACAAGTACTTCACAACACAGGCAGAGATCACAGTGACTTACATTTCACACTCCAGTAATTATGTTTTTTGCATTAAGCTCACTTTCTCTGACACTGTTGTCATAGAGTTGTTAAACCTGATGGGTATATTCATCTTGGAGGATACCAGTAACCACAGGGAAAACTAAGTCGTCGCTACTTTTCATTCTCCAGTCATTATGTTAAGTTCCAAACATAACTCCATTTCCCTGACATTGTTATATGTAGTCATCAAACATAATGAGTTTATTCATCTTGATGGGTACTACTGCCACAGGAATAGTAGATCACAGTGACCCACTTTTCTTGCTCCAGTGATTAAATTAGGTTTTTGCATTCAGCTCCATATCTCTGAAAATGTTGTATACACTATCATGAAATTTGTAAGGGATACTACTCACTGCAGATTACAATGACTTACCCTGACACTTTTTATGATGCATTCATTATATTATGATTAAACTCTGACACTTTTGCTTGAAACACTGCCATCATGAAACTTTATAAGGGCATTCTTTTGGTTTACTAATATTCACACTTATGAGCAGTAAATCACACTGACCTACTTTCTTGCTCTAGTGGCTATACAATGTATCTGAATATGCCCTGACAGAGCAGGCAAGGCAAGGTATTCTGCTGAATTTATTTCTTATTTTTATTTTACAATTTCAGCATATTTTTGCAAACAGCCTGAATAAAATGCAAAACACACAGGGATTTATAAAAGTTAACCTCAGAACATCAAAAACTATACATGTGATGACATCACTGAAAACACCAAAACAGTTCCAGCCTGGGTGTGTACAATTGAAATATGGATTGTACATCCATATTGAATGCCAACATCATTGCTATTAAGATTAAATGGGTTTGTAATACAAATTCTCTTTTGCTAAATTTTACATCATGCACAGTTAGGATTGCATAATCAGAATGTATTCTTCAAAAAGCTTGAGTACTGCAAACATTTTATCAGTAGTAAACCTTAAAGGAAGAAGTGCTCTATGCAAAAAGCAGGATTAAAATTTAACTTTTCTTACAACATTTTTTCAGAGTGGAGGCAGGCTAAACTTGCTAAATCCAATTTCCATTGTTAATATTTTAAAAACTAATTACTGTCATTACCTATACTGTAATCTAGGAGCTTGAGTATAAAAAGCAACTATGCTTTTCTATTAAGTTTTTATTGTAATTTTTATTATTACTTTCAAGAAAATAAACTGCATGTACAGCAGAATTGATTTTCTTGTTTAAAACTGAAGTTTGATTTATATGCATGCCCATGTTTGCAAGTTTGGACCAAGAAAGTTCTTGAACAATAAACCAGAACTGAACAAAAACATATTACAGAGAACCATTTCATTTTTAGGGGATAGTCTGGATATGAGATACAAATATCGGTGATGGGTCATGCTACAAACAAACATATAGCAGAGCAAGTCATCAGAGGAGACAGAGTAACACCTAACAGAGAGTCATCAGAGGAGACACAGTAACACCTAGTAAAGCAAGTCATCAGAGGAGACAGTAAAATTTGTTTCGTAAATGAAGATAATATTGGAGAATATTTCCATATTTATGAATAAAATAGTTGGGTGTGAAAGAGATATCCTTGTTTCCCTTGAAAATAATGGTTGTGCTTTAGTTCACTGTGTATTATCAGTAGGTACATGCATTGCCACACTATCAGACTACATATTAAAGAGTATATCCTTCGATAACCAATTCAATGCAAAAAGCTTTTTTTATGTTTCAAAATAATGCATTGTATTTTGCTGAATGGACATTCTTCAAGGAGTTTTACTAATGATCTGTGTATATCATTGGAAAATTTAGCACTCACAACAAGATGCATGAACTTGTAATCTCAACTAACATATTCTACCATTTGCACTCACAACAAGATGCATGAACTTGTAATCTCAACTAACATATTCTACCATTTGCACTCACAACAAGATGCATGAACTTGTAATCTCAACTAACATATTCTACCATTTGCTCATAAGCAATAAATCTGAGCCCTGCAAAGTTAAATATTCTGAATTGCTTTCTCCAACATTCAAACAATGCTTCTAGAATTTGATAAAATTATAAACCTCCATGGGACATTTTCCTTGCAAAAAGCTGTTTTGAAGTTTCATTCTTTGAGATATTTGACTTTTCAGACAACTGGAATATTAATTATTATGAACCTATACTATGGGTAAATGTATGTGTATTCTGGATTAAAAACATATACTATGGATAAATGTATGTGTATTCTGGATTAAAAACATGTAAAATTTTATTTATCGTTTCTAGAAGCAATAACTGAAAGGGGAAGGGGGGTGAAACAAAACCAACAATACATATGAAGTAAAACAGTTCAGACCAATAGGAAAATAATCTACAGATGAACGATAATTATAATGAAAAGTGACACCTGATGAAGTGGACGTAATGTGCAATGATTATAATGAAAAGTAACATCTGATGATGAAGTGGGAGTATATTGGTTAGGTTATTTAAGGGGAGATTATCAATGCCATGTGAACACTAGAAGCTCAAATTTAGTATAATATTGTCATATTAAAAATTATAATCGTCGTTATATGCATTAATTACCATGCATATTATAAGTGCATTTAAGAAACTGATTAATGTGCATTAGTGGCAGTATACGAGTACCCAATGTTTTGGGGCAAAGCAAATGGATAAATATAAATCGCATGAAATACCTTGGAAAATAAAATATACAGGTAAATATTTATCTGGCATTTATAAGTATGTAACAGAATTTAAGTGTCATTGATGAGGCTATGACAAACATTTAATGATCATTTAGATGTGATCGGTACAATTAAGTTTTGGTTTGTTATACAAGGCTTGTGAGAATCTTCAGCTGAAATTCCCAGAACCAAAGAGATCCAAGACACTTTAGAAAATCTTCACTTCTACTGAAAAGGATTCCAACGCTTGTTAATTCACAAAATTCCAGTTCCTTTTCAGAAGTACTTGAAAAATCATCTATGATAAAGAGCTGCATTTTAGTAGATAATACTTGCTTGACTTTCAGCAAAACTAATCTTTTAATTAATCTTATTTGGCATTTCCAAAGGTTCCAAGTGTTAATCCCAAATTTTCAGACATCAATTTGAATCATCAATCTTTGATAACTTAACATCTGGATTCCTGGAATATATAGCAGTCACAAGACATCACTGTATTCAACAGAAGCAAACTTATTCATTTTTCTAAACTGGAAGGCAAACTTTTGTCCTTTCTCCATAAATGTAATCATTGAAAGCACTATGAATTGTTTTAGTGCTGGAGTTACCTCCTTCATAATAACTTTGAGCACCAATTGAAATTGTGTGGCTTTAAGTTGCTTAGCAACATCCTAAGAAAGGAATCTGCACAAACTAATTTATCGCTTGTATTTCCAGATGATCACTAATTAGCTCTATAAAGCTCTTTGCTGATAAAAAGCTCTTGCTGACTTTTTCTTAAAACTTTCAATCCTGAAGTATACAATCAGTTACAAAAACTGACACTGTTATTATAGTTACACATGTAGGTACATTTCCCTCATCAATATCCATGAGGTTATGGAAGTTCAGAAGAGGTATTATTTAATGGTTCCGATGTGGGATCTCTGGGAATTTTTATAGATGCTGCCTCTCTCTGGAGTTTCTGTCGTCTATGATAGATGGATTTCTGGAAAGACCTGGCTTGGAATAACAACTCCTTCATACGAACACATATCTGAAATGCACAAAAAAATATTTATCACCACACTTTTTAAAAAGCATCATGGATATGGTGATACCTTAAATCTGTCTGTCTGTCCATTTCCTCCATAAAACCCATGAATTGAAATTCACCTAGGTTTGTAGTTTGCTTATCCAAACAGTAGCAACTTGCAATAGGGGGTATTAATTTTGGCTCCCCTCCCCCTCAGGTTCCCAAAGTTGAAAGGCCAAATTTACTTGAAACTGCAATCACAGTAAAATTGTGAATATTTTTTACGTAACTTTATACATGATGAGTTACAACAATGAGACCCATACCGTAAATACTTGTGTATAATCCGATTCAAAATGCAAAATGTAAACAACATAGCCCCTGATCTGCCATTGCATAATGCGCATGCAGATCAGGGTCTATGTTGTTTCTTCTACTGATTATGCGACGGCAGATCTGGGTCTATGCAGTTTGCAGTTGGTATTGGTTTATACACAAGTATATAAGGTAATACATATTTCATATTTTCAGATTTTGGCTCTCAGTCAGGAATGTGGGTCAAGAACAAGGTTTAAAAAGATACAACTTCAAATTAGGCAATATGTAAAAAGTGAGAAATGATAAGCCATCAAAATTGCTTTTATTTATCAATGTGACCAGTTCAACATCTTACAGTACTTTCAATTCACTTTTGTCTTTTGATTCATAATTAGTGCACCTATATACTTCCTGTTAAACTGGAAAGGCAAGAACATCAATATCACTTTGATGCATCATCATCATGGAAATTATTATCATCATCACCATCAACATCACATCAAGGTCATTATTATCCTCCTCATAAACAACAACAATAGCAACTAGATCTGTGCTTGTAAAACACATATGCCCCCACTGCATATCAAAAGCCTCAAGTCCAAAAACTTGAAAATGTGTATAAAAAAAGAGTCCCTCAAATGGACTGATGCTCTACTGGCCAAAGAGAATTTCCATGAATTCAAGACAAGACAGTTTCTTCTTTTTAACTCCTAAGTGTTGAAACCATCTCTGGCATTCCTTAGCAATAAAAAGATTTTAAAGATGGCCACAATGGCAGCCATATTGGATGTAAGATCAGCACCATTTATATTTAGAACCAACTAGACATCATACGAAGTCTTTTCATGAAAACCCTATTTCAATACAAATATCCATTCAGGAGGAGTAACAAAACAAGATTTTCAAGATGGCCATCATAGCAGCCATATTGGATGTAATATCAGCACCATTTTCATTTAGGACCAAGTAGATATCATAAGAAGTCTTTTTGTGAAAACTTCATGTCAATATGATCATCCAATCAGTAGGAGTACCGATAACAAGATCTTCAAGGTGGCTACCATAGTACAACTAGACACTAATAAAGTCTTCTGGTAAAAACCCCATGTCAATATGACTTTCAGTTTAGGAGGAGTAGCGATAACAAGATTTTCAAGATGGCTGCCAGGGCAGCTATATTGGATTTCAGATCAGCACCATTTTCATTTAGGACCAACTATAGATCATAAGTCTTTCTGTGAAAACTCTATGTCAATATGACCATCCATTCAGGAGGAGTAGCAATAATGAGATCTTCAAGATGGCCACCATGGTGTCCATATTAGATGTCAGATCACATTATTTTCATTTAGGACCAACTAGACTCCATGAGAAAGTCTTCTGGTGAAAACCCCATATCAATATGACATTTGTTTATAAGTAGCAATAACAAAATCTTTAAGATGGCTCCCAAGGTGACCATTTCTGATGTCAGATTGGCACCATTTTCATTTAGGATCAACTAGCCTTTTGGTGAAAACCCAATGTTATTATGACAATCCGTCCAGAAGGAGCAGTGATAACAAGATTTTCATAGTGGCCATATTGTAGGTCAGATCAGCACCATTTTTATTCAGGACCAAGAAGACTTCATGAGAAGTCTTCTGATGAATACATCATGTTGATATGACTTTCCATTCAGAAGGAATAGTGACAACAAGATTTTAAAGATGTCTGTCACGTTGGCTATACTGGATGTCAGATCAGCACCATTTTCATTTAGAAGCAAACAGACATCATAAAAAGCCTTTGAGTGAAAATGCCATATTGATATGACTTTTTGTTCAGAAGTAGCAAAATAAGATTTTAAAGATGGCTGCTGTGTTGGCCATATTGTAGGTCAGAACAGCACCATTTTCATTTATGACCAACGAGACATCATAAGAAGTGTTTCGGTGAAAACCCCATGTTAATATGACCGTCGATTCATGAGTAATAACAATAATAAGATTTTCACAATGGCCACCAAAGTGACCATATTAGATATTATATCATCATCATTTTCATTTAGGACCAACTAGATACTCTACAAAAGTCTTCTGGTGAAAACCCCATGTCAATATTATATTCCTGTTTAAGAGTAGTGGTAATAATTTTCAAAATGGCTGCCATACTGAATGTGAAATCTGCACCATTTTCATTTGGGTCCAACTAGACTTCAAAAGAAGTGTTTTGGTGAAAACCCCATGTCGATATGACCATCCATCCAGGAGAAGCAGCAACAACAATATTTTCAAGATGGTCCCCATGGTGGCTATACTGAAGGACAGATCAGCATCATTTTCATTTAGGACTAACTAGACTTCTGGTGAATACCCCATGTTGATATGACTTTCCATTTAGGAGGAATAGCATTAAGATTTTTAAGATGGCAGCCATGGAGGCCATATTAGTTGTCAGATCGGCACCATTTTCGTCTAGGACCAACTAGATATCATAAGAAGTCTTTTGGTGAGAACCCCATGTTGATATGACCATGGATCCAGGAGGAATAGCAATACAATTTTGAAGATGACTGCTGTTGTGGCCATACTGGATGTCATAACCCATTTTATTTATGATCAACAAAATATAAGTCTTTTCGCAAAAACCTCTTGTTGATATGAGCATCCGTTCAGGAGGAGTAGTGATTAGATTTTCAAGATGGTCCATGTGGCGGCCATATTAGATGTCCAGTGGCACCATTTTTAATTAGGACCAACTAGACCTTGGGATGAATGTGTGCATAAAGTTTCAAGGCAATCCTCCAAGTAGTTTAGGAGGAGTAGCAATGACAAACCTTTGTTAACTGATGGATGGACGACAGATGATGGAACAGGCCATCCCATAAGCTCTTCTGGTCTATGACTAGTAGAGCTAAAAGTTACTTTAATGGCCTGAAAATCTAATCAGGTCATCTACATGTGAACACAAATATGCCTACCACATTTCATTTATCTACATTAAGTATTTTTTCCATTAACGTTACTAACAAGGTCACTGTTACAAAAGTCCATGTAAAAAAAGTTTAAAAATGTGTAACAAAATTGAAAAAATGCTGTAATAGCCCCAAATTTTTATCAATTTATCTACATATGGATACAAATAAGCCTGCCAAATTTCATTGTGCAAGGCCAGTGGATTTTGCATAATCTTTCTTACAAGCTTCTCTGAACAGACAGATGGATCGATCGAGCGATGGATAGAACCAACTCAAGATGCCCCCAGTGCTTGGCTGCATGCATTGTGGGCATACAAATTCATATGAGTTTTAAAACTGTACCTGTTTAAAAGTGGGTCTGTTCTCTGGGTCCCCATCCCAGCAATTCTGCATCAGTGTCTTGTACTGTGGCAATATGATTGCATTACTCTGAATCTCTGGTCGACCTCCGGACAAGACATGTTCCATCACCTGTAAATGACATTGCAAATTTGAAGGTATATTGTTAGCCTCTAAACCCTTTACCTCATGTAAGTACTTTTGGACACCTCATGGAAGCGCTAGTGGAGGCCTCTACCCCATTCTCATGGAAGCGCTAGTGGACGCCTCTACCCCATTCTCATGGAAGCACTAGAGGACGCCTCTACCCCATTCTCATGGAAGCGCTAGTGGACGCCTCTACCCCATTCTCATGGAAGCGCTAGTGGACGCCTCTACCCCATTCTCATGGAAGTGCTAGTGGACGCCTCTACCCCATTCTCATGGAAGCGCTAGTGGACACCTCTACCCTTTATCTCATTTAAGCGCTAGTGGACGTCTCTACCCCATTCTCATGGAAGCGGTAGTGGACGCCTCTACCCCATTTACATGGAAGTGCTAGTGGACGGCTCTACCTGATTTGCATGGAAGCATGTTTGGATGCCTACAGTAAACATCAGCCATTTTGAGCTGATTTTCGTAACACCACCTGAAAACCCCCTATTAGATACTACAGGCATTTAGGTAAATGACCATTACGTCAGATCACGTGGTTGCTATTTAAAATCAAGTTTTAATCTGCTATTTAAAGTAACTAGGTCAGATTCTCCACTCTCCAAAATGGAGGTCACAGATTTCGTTCAGCAGTTTTTTGAGTTTCGATGATTAGAATTATGACTATGAAAGCTTCAATAGTCAGATATTGGCTCCGATGTCGATGTAGGCAACACTAATTTTTAATAATTTATCAAATTCTGATGATTTAGTGATGTAGATGTAGACAATGAACCGAAAGTTTTAGAGGTTGAGAAATGTCAGCTATGGTTGATCAAACTGTTTCACTGACTTGACGATGAATGACTTTTCTCAAGATTTAAAAGCATATAAAAAATTCTTCCGTGAAAAATAATTAAACAACTACAAAGATCAGATTTTACACTTTAACCTATCTATAGATAATAGTTCTGTACAAAAAAGGTAAAATGGTAAAAATGTATGCTGAACTTTATACTACACTGCTATAAATGTAACAGGCAGGCCTATGTGTATTGAGTCATGGAGCTAACAGGTGTTCTATTTGTAGCACACTGCACTATGTGGATTGAGCACATGTATATCAACTGCCTACACAACAACAGGCTCTATGAGGTAAAGGGTTAATTTGGAAGGAAGAATTTAAATTAAAAGTTAAACCTGCCCGAGATGTCACCCCTTTCTAGCAATCACCTGTCCAAGGCAGAAAAAGTTTAAAAAGAAACTGAACTGCATTAAGCATTCACTTGACTTTAAAGGACACTATTTCTACTTTCCATAGGTAGCAACTTAAAAAGGTTTTCAAATATGAGGTAAAGGGTACTAGAAGAAACTTGTTCCACTTTTATGAAATAATTATTTTAACTTTTTATGACATTAAGATTGTAAGTAGCCAATTTCTTACTACAACATTAATTGTTGACAGTTTGTTCTGCTGTGTTTTGGTACATTCATACAGAAAATATGAGTTAGTAACATAATTGTCCGGTCTAATTCAAGGGAATTCAAGTGAAGAAAGCACATAGGAAAAAAAATAGAAAATAAAAAGTCAAGTTTATAGTGAGATTCGAACATGGTTCTTTTGCGTCACTGGTCAACATTTTTCCAGAGCATCAAGTGAGTGACAACATGGTGGATGAAACTCTTTGGTCATAATGTTATCAATTTCTACTGACTTGACTGAAAAAATCAAATTAATAATTCACTTCAGTGAATTATCAAAATAATTTCTTTTGGAAAATCCATTAATTCACAAACTAGCATAATAAATCTTTCAAGTGTTTTTGTGCTGTCAAAAACCACACAAACCAAACCAAGTCAAACTTGCTCTAAGAAGAGTCAACTCCTTATAGATGTGGCTAAGACTACCCAACAATACATACCTCCTTAGTTGTCCCAACATCATCAAAAGGATCTTCACACATCACAATCTCCCACATCACGATACCAAAGGAATAAACATCTGCTGCCTTTGTGATAAATCCATCTGATTCATTTGAGTTAGGATGTTCAAAAACCTCTGGTGCTGTCCAAGCTATGGACGGTGGACATGCACTATACTTCCCCTGGCCTAGAAATAAAAGTTGGTGTGATGCACATCAATAATGCTCCAGGCAAGTAATATTGCAGGAGTTTATAGAAAGGCAACATACTGAGAATGATCTGGAAATAAGGTGAAAGTCATAAAATAGGTTAACATGGAAATCCTGCTCACATCAAATTCAAATGCAGAACTTTTTGTCTCGTCTGTGAACTATATTATGATATACCCTCCCTGACAATAATTGAATCAAGAGTCCCTTGGTAACAAAATATTTTCTTACATGTCAGAGTTAACGTGTTCACAAGATACCTGTAAGTGGAGTACTATATTCTTTGTCACTGCCTTTAACCTTGAACCTGATATCATGGATAAAACAAATCACTGATCTTGTCTCTGGCAGATGAGCCCCATTTTCATTCACAACCAGCTACATATTGCTATAATAGTATTTCAGTGGAAATCCCATGTCAATAAGACCATCTGTTCATGAGAAGATGCCATATAAAGATTGTCAGGAGGGGAAACAAATAAGAGTTTCACTTGTGTTCAGATTATCTGTTTGCATTACTAATTAGAGACCAAAGAGAACAGCAAGCAACAATTTTACCACATCCACTGCTAGTCACCAGTACATGGCATCAACTAACATCGATACCTCGGGCATATGCAATCAGATTTGTTGGTTTACAGGTGTATTGTCATTTTAACAGGACTTACCTTTGAGATATTACCTCATTTCGTATTGTAAGGACTTCAAAGAATAAAATAATTATATTTTTATTTATGCGAAAAGAGTCTGTCTAATTTTTGTTCAGTGTCAATCGTACTCAAAATGTTCAATTTTGTTCTCAGAATTTTCAATTTTGGGAGCACCTATATAAAATACAAATTAACTACTTTCAATTTGAAAGGTGCCAACTTCAGAGCAGAAATAAATTATAATAATCACAGCAGAAACTTAAACTGGCTTCATACACAAGGACAATTAATGTATTTTTGGATAAGATCTGAGATCCATTCAATAAATTGCTTGCACTGGCACATCAGAGGATAACCTACAGCAGCAATCTTCCTCCTGACATGCAGATCTCAGCGGCTGGGTCAAGTGAATAAGTCCGAAATCACCAACCTTGACAATGTCTCTCTCAGTGATAAATAAATTGGCACAGCGGAGATCCCGATGTAGGATTGGTGGTTTTGTAGAATGTAAGAAGGCTATGCCATCAGCTATTTGGGATAACTGAAATGAATTGATGTAAGTGTTATTACACAAAAACAAAATCAAAATCTTCAAATGCCAATTAAAAATCAAAGTCTTTCAAAGTGGAAATGAAGGATCCACTACCATGAGAAATGCACCAAATTCATTATCTCCTCCACTCCCTGAAACCCTAACATTTTTAACTATTTAGGTAGAATAGCCAGTACAGTGAAACCCCGCAATAATGCGATAATTGGGGTCCAAAAAAGTCGATCGCGGAAAAAGTGGGGTCTTATTATTTCGGGATTTTACTGTATTTTACTTTATTCATAGAACAACGTATACACGTCTAATGTATAGCATGAATAGGGTATCCACCATTTTACTATCTGATATCGAGCCGTCTTTGCTTTTCCACATGACAACCCTTTGATTGAGCCGCCAGTTTGATACTTGTTCAGTGCCAACTAACAGAGAGTGGTTATTTGAACTCCCTGTGATCTTGCCGCACAATTGACATGTGTTCAGTTGCATCCTTTAATATATTTCACAGACTTAATGATCAAAGTGTTACTTACAGAGCCCAAGCTCAGTCTCTACATAAGCACCCACATATGACAATCTTTGATCAACCACCGCATTGTCTGGTGCTTGGTTGTGTATGCAGTTAAAGTAGAAACATAAGTCGGCTATTGTTTGCGCAATGATTGTATACAGGATGAATTGAAGTCCAGTACATGTGCTGGCAGCTTACATTTTTTGATGTTTATTAAATCGTGAGAATCTTATATCAACCACCACATTGTCTGATGCTCGGTTGTGTATGCAGTTAAAGAAAAAACACATGTTGGCTATTGTTTCAGCAATGATTGTATACAGAATTAATTGAAGACAAACACAAAGATGACTTACTGACTTTACTCATGGATCAGTAAAAAGTAACATTTCCAATAATGTTTAATTTGGCATAACACTTCAAGAAATTGGTGAAATTGTTAAATTTCAGAAGCCACGCCACGATCGAATTCATACGTGATCTCTTCCCCAAAATGATAATAAACTATTTATACACTATTTCTCATACTTAAAAAAAAAATATTTTTTCCGTGTACGAGAAAAATACATGTATATAAAATTTCAGGAACCATGCCACGAACGTATTATACTCGAATTCATATGCGATCTCTTCCCCAAAATGATAATATACACATTTTATACACTATTTCTCATACTTTGAAAAAAAATATTTTCATGTGCGAATGAATATAGGAAATTTTGGGAGCCACGCCACGATCACGTTATGTCCGAATTCGTGTTATCACGGGGTGCATTATTGCGGGGTTTCACTGTACTTACATGTGTCCTAGTGGGTCAGAAAACACTGTATTGGTGTTGTGATAATCATATTGAACAATAATTTGCTTGCGTGAAGAACCAAGGATTGATATGACATTATTAACGCTAATAGTTGTATTTTTACAACACAAGACCAAATAAAATGAAGGAATAAATGTTTTAAGAAAATCAGGAATAATAATTATAAGTATATAGATATTAAAGGAGTATCCAAGCACTGAAGAATGTAACTTGGACATGAACGTGTGCAACAAATGTACATTTAAAATAATATCTGTAAAAGATAACATAAATGTGAAACAACATACCAACTTGACCCTTAAGGGCCAGTTAAGAAGTCCACCTCCCCTCTTGATAAAGTCCTTAACACACTGTCCATCTACGTATTCACTGACGACATAAGGGTGTCGGGACTCAAGGCAGAGGCCTAGGATGGATACAATATTACGATGTCTCTGTCGACTTAAAATAGACAACAGATGATTATCGACAGACAATTAATTATTCCATCAATAATGAGAAAGTTGATACACATATGATTTATACCTATAAAAAAATCATGATACCTTTTCTTAAGTATGGAACTCCTTTGGCTTGTGTTCTGCCCACAACATTTAAATAAAGTTGTCTACTGCACTGAAAACAGTCCTTAAAGGACACTAGCTCAAGAGACCACAAAACTGTGTCATCTATAGTTTCCTTAATATGCAGGCAAGATTTATAAAATTAGGTAAAGGTTTCATGAGATGTGTTACTTTAGAAACAGATGACCATTATATTGAAATGTACTCACAATTCCATTCTCAACTTAGCTTATATTGGTCCATCTGTCCTTTATTTTTCATGACAAAAAGTGTTTGTGGTGGAATTCAGTAACTTACACTGTAGATAAAGACACAACCTGTACTAGCTTGGTGATGGAACGAGCCATATGGATGATACATTCTTTCAGACAGTGCTTTTAAGATTTCTCACTAGGTAATGGCAAAGGAAAAAGTAGTAAGCATTATTGTTAACAAGAGTATCGTAAACATCACATCATATGCCCACCCTGTGTTTAATCGTCCTTTCTGAGCTTGACCTTTGGTCATGGTATGTGGTTTTGAACATAACTTACTGTGCAGAAATTTCTGACAAACAGATCCCAGAATGTACAGGTTTCTTTATTACCATATGTGCAAGCCATCCACAAAGTTTGGTCAAGGAACCTACTCAAGAACAAAAGTTATTCAATCAAAACCAGGTTTCTTTGAGCCACAATGATCGTGATCTTGAACCTATGGATGCCAAAATCAATAAGCCTCTTCCATACTAGCACAAGCCCTCCACAAACTTTGGTCAGGGTAGATGGTCTAGAACTAAAGTTATTACACCAAAACCATTCTTCTTTCAATCACAGTGACTTTGACCTTTGACCATTTGACCCTAAAATCAAGAGACTTTTTCTTGCATAACATGCAAGTCATCTACAAACTCTGATGAAGATAGATGGCCAAGAACTACAATTTGTGTGCAAAACCATTTTTCTTCTTTCAGTCTCACTGACCTTGACCTTTGGGCCGACAATCGATAGGCTTCTTCCCTACCCCAAGTGCAAGCCATCAACAAAGTTTGGTCCAGGTCTGTTATATAGCTACTACTGTTATTGTGCAGAAACCATTTTTCTTCTTTCATTTACAGTGACCTTGACTTTTGGCCTTTTGACCCCCAAACCAACAGCCTCCAAGTGCAAGCAATCCACAAAGTTCAGTCCAGGTATGTGATATAGAACTGATGTTATTGTGCAGAAACCCAACCTTTCATGTTGCTTTCACAGATTAACCAAATCTGAGTCATCCTTCAATATATTGCATTTCCAAAAATGAAAGATGTTTCTTAGCATTTTGTCTCTTACATCATCTTATTTAAACAAATCCTCTCTTGATGACCAAATATTTTGCCTATTTGCTATAAATTGCTTATAGAGTGAAGCTTTTATTCAAACTTGTTTATTCTAATTCCTCATTCATCTATATGAAAGAGAATAAAACAAAATGTGTCCCGATTAATGGGGTTTCACTTTTCAGTGTATCTGATATCTGACCTTAAGGATGATCACTTGTAAAATGTTGAAGCATTTAACTTTTTTAAAAATGAATATATTTACATAGCTAAGTGTCCAGGCATCCAAAAATCACTAAAACATTTACAGGTTGGTGTGCATTTTCTTATGCTACTTTTAGTTGATTATTTACCCCCAAGTCATAACCTAGAAAAGTATAGCAAAAAGCATGCTATCACTAATTGCCCATAAAAGTAATAACTGAAAGAGTACAGTTCTCCCTCATTATAACACAATAGTTGGGGTCCATAACCATAGACAGAATTAAGTACTGAACCACATTACATTGAGAACAGGAATATGTACAGAACCATGATATATTGAGAATAGTGTAAAATACCGAACTGCGGTATAGCAGGCACTATCAAAATTGTTTAAATAATGGTGTTTTGGATAAGAAATGAAGACTAAGCTTCACCTTGTTTTCTTTTCAGCTCTAACTGTTATACATTGGTGTGATTTTGGTCATGGGGTCCAGACAGGTACCACGTTATATCCAGAACTGTGTTATAATGAAGTGCCTTATAACAAGGGAGAACTGTATTTACAAATTTATCAAATTTGCACAAATTGAAGACCAAAGACTCCTCTTATTAAACACATAAAGAAAAGGTTATACTGGTGAGTGCATTTTTAAGATCACATCAGTTTTCCACAACAGAAAGCCTAAAGATGTCCCAAAATCTTATATACTTTTATCATTTCCTTTCACAGAATTGTTACTGCTGCTTTTAAAATTGCATAAGAACGTATTAAGACATAAAAGTCGTAACCACATAATTTTATACCCAATGTCCTCCAGAGTTCAAATAATTTTATACCCAATGTCCTCTCGAGTTCAAAACGCAATGATACATAGAGGTAAAAAGTGACATCATATCAATGACATCATCATGTAAAGATCACATCATTTTGAGCTGTGCAGTAATTATATAGATTTTACAAAAGCTGACTACCTTAAGAGCCAGACTTCATCCTTCATCCATTTGAGGAATTCCGTGCTAAGTTGGTTCTCATGAACGCTTAGTGTAATCCTTTTGACTGTAACTTGTATTTCCATCCACTCAGCAATGTATGTATCACCAAATATACCTCCACCCAACCTGTAGGAAAAGAGTACATCAATTTCAAAGCTAGATTCAGATGTTTGTATATGAAATGATTGCTTTTAATATGGCTAATGGTTGATGAGTGTTTGTATAGGAAATGATTGCTTTTAATATGGCTAATGGTTGATGAGTGTTTTCTATGCACACAAGACTGACCCTATTAGTGGTTTGAGATACACAAACTAAAACTCTTTTAAAAGTCATATTTTGAAAATCATTCCTGAAATATATAATAATTTGATCTGCAGTGTTCTCAGAGCAAAAAGTGATTTGGTTTTATGGAATTTATCACCATTTTTCAGAACATATTAGGCTATACATGGCAGCCAGCATATTTGGCAGAGGAAGAACCTGTGAAGACCCCGGAAAGAACCACCGACCCATGGGAAGCTACTGGCAAGTTTTCTCACATACCCATGATGGTTGAGCTGAGACTCAAACTCACACAGACAGAGGTGAGATGTGTGAGTGATCTGTAAAGGCGAGCGCCTCAGACCACTCGGCCACTCAGGATCCTTTTCAGAGCAAAAACTACTGCACAATATGTAATAAATTATAATTATTATTCAGGGCACTTTGAAATGTAAAAGCTTAATTGATTATCCTCAATTCAAGGAATGTATACATGTGAATCAAATGTTTTCCAAATGCTCTGCACATTTACTGAACAGTAAAATTGATAGAGTAAATGACCTTTGTCCAAGTTGCAAGGAATTCTCTTGAATTACAGACTCCTCTAGTAGTGGTACAAAAATGCTCCTTTTCCGTGCTTTCTCATTGAGTTCTGGCTCATAATCTCTGTATGCACAAGACTGAGGGTTTCCTCCACTGCTACCATTCTTCCCTCCTCTATCAGCAAGATCTCCCATACTGGCAAGCTGCCAAATACTGGACTCTGGGACTGTCCGTAATCCTGAAGAGAAATGTCAAAATTTTGTATGCATGAAATTTACATTCTTATTTATTGGGTCATATATATATATATATATATATATATATATATATATATATATATTGATATAATGATACATATGTAGTAGCATTATAGTACCACATAAACACCATAGTGGTTATTTTGTGCTAACTAAAGGTAAATTTAAAAAAATAAAAAATGAATTGTACAAAAATTTGGGAAGATAAACCCTTTCAAATAAATGAAAACATGAAGTAAAAGAAGATAAAATATGAATATGGTAAAATTCTGTAAAATGTATATAAAATAAACAATAACAACAACACATATAAAATGTATATAAAATAAACAATAACAACAACACATATAATGTATATACATTAAACAATAACAACACATAAAATGTATATAAATAAACAATAACAACAACACATATAAAATATAAATAAATAACAACACATATAATGTATATAAATTAAACAATAACAACACATATAAAATGTATATAAAATAAACAATAACAACAACACATAAAATGTATATAAAATAAACAATAACAACAACACATATAAAATTCCAAAAAGATATGGTAAAAATTTGTCAATATGTATAAATGAAATGCTTATCATCTTACACGGTTCATTTATTTAATACAAAACAAGATTATCATGAAAAACGCATTAATACCCGCTCTAGCAGGCAGTAGTAGGGCATGTTGACTCTGAAGATTATTGATCAACGGGTCTCAATGACTTGAACATTTGAAAAAAAATTACCATGCAGAAACCATTATTTTTCTGTTAGATTTACCATGACTGTTACCTTTGACCTTTTGAATCCCAAATCTATAGTTTTCTTTATTACCCTATGTGCAAGCCATCCACAAAGTCTGATCACGGAACTTATTACAGAACAACATTTATTCTGCAAAACCCATTTTTCTTCGAGTTACAATGACCCTCACCTTCTACCCTTTTCATCCCAAAATTGATAGTCTTTTTCCTAACCCCAATCGTAATTCATTCACAAACTTTGGTCCAGGTCTGTAATGTAAAACTGATGTTGTTTGTGCAGAAATCATTTTTCTTTTTTCAGTCAGTTACCTTGAACTTTGACCTTTTGACCCCAAAATCGATAGGTTTCTTCCCTACCCCAAGTGCAAGCCATCCACAAAACAATGCTAAGAGTATATGGTAGAAAACTTAAGTTATTGTGCAGAAACAAAATAGGGAACAGATGGCCAGCTGTACGGACATCATAACATAATATGCTCTGCCTTATGGTGGGTGTATAAAAATGGCAGCTGTATAAAAATGGGTTAAATATGTTTTTGTGATGTCAAAAAAATAGCTGAGAGAGCACAAGTAGCTCAAACAAAGGTTAAATAGAACACACTGTCTCACCTTTTTTCAGTCTTAGCCTATGCCTTTGTGTTGATCGCTATAGTGATTTTTCCATTTTGTGCCAAGAAAGTGTACATTTAGGATAGGGTTCTGAATAGTTGTCAAGCTATAGAGCCAGTCCACAGAGAGTACAGAGAGACCCCGGGCTAGTGCTGTCTGCATAAGTGACCTGGACTTTTCTGCCATGAAAGTATACATTATAGGTCATTGGGTGGGGATCTCAAAGGTTTCCCAGTTATAACCCAGATGCTGGACCCCTGCGGCTAAAGACAGAACCAGGAATCAATACTAACTGCCAAAATTAATTCCCCTTGCAATGTCAAGTAAGTGTATATATACATTTTGATTGGGGCTATGAACAGTTTCTAAGTTATGACCCTGCAGCAAGTCCCAAGTTGGAAGGAAGAGACCAAAAGGCCAAAGCTGACTGCATAAATGACGTGGCAAGAAAGTGCTACATAGTTATAGGGCGTGATCTTAAAACTTCCAAGTTATTACCAAGGGGCTGGGACCCAAACAGCAAGAACTCACACTACTGGTATGACCCTGAGGTAATGTTTGTCTGAACAGAAAGCTAGCTCTCTACTTATGCAATATTCCAAATATAAAAGCATACTTCATAGAAAATGTGCACTGAATTCTACCAAAATACATAGAAATTATGGGGTGACCTAGGAGATTTTCTGTTCAACTTAGCAGAATATGGACGCTCCACCATAATCCGGGTCCAAATGCAAACAAGATAAACCCTGATCTGCCATCGCATAATGCACCGGCAGATCAGGGTCTATGTTGTTTGTTCTACTGATTAGTCCTTACAAACTGCATAGACCCAGATCTGCTGGCGCATTATGCGACGGCAGATATGGGTCTATGCAGTTGGTATCGGTTTATACATGAGTATATATGATATGTGTTCAAAACTATGCAAATTTCAATAAAAATGTGATTTACTTACCTGTTCATGTCTCTGTATCTCTGACCATGCTTAGCTTTTTTTTTTGTTAACCTCTGTAAGACTGTCTCTAAGAAATAATATTTGTTCACGAACCTGTATGTCTGTTTGTCCATTGCTTCTCCTTATTAGGGAATTTCCAAAGATCTAGAGATATTATCTTTTTATTGTACATTTTCATAAGTTCTTTATGTCTGTCTATCATTGTCTCATCTGTCTATCTATTTTCTTTTTTTTTACTTTGTTTTTTCTTCTGCTTACCTGGTAGTTTGTGATAAATTTGAAGATGGGTTTTCTTTGTGTAGCACATAATCCCAACAATTCCAGCTAACATTATCACCCCAATGTTCACGCCTACAATGATCAGAACTTTGGTTTTGTCGGCTTGGGCACGGATCTCCCCCTCCTTTTCAGATGTTGATATTGCTTCTAAAATGAAAAATTATCCAGGTATGTAAAGAGATTTCGTTTTTAAAAAAATGTCTGCTTGCTACATTCTGCAGAGTATATAACCTGCACCTGAGGTTCAGAAAATGTGTGGACTGTTGTTGGATATTTGTTCCATTACAGACACTTGTAGGCAATCCCAAATGCCCTCCCCCAGACCCCTTCATCTTACCATAAAAAATTAACTCCACTTTTTGTCTTTTATTCAAGTTTTTAACTCATTATATATTCATGGAATTACCAATATTCTTAAAATCTGGCGCAATCTTTTTTTTATTTCTTAAAATGTAGCGAGAATGCAGATGAACATTGGCCGGATGACACAGCTATGACAGTCTACATGTAGTGTGGGTGGACAATAATAGTTTGGAACAGAACCATTTCATTTGTAGGAGTAAGTGGTTTGCTATTAGAATCAAATCTGTTACTCCCTTTTCCGGCTGTGCATTAGTGCAATGCCATAGTTTTCAACAAACGTTATAATTTGTAAAGAGAATATTTTATTTTTCTTTCTGCTGTCTTTTTAAAAATTACTTTACCATTTTTTTGGAGATCCCTGTTAACCCACGAAATTGAATGATCCACTCCCAAACTTGGTTGAGCCATAAAACTGGTTATGTTGCATTGTACTGTTTACTCAAGCTCAAAGGGAATTTCAAATCTGTGCTATGTTACACATAAGATATGGTCAATACCCACGTACAAGTCTTTTGTAGTCTTACACATAAGATATGGTCCATACCAATGTCAAGTCTGTTGCATTCTTACACATAAGATATGGTCAATACCCATGTACAAGTCTGTTGCAATCTTACACATAAGATATGGTCAATACCCATGTACAAGTCTGTTGCAATCTTACACATAAGATATGGTCAATACGTATGTACAAGTCTGTTCTAGTCTTATACATAAGATATGGTCAATACCCATGTACAAGTCTGTTGCAGTCTTACACATAAGACATGGTCCATACCAATGTCAAGTCTGTTGCAGTCTTACACATAAGATATGGTCAATACCCATGTACAAGTCTGTTGCAATCTTACACACAAGGTATAGTCAATACCAATGTCAAGTCTGTTGCAGTCTTACACATAAGATATGGTCAATACCCATGTACAAGTTGGAGTTAAAAGAATTATTCATCAAGTCTGAATATGAGTTTCTTAGAAAAAAACTCCAAATGTCCATTTTGGTCATTCTTTAAATAGTTTGGTCAAGTAATCAGTTCTGTCAGACATGTTCAGCATATTAAATCTAAAATGTTTGATGCAATTTCTAAAAATGTACATGGTTTACAATAACCAAAACAATACCAATATACCTGATGGTAACAGTCTAGCAACCAATATCTTTACAGTACAAAGTGTACAATTTTCTGATACCAAGCTAGTATGTGTCTGGGGATGGCCGATTTTTATACATACCTTACAAATGAAATTTTTTTGAAATAGTAACTTTTCCATACACATAGATTTCTGCACCAGCAATAATATACCACGAGTTCCTTATAACTGAAATGTGTAACAATGCATAATGTTACTCGAGTCTTTTACAATATCAAGTCTGCCTAAATCATTCAGAAAGTTAGTCCATGAAGTGTTTTATTGTTTAAAGAAAGGACCATACAAATTCAACTCAAGTGCAAGAGTTGCTAACACACTAAAAATCATGGATTACCAGTATAACATACTTCACAGTACTCCTCAAAACACTTCTTACCATTACAAAAACTTGTGATAGAAACTACTATAACAATTGTACCATATATACTTGCTTGTAAGTCGAGTCCAAGGGCAAACATAATGTGCCAGCAGATCTGGGTCCATGCAGTTTGTTAGGAATAAACACCACAGACAATGCATTATGCAACAGCAGATCAGAGTCTATGTTCTTTGCAGTTGGACATGACTTATAAGTGAGTATATATGGTATATGTAAAATACAATATGCTATTTTCAGTGTTTAAGACATAGAGTAAAGTTCAAAATATTAATTTCTACAAATGTAGCACTGAATTTGGTACAATATCATCATGGCTATGATGATATTAGTAAACACTGTACCATTACAGCACATGAAATCCTATGCTATATTTCTGTTAACTTCCGTATATTACAGTAAAGTGTCATGAAACCCTATGCTATACTTCTGTAACTTTTGCACATCACAGTCTAGCGTCATGAAACCCTATGCTATACTTCTGTAACTTTTGCACATCACAGTCTAGTGTCATGAAACCCTATGCTATACTTCTGTAACTTTTGCACATCACAGTCTAGTGTCATGAAACCCTATGCTATACTTCTGTAACTTTTGCACATCACAGTCTAGTGTCATGAAATCCTATGCTATACTTCTGTAACTTTTGCACATCGCAGTCTAGTGTCATGAAACCCTATGCTATACTTCTGTAACTTCTGCACATCATGGTGTAGTGTCATGAAATCCTATGCTAAATTTCTGTAACTTCTGCACATTACAGTAAAGTGTCAATTATTGCAAACACAACTCATACTGATGTTTTCCTTGACTAATGGAGCCAAGTTACACACACACAAATTTTCTCTCATATCTTTGTCAAATTACTCACCAAAAACTGTCAATCAATTACTGCTCTGCTGATTGTTATACAAATAAGCTGCTGACCAATGAAAATTGCATGTATCATAATTCTGGGATCAAACAGCTTGTGTTGTTCAAAAGTTTTGTGGATTTTTAGCCACATACTGTATATACTCGCGTATAATCGGGATCCAAATGCAAGCAACATAGACCCTGATCTGCCGTTGCATAATGCATGTGCAGATCAGGGTCTATGTTGTTTGCTCTACTGATTAGGCCTTACAAACTGCACAGACCCAGATCTGCCAATGCATTATGCAACAGGCAGATCTGGGTCTATGCAGTTTGCAGTTGGTAGCAGCTTATACACGAGTATATACGACAGTCTGTGGTTTTATGTTCTATTCCAAGTGTTCTGCCAACATCTGAACTTTACAAATCATGTCTGATAGTTATTTGTACATACCAGATACCTATGCAATGTCTGACAAATAAGACCAGGACAGTCATGTTAATTGTCACTTTATAAAATGTACAAATAATGATAATCTTTTATATGTGTTTGTTGCAAAAAATTTCCATTTTTTGTTTATTTTAATGATTACTCCTAACAAACTGCACAGACCCAGATCTGCCAAGGCATTATGCGATGGCAGATCTGGGTCTATGCAGTTAGATCTGCCTTACACATGAATACTGTACATACTCGCATATAATCACGTTCGTGTATAAGCTGACCCCCAAACTGAATAGATAAAAACTTAAAAAGTTCATGACCTGCGCATAAGCTGATCCATAAGACCAAGATGACATATAATGAGAAACAGAGGAAACAGTTAAAATAAGATAACCCAAAACACACACACATATATATATATATATATATACACCTCTCCCTCGACAACTCGCGCACAACGGGGTCCAAAAACATAGACCGCACTATAAGCGAGGGCGCGAGTTACTGAGGGACCTCAAAAAAATGAAGGGGATGCCATACCCGCTGGACCTCGAGAAAACCGCACGGGGGTGGGTGGGTGGTAACGGGGCTGTTTTATGGCTGAATACTCGTTTAATAATTACATTGGGAATAATTGTCAATAAAGAGCTTTTTTCTAATGTTGTTGTTTGCTTTTCTGCATAAATTAACTTTATTTTCAAGATACCGAACCTCTGAAAGATCGTTAACAACATTAGTCCAAGCGGTTTCAACAACACGTGTACGCGGAAACATTGTGTATTACGTCATTGCTTTTTGTTGTTGTCGATTCACAACTAAACAAGATTACTTTTTTCAAAATATGGGACATTTATTTCGTGAAACAACCGTTAACGTCGAAACTCGATTTATTTATTGTTCTATTAATAAAATATGAATGCTGTGATTTCATATCAAGTAACTGTGAAAAGTCGTCTCATCCTTGAGGAAACCCCTGAGTAGCTAGTTAGAAATTTTAAGTTCAATACAAACTCTGGAACTCGCTTCTCCATAATGAACCATATCTGTGAAACAAAGCTTTTTATTCTCCAAGTACTCATTTGGCTTGGTTGCCTTACTATCTTTGATCACATTTGTGAATGAGTAGGCTAATTTAAGGTAGTTTAATTATATTAATTACATCATAATATTTATAACAGTGTTCGATTGATTGAAATGAGTTGACCTTACACACGGCCGTGACCGCTAGCTCTTACGCAGGCAGGATTTGCACGCCTTTAAATTTTCTGTTATTCCACCCCCTTTGTTTGATTTGATACAAAAGACGTAATTAACGTGATAATACAGAGCAGGTCTGCTATTAATTGAGTGAAACAACACAACAAATACTTCCGCAAATCGGTGATATAAAAAAAACGATTGGCACTTAATTAGATTCTCACGGAAACGCTCGCGGCGATAGCTGGGTTGGTTGAATTATATTGTTCACATTTGAATACAAGAGGGCATATTGCATTTATTATGATTACACGGAAACCGAATTAAAAGATAGAACTAAAACACAAATTTCATTTGACAAAACTTATTTAATTGGTATTTATTTTAAAATGTTGCCACCAGTAGGTATTAGTGACGTTTTCATTGATCGAAATTTCGTGGAATATTGTTATTTATAGTGTACTGAGAATGTTGTTTGGAAAGAAAATTGAACAAAATATATGACTTCTTATTAAAAGTTGAAAATTTCATAATGTTGATTCAAATTTCCGGGTATTAACCACTGTTTTTGACGATAAAACAAGCGATATATCAAGGTTTCATTTACTAATTTTGATCGCGATTTTTTTCACCTTCAACAAATAGGGGCCTTTTTTTTTTTTTTGTAACATTTTAAATTGTAATTTTTTTTTTTCTAGTTTAAAAAAATGGGATCAATGCCTGACCCCGCATTATAAGCGGGTTCGCAAGTTATCCAGGTGACCTGGTTAACAGCTTATATGGTGTTAGTACAGCTATAATACACCTTGGCCCTCGTACAAGCTGACCTCCCTTCTTCCAGATTTTAATTGTTTTCCTAAATTATTTGGCTTATATGTGAGTATATACAGTATATACATGTATGGTATAAATAAAAGAGAAACATACTTCTGGTAACTACACAAATTTTCCACAGAAAGAATTTCTGCTACTACATTGCTTTCCCGAAAATTATCCATATGATATCTATTAGGAATCTCAAGGTAAGTATTTATGAAAGCAAACACTGTACATTGAACATACATGGTATTGGTTTATATTAAAACTTTTATTTTAGCTACACCTCTCCCTCGATAACTCGCACACAACGGGGTCCAAAAACATAGACCACACAATAAGCGAGGGCGTGAGTTACCGAGGGACCTAAAAAAAATTAGGAAGGGGATGCCTTCCCCGCTGGACATAAAGAAAACCATATAGGGGGGTAAGGTAATGGGGCTGTTTAATGGCTGAATACTCGTTTTATTATTGCATTGGGAATAATTGTCAATAAAGAGCTTTTTCTAATGTAGTCGTTCGCTTTTTTTAATAAATTACCTTTATTTTCAAGATACCCAACTGCTGAAAGATTGTTAAAAACATTAGTCCAAGCGGTTTCAACAACACGTGTACACGAAAACATTTTGTATTACGTCACTGCTCTTTGTTGTTGACTCACAACAAAACAAGATTCCTTTTTTACAAAAAAACTAGGGAGAGTTATTTCACGAAACAACCATTTACGTCAAAACTCAATTTATTTATTGTTCTATTAATAAAATATGGATGCCGTGATTTCATTGCAAGTAATAGTGAAACATCTTCTTATCCATGAGGACATCTCTGAGTGGCAATTGAGAAATTTTAAGTTCACTACAAACTCTGGAACTCGCTTCTCCCTAATGAACCATATCTGTGAATGAAGCTTTTTATTCACCAAGTACTCATTTCGCTTGGTTGCCTTACTATCTTTGATCACATTTGTGAATGAGTAGGCTAATTTAAGGTAGTTTAATTATATTACTTACATAATATTTATAACAGTTGATCAATTGAAATGAGTGGACCTGTCACACGGCCGTGACAGCTAGCTCTTACACAGGTAGGATTTGCACGCCTTTTAACTTTTCTTTTATTCCACCCCCTTTATTTGATTTGATACAAAAGACGTAATTAACGTGATAATACAAAGCAGGTCTGCTTTTAATTGAGTGTAACAACAACAAATACTTCCACAAGTTGGAGAAAAAAAAAAGTCGGCACTTAATTAGGTTCTCACGAAAACGCTCGCGGACATAGCTGTGACGGTTGAATATTTTTCACGTTTGAATACAAGAGTGCATATTGCATTTATGATGATTACACTTAAGGTGAATTAAAAGATAGAACTAAAACCCAAATTTCACTTGACAAAACTCATTTAATTGGTATTTATTTTTTAAGTGTTGCCACCAGTAGGCATTAGTGACATTTTCATTGATCGAAATTTCGTCGTAAATTGTTATTTACAGTGTACTGAGAATGTTGTTTGGACAGAAAATTGAACAAAATATATTACTTCTTATTAAAAGTTGAGAATTTCATGATGTTGATTCAAATTTCCGGGTACTAACCACTTTTCGATGATACAATGAGCATATATCAAGATTTTTTCACGTTCAACAAATAGGGGCCAATGTTTTTGGCATTTTCTAGTATAAAAAAATGGGATCCACGCCTGACCCTGCGTTATAAGCGGGTTTGCGAGTTATCTGGGCGTGATTTATCGAGGGAGTGGTGTATATTGATGGTAAAAACATGAAAATTAGGTACAACGTAATATCAAAATCAAAGACAAACAAAAAATATTAGAACAATATGTATGTGTGTAGTAGTGTTTTACGGCATCTCATCACAATAATGGCTATATGATGCCAACAAAAGGTAAAGTTTGAAAAATGCAATAATGAATTGCTCACAAATTTAGGAAGAGAAACCCTTCCAAATAAATGTAAACATCAGGTACAACAAAATAAAATATAAATCATAAGATGTTAAAATTCAGTCAAATGTATATAAAATAACAGATAAAGGTAACACATGTAAAATCCTAAAAATATGTGATCAAAATTTGGCATATAAACCGCATTCCCTCAAAAAGTTTAAGATTTTCTTGGGTGGTACATAGAGGATATCTACATTTTTTAGTACGGTAGATATAAGGAAATATTTCATGACTGAAGTGGAAAGATTGTATTGTCATGAGTGGTGAAGTCACAAGTTACAATACAAAATGTTTCTATTTCGCGAGTAAAATTTTTCCTTATATCTACTAAAACAAACGTAATTATCTTTGTATTATTTATTTTTTATGGCAAAAACCATTGATTTGCATGGATCTTTTTCACCATTTTGTGCCAATGTCATTAACGACTGCATTACTACAACTATAAAAAGAAGTTCCAAAATTTTACAATAATTTTAGGACAGTGACTTTTTACCAAATTTAGCTTGTACAAATAATGCTTTAAATTGTGTATTTTGTCAAATTATTGACTGTCTTCATACAAAAATGAAGAGATTTTGATTATTGTTTACAAATTTATTCCATATATTGATAGTACAGTAAATATTGTTGGGGTGGGGGTACTGTGGAAACATCACAGAGCAGTCGTATCCGACAGACTTCAGAGCATAACATCTTCACAAAAGATTTTACTGATTGTGAGTTTACTTGTAAGGATTTTGTTTCTTTATTTTGTTTATGTATGCATTCAAATGTGAATTTTTGTGTGGCCTTGACAAGCTTGCAGTCTAGTTCAGTAACAGATGCTGCACCCAAATTTCAATTGTCTCTTAATATGTAGTTTTTGTGGGGAAAAACTAATTTTAATTATGTAATACTTACCCATCGCTATAGCGTAGCTTGTTTGTTTTCGTGATGAAAAGCCACGTCCATTTGATGTGAATACATCCTCCCATCGAGTGGAGAACTGTCATTAGGATGGTCCACTTGTGCATTTCGCATGCCCTTGTGCAGAACTGTTTCATAGACGATGATTATGCCAGGCCATCAGAGTGGGGTGGGAGAAGGGCATTCGGCAATAGCAATGGGTAAGTAACATAATTAAAACTAGTTTTACCCCCCAAAAAACTATATTTTAATAGCAGTAATACATAACCCATCGCTATTGCATAGATGAAATTGTCAGCAACTGAATTTACAGAATTACAGCTATAGATCAACATGTTTCCTACTGAATCAATTACAGAAGATTCTCCACCTGGCATCATAGACTTTGGATGCAGAATCTCTCCTGGATTGAATGATGCAACTGGCGACCCGGCCCAAAAACCTGTTCTGGCAGATAGATCACTTGAGATAAGCCAAGTGTGAAGGTGGAGAATGTAAGGGCTGTTGTGTAGTAGGGAGCCCCTGTGGTACAACAGAAAATCCCTCTTCTGAGGTAGGGACCTTGATTGATCTATCAGCAGGTCTAGAAGATTGCTGAACCATGATCGTTGAGGCCACAGTAGGGCTATGAGAATGATATGAATAGTGGAAGTTCTGACTTTCTGTAGAACTTGTGGTAGCAGTCCAAAATGTCGGAAGTTATACATGAAAAGACAATTCCACCAGAAGCTTAACGTGTCCACTGCCCATGCTCTCTGGTCCAGGACTGGAGAAACGTAAAAGGGAAGTCTGTTTCTGAGCATGGAAACAAGCAAGTCCACCAGAATCTTACCCCCTCCCCCTACACCCCGTGTGAACAGGGACTCTGTTATGGAGCTATGTAGAGACCATTCCATGAGGACTATTTTGCCTGTCCTGGTTAGACTGTCTGCTAATACATTCTTCTTGCCCAGAATGTGGCGAACTCAAAGTATGATGTTCTCTGAGGTTGTCCAGTCGAGGATGTTCTAGACCTCCATGCTAAAAGAAGGGGGATGTGTGCCTCCCTGACATCGGAGATATGCTACAACGGAGTGTTGTAGGAGGAGACCATAACACATTGACCCCTTACCCTGTTAATGCACCCTTGCAAAGCTAGAAATAAGGCCTTCATTTCTAGATGGTTGATGTGGAGTCCAATGACCCTTGTGGATTAGACCCTCTGGTTCTAAATGAGTGCCCCAACCAGAATCTGACACATCAGGGAATAGGTATGAGTGGGAGTTGAGTGCATGCATCAAGATCCCAGTCAGGAGCCTGTCTCTAATTTATCCATTAGTGGTGTTGAAAATCTGGTCCTAACAGAATCAGAACTGAGAGCAAATCTCTGTGTGGTTTCTACCTTGCTAGAAGGAGAAACTGTAGAGGGCACATATGGAGATGATCTAAGGAAGAGGTAAAGGCAAGCGCCTCTAGAAGTGTCAGGATTCATTCTATCCAGTCCTGGGACCTGGACTAAGTTTTGGTTCATGAGGAAATTCATCCCCACATAAACAAAGTCTTGAGAAGGAGTGAGCTCTGACTTCTTGTTGGCGAGTAAAAGACCCAACCGAGTTACTGTTGACCAGCCACGGAACAGATCCTTATGGAGGGACTGTACTTAAACATTGCAGACTGGATGGGGGCTGCATTGTTTAAAGAACTTGGTGAATGGTCTGAGGGTGATTTGCATACTGATCTTCCTGGATGATAGTGATGGGCCAGGAACGGTTGTAAAGGATCTGTGCTGGTGATCCTTCAGATCTTGGGAAGCCACAGTAGGAAGGAGTCTTCCGAAGAGGATCTCTGCTTCCAAAGGAGCAGCCCTGAGAAGGTCTATACTATGGCTGAGTAAGACCTTCGAGGAGTATAATGCAACATTACAGTGGATGTGCACAAGTTCTGCTGACAAAGCCATTGACACGGAAAGCATATATCAGGAGATTTTAGCCAAGCTTCCAGCACATGTTGCAATGCTGCTGGGTTTAGCAAGGCCTTCTTCAGCATACTAAACGAAGTAGCTAAGACAAGGGTCAGCATGAGAAGCTTCAATGGTTTTGATTGGAAGGCAGGCCCAGGCTCCAGTAGAAATACCCACCTGAGATGATCCAGCATCCAATTGGGGAGGTTTTATGGGCCACTTTGGGGAATGTACCCAATAGCTCGAGGCAGAGGCCATAAGTCTCGAGGAAGAGACCATCCTCTAGATTGCTGAGCAATATCCTGGCCTGTGTAAAACCTCTGGGAAATTTCTTCAATTGTTGATGAATGAGGAAGTAGTAGGAGATCTGGTTGAGTTTGTGTCAATGAGATTGTCTCCAAGCTGGAAAGAATCTTCTTGGACTGTACACCTGACGGTTTGGGGCACAAGTCCATGGGTAAGAAGCGGTAAACGAAAAAGGGGCAGTAAACTTTGTTTATCGCCTTGTCAACAGGTTCAGATCTCCTCCTATTCATCCATCTGACAAAAGGTAGTGGGCCCAATATGAAGCATCAAATGTGCTTCTTCTATATCGAACTCTTTTGAGTTGATGAGAAAAGACAGTGCATCATCATTGTCTAATACCGTTTGCACAGGGGAAATCTGGGTCTCATTATGTCCATTGGAGCCACAGCCCATAACTCCATGCGGTGGGTAAGGGCTCTGTTTGTACTAGGCGCTCCAGTGGGAAGACAAGAATGCTGGTCTTTCCCTGAGGGTTTATACAATGACACACCTGCAGCATTCCTGGCTGGTGCCACCTGATGATTGGATGATAGTGGTTTACAAGCTGCAACATCAGCTCTACTCTGGGTCCTGGTAGGCATAAAGGACCAATTCCCTTCAGGTCGTGGACCCCACATCCCATAAGGATTCATAGGGATATTAGGAAAGGGGGGGGAGGTACCAATCCGATCTCCTTCCCTACTCTGAACCCCATTGGCAGACTCCCATTCCTGCACAGGATGTGATGGTAGAGTGGGGAGAGGGGTGAATTTTAATTCAACCCCTATCCCCATACCGAGAGGCCTCTGTATGATGACTGGTGAACATAATTGGCGATTGGCACTGGATGACTCGTGACCGGTATCTGACTGGTCACTGGGACAAACTGACTGGTGACTGGTCACCAGATTGGTCACTGGTCGATGACTGGTCAAGCGACAGAGCTATGTTGGAACCTTGTCATTTGATCCATTACTGTGATAGGTGCGTTACAGCTCCTCCTTTATGGGAAGGTGCAATACACTACCCATAATATGATGTATGCAGTGCTTATCCTCCCTTGAGAGTGGGTGCAACCTGCTTCTCTGAACATAAGAAGTGCTAGCTGCTCCTCCCTCTCGGGGTGAGGCAATGCACTCCTCGAACTTGCCTGTCTCCCACAAGACTGTTCTCATAATCTCCTGGACCCAGAAGTGCTCTTCTGACCTGAAGAGCTAATCATCTTGCAGTGAGGCCCTAGAGGATCTGCAAGAGAGAAACCTGAGAATTCTGAACAAGAGAGGGAGGAACATTTCCTCCACCATCTACATGTACATCTGGAATCGGTGAGATTCCAGATTTCGATTGACCATAAATTACAAAATGCACAGCAGTTTTTCCATGTGCACTTAGAACAAGTGAGGCAGTCTTGGTGAGTGTTCCAAGGGCCTTTTTGTGGCCATGCTTCCCCACAGACTGTCCCGACATTGTTATCTGAACTATCTTTCCTGCAAGTAAACAATGAATAATAATAATATGTATGCAATATGTCACATGTGAATTCACTTGTTGTTTATATGGTGCATGCTATATACACCCCAGTGGATAGCACAAGGTAAACCATGAAACATTACCTGTCTTTTCTTTTGTAGTAAAGTAAGACATTCAATTGTTAAACTTCTGAAACCTTTATTAAAGGAACATATTGCAAACACACACGCAATAACAATAGTCACAGGAACAAATATCAATATGCAACAATAAAAACACCAACAATAATTAAGAGAAGAAATACATAATTCTTACTATGTTTGGGTTTGTTGCAACTTACCCATAACCAGTTGTAATTTTGATATAAAGTATAAGGGTACCCCAACCCCTTGTAGGTGGGATACAGTGTGGTAACCTACAAAGTCCCTTCAAGAACAATATTCTGATAAGAGGGGGTTACCAGCATAGAAAATATGTACAGACAAAGAATAAATGTAACACCAAGATAGTAAATTTCATTGAATGAAAGACCACAACATAGTATAACACTATCAACAGTCAAGATTTCTCTGGTGACATTGTGCACACACCCATTAGCTTGGCATCCTTGAAAAAGATGACTATTCTGCATATAAGCATGCAAGGTGCATGAGTGGACCATATCCTAATGACTGTTCTCCACTCTATGGGAGGATGTATTCACAACAAACGGTCCTAATGACTGTTCTCCACTCTATGGGCGGATGTAGTCACATCAAACGGTCCTAATGACTGTTCTCCACTCTATGGGAGGATGTAGTCACATCAAACGGTCCTAATGACTTTTCTCCACTCTATGGGAGGATGTAGTCACATCAAACGGTCCTAATGACTGTTCTCCACTCTATGGGAGGATGTAGTCACATCAAACGGTCCTAATGACTATTCTCCACTCTATGGGAGGATGTAGTCACATCAAACGGTCCTAATGACTGTTCTCCACTCTATGGGAGGATGTAGTCACATCAAACGGTCCTAATGACTGTTCTCCACTCTATGGGAGGATGTATTCACATCAAACGGTCCTAATGACTATTCTCCACTCTATGGGAGGATGTAGTCACATCAAACGGTCCTAATGACTGTTCTCCACTCTATGGGAGGATGTAGTCACATCAAACGGTCCTAATGACTATTCTCCACTCTATGGGAGGATGTAGTCACATCAAACGGTCCTAATGACTATTCTCCACTCTATGGGAGAATGTACTCACATCAAACGGTCCTAATGACTATTCTCCACTCTATGGGAGGATGTAGTCACATAAAACGGTCCTAATGACTGTTCTCCACTCTATGGGAGGATGTATTCACATCAAACGGTCCTAATGACTATTCTCCACTCTATGGGAGGATGTAGTCACATCAAACGGTCCTAATGACTATTCTCCACTCTATGGGAGGATGTAGTCACATCAAACGGTCCTAATGACTATTCTCCACTCTATGGGAGGATGTAGTCACATCAAACGGTCCTAATGACTATTCTCCACTCTATGGGAGAATGTACTCACATCAAACGGTCCTAATGACTATTCTCCACTCTATGGGAGGATGTATTCACATCAAACGGATGAAGATTTTCATCATGAAAATTAGCAAGCTACGCAATAGCAACGAGTTATGTATTACTGCTATTAAATTCTGTTTGCAATCAATACTCATTAATGCCTGATTTCTCCATCATTTTCAAACATGATTATCATTGTGATGATAGTTAAAACTGCTATTTAAACAATTTTATTACTATATTTAATCAAGAGTATTTCCTAAAAATGTGTACAGTTTATTGTGGAGTGTAACAGGTATATGATACTGTATGGGTGACAGAATATCAAATAGCAACAGGTCAGATAAGTTCAGTCACTGACAATTTGCATGATTCATGTGGAAAACTAATTATAAAAAAGTTAATACTTGAAGCCTACTTTTTGTTGTTTGGAGTTCATTTTTTGGCATTTCATGATGGCACCTCCTCATTGATTACATAAATGTACTAGAGGGTCTACAGTCTTGACACATTTTAAGGTCTGCTCATCCTGATGGAGAGAGAGAGAGAGAGAGGGGGGGGAGGGAGGAAGAGAGAGAAGGAGCCGAAGAAGAAAAATGAAATAGGCCTAAATATGGAAATACAGGTTTGAATAACATACACAAGGGAAGCTATATTTCTTAAATGGGAAAAGGAAGTATTTCCAAAAGTGATATTGCCATTGTGGCAATAAAAGTGGTATCACCACTGTGGCAATATAATTTTTCTCCCACTGATATATTATAAGATCTCATTATGAAATATATATATAATAAATCATCATACAGCTTCCTCATGCTGTTCACGTCAAAATACTTCTGTCTCACAAGGTGGAAATTCACCAACAGATGTCGTTAAACGATTTGTCTTGATACAAATTAAATATGTGCAACATGTATTATTGAAGAAAAGCACACAATTTTGGCACTGCAATTTAACCCTTTACCTCATAGCATCTGTTACTGTGTAGGCTGTTGATATACATGTGCCAAAACCACAGAGTGCAGTGCACTATATAAACAGAACACCTGTTACTGAAATGACTCCATGTGAATAGGCCTGCCTGTAAATTTTAAGCAGTGTAGTATATGTTAGGTTCAATATAAATTTTAACCATTTTATCTTTTTTGTATGTATTTGTTATATGTAGATACATTTGAAAGTAAAATCTGATCTTTATGGCTGTATAATTATTTTTCACGAAAGAATTTTGTATATGCTTTAAAATCCTGAGAGAATTCATTCACCATCAAGTCTGTGAAACTGTGTGACCAACTGCAGCTGACATTTCTCCTCCTCTAAATCTACAGGTTCGTTGTCTACATCTGTATCATTAAACCATCCAAATTGTATAAATTATCAAAATCACTGTTGCCTACATTGATATTGGAGCCTATAACTGACTTAGTCATAATTCTAATCATCGAAACTCAAGAAAGTGTTGAACAAAGTCTGAGGCCTCCATTTTGGATAAGGGAGAATATGACCCATTTACTTTAAATAGCAGATTACGACTATATTTTGAATAGCAGCCACATGATGGGTTTTCCCCCAAGATGGTGCTACGAAAACCAGCTCAAATTGGCCTATGTTTACTGTAGGCATCAAAACGCGCTTCTATGCAGATAGTACACAGGTATCCAAATGCGGATGTATGCAAATCGGACCAAGGTGTTGAAAGGCACTTCCACTGGAATGCAGTAGAGGCATCTAGAAGTGCTTATGCAAGGTAAAGGGGTAAAGAACTATACAGTAACACCATATTTGAACTAACTATACTTTACCTAGCTATGGAAGATTCTACGGCTCCTCCTACTAAAAGTCTTACCATTTCTAACTATGCTGGTGTTGTCCGCATCGACTCCTAGGTCTCTGTTAGGGTCCAAATCTAACAGATCCTCTTGGGGTCTTGTGACAGAGGTCACCTGGGTCAAGGTCACATTGGGACAGCCATCAATGCAACTGCAGACATGATGCAACTCTGCCTCCTGCAAGTTAAATTAGAACAACATAATACAATATTTATATGGTAATATTACTATCAAACTGGGACACTAACTGGGACACCATAGCTTCATGACTGATTAAACAGAAATAATAAATTTGGGAAAGGATTTTAAAAAAATCTCTTTGAGGAAAATAGACCCCACCCCACCCCCAGCCCTCATCTCCTTCTAGGAAATAAAAAAATAAATGCCTAGATTAAATCTTGGATGAGGTGAGGGTGAGGAAGGTGATCACTTTTCTATCTTTATTTTTATCCTCAGGAGTCATTACAAGTCTAAATTCTACAATGACAACACAAATTTGGAAAACTATTCTCACTTATTTCTCTAGTTTTATGTATTTTTGTTGCTACATAAACTTAAGGAAATAAATGCGACATTAGTTTTCAAAATTTGCAATATGTACATGAAAACTGCTGACTTTCTATTATCTTACAATATTTCCTTTTCCTTTGTCTTCTTTGATGATGAAAAGTGCATCTTCCGCCTTTGTTCTATTTCTGTCACACACTAGAGTGACTATAGTTTTCCTGTGACGAAATGACCTGGAAACAGAAACAAATAAAATCACTGTTCAAAAAGGTAATAACTAAACATATTTATTTTACTTCTAAATTATTTAATATAATGGTAAGTAAATTCTGTGGTCGATCAGAAAATTGATATTTTGGGGCAATTAAGAAAAATTAATCATAAAAAAATTTCCAGTCAACATTCACCTGAAGCAAGGTAAAGTACAGTTCATTTGAATCTTGGTTTCTCCGTGCATCACAGTGGGGGTGAAGAGAGCATGGAGAGGGTTAAGACAAAAGTCCCTCCACACTTTTTAATGAAATTGCAGCAGCTTCACAGGGAGAAGAGCTCTGCAAAACAACTCTTTCTGGAGTAGCATCCACAGATTACTGCAGAGTTGAGTTAGTGTCAATACCATGAGCATGGTTTATGACCCAAGCAAGCATACGCTAAGGAGTTTCAGAGAGAGAGAGAGAAAGAGCAATGAAGTAAGACTGTGCTCATGAATGCCAAAGACATGTAAATCTGTTCTCATATTTTGACAATACATGCAATTTTGTTCCCAAAATAACTTTATAAACAATACTGTATATTGGGTGAGGAAGTTTAATATGCAGCCGCTATTTTAAAAAAAAATTTTGTCATCAAATTTTGTTAGTAAAATGTGGTTCTCTTCATAAACATTTCTTGGTGAAACATGGTTCTCTTCACAAGTATGTCTCTCTGAAGCCGACACATCGACATTGAAGTCTCATTACTGGCAAAGATGTTCATAGCTACATGTATAATAATATATTTACATGGATAGCTAAAAAGCAAAGAGAGAGAGAATAGGTTAGGTTATGAGCAGCTGCTGAAAAATGAACTGCAGGATACAGAGTTACAGCTAAAGGCAAATTTCATTATCTTATATAAACAGCTCTTCTATGTAGGGTATTAAAAAATAGTGCTGGTTTTTCAACATATGATAATTTTTTCAGTTATACATGTTTTTCTGTTACTGTTGTCAACTTATCACAAAAGGCCTGATATGCATCAAGTACATCACTGTTATTGATCAAATTGATCATTTCTGCTCCTACAAAGTCTTCAACAAATCTATCTGCAGCCTACAAGGTCTTCAAAAAACCTATCTGCAGTGTTGCACATTTGATCCCAAGGGGCCACTATGTACTCCACATTCCAAATTTGGGGGACACACAACATTTTGGGGGCACAAATGAAAATAATAGTATATAATGCACTAATAGTGCTATAAAAATGCGATAATCTTATTTGCTTTGACAGTTTTGCCACCTTAACTTTGTGGTCTGCACTGTACTATCATATTTTCCTTGGACATTTACATTATTTCAATAATAGTATATCATGTGTTCAAGTAACTAGTGAAGACATTAACATGTTTGAATATCTATTTAACTCGAAATGAGCTCCACCATGGAATTTTCCATTTCGGATCTTGCTCTCATTTAACTTCAGTGTATACTCATTATCTACCAGCATTTATTATAATAAATACCAGTCCTATGTTTCTGAATTACTTTTCTTTCCGAACTAACAAATCATTAATTAAATGACAAATTGTGTATATGCAAAAATTTAGTCTCTTTTGTCATTATTTCAACTTCAAAATACATTAAATCTTCTTCGCCATAGAGGTGACTTTAAACTCTAAAATATATTACACCAACGGCGGTCAAATATTTACATTGCAAATCAGACGACTTCCACAAACTTTGAAAGTTGTCACGGCCAGATACATTGTTTTAAAATAGATAATCATCACCATCTTATAGTTTTTATCACTTTTCGCAACTTTGGCCAGTGCTAGCGCCAACAGAGAGATGGATGGACATCCACTAATGAAAAGAGGTCGGTGTATTTTTAGTTTTTTTTTCTGTCAAAAAAGCACGCTGGGGGGTGGGGGTGGGGGGACGGGGGAAGTAAAGATTTGAGGGACATTGGACACAAAATTGCGGGAAACCCACGACCCTGCATTTAATGTGCAACACTGCTATCTGTATCAAATTCTAAAACATCGGTATGATTTCTATGAAGTGATACTGTACCAGTTGTGTATGTCACTTATTCCATATTCAAAATTGAAGGTTTTGTGATTTGATAATTGTTTTTATGTTAACAGAACATCATTCCAACTTGACATAATACATTCTGCAAAAGAAGTAGGTTCTTTAACCATATGCGTTAAATCAAAACTATCAGAAACATCTTTTAGTGGAGAGCATTTATCATTTATCAGACAGTTGCAATTCTGATCATTTATTTATCTTTCTTTTGTGTGTTGGTTTTAACAGCCACTTATTTTTAACACATTATTGGCTATAACAAACCAAACAAACAGGAGCTAAGTGCCTTTCCCAAGGACACACCAAGGCAGCAGACCAGGGCTGGCCTGGGTGGGTATTGAACCCACGACCCTTGGATTACAAGTCTGATGCTCTACCAACTCACCAATTATCAAAAACAGTCATAGTGTATGGCTACTTTGCCCATTGTTTTGCAAAAGTCATTCATAAAAGTTTTATCATAGTTGTTTACATAGAATTGAGCATTTGCAATGGTGTCATCCAGTTTAGTCACAGCTAGGAACAACCAATCAATGATACCCCTCGATATTAAGTCTTTATAAGGCAGAATTTGCATCTTAGATCGTTGATATATCTATTTAAAAAGGCACACATAAAACCATTTGGATGTCTTCATCACATTTGCTTCAGCTTAAAGGAAAGGAAAGGTCAAAACATTCCTCTGCTTCTTTGGTGTTTACACCACGAATGTCATTGTCAAAGCCTACATGTTCATTTTCAGAACTGATATTGTTGCTTGAAATATCACTGCCTGGGAATGATGTGGTAAGAAATATTCTTAAAACTGGAGTCAGTAAAATTTGGTAGTCTATATGAGTATGCTGGGCAATAATATGGTTTGGCTGAATTTCCAAGTTTGATGTAATGAGTTGGAGTTAAAACTTGTGTATTTATGACATGTCAATAGGTTGGAGTTATATCTGTGCATATAAGACGTGTCCACAGGTGACAAAAATGTTACTGTAGTGTTTGATACATCTCTCCCTCGATAACTCGCGCACAAAGGGATCCAGAAACATAGACTGCAGCATAAGCGTGGGAGCAAGTTACTGAGGTACCTCTGAAACATTAAGAAACAGATGGACATTGACAATGAGAAGAGAGTCGTGGGAGGAGGATGCTAAATGGTTGAATATTCATTTTATAATCATGTTGTGAATAAATGTCAATGAATACCTTTTTTCTAACAAAATTGTTCACTTTTCTTTATTAATTACCTTTAGTTTCAAGATAACCAATCTCTGAAAATCATTAAACCATTACTCCAAGAGGTTTCAATACATATCACATGTGTACCAGCAAAACATTGTGTACTATGTCACTACGTTTTAAATGCAAATGTGGATACATTATAGTGTTATTGCTGATTGAGAACAGAACAATTCTTTTTTTTAAAAAAGACCGACATTTATTTCGACAAACAATAATGTAAAACACTTTACGTTTTCTCGTTCTAACAGTAAAATATCGATGCCTTGAGCAGATGTCTGAGTGCCAATTTGAGAATTTTAAATTCACTACAAACTTTGGATCTCACTTCTCCATAATGAACCCTATCTAAGTCTTTGGCTTGGTTCTCTTGCTGTCCTTGATCACATTTGTGAATGATTAGGCCAAACCACTGATTAGTGTTAGATACTTTAATAATGTTTGATTGGTCAACTGAAACAAGTTAATTTGACACATGACCATGACCGCTAGCTCTTACGCTGGTAGAATTTACATGCCTTTAACTTTTTTATTCTACCCCCTTTACTTGATTTTTTATCGCAATTTTATTCATGTTCAGGAAATAGGGGACTATTTTTTTCCAATTTTCTATAAGAAAAATGGAATCCACACCTACCCCTACATTATATGTATATGCAGGCTCACAAGTTATTTGGGCATGCTAAAGCAAGGATGTGGTGTAATTGGATTTAATGGGTTTTAAACATTTTCACAATTTGCTCATTTGTAATAAATCCTAAATAACTATACTGCTTATATCAACATGAATACAATTTTGAGGATTTAATATTGTCTTGCCAAATTTGTAAAATACTTTTGCTAATGAAATTATTGAATCTTCTTGTTCTGTCTGTTTGTTTATATGAATGTACAATGTATGTGTAATCTATTTTTTTCTGCAGAATTTCCTCATGGCCGATACAGAAAGATACAAAATAGCAGTAACCCTTACTAAAACCGACTACATGTAAATACAAGATGTATGTTCTGTTGTGTTAATTAGTATAACCAGATTAAGCATAGTGACAACAGCAGATGCCCTTATCAGAGGAATGTGGAATAACAAAACCTAATCTTTTTTCTGTACACCAGTTTACTGCATATACATTAGTGCAACCTTGTTCTAACACTTTTCATGGGAGCCACATAAATGACATTACACATGAGGGTGCCTTATACTGAGGGATGTTCCTACAAAACTGTATGTAAAACATAAAAATAGAATATTTAATGCAGTGTAGAGTACTGTTATTTAATGCAGTGTAGAGTACCGTTATTTAATGCAGCGTAGAGTACCGTTATTTAATGCAGTGTAGAGTAGTGTTATTTAATGCAATGAAGAGTACTGCTATTTAATGCAGCATAGAGTAGTTATTTAATGCAATGTAGAGTAGTTATTTAATGCAATGTTGAGTACTGTTATGTAATGCAGTGTAGAGTACTGCTATTTAATGCAATGTGGAGTACTGTTATTTAATAAAGTGTAGAGTACTGTTTTTTAATGTGGTGAAGGGCACTGTTATTTAATGCAATGTAGAATATCGTTATTTAATAAAGTGTAGAGTACTGTTATTTAATGCAGTGTGAAGCACTGTTATTTCATGCAATGTAGAGTAGTTATTTAATGCAACATAGAGTACTGTTATTTAATGCAATGTAGAGTACTGTTATTTGATGTAATGTAGAGTACTATTATTTAATGCAGTGTAAAGTAGTTATTTAATGCAGTGTAAAGTACTGTTACTTAATGCAGTGTAAAGTAGTTATTTAATGCAGTGTAAAGTACTGTTATTTAATGCAATGTAGAGCACTGTTATTTAATGCAATGTAGAATACCGTTATTTAATGCAATGTGCAGTACTATTATTTAATGCAGTGTAAAGTATCGTTATTTAATGCAATGCAGAGTACTACTATTTAATGCAATGTAGAATAGCGTTATTTAATGCAATGTAGAGCACTGTTATTTAATGCAATGTAGAGTACTATTATTTAATGCAATGTAGAATACCGTTATTTAATGCAATGTAGAATACCATTATTTAATGCAATGTAGAGTACTATTATTTAATGCAATGTACAGCACTGTTTTTTAATGCAATGTAGAATACCATTATTTAATGCAATGTAGAATACCGTTATTTAATGCAATGTAGAATACCGTTATTTAATGCAATGTAGAGTACTATTATTTAATGCAATGTAGAGCACTGTTATCTAATGCAGTGTAGAGTACTGTTATTTAATGCAATGAGGAGTACTGCTATTTAATGCAGCATAGAGTTCTGTTATTTAATGCAATGTTGAGTACTGTTATGTAATGCAGTGTAGAGTACTGCTATTTAATGTAATGTGGAGTACTGTTATTTAATAAAGTTTAGAGTACTGTTTTTTTAATGCGGTGTAGGGCACTGTTATTTAATGCAATGTAGAATACCATTATTTAATAGTGTAGAGTACTGTTATTTAATGCAGTTTGAAGCACTGTTATTTCATGCAATCTAGAGTAGTTATTTAATGCAACATAGAGTACTGTTATTTAATGCAATGTAGAGTACTGTTATTTAATGTAATGTAGAGTACTATTATTTAATGCAGTGTGAAGTAGTTATTTAATGCAGTTTAAAGTACTGTTACTTAATGCAGTGCAAAGTAGTTATTTAAATCAGTGTAAAGTACTGTTATTTAATGCAATGTAGAGCACTGTTATTTAATGCAATGTAGAGCACTGTTATTTAATGCAATGTGGAGTACTATTATTTAATGCAGTGTAAAGTACTATTATTTAATGCAATGTAAAATACCGTTATTTAATGCAATGTAGAGTACTATTATTTAATGCAATGTAGAGCACTGTTGTTTAATGCAATGTAGAATACCGTTATTTAATGCAATATAGAGTACTTTTATTTAATGCAATGTAGAGCACTGTTATTTAATGCAATGTAGAGTACTATTATTTAATGCAATGTAGAGTACTATTATTTAATGCAATGTAGAGCACTGTTATTGGAAGCAATGTAGAGCACTGTTATTTAATGCAATGTAGAATACCGTTATTTAATGCAATGTAGAATACCGTTATTTAATGCAATGTAGAGTACTACTATTTAATGCAATGTAGGATACCATTATTTAATGCAATGTAGAGCACTGTTATTTAATGCAATGTAGAATACTATTATTTAATGCAATGTAGAATACCGTTATTTAATGCAATGTAGAGTACTATTATTTAATGCAATGTAGAGCACTGTTATTTAATGCAATGTAGAATACCATTATTTAATGCAATGTAGAGCACTGTTATTTAATGCAATGTAGAATACTGTTATTTAATGCAATGTACAGTACTATTATTTTATGCAGTGTAAAGTACTGTTATTTAATGCAGTGTAAAGTACTATAATTTAATGGAGTGTAAAGTACTGTTATTTAATGCAATGTAGAGTACCGTTATTTAATGCATTAATAACCACATTATAATTGGTTTTCACGAGCCAAAAACTTAAATAAAAGTAAAATAAATCAAGTATCAATCATGATAAACAAAATTTGACCAACTAAATGGGATTGATGACCTACCTTTAAGAGAGACTGTAGGATACTGATGGGCTTTACAGTGAGGTATAACTGTACTGAACACTGGATATAGGGTCTATAACTGTCTAAGGCATGCATGGCCACACACGTGTATGGTTTTTAGAGCTGATGAAGGACATTAGACTGTTAGTGGGTTTTTTTTAGTCATTGAGTATCTCATACAATCAGAACAATGAAAAAATTCTTGTTGTTGCATGTATAGTACAGTACTGCAGCATATCATAATGTTTGTATCTGGCAAAAGTTTCAGAAACAAAGTAAAGACAATGCATGAATCATGATATCTCCTGAGTAACTGTGCAGACACGAGAAGAAAAAAAATCTTGTTTTCTACAAACTTTAAAACATCCTATATAAGAGCAACTCTGCCAATTATACACAGACAGACAGACAGACAGACAGACAGACAGATGAACCACATGTTGCAAGCATCAGTGAGTTGACAAGTTGCTAAGACTAAGGGGATAAAACTTCTTAATCTTGCCTTCTACAACTTCATAAATAAAAGTACCATGAACGGTACATTATAGTGTATGCCCGCCCCATGTTTAATAGTTCCTTATGTAGACACAAGCTGGATTTGGCAGACCCTTCACAGCACTGACCAAGAAAGCAGTGGTCTTAATTTGGGTCACTGTGACCTTGACCTTCAAGATTTCAAACCCAACAGCTGCAGCTTCTTTCCTTCCAATATCAGCAAGCCATCCTAAATGTTTGATGTCACCATGTAGTGTGTAATTTAAGTGTTTAACAGACACTTTTTCCTTGTTTGTATCACAATGACTTTGCTCTTTGACCTTTTGACTGCCACATCAAAAGATTTCTTTCTTGCCCTAAGTGCAGGCCATCCACACAATTTGGTCATGGTATATAGGTTAGAATTAACCTTACTGAACGGAACCATTTTTTTGTCTGTTTGACTGACAGTGACCTAAACCTTTCTCACTCTGACCTAGTCCTTTGACAAAGTCTGATCAACATACTAGAACTAGAACTAAAGTTATTATTACAAAAACCAATTCTCTTCTTTTAGTCACTTTGACTTTGCGCTTCGATCTCTAACCCAAAAATATATAGGTATTTTTTCCTTACCCCAAGAGCAAGCTAACGTGGTCCAGAATTAAAGCTATACTGAGGACAAATTTCTTCTTCATATCGGTGTTCTTGACTTTTGACCTTTTGACTCCAAAATCGATAGGTGTCTTTCTTACCCCAAGTGCAAGTATCTGCGAACTTTGGTCAAGGTACATGATCTTAAACTCAAGTTATTGTGCAGAAACCAAAACAGATGGATTAATAGATGAACAGATGAATGGACAGATGATGGGCAAACAACATCATAGCATGATATGCTGTGACATCATTAAGAATAAAATGGTCTTGCATGTACCACAAACTGTTTGATTGAAACAGAATACTGAAATAAACTATTCAAACGGTCTCATAAATTTCACTAATACTGAAAATTTAAGATTTTATTTATCACAAAGATTTTGCATAACTTGATTCTCAGTGATATAGCATTCCTCTTCCTTATGTCAGGATATGATACTTCACTTTTATGAAATGAAGTTATAATGTTGATAAATGTGAATGCTGATTATTATGGATGCATTTTCTGTTTTCTTTTTGTTTTTAATTTTGTGCCTACCTGTAACCCTAATAAATCAGGGCGACTGTAGTGTTGCTGTCTTATTTTGTGCCTACCTGTAACCTTGATAAATCAGGGCGACTGTAGTGTTGCCGTCTTCCCCTGCTGAGGCCAGGAATTTAGCTCCTGCCTGAAAACCCAATGTGTAATAGAACTTCCTGTTGTTCTCTTCACGGAACTTGCATACCTAGCGAGTACATAAAAGGTCCAGTATGTAATATCCTTTATAATATGATTTCACAGGTTGAAATTCTCATTCAGTTACACAACATTCTGTTACAAACTCCAAATTCATTTCCCAATATTTCCAATGACAAACAAAATCATGATTCAGTTTTTTTTAAATCGTACTATAAATCAAAACATGCCCACAGATGATAACCCATTTTAAAGTACATGAAAACTAAATATTCCCACAGATGACAACCCATTTTTAAAAGTACATGAAAACTCAATATGCCCACAGATAGCAACCCATTTTAAAAGTACATGAAAATTCAGTATGCCCACAAATGGTATTGGAACTAGAACCAGAAACATATTTTAGCAATTATCAATAAATCCTGGAAAGTTGGTAACAGTGACCCAGTTTTAATGTTCCACACCCCTAACTGTAACATGCAACTACGATGCTAATTTAGTAGAAAAAGGTGTAGTAATGTAAGAGTTACAGCTTAAACATAGATGATGGAATGACTGTCTGATAAACAATGTGATTTCTATAAACCACCCACTTCCCAAAGATGGGGTGTAGAAACAATGCAGCTATAATTGTAACAAACTATTTGCATGTATGTATGTATATATGTAGTAGTGTTTTACAGCACCTCAGCACAATAGTGGCATTATGCTGCCAACTGGAGGAAAAGTTTGACAAATGTAAAAATGAATTGCACAAAACCTTTAGGAAGATGAACCCTTCCAAATAAATGTATATGTAAACACGAAGCACAAGATAAAATATAAAATGTAAAGATTTTAAAATTCTGTAAAATGTCTATAAAATAAAATATAAAAAATGGTGAAAATCTGTTGTATAAACCCACATTCCCTCAAAACGTCCATGATGTACTCAGGTGGTACATCATACAGTTTCTTCATGCAGTTCACATCAAAATACTTTTGTCTCGTAGGGTGAAAGTCAACACATTTTACATTAATGTGTTCCACTGTCAGTGGACACTGGCATGTTAAGCACTCTGGTCAAGGTTCACCCTTTAAGTGTGCACAAGTCAAGTATGTGTGTCTGATACATGATCGGCATACCACCTCCTCTCTGTAATTTGTTCTATATGAGGGATGCCACTTTCCAATAGGGGGTCTGATGTTCTTAAGTTTGTTTGTGGAGTTTTCATTCCACATATTTTACCAAGTATGAAGAACATGCTGATTTTTATAATATCTGAAGTCAGTACCATATTTTTTGGCCTAGAAGTAAATGTGGAGTACAAGTCAAATTCGCAATTTTTTTAAATTTTCCATGCTTCATCCATATATCAGTCGATATGGACTAAAAGACGAAGCCAGATCAACACCTTGGCTTGGTCTTTTTTGCTAGTAACGTATGGTTTCATGAATGTTAATGGTATTACTTTATGCTATTCCAGATTAATTCAGAAACTGCAGTCAACAATGCTAACATGCTTTTTCCCCCGTTTCATTTGCAGTGTACTTTGTTCAAACCCTTGTCTCCATTTTTCAAACTGTCTCTATACAGGGACATCTGGCTACACTAGGAGGCTCAGATTTCATTGCATTTACTCTGAAACAGGACAGGATTCGAATACAGAATTTCGCAATATTTCCAAACGTTGATTTGTGCTGTTTCTACATGAGGACAAATTTGTATGTCAAAAGGCAGAATGAAACTTGGTTTCTGAGCATACAAAGTTTGGTATTTGGGCCTAAAGACTACATCATATGCAGGACTAGATGGATTAGTAGAATGTTTGGTTATTACTGAAGAGCAAATTTCATTTGTCTGAGATAAAGTGATGGTCTGTTTGTCTCAACAAACAGGCTTTCTGAAAGGGAAGTTCTAAATGCACCCATACAATTTTATATTTGGGAATATTACTTCTCAAGTATACTGGAAAGTGGTCACTACTACAAGGGTCATCACCAACTTCCCATGAGAATTCAAGTAAAAGAGATGGATTGCAGATGGTCAGATCTAAGGACGAATAGGATCCTGTGTCAGGATGCATGTAGGTATATGACTTAAAATTAAAAAGGCAAAGATTGTGTTTTGAAACGAAGTATTCTATTTTCCTCCCTCTCTTATTGATATCTTTACAGTCCCCAAAGTGTATGGTGACCATTCAAGCTTCTAAGTAAATGTAAAAGGTGTTTTTAACTGTTCAATCAGATGGTCAAGATCAGATTGACTGACTGGAGTGCTTGGAGAGATATATTGAGCAAAGTGAAAGAGTTTAATGTAACTACACACGAATGGTTATAGCCTGTAAAGTAGTGTTGAGATTAATTAGGCTGTGATGAATTGTATTATTTATGATGATGGATTCTCCTCCAGCAGCCTTATCAGTATTTCTTGAAAAGCTGCTGTATGTGAAGTTTTTAAGATTAACTCTAATGTTTTCTTCCAAAAAGGTCTCCTGAAGGCAAACAGCTATTGTATCATGGTTTTCTTCTAAAAAAGGTTTTCTGAAGGCAGACAGCTATTGTATCATAGTTTTCCTCTAAAAAGGTCTCCTGAAGGCAGACAGCTATTGTATAATGGCTTTTTTCTAAAAAAAGGTTTTCTGAAGGCTGACAGCTATTGTATCATGGTTTTCTTATAAAAAGGTCTCCTAAAGGCAGACAGCTATTGTATCATGCTTTTCTTCTAAAAAGGTCTCCTGAAGGCAGACAGCTATTGTATCATGCTTTTCTTCTGAAATGGTCTCCTGAAGGCAGACACCTATTGTATCATGGCTTTCCTCTAAAAAGGTCTCCTGAAGGCAGACAGCTATTGTATCATGGTTTTCTTCCAAAAAAGGTTTTCTGAAGGCAGACAGCTATTGTATCATGGTTTTCTTATAAAAAGGTCTTCTGAATGCAGACAGCTATTGTATCATGCTTTTCTTCTGAAACGGTCTCCTGAAGGCAGACACCTATTGTATCATGGCTTTCCTCTAAAAAGGTCTCCTGAAGGCAGACAGCTATTGTATCATGCTTTTCTTCTGAAACGGTCTCCTGAAGGCAGACACCTATTGTATCATGGCTTTCCTCTAAAAAGGTCTCCTGAAGGCAGACAGCTATTGTATCATGCTTTTCTTCCAAAAAAGGTTTTCTGAAGGCAGACAGCTATTGTATCATGGTTTTCTTATAAAAAGGTCTCCTGAAGGCAGACAGCTATTGTATCATGCTTTTCTTCTAAAAAAAAGGTTTTCTGAAGGCAGACAGCTATTGTATCATGGTTTTCTTCTAAAAAAGGTCTCCTAAAGGCAGGCATCTATTGTATCATGGTTTTCTTCTAAAAAGGTTTTCTGAAGGCAGACAGCTATTGTATCATGCTTTTCTTCTGAAAAGGTCTCCTGAAGGCAGACAGCTTTTGTATCATGCTGTTCTTCTAAAACGGTCTCCTGAAGGCAGACAGCTATTGTATCATGCTTTTCTTCTAAAAAGGTCTCCTGAAGGCAGACAGCTATTGTATCATGCTTTTCTCCTAAAAAGGTCTCCTGAAGGCAGACAGCTATTGTATCATGGTTTTCAAGTTGAAGACTACTTTCATCAATATTTGCCTTAAACCTCAGCAATTGCATTCTGTTATGGTGTCAAACATATTTATGAAAGTGGTGGAAGTACGGAACTTCTGGGAGCTTTTCCTTGTGTGATATCAGGGGGTTCTCTAGTGTCCATACTCTCTAGATTCCCAAAATTACTAATGAGCTCGAAAGGATCATTAGATCCTTTTGGAAATCAAGCAGATTCTTTAATCCTCTCTTTATTTGGTTTAGAGTATGCATTCCCACTGGTGCCAGCAGTCTGATGCTTCTTTGGTGGGCTTAAAATAACCAGTTTCTCGGTAGTAGAGTTGGGAGTCTTGTGTGTCACACTTATTCTATGTCTACTGGGGACAGTGGTTTGCTGCTCTTTTGTGGGCTGGATTTAAATGGTCTTTCATTTATAGCATTAGGTTTCTTGATTGCTATAATGCCACACTGATTAACTGCTCTTGGTTTGGGTGGCTGCTAGCATGAGTTTGATGGCATCAAGACCATGAATTTGCTTTGACCTTCTGATGTTCGTCTGGGTATGGACAGTATTTGTGGAAGGTTTCATAGGATTTGCCAGCTGTGTTAAGTGGAGCTGTGACTTCCACAAATTTCTTGGCCTCAGGACAACTCATACTTTTTTCCTGTTTCATATGTTGGATCTCCTTCTTGAGTTTCTGCTTAGGGTGTTTTCTAGATAATAAGAAATGTTCTGCCTGGCAATTCACACAAGACATTTTCTCTGAGCAGGACAATCCATTGTGACCCTCATGCCCACATCTATGACAGACTGGTTTCCTCTTGCAGCTATCTTTGTGGTGGCCATATTTCTGGCCGCTGACACAACACAAAGGATTAGGAATGAAAGGGTCAACAGGTATGTTGAAGTACCCAGCTTTGATCGAAGTAGGCAAAGTGGCACAGTCGAGCATAGCGATTACGTGTTTGTGGGAACCAACCTGCCGTTATGGCAAATGTTGATTTGTTTCACTTGTGAGACATTCTGAGAGTTGAGATTTTTGATCATCTTAGCCTTACTGCAGCCATCCAAGTCTCTAAATCAAACAACACCTTTTGACAAGCTATGAGATCTGTGTGGGAACACTTTAATGGATGTCTCCACAAACCACTTTAAGTGAAATAGATTGTCAGAGTCAGCTTTGCAGCTACACTCTACAATTAGTTGGCCTCAGCTAAGTTTTTTTTTACACTTCTTGGCTCTCCATCCAAGTCCTGAAGTGCTTTAGCTGTCACAAATGGTATAGTTTGTATAGTTTCTGGTTCTCATCATTGGATTCATTGATGAGAAATCTTGGCCAATTTCCTGACTTGGACAAGTTACCTCATTAAAATATTTGAAACAAACTATGAACAAGAGATGGAATCCATACCAAATATAACCATCCACCCTCAGTCGGTGTAGACTGAATTCAGATTACAAGGAACTGTCCATATTACCTATGAAAATGCAACCTTTAACACCCACCCCCTCATTCCCTGGAGGCTGCATCCAGGATCTGATCCTTTGCTGTCATCTACTACTCTTCCTTCTACAACATCATACCAAGCATGATCACTCTCCCTCAACTGCTGTAGATTGAGTGCAGGTTAAAAGTAAAACAATGATAGACAGATGGACACACTGATGGACAGACATGACATATCATGATATATCTGCAAACGTGTATTTTTAATTATGAGCAAATAAATTATTACTTACCATACATACTCGTTTATAAGTCAAGTCCAACTGCAAACAACACAGACCCAGATCAGGGTCTATGTTGTTTGTTCTACTAGTAAGTCCTAACAAACTGCACAGACCCATATCTGTTGGCACATTATGTGATGGCAGATTTGGATCTCTGCAGCTTGCAGTTGGATCCAACTTATAAGCGAGTATATATGGTACCTGTCAGAGTGTAATTTAAATTGAAACTACAATGATAGATAAGACTTCAAGGGATAATTCATAACAAAATATACACTCTGCAAATCATACCTCCTTGTGCTTTATTGAAACTCATCCACTGAAACTCATTCACATCTGACCTCATTTTAAATTTCATGCACAGCTTTGTATAACTGAATTATAGTTTGACCAAATGAGCACACTATAATGAAGTATACACAAATAATCAAATTCTATTGAAATTTAGATGGTCACATATTAAACCAGGGAAGATGTATATGCCTTTTGTCTGTAATATCTTTGATACAGATTTAGATTTTCTTTTCATTTTTAAAAGAATGGGGGGGGGGGGGGTCTTCAGTAACTTGATGTATAAAAATGAAGGTATTTGCTACCCTTGCTACCAAATTTACAGTATTTCTTCCATGACAAGACCAGAGGGCCAGCCTGATTAATTTGTCAGATAGAAGGTAGATTTTTTTTTAACAAAGACAGGTAAATATGGTACATGAAATACTGATCAGCTATAAAAAACCCAGTGTATTACAGTATTTCACCCAAGATAAGATGGGGGGGGGGGGAGCCTAATAAATTTGTCCAAAAATATTGGGTGCAGGACTTATTATCAAAGTTATCCTTAGTAAATATTTGGATAGCCTAATAAATTTGTCCACAAATGGTGGGTGCAGGGCTTATTATCAAAGAAATCCTTAGTAAATATTTGGACAGCTTAATAAATTTGTCCAAAAATGGTGGGTGCAGGGCTTATTATCAAAGAAATCCTTAGTAAATATTTGGACAGCCTAATAAATCTGTCCAAAAATGGTGGGTGCAGGGCTTATTATCAAAGAAATCCTTAGTAAATATTTGGACAGCCTAATAAATCTGTCCAAAAATGGTGGGTGCAGGGCTTATTATCAAAGAAATCCTTAGTAAATATTTGGACAGCCTAATAAATTTGTCCAAAAATGGTGGGTGCAGGGCTTATTATCAAAGAAATCCTTAGTAAATATTTGGACAGCCTAATAAATTTGTCCAAAAATGGTGGGTGCAGGGCTTATTATCAAAGAAATCCTTAGTAAATATTTGGACAGCTTAATAAATTTGTCCAAAAATGGTGGGTGCAGGGCTTATTATCAAAGAAATCCTTAGTAAATATTTGGACAGCTTAATAAATTTGTCCAAAAATGGTGGGTGCAGGGCTTATTATCAAAGAAATCCTTAGTAAATATTTGGACAGCCTAATAAATCTGTCCAAAAATGGTGGGTGCAGGGCTTATTATCAAAGACATCCTTAGTAAATATTTGGACAGCTTAATAAATTTGTCCAAAAATGGTGGGTGCAGGGCTTATTATCAAAGAAATCCTTAGTAAATATTTGGACAGCTTAATAAATCTGTCCAAAAATGGTGGGTGCAGAGCTTATTATCAAAGAAATCCTTAGTAAATATTTGGACAGCCTAATAAATTTGTCCAAAAATAGTGGGTGCAGGACTTATTATCAAAGATATCCTTAATAGATATTTGACAAAATTATGTAAAAGTGGGGGTGGGCTTATCATAAGATAAATACGGCTGAATTTGTTTTGGAATCTGCTGAAATTTTATGGACTTTATTTAGGACATGTGGGACAAGTGGATAGCATATTGACTGACAAGGCTCAACAGCTATCAGCTTGCAACACTCCAACATTAGAATCCAGTTTCATGTCTGAGCATAAGACAGTAAATTAGTTTTTAAGGGAATGGAAAGGGTGTAGAGGAATAATAATAAAAACAAGTGGCCCATGTGAGCCTGATATCGCTCACCTGGTATACAACTTGGCAGTTGACCATTTCACTAAGCAGGCTATGTAGTATTGCTAGAACACAACCTAAGTGAACTACCTCCCGAACTTTATATCATGTCAATTTTACCTATTTTACTATAGCCTGATAACAATTATTTCCAAATGATAAACGCATCATAAATATGCATAGTCTCTTGCTCATAATCAAAGTCATCCAAGAGCTTTAAAGGTTAAGCTTACAGACAAAGCTTTAACTTGTGGTCTACAGATTCACATGGATTTCTCATGAATTGAAATTACAATTTACAGGTGTTTTCTGGAAGGATTCTTTTACTCTTGGTAATTAAATTTGGAAATGTTTCAGGAGGAAAGCATATTGGGATATTTTTTTAATTAAAAGCTAAAAATACAAAAAAAGAGTCCCTTGAAGGGGATGATGCTCTACTGGCTGAAAAGATAAGTCATGAATCCATAACAAGTCCATTTTCATTTATACTTTTTATGATATCTTATATACAATTTTAAGCAACATATCTTTCAAAGATTACAATACACACACATACACACACACATATATATATATATATATATATATATATATATATATATATATATATATATATATAGAGAGAGAGAGAGAGAGAGAGAGAGAGAGAGAGAGAGAGAGAGAGAGACAGAGACAGACAGAGACAGAGAGAATATTAATGGACCTTTTTACTTGGTTTATTACATCTCTTTCTCTTGCTACAAAGTAAAAAAAAGACCACTGAATTTTTTCTCTGTCCATCTCTGTTATGTATCTCTGTTATCTATATACATTAGATAGATAGGTAGATAGATAGATAGAGAGATAGATAGATAGATAGATAGATAGATAGATAGATAGATAGATAGATAGATAGATAGATAGATAGGTAGATAGATGGATAGATAGATAGATAGATAGATAGATAGATAGATAGATAGATAGATAGATAGATAGATAGATAGATAGATAGATAGATAGATAGATAGATAGATGGATGGATGGATGGATGGATGGATGGGTGGATGGATAGATAGATAGATAGATAGACAGACAGACAGACAGACAGAGAGAGAAAATTAAATGGTCTTTTTTGCTTGGTAGAGAGATCGAAATCTTATAAACCAAGTTTTAAAAATAAAAATCAGCCCCCATATGGCTTTGAATAAAATTCTTTAGTTCTGATTTGCAGAAAATGTGTCCTTGTTATATCCAGCATTTTAGTTGGTGAAAAAATACATCTTGTGATAAGAGAGAAAGAAATATCCTGGTCACAGATTTTTGGAAGGGGGCCCCTGCATCATCTGGATATTACCCAAATGATGCTAAGACTAAGAGCCTCACAATTTCCCACCAATATTTTTGCATCATAACGAGTCTGGTATGGACACGCCACATGTGAATGCAACATTATTGTTCTGTTATTGTTGCTCTTTGTTCAGGTTTGGTTAATAGTTACAGATGGCTAAATATATTGCACTGTTCCACATTGTGCATATATTTACTTATAGTGCACTTGGATTTAGGAAAATTTTGAATGTTGTTGTAATAGATTGCAGTGTCAGCCATTTTGATTGTAATGACTTTCCAATGCTATAAAACCATTATCCCTAAATCATAGACTGGATTTAGAGTTCATGCCCGTTTTTCATCAATTTAACAGATAGTCGTAATTAACACACCTCTGCTAACCATTATGATTTTGGCATATCCATTATGAGGAGTAGTGATAACAAGATTTTCAAGATGGCTTCCATGGTGCTATATGTCATTAGACCAGTGCCTTTTTACTGACTAGACATCATAAGAAGACTTCCAGTGAAATCCCATTTTGATATGACTTTGCATTCATGAGTAGTGATAAGATTTTCAGGATGGCTGCCATGGTGACCATTTTGGATGTCAGATTGGCACCATTGTCATTTAGGACCAACTAGACATCATAAAAAGTATTTTAGTGAAAACCCCATGTTGATATGACCATTTATTCAGAAGTAGTAGTAATAACAAGAATACCATTATGGCTACTGTGGTGACTATATTGAATGTCTGAATGACATTATTTTCATTTAGGCCCGACTAGACATCATTAAAAGTCTTGCTGTGAAAACCCCATGACAATATAATTTTCTGCTCAGGATTATTAGCGATAACAAGCTTTTTTAGATACTGACTGTTATGGCCTAATTGGATGTCCGAGCAGCACCATTTTCATTTAGGACCAACTAGACATCACAAGAAGTCTTGTGGTGAAAACTCCATGTCAATTTTATTCAGAAGGAGTAGTGATAACAATATTTTCAAGCTGGCCACTGGTGGCCATACTGGATGTCCCAGCAGCACCATTTTCATTTGGCAGGGCACCAATTCTATTTACTACCAACATGACTTCAGTACAAATGTAAGCATTAAGTTTATGTTAACCATTCTCCTGGTAGCTCATGAGTAGTAGAACAGTTAAACCTGTCTTTTAAGACCACCCCTTCTGCCAAACAAGAGTCCATTGAAGGGACTGACACTCTACTGTCTGAAAAGAATTTCCAGGAAATCAAGATAAGACCATTTCTTCCTTTTAACTGCTGAGTGTTGAAACCATCTTTGATATTCTTCAGACATAACAAGAGTTTCAAATTAGCTGCTGTGGTGGGCATATCGGATGTCAGCTTGGCACCATTTTCATTTAGGACCAACAAGGTATCATAAGAAGTCTTCTGGTGGAAACCCAACGTTGATATGACTTTCTGTTTTGGAGGAATTATGATAACAAGACTTTAAAGATCTTTGCCATGGTGGCCATATTCTATATCAGATTGGCACTATTTCTCTTTAATACCAAGTAGACATCATAAGAAGTCTTCCACTGAAAACCCCATGCTGATACCACCATTCATTCAGGAGAAATAGTGATTTTCTAGATTGTCACAGTGGCAGGGATACTGAATGTCTAAATGGGACCATTAGGGCCAAGTAGACATAATAAGAAGTTGTTCAGTAAAAACCCCATCCTGATATGACGATCTATTCGGAAGTAGTGATAATATTTTCAAGATGGCCACTGTCGTGGCCATATTGGACATCAGATCAACACCGTTTTCATTCTGGACCAACTATACATCATAAGAAGTCTTCTGGTGAAAACCCCATAGCAATATTATTTTCATTCAGGAAGATTAGCAATAAAACAATTTCAAGATGGCCACTGTGGCAGCCATATTGGACACCAGATCGGCACCATTTTCATTTAGAACCAACTAGACATCATAAGAAGTCTTCTGGTGAAAACCGCATGGCAATATTACTTTTCGTTCAAGAGGTGTAGCAATAACAAGATTTTCAAGATGGCCACTGTGGCAGCCATACTGGACATCAGATTGGCACCCATTTCATTTAGGACCAACTAGACATCATAAGAAGTCTTTCAGTGACAACCCCATGTCGATATGATCATCCATACAGGAGGAGTAGTGATAACAAGATTTTCAAGATGGCCACTGTGGCAGCCATATTTGACATCATATCAACACCATTTTCATCTAGGAATAACTAGACATTATAAGAAGTCTTTTGGTGGAAACCCCATGGGAATATAACTTTCTGTTCAGAAGATGTGGCTGTAACAAGGTTTTCAAGATGGCTACTGTGGTGGCCATATTGGACATCAGATTGGCACCATTTTTTCATTTAGGACTAACTAGACATCATAAGAAGTCTTCTAGTGAAATTCCCACATTGATATGACCATCCATTCAGGAGGAGTAGTGATAAGAAGATTTTCAAGATGGCCACTATGGTGGCCATATTGGACATCAGATCAGCACCATTTTCATTTAGGATCAACTAGACCATTTGATGAATGTGTGTGCAAAAAAGTTTCATGGCAATCCTCCAAGTAGTTTAAGGGGATTAGCGATAACAAACTTGTGCTAATGGATGGACAGACAACAGACAACAAACGACAGACAACAGACTATCCCAAAAGCTCTTTTGGTCTATGACCAGTAGAGCTAAACATCATGGTTTCTCAAGACAGGTGGTCTATCATGGCTGTTCATGACACTATATAATCAACAAATTCATTCACTGAGAATGTGATCTCCTCTTACAGCAGTGGTCTTTCAAGATGGGTTATACTGTAATAACATTAGATTTTCAAGGTACTCTGCTGCCTTGGCACAATAATTAAGGCCATGGGGGCGCATACCATTTTCATTTGTGAAACGAATTAGACCTTAGTTTGAATGTAAGTGCAAGTTTTACAATATTCTTCCCATTGTTCTGGAGGAAATGTGTTAATAAGTTATGTGTTTACAATTGGATAGATGCCCTGAATGATGTCCGACTTACAAGAGAACAGACCAATAATATTGCAAAGCTCACCTGACCTTGAGGCTGATTGTTATCTAAGTACATGTATGTGATTCTAGTTCAATTTGTTTTTTCAGGTTAATGTATGCCCTAGATTAGACTGAATGGTTGTTGGATCAAATACATGGTATGTAATACATTAAGTGATGACCCAGCCGTAGGAGACTGCAAAAATCTACCTCTCTCATCAGCTATATCCCTGAAATACCTCTTTATAAACATATGTAAATAACAATTTAATGACTAGAGGAATGGTAAGTGATCTGCTCATGTAAATATACCTTCTTCTTTCCAACATCCCACACCATGATGGAGAAGAGTCTACAGTACTGTCCCCTTTGAAAGCAACTCTGAGATTAGTTGGCTCCAGTTGCAATTAAAGTTTTAAAAAAATGCAATAATTCTTACAAAAATCATGGATGCACAATGACTGGTCAGTCTGCACATTTTCATAAGATGACTATGATATGTACCAAGTATCACTGAAATCTATAAGTAGCTACAAGACTAACTGCAGTTATTACTGTCAAATGCCATGAATTCAAAATTTTTCATGCAGTACTAATTTTTGTGGATTTGTAATTGCCACTGACCATGAATTTCGAGACCCAATGAATAATGATCCTTCTGTGGAAACAAAAGGGCGCCTTCCGCAATCCTTCTGTGGAAACAAAATGGAGCCTCCCCTAATCCTTCTGTGGAAACAAAAGGGCACTTTCCCCAATACTTCTGTGGAAACAAAAGGGCACCTTCCCCATTCCTTCTGTGGTAACAAAACAGCACCTTCCCCAATCCTTCTGAAGAAACAAAAGGTCACCTTCCCCAATCCTTCTGTGGAAACAAAAGGGAACCTTCCCTAAACCTTCTGCAGAAACAAAAGGGCACTTTCTCCAATCCTTCTGTAGAAACAAAAGGGCACCTTCCCCAATCCTTCTGTAGAAACAAAAGGGCACCTTCCCCAATCCTTCTGTAGAAACAAAAGGTCACCCTCCCCAATCCTTCTGTGGAAACAAAAGGCCACCTTCCCCAATCCTTCTGTAGAAACAAAAGGGCACCTTCCCCAATCCTTCTGTAGAAACAAAAGAGCACCTTCCTCAATCCTTTTGTAGAAACAAAAGGGCACCTTCCCTAATCCTTCTGCAGAAAGGAAAGGGCACCTTTCTCAATCCGTCTGTGGAAACAACAGGGCACCTTCCACAAACTATCTGTGGAAACAATAGAGCACCTTCCACAATCCTTCTGTGGAAACAAAAGGGAACCTTCCTCAATCCTTCTGTGGAAATAAAAGGGAACCCACCCCAATCTTTCTGTGGAAACAAAAGGGCACCTTCCCCAATACACAAATTTAAGTACCAATGAAAATGTAATTTTTCCCCAAACCACTAAAACTGATACCCATGACAAAAATAATGAATTTACAATATTGTATCCAGCTGTAATTTACAAAATTAAAAGGTGCAATAACCATTACAAAGCTTGTGAAGTACAATAACTGGAAAATTTGCAGATCATCTTATAGTAATGGGTGCCCATAATATGTACCAAGATTCATCATCAATCCACTGAAAAATGCAAGACTAGTAACAAGACTGCGGTATATTATATAATTATATATTGCATCCAGCTGTAAGTCATATATGGGCAATAACTCTGATAAAACTTGCAGGACCATAGTGATTTGTCAATTTGCTTTTCTTCACCTGATAACCATTTTAATACAAAGTGGGCCTGATATCACACACCTAGCTTACATAATTTAATACTAAGCAGGTTTCTGTAGTATTGTAAGAATATAACCCTATATAAACTATCTCCAAACTTTTATATCATGTTGAATTTACCTATTTTACCACAGTCTGACAAAATTCTCGCCAAAGATAAAGGCATAATATTATTTGTAGCTCTAGCTCAGAATCAAACTCATCCAAGATCTTGATGATGTAAACAAATTACCAAGCTTTAGTGAAATCAGGTGAGAAATGTATTCTCTAGAGAAGAAGTTCATCCAATCAGATACAAGATTACCTTATTAATATGGTCTGGTTTACAGCTCATTTACTTTCACCAAAAAAAAGACTATAAAACAGAGACTACCAGGGTGAAAATACAGTCTAACCTCATATCTTCAATTAAGACTGGGACTAACATGATTTTTACAGTGAAGTTACTTATCATAAAGAAACTACTTTAAAACAACTTTAATCACATTTCTTGTTTCCTTTTGATAATTTTCAATACATAATTATCATGTTTTCCTTGTATCATCTGCATTACCTGATTAATGGGTGAATTTCGATGACATCACCAAATTTGAATATTCCTTGCTTATTTGATCATTTGTGCATTATCATTGCACAGAAAGTACAAAATAGCCCTTCCTGGACAATTTCTAAAAAAATTCCCAAAACTTGTTTAACTCATTAACCCCTAGCGCCACGTTTACACGTCACGAGGTTGTACCCTACTTCCGAGCTCTGTAACATCAACATCATTTAAGATACACTAAAGTGGATGGTATTGCTGGAAAGTAGACATATGTAGCTCTACAATGATACCAAATAATGTCGACTTTCTACTCGCATTAAAAAGTACAGCGAACAAAATGCATTTTTTGAGAACCGATTTTTTTAGGTCGAAAATTGACAGTTGCGGAACCGGAGTTTGTGTCCGGATTTTAGACTATTTGGCCTTAGATCTAAAGCAGACACATCTGAACTGCACACAGACAGATGAACCTTTGAAAAAAGTAGGATAAGTTTGAGATTTGGAGAAAAAGGGGCCAGGACACAAAAATCGGGGGTCCAATACAAAAAAAAAAAAAAAAAAAAAAGAAGTCTAACTTTTACCCTTCTGCACATGTGTGAGCATAATAGCCAATGAAAAACAATGTTTCTGATACACCTAAGCATCCGGCTAAACGATAAACTTTCTTAAGCAGATCTGTTTGGCTGAATTCAGAAGTAACCCCAAAAATGTGTTGCCTACCCCCATTTCACGCAAAAATGATAACAATCTCCAGGGGTTAATGAGTTAACATCAAGCTTACTGAGAACTTACAATAGTATGCCATCTTAGTATCGTCTTCTAGTGTACTTACAGCCCTGATTTAAAAGCTGTTCTTGTGTATAGTAAAAACATGCTGTCACTTGGGGATCAGTATTTGGACGAAAGTTGGGGGCATGCTATTTTAAAGCATATCTGCTACATTTTTAAATGGAAACCTCTCAAGAATGAAACCTCACTAAACCAAAATCCTCCTGAAACCAAAAGATTTTTATGGACACGCATTTTTACTTCTTTAATTTAAAAAAAAAAAGTTATTCAGTAAACCCAAACCCCTCTATTCTTAAAACTGAACAAAAGTTTCAATCCCAGATTTCATGTTTACACTGCAATGAACTTTATAAAACCGAAACTTATTCAAGCTGGCAGATCCATGAGGTTGGCCAACAGTCTGGAAATCAGTGCAAACAAAAGGCTAATTACAAGCATTTACAACTGGCTGAAGAGACGGTTTTCTCAGGTAACTGTTTGTAATATAGTACCATTGGCTGTAAAGAGCACAAGAGATTAGTATTATCTGCCAATCATCTATGTATGACAATATACACCTAAATAATCCTCAATCAGTTGGCTTTTAAACTTAAAACATGGCTTGTGCCCTCACCTTTGACATTTTTGCCAACAATGAGAAACTAAGAACAATTTTGCAACAATGTTCTTGATATTTACTGGCAAGTAACATTTTATCAAATCATGTAAAATTAGTGTAAACACAGTATAAATCAATTAGAATTTCCTCTGCTATTTTTATGAGACAAAATATGCCTTGGATGTATGTTGGCACAGTAATTTACAGAAAAATCAAACACTTCATTTGCTGGAAATTTCTACGCAAAAAAAGAAACCGTAATCTATTCAAACTACCCTGCCTATTTCTATGATTGAATTTATTGTAGGATTGACCAACAAGTTACGAATGAAAAAATAGTTTGATGCATTCACAACTTCTCGATCAATCCTTGTTGCGTACAAATAGCCAAGGTGGTGTGAATCCAGCTATTGGCATACATTCGAGGTATGATCTGTAGGATTGACCTCGAAGTAGCAAATGAGTATAAATCTCAACAGAAACAAGATCATTATATTAATAAAATGCGAAGTAGGCACTAATCAATATACACATTATGTTATAACTAAGGGGACATAACTGGTCTTAAGAGGTTTGACTGTATATTGTCCCTCATGAATCAGCAACTAAATCCAACACATCATGTAAAGCAATGCCACCACACGGCCTAACTATTGATGTCAGAGGGGGGGGGGGGTGAAACTAATAATTATTCTATATTTGGGGCTGCTCCATTAAGGAGGAATTTTCAAATATTAGTGGGGTGCCTAAAACTCTGTATTTTCATAAGAAGTAAAAAAGACAAGGAAACTGTCACTAAATTGGTCACTTTGAACCAAACAAGAAGCTGCCATGGTCTGCATGTTAAGCCAGCCCCGCAAGCTTTTGGTAAATTGGTATTCTACACACCAAGATGCATCTACACACCGAGTAACATGACTCTGGCCAACTGTAATTGACAAACTGACCATATGAAAACTTTAACATGGAGGTTAATCTAGGGTCTGGATGGACAGATATGCACTTGGATGCCACAGTGATATGTCAAAGCTACAAAAATTATATTTCACAAGGACAAAATCTTTCAATATATTTTGCATAAGCATGCCTGAATTTTGAAAAAAAAGACACCCCCCCAAACAGAGACTGCACGTTCATTTGAACTCGCATTCAAACATCTAACAAGTCATTATGTTAAAAAATGTTTAATGATAAAGTTTTCCAATCAAAATAATATTTTCCATATAAAAGATACCTCTGCAATTTTCACTCCAAAGAAAATATCTCACAACAAAACATTTTCATTTTAAAGATAAATTACAGAGGGACTGGGTTGTGCCATATTTGAAAGAAATTACTTTTCAGCCAAAAAGAACAAATGCTTTTATGGTCATTGACTAAACTGACCAGGCCATACTCTATTTTCTGGTTAGCCCAGTAGTTTGAGTGATTGTTCAGTATAACAAAGATCTTGAGATCAAATTCAGTGCAAATTCTTTTTCTTCCTCTACTTTTGAAACCTTCTTAACTAGATGAATAAACCTCTACTGTTACAAGCGTATTTTTTTAGCAAGCTTTTGGGTATCTATACCAAGACTATACATAAAAGATTGTCTTAGCTTCATAACGATTATCCCAAATATGAAGAAAATACATCAAGGGGTTTAGAAAATAAAAGCAAATGAAAAAACAAAAGCAAAACCTTAATGCAAATCTTTTATGACTGTGACTTTGACCCCAAAGTCATAGATGTGAGAGTATGTCATTGAATAAATTGTCTTAGCTTCAAATGATTAATGCCATGTATGATGAGCATCTATCAATGGGTTTAGGACATATTAGCAAACGAAAAAACTTTAACCAAAACCTCCACACAAATTTTCTATGATGGACCTTAATCCCAGGGTAAAAGGGGCGAGTTGTATAATGAACTACTTAGCTTCATAAAGATTCATGCCAAGAGATTGTATCAAGGTGGTATATACAAGTGAAGAACTTTAACCAAAACCTCAACAAACTGTTGACCCCGCAGCTGATGTTGGAAAAGTGGCTATGTCTCACTTCCCACTAATGTGAGCTCACCAAAATTCTAGCAATATGTTCATATTACATGGATGCTAACACCGATATGATGCAATTAAAGGGCTAAGTCCTATTTGAAACATGGGCAATAACTCCATAAAAATTTTGCCAGAAAACAGTAAAAATCAAAATTGACTTAGGTCTTCTCAGTACAAAGCCTCATGCCAAATTTGGTCTCAATTCATGAAGTCCTTTACAACTTATTTAGGTAGCACTATGGCCACAGTTGAGAATGTTTTAGGGGCAGGTTTAATGGCACTTTTAACACATTACTGGCTATATCATGCCAAAATGGGAGCTAAGTACCTTTCCCAAGGACACTTAGAGACAGCCAACACACACTGGACTGCATGGGTATCAAACCTATGACCTCTGGATTAGAAGTCCAACGCTCTACCAACTAAGCTACCGTGGCTCCCAGTTGTGGATATACACTCTCACCTTTGAAGCCACTCACTATCAAAAAAAAAAAAAAAGCTCCATAACCATCAACATGTAGGCATCTTCAAACTTGACAGCCTCAGAGTGGAGAAACTAAATCAGGAAAAGGATTGCATGATGAAGCTGATCCTTCTATGATTATCCCCTTTACAGTCACACCAACCCCTCCTCCTCCTCCCCATTGCAAGTTGAGAAAATCTATCAAGAACTTACACTGAAAAAAATCTGAGGCATTTCATATATAGGTGGTGGCAACTGCATCCCAGGTATTGCTTTAAAGAGGAAAGTAGACCATGAACAGACAGATTTCTGACAAAATAATTAATATGAACATTTTGGTACATAAAAACTAAGCTAGGAGAATATGGGCAGCCACTCATGTACACTGTACTCCACAACTTATCAAGCACTTCAAACATCCCTTGTGCATTCCAGTTGTGGAAGTGTGATTTTAATTCTTCTTTGTACTCTTTATCTATTGTCAAGTCTTGTGGTTGAAGTTGGTCTATACATGAGGCAGGCACAAACTAAGGAGTGATTCCATTGTCTTTCAATTTAGTTAGTATCTTTGCATTTTGGTGGTGTCAGCTTCCTTTCATGTTGAGCACTGATGTTGATGTTGTAAATTATTGATCTTGATAGGTGTTTTTTTTATGCTCATAGAAGTGGTAGTATTGTTTTAGTGTTGTTGGCTGCATTGGTTTCCACTGATGTTCACTCAGACAAAAACATTGTCAAGTGTTAAACTTGTCAGGTCTTTGATTTGTGCTCATACATGTGGTAGTATTGTTTTAAACATTCAAGTAAAACTGTAACTGCCGTTTGCATCGGCATAGTTTTATTCTTTTGTATTCCTTATTTTGGGTATTTGTTGAGGCTAAACAACAAAATTAAATAGCTACTAATATGCAAACTTTGACAGGCAAAACCACAAATTTAAGTACACACGAAAATGTCTTTTCTTTACAAAAGCACGAAAATTGAGGCCCATGAAAATAAATTATACCACATTATTACATGTGCTTACTAATGCATGTGCATTTGTTATGGGCTTGAAAGTTTGTTTGATTTTCAGAATAACTCAATTCTTTAGTGTCAAGCCAAATTTATCACACTGTGCTGTATGTACTGTATATATTGTACATAACAGAAGGCCTCAAGGTAAATTAGTTCCTGTAACTAATTGAGTTACCTTCTCAAAATAAAGTCGTTACTATTATTATTATTATTATTATTATTACAATAGACTCTTGATTATCTGAAGTCTGGGGAACTAGAAGAACATTTCAGATAATACTGGGGGTTCGAATAACCGAATGTCATGAAGGTGCAAGTGTACATCAATCTACAGAAATAAAACAAAGTGCCATTTCAGTTATTCTTGTATACTGTTTCCTTAACACTTATCTAGAAAGCCATTTCATTGGCACAGCATAAAACAAAGACAAAAACAATAGTGAAAATTATTGTTGTCATCATTATAATAATCTGCATGGCATACAACAAAGACAAAATTATTGTCATCATCATTTCAATATGCATGAAAATGATCAACATCAAACAAATTTTATCTCCGGAGTCAATGGATCACTTCATAAGTTAGTTTGTTTTTAACGTGATATTCCAGTTTTCATTGCTTAGTGATTCAGTTACAATGTCATAAGCAAAGTGACTTCATATAGATTTTTTGAAAAATACATGTATTATCGAATGTAGCTTCAAAGGGTTTATATGATTTTCCAACTTTCTTTAATCAAACCGACTTTACATAAAATTACTGTCATTAATTGAATTAATACTAGGGTTATCAAACGGTGAGTCAATTATTGGATTAGTGACAAACAATAAACATAACCCGCTTTTTGATTAATCAGTACTCACAGTTTGGACTGACATGTGTCACGATTCAAGAAATCAAACATGCCGCTCATTACGGTTGTCAAACTTAGTATAATGCATTGTTATTTCAATAGCATTAGAGGATTTTGGACCACTAAATTACTTCAATTAAGGATGTGTATTCAAATAATCGATGTTCAGACAATAGCTGTGAAAAAGATATAAACAAAGAACAAATTTAGCTGGGAACAGACGAATAGTTCAGATAATACCAGGTATTCATATAACAGGAGTTCGAACAACTGACAGTCTACTGTATATCATTTTCAAAATTTCTTTGATAAAGTTTTACAAATTTACTACTCTGGAACATTCTGCATGTTTCATTTTCACAATTTTTGCATTTAGTCACAGATTGTTTTACTTCCCTACTTTCTGCAAGATAAAAATTTTCCAATTTCTAACTCTGCAAAAGACACAAAAATAATACCACACAATGTTCTTAATGTATTATACTGAACATTCTTGAAGAAATAGCAGCCAAATTAAATTGTATGCAAATAAACTGATCCTGGTAAAATAGGACAGAGAAAATTCAGCACTTCATATTCGCTGCTTCATTTTGCAGAGAATACATTTCATCAGAGCTCTAGAAAAGAAGCATACTTGTGTATTTAATGCAGACAATCTAACTAAAAAACACATAAGAAATATTTTAATGTATTTAAATTACACAAAACAATTTAATTTCAGGCATTTAGCCAAAGTTGGCAGCATATTTCTCCTGCTGTAAATACAGTCCATGTTGTATGACAACTTGTTTCATCAATATGAACTATGCTATCAGTTCAAGTTCCAGATGTTCTGACCACTGGGAGCAAACTCCTCAAATTGAGCTATATAATCAAATGCACCCTAAACTAGTCTTGGTCACTAAGCCATCTGACACGTTCAAAAAGGCATGATTAACATCCTGTTGATTAAGACTCATTCTCATTGTGTAAGATTTTTGTTTTGTGGTGTTCACAAAATACCCAATGAAAAATAAAAAAACACAATTAGTTCCAAACCAGGGAGTAAAATATCCAATTTATTCAATTCTTGCCTAGGGTTCTGAGTTCGTTACATCTCAACTTAATATGACATAAATTCTCATAAACTGTATGAGGTACATATACACAAAGAACAGTACAGTTACTTTGATTACATTTTATTGCTAACCTAGATTGCTGTTAATGCCTCTTGTACCTTCATACTACATCACAGTCCGCTAACAAAGTGCTGATTCATAAAAAAATTATGTTATGAAACAGCAAATCGGTACATCCAAGGTGTTACCAGCATGGGTCAAGTAGCATACTTGTGACAAGTTTATCACACTGATTATATAATATATCAACCCTGTTAAGCGTTCCTCATTTTAAGTGCATCAGATTTAACAAAGTATATCACTGATTATACAATATATCAACCCCATTATGCTTTCCTCATTTTAAGTGCATCAGATTTAACAAAGTATATCACTGATTATACAATATATCATCCCCATTATGCTTTCCTCATTTTAAGTGCAAATTTAACAAAGTTATTCTATCATGTCAAATGTTAATTCATAACCATCTTCTTCCTTTCATTCTTACATAAATACATCTATGATTTTGAGCAACCACAATGGTTCACTATTGCAAATGGGGCCACACTTTTTACTGTATATTCCAAACCTTCCCCATTTCCTCAGCCCTCACCATAGACAGTAGTCAAAATGCAAAATCTGTCACATATACTGGTATGATGCATCTTCCTGCTATGGCTGTATATATCAAATTTTGCCTGAAAATATTTGAAAATGTCAATGTAATTGAAATTATCATACCTTTGACCTTTGACCCCATCCCAGGGACACCATGGACATGGTCCCCTGCGCGCTCGAGGATTTAGAAAAGGCACAATGCACCCTCCTGTATGTCATAAAAGGTGACTAATGGAGACAGGAGCTGTGATGGTGTAGCGGTTAGCATGCCAAACTCACAATTGAAAGGGTGCAAGTTCAAATCCTACCATCAAATCAGTCAGGGTTGGCTACCAAGGTGTATCCTTGAGCAATGCACTTAAATTTACTCCAAATGCCTCAGTACTAAATGACCTATTTATGTTGCTGTGCCATAAAACACTAACCAAACAGAGACAGGAGCCAAGGATGAAACCTCTCTTGCAGATGATTATCCAAAGTTTCATGAAATTCCACCATCCAATTTGGAAGGTGATAAGGTAACAGATAGATGGATGAACAGATTGACTGACAGATGGCCAGACAGCCAGAGGGTATCTCAATATTCCCAATGTTTTAAACAGGGTATCTCAATATCCCCAATGCTTTAAACAGGATATCTCAATATCCCCAATGCTTTAAACAAAGTCATGGGAATAATAAAACATCAAGTGCTACCCTACTATACCATAATTTATAGCACCTGTCTAGGATCTTATTTTATAGCTCCACAATGCTCTTGAAACACAAAGTTAAAACTTGATTAAAAACTCCATTACATTCCTAAACTTGGTGGAAATTCACAAAAACTGAGACCTATATAATAACCTGCCCTTTCAAGTAAACTGACTGAATCAGCTCAATATTTCAAATGCAGGCATACAGAGAACCTCATATTTTTCCATCTTACATTCTTAACAATATAGAACATTCTGTTAGCAATGTAAGTGATAGCAATGTATAATGCACATAAACAGCCCACATGAAGGATTCCAAAAAATTATCACCATTGAACTGACCAGGAAAGGGTGTTTTCTCTATGAAAAATGGATTTTGTAATTCCAGTAAAAGTTTCAGTCTCTTTAATGTAATCAATGTGCTCAAAAATGGAATTTTTAAATATCCCCATGCTTTTCTCAAAAAGAAAAATTTAAATTCTATGACCAATGATTAACACATGGATCTAACAAGATGACCAAGTGGGCTTGACATTGCCCACCTAGATAACTGCCTAATGTAAGCTTGTGAAAGCAAATTCATACATGTAGTGAAACTGGAGTGAAATGATATGTTTTGAGCACTTAGCTGCCACATTGTCTAATTAGCCTAATAAAACATGAGTATTTCTGGTTTCATGCTATAAAGCAGATTAGTAGATCTGAATAAGATTTTTTATAAATCATTTATCCCCCTCCATTTACTGAAAGTGAACTATAGAGCAAGACCCAATCTTATTTACTTGAGAAAAGACTTTGTCAGTATTACTCAACAACACAATGTTTTACAGTAGTCGGATATACACTCTATATATAATTACTTTCATAATTTGCATTTGTCTGATGTAATGCAAAGATATCCATTAATGAATCATGCTTTATAGTCTATGTCCAGCAGGCACTAAAAAAATATTGGAACAAATAGTAAACATCTAAATGAGCATGACCTCTAATACTGTTACCTATGAACAAAATTAAATGCTGGCTGGCCACAACATCCAGAAAAACCTAAAATTGTTTTTTTGTTGCTTTTTTTTTTTTAAATTATGTTTTATGGTTATAAAATTTCTAGGGTGGCACTCAGAAAATTGGTGGATCTGTATATTTGGGTTAATTATGGTAATTAAATCTGGAAGTGATTATGGAAAAAAGCATACTGGATTATTGTTTTTTTTATTTTTATTAAAGCCAAAAATACCAAATATAAATCTAAAATAATGTGTGACTAATAACATTTACTATATGAAATGCCATAAAATAATGAATATATACACGATAACATAAAAGCAACAAATATATTAGGCATTTGACCACAGCAATACCATTTTAAGGTGAAAATGGCTTTTACGTTTTGTTAGGCATCAGAAACCCACAAACAATACCTGCCTAGTTTTTTAAGCTGAAGAAGCAAATTCATTCCCAATATTATATATAAAATATTAGTTTACTTAAGACTTTTTGTTTTTTTTTCTTTTTATGTTATATTTTTTATTTATATATTTTCTTCGACTTCAAATTACAGATTATTCAATTTAGTCCCTAAGGTGTTTATTCTTGCTAACTAATATAACTTATTTTACTTAAATTCATGCATCCTCGATTCTACAATTATTTTTTGTTAAGTTATTAAATGTTTTACCTGGGGGTGAACTCTTTTACAACACAAAACCTTTGATTCAAAATAGTCCTGATTATAGGTTACTTCCCTTGCTTTAATATGTAAACTGCTACTTTGGCCTCCACAATGGTAGCAAGGTCAGCCTATCAGATGCAAGATTACCTCATTAATATGTGTGTATCTTGATCATTACCAAACCCATCCAAGACCTTGATGACACAAGCCCATATTTTAAATCTTACCATAAGAGATCAGAAATATGGCTTTTCAGAGTGGTAACAAGCCCAGCAAATAAGATGCAAGATCATCTAATTAGTATTTGTGGATCTCATTCATTATTGTACTTGTCCGATATCTTAATGATATAAGCATATATTCCAAGTTTCATTTAAAATACGATCAGAAATGCAGCCTGCATAGTGGTAACAAGCTCAGCCAATCAGATGCATGATCACCTCATTAGTATGCATGAATCTCACTCATTCTAAACCTTAATAATGTGAATATATATTCCAAGTTTGATCAAAAAATGATCAGAAATATGGCCTCTAGAGTTATGACCAATCACATGCAAGATCATCTCATTCATATGCATGGATTTTGCTCATTATTGAACTCATCTGAGTGTTTGATGATACAAAGTCATATTCTAAGTTTGATTGAAATTGGATCAGAAATATGGATTCCAGAGTGGTAACAAGCAATTTTTCATAGACAGATGGACAATTGACATGGGGCCATACCATAAGCTCACTTGGGCCTTATGGCCAGGTAAACTAACAACCTCTTTTAAAACTTTTAAAGTCTTTTTTTAAAGTTTACAAGTTCGATTAGTTTCATCCAACTTATTCTATCATCTCTGGTAAATAAAGCTATTCATCTTCTTCTTATTATTATTATTAATAAGAGGCCCAAGTGGGCCTGAGATTGCTCACTTGGCTGATATCTGCCTACAAGTTAAATGTTAAATAAAAGTATGGGGATATGTATATGTGGTCATATCTGATGGTGAATTGGCATCATCTACAAAAATGTGAAAGTCCTCTATCCAGGATGCTTGCTGTCAAATTTGGACAAATCCAGTTCAGAGGTTTTCGAAAAGAAGTAAAATTGGAAAGTTTTCTTATAATAGTTACAGTGGCCATATCTGATAACCGATCAGCATTATTTATACAAACATGAAAGCCCTCTATGCCAGGATGCTTTTCTGTCGAATTCACTCAAATTCTGTTGATCAGTTATTATCAAGTCATTTAACTCATTCAGCCCCAACGTTGTTGTCAGTATCACTGCTGTTATGCCCCAGCAGCACTAAGCTGTGTCTAGCTGCTTGTGCCCCAGACAGTTTTAGCTACTTAGAAAATTTTGTAAACATCATGCACATGCATTCATTCTTACCTTAATTTCTCTGCTAATATCAAATAAAAATCCATGAAATTTTCACCAATTGTTCAAAATAAATTTATCTACACAGTCATATATTTTTTGTGTTATTTGTCGAAGTCTTTCACAAGTTATTTATGCGCTATTTACAAAATTATGTGCATCTTCATCGCTGTCATTATCCTATTCTTCCGACGATTCAGTCTCGAATTACTTCTATGTCCGAGTCTAAATCTCGTAAAATATGCAAGTAACTGTCTAACATATATTTCCTCTGCTTCCTCAATATTTTCAAGATCAAATCCAAAGAACTCTTCATTTTTGTTCTCATAATCATCAAATATCACTCAGAAATCTGCCATTGTTTACTCTATTTCATGAATGAAACACGTGTAGTAAAACCGATGTCTATTCGTAACCTTAGCTTATGAATATTTAATATTTAAACAAAGAAAAGTAAAGTCATTTCTGATTGGTTCAATATCATCAGATTCTTGGAAAAACCTGTCTGTAACCAATCAGAGACATTTTTACTACTGACCCATTAGCCATGACTATAGGCGGGATCAGCCATTGAATGCAGTACACAAACCACGAGTATAGGCGGGATTGGCCATCAAATGCAGAAAACAGATCACGAGTATAGGCGGGATCGGGGCCGAACAATTTAAAGCTTTTCTATATTTAGTAATAGTGGCCATATCCAATGGATTAGCATCTTGTGTTAAAAAGATATTAAACATTTTTTTTGCCAGGAAGCTTTCTGTCGAGTTTGATCAAATTCTCAAGAGCAGTTTTTGAGAAGAATGTTTAAAGTCTTTTCTGTTTTTTAGTAATGGTAGCCATTTTTGCATCTCTGATAGCAGATCAGCATTACTTGTACAGAACTGAAAGACCTTTATGCTAGCATGCTTAATGTAAAATATTCTCAAATTCTGTAAAATCATGTAGGATTGTCAAGCAGTTTTTGAGAAGTTGTAAATAACAACTGAGAATGGACAATGGATGACAAACTCAGTGGGTGAAGGACAATACCATAAGTTCACTAAACCTTTTGTCCACATGAGTTAGAAATGGTTTCTCATGCATAGAAGCATACATAAACATAGGCATGCACACAATAATGAAGAGGATCATACTGTTGAAAGATATACTAAAGAAAAACAATGGAATAGTTTTGTCTTGTTTTTCAATACTTACAAGAACCGACAGACACTGATCTCCAAATCCCTCATGAGGATTTTCAGGTTCATCGAAGGTAAAACACGGGTTAAAACTGTAGTTCCAAAAATTGTACACAGTGAAAAAACTGCAAAAGAGACAACATTGTTCTGCATAACATAAATGACAAGGCAACTAAAACAAATGACGAATGTTGAAATAAAATCTTCAGAGAATGTGCACAATTACCGTATATACTCATGTAAAAGCCAGGTCCAAATGCAAAACAACATAGACCCTGATCTGCCGTTGCATAATGTGCCATCAGATTATGTGCCGGCAGATATGGGTCTATGTAGTTTGCAGTTGGTATCAGCTTATATGTAAGTATATACGGCAAGAAATTTTTATGTAAAAATATTTGTTATTTAAAACTGCAGAATTTACTGAGTTTAAAACATCCTGAGGAAACTGAAACATACTATTACTAGAAATGTGTTCCTAAAACACTTTAGTAAGCCACTAATGCATGAAATGTGGGTCATAGTGGCTTACTTTAAGCAGGAGGGCATCTATTCACCAATGTGCATCCCTGATGCATGACCCTAAAACCAACAGTTTACAAGAAATCAACCTAATAATAAACATTGCCAGTGTAGCCTGCAAACAGATGGACCAGACAAACAGACATTGTGCTCCTTCTTCATTCATGGTATATCATAACAAATATAACACAGGAATCACATGACCACATACTGTCCATGAAACTTCCTGCCTCGACTAAGGGGTGAGAGAAATTAGTGTCTTACAAGACGTATAACTTATTTGGCCTCGGTGGATATATGGCCTTAGTGGCATTACATCGGGTTAAATTTTGTGTTTACCTTTTCTTGATGAACAAATCTTTCTAGTAATGTCTCAGGGTTTGCTTTCATAAACACTGTAATTAAAGGAACACTTGTTTGAAAATACTGACTCCAGACATAAAGCTAACAAAGAAAAAAAAAAAAAAAAAAATGGAGACAAATGAACAAACTTTGACCAATTAAATGGAATCCATTACCATACCTATAAGAGATGCAGAATTATACTGAATGCTGGGCTGTACAGGGCGAGACCACTGTATTACCCATCAGTATTTTTTTAAACAACTGATAGCTGATGAGAAGTACCATATATACTCGTGTATAATCTGATACCAACTGCAAACTGCATAGACCCAGATCTGCAGCGCATAATGTGCCGACAGGTATGGGTCTATGCAGTTTGTAAGGACTAATCAGTAGAACAAACAACATGGACCTGATCTGCTGGCGCATTATGCGATGGCAGATCTGGGTCTATGTTGTTAGCATTTGGACCCATATTATACGCGAGTATATATGGTACATAATTATACTGATGGCTGGGCTTTACAATGAGAGACCACTGTATTATGTATCAGTATCTTTTTTAAACAAGTGATAGCTGATTGTTAATGAGAAGTGCATAATTATACTAAGGACTGAGCTTTACAATCAGAGACCACTGTATTACATATCAGTATCTTTTTTAAACAAGTGATAGCTGATTGTTAATGAGAAGTGCATAATTATACTAAGGACTGAGCTTTACAATCAGAGACCACTGTATAATATATCAGTATCTTTTTTAAACAAGTGATAGCTGATTGTTAATGAGAAGTGCATAATTATACTAAGGACTGAGCTTTACAATCAGAGACCACTGTATTATATATCAGTATCTTTTTTAAACAAGTGATAGCTGATTGTTAATGAGAAGTGCATAATTATACTAAGGACTGAGCTTTACAATCAGAGACCACTGTATTACATATCAGTATCTTTTTTAAACAAGTGATAGCTGATTGTTAATGAGAAGTGCATAATTATACTAAGGACTGAGCTTTACAATGAGAGACCACTGTATTATATATCAGTATCTTTTTTAAACAAATGATAGCTGATTGTTAATGAGAAGTGCATAATTATACTAAGGACTGAGCTTTACAATGAGAGACCACTGTATTATATATCAGTATCTTTTTTAAACAAGTGATAGCTGATTGTTAATGAGAAGTGCATAATTATACTAAGGACTGAGCTTTACAATGAGAGACCACTGTATTATATATCAGTATCTTTTTTAACCAAGTGATAGCTAATGAGAAGCTTCTCCATTATACATAAATGAATCATCAACTGATATGAAGTTGTCTGTAGGTAAGGTTATAAAACATTAATGTGAAAGTGACTGTCAATATTTTGAGTTAGATACTAATGACCACACAAGTATGCAGGCACATGTTCCAATTGTTGGACTTTTTAGACAGTACAAACCTACTTTTGATAGGATGCTAAATCGATATGCAATCCAGGGAGAAAAAAAGATGTACAATGTCACAAATGTCTATTTGAAAAAAGCAGGCTCTATTCTAAAACTGAAAATTTGGGGAGGGGGAAAATTCCCAATTCCATCTGAAAACATGAGGCCCAAAGGGGCCTGATATCTCTCACCCAGCTACTTGACATATGTAAGCTTCTGAAAGCAAATACATACATGTAAGCAAATGTGGAGTGTGAAGAAAAGTTTGGAGAACTTAATTACCATCGTAACTATTAGGCCCCTACAAAAATAATAATGTTTTTGGTTTCATGCTAAAAACAAAAGTCCCCCTAAGGGACTAGTACTCTACTGTCCAAAAACAATTTCCAGGAATTTATTACAAGACAATTTCTTCCTTTTAATGGCTGAGTGTTCAAACGATCTCTGATATTCTTGAGTGACAAGATTTTCCAATTATCCACTGTGGCAGCAATATTGGATGTAAGATGGGCACCATCTTCATTTAGGACAAACCAGACACCATTAGAAGACTTTTGGTGAAAACCCAATGCAATATGACTATCCATTCAGGAGAATTTGTGACAACAAGATTTTCCATCTGTTCACTATGGCAGCCACATTTAGGAGCAGCCATATATCATAATAAATCTATTAGCGAAAGCCTCATGTCAATATGACCATCAATTCTGGAGGAGTAGCAATGATAAAAATTTCAAAATGACCACCATGGTGCCCATATTGGAGGTCAGATCGGCATCATTTTTATTCAGGACCAACTAGACACCACAAGAAGTCTTTTGGTGAAAGACTAATGTTGATGTGACTTTCCATTTAGGAGTAGAGACAAGAAGATTTTCAAGATGGCTGCCATGGTGGTAATGTTTGAGTTCAGAACACCATTTTCATTTAGGACCAACCAGATACAATAATTAGTCTTCTGATGAAAACCCCAATGTCAATATGACCTTCCATTTAGGAAGAGTAGCAATAAAAGGATTTTCAAGATGGCTGCCATGGTAACCATATTGGATGTCAGATCAGCACCATTATCATTTAAGACCAACTAGACATCGCAAGAAGTCTTCTGGTGAAAACCTGATGTTGCTACACCTTTTCAAATAGGAGAAGCAATAAAAAGATTTTCAAGATGGCCACTGTGGCAGCCATATTGGACATCTGATTGGCACAATTTTCATTTAAGACCAACCAGATACCATATGAAGTCTTCTGGTGAAAACCCCATGTTGATATTGCTTTCCATTCAGGAACAGTAGCAATAACAAGATTATCAAGATGGTTACCATGGTGGCCATATTGGACATCAGATCAGCACCATTTTCATTTAAATTTTAAGACCAACAATACATTGTAATAAGTCATTTAGTATAAACCCTATGCAGATATGACCATCCATTCATGAGGAGTAGCTATAACAAGATTATAAAGACAGACACTGTGGTGGTCATATTAGATGTCTGAGTCGCACCATTTTCATTTAGTACCAACCTGATATCATAAGAATTAGTCTTCTCGTAAAAAAAAACATGTCAATATGACTTTCTGTTGTTCATGAGTAGCAATAACATGATTTTGAAGATGCTTGCCATTGTGGCCATAATGGAAGTCACATCAGCATTATTTACATTTAGGTCCAACTAGACATCACAAGTCTTTTAGTGAAAACCCCATTTGATATGACCATCCATTCTGGAAGACTGGCAATAAGATGTTCAAGATGGTCACTGTGGTGACCATACTGAATGTCCAAGTGGCACCAATTTCATTTCGGGCCAAATCGACAGCATATGACGTCTTCTGGTGAAAACACCATAACAATATTTCTTTCCATTCAGGATGAGTAGCAACAAGAAGATTTTCAACATGGCTGCCATGGTGAACATTATGGATGTCAGATCAGTACCATTTTCATTCAGGACCAAACAGACATCATAATAACTCATAATAAGTCCTTTCATAAAAACCGCTTATTGATACATGTATGACCATCTATTCAGGAGTAGCGATAAAAAAAATTTCAAGCTGGACACTGTGGCTGTGTCAAGATTTAGACCCATGTCTATTCTGGAACTGAAAATTTTGGGGGAAATTCTCACCTCTATTTGAAAAAGTGTGGAATTTTCTGAATATAGGAGGGATTTAACGAAGAAATAAAGGAGGGCTTTAAAATATAATGCGCAACTTTCACGCATTCAGTTTATTTTTTAGCACTATTCGAGTGAATTCTGCAAATGCACATCCCAGAACAGACCCTACAAAACTGGGACATTGCATGAAATACTGACATAAAATAACTAAGGTGCTATTGGTAGTAACTGCCTTTAAACTTTTAAGCTCTGACAGTATTTTGCTCTGTAAAATATCACTGCAAAGTTTTGCAAGTTTCCACACGATTCCGTGGACCTATAATTTCTTCCTCTTGAGTAAATGAGTAAAACCAAGTATCAAATAGGCAATGAGGAAAATTCTAATCTTTTACTTGAAAAGTTTTATTAATTCTTGGCCAGAAAACTCTGCATTAGTTTTGGAAGGGGAAAATTATATAGCATGATATAACACTTCTACTTAAATTTTTCCGACATTGTGTGCATTCACTATCGTACACATATTTGATCTCCATGCTTGACATTTTTTCATGACAATTGACAAAAAGGATTAAGAAAGAAATAAGGTAGGGCTTGAAAATATAATGCACAATTTTCATGCATTTGGTTGATTTTTTGGGGTGCAATCTCTTTAGAAATTAGCACGAATCCTTCAATTGCTCATCTTAGAATAGACCCTGTAAGACTGGAACCATTAAAAAATATCTGGGAATTTTTCATGGCAACTGACACAAAGGATTTAAAATCGTTTAAGTTATTGGTAAGTTCATGATCACAACAAATATTTATTCCTGACCAATTGAAGCAAACTTCATCTATGTTAAATTACCAGCAAACACAATGAGACATTTACATCAAGACATCAGATCTTGTTGATTTTGTCTGAAAACACAAGTTCTATAAAAAAAAAAAAAAAAATAGTAAATCACTGTCCAAAAATGACAAGGCATAAAAATATTACTTTCACAAAAAATGTATGGTATCCAAAAACAAACAGTGTCTTAAAACATGCAGAAAATATGGTAATGACAATAATTAAATCTGGAAGCATTTCAGGAGAAAAGCATATCGGTTTAATGTTGTTTATGTTTTTGTTTTTAAATTCAAAATATAAATTTAAAGTAATTTGTGATTAATGGCATTTAACAGATGAAATGCCATAAAATAATGCATACATTTGTAACAACATGAAAATAACAAATATATCAGACATTTTAATATAACAACACCATGTTTAGGTATCTCATAGCTTTGGTCAGGTTTTACTTGGCAATGAAAAGTAAGGATTCTTGCCAAAGGACACAATACAGCAAATTCATTTCCCAAGATTGTGAACACTTAATTGTTTTCCAAGCTACATGTACTCTTATCCAGAATTTAATCCCCAAGGTGTAATATTTTACTAATTGAAATAACTTTATGACTCATGTATTCTAAAATTATTCTTTCAAACCTGTTTAAAATTCTTCCACGAGGAGAACTCAGCATGACCCAAAAAATGTGATTCAAAATAGTACTCATCATATGTTACTTCCCTTGCAGTAATAGGCAATTGGCCAGTACCATATTTTTCTATTCTGATTAATGGTGGCCATTAATACTTGAATACAAAAGTTAAGTGAAGCCATTTCATCTTTAACTTCTTAAAAAGATATTTAGTGGGATTACTGCTTTTCTGGAAATGACGGGTAAAAAAACTCCATTGTCCAGCAGCCTAAGACAAGTAGAAAATTCCACTGTCCAGTAGCATAAGACCAGGCCCGCCAAAAGGGGGGGGGGGGGGAGAGGGGCACTTGCCCGTTTTAAGGGTTTCTTTTACAAAAGCTGATGTTTTTTTTATACAAAAGAACAAAACAAGGAGAACTCAACTATTACTACTGCAAACAAAGGCAACATCTGTACAAAAACAAAAACAAAATTATATATTTGGTTTACTATTTATACAAATCCTAATATTCATTTTTTCATCTGCTATACAGATACATCTGACAAAAGCAATAAATATTACATGAATGATGAAGGATAGGAGATCAGAAACCAGAAGACAATGTGTTGAAAATTTCCCCAAATACTCGTTTCACAATTAAAAAAAATTCCCAATTCTAGGGATGGGGGCCCCAAAATTGTATTGTTGGAATAACCCCTGTATTTGTATACTACTGCCTTAATATGTTTAATTGATAAGAGAACAATCATCATAAGTCCCATCTTGGTGCAACATTTTGTTAACCATTATGAAAAAATGCTTGCATTAGATCCCTTTAGGTGTAATCTCAGTGCAATCTGCTTGCATTAGATCACTTTAGGTGTAATCTCAGTGCTTGCTTGTGATCATTTAGGTGTAATCACAGTGCTTCTATTAGATCGCTTTAGGTGTAATCTCAGTGCTTGCTTGTGATCATTTAGGTGTAATCACAGTGCTTCTATTAGATTGCTTTAGGTGTAATCTCAGTGCTTGCTTGTGATCATTTAGGTGTAATCACAGTGCTTGCATTAGATCACTTTAGGTGTAATCTCAGTGCTTGCATTACTGTAGATCACTTTAGGTGTAATCTCAGTGCAATCTGCTTGCATTATATCACTTTAGGTGTAATCTCAGTACAATCTGCTTGCATTAGATCACTTTAGGTGTAATCTCAGTACAATCTGCTTGCATTAGATCACTTTTGGTGTAATCACGGTGCATGCATTAGATCACTTTAGGTGTAATCACAGTGCTTGCATTAGATCACTTTTGGTGTAATCTCAGTACAATCTGCTTGCATTAGATCACTTCTGGTGTAATCACAGTGCTTGCATTAGATCACTTTAGGTGTAATCACAGTGCTTGCATTAGATCACTTTTGGTGTAATCACGGTGCTTGCATTAGATCACTTTAGGTGTAATCACAGTGCTTGCATTAGATCACTTTAGGTGTAATCACGGTACTTGCATTAGATTACTTTTGGTGTAATCACAGTGCTTGCATTAGATCACTTTTGGTGTAATCACAGTGCTTGCATTAGATCACTTTAGGTGTAATCACGGTACTTGCATTAGATTACTTTTGGTGTAATCACAGTGCTTGCATTAGATCACTTTTGGTGTAATCACAGTGCCTGCATTAGATCACTTTTGGTGTAATCACAGTGCTTGCATTAGATCACTTTTGGTGTAATCACGGTGCTTGCATTAGATCACTTTAGGTGTAATCACGATGCCTGCATTAGATCACTTTTGGTGTAATCACAGTGCCTGCATTAGATCATTTTTGGTGTAATCACAGTGCTTGCATTAGATCACTTTAGGTGTAATCACAGTACTTGCATTAGATCACTTTTGGTGTAATCACAGTGCTTGTATTAGATCACTTTTGGTGTAATCTGGTTAAAATCAAGATCTGCTTATAATAAGCAGATCTGACAGACAATAATACATGTTAATGCTCTGCTGACTTTTGAAATTCCAGGTCAATTTCTTTTTGGTAATCTATCAGAATAATCATAGCCTTTTGTGTTAGGGAGAGTTATCATTAGAAACAATATGTTCTGAATGATGTTTTTCACTTTCATAAATGTGAAAGCTGTAATTTGATGAATCAAAATCTCAACAAAACATGACCTCATATCGGAGTCCATCAGATCTCCACTACATGAATGTTGGAGATCTCAGTTTTAATCAGACTGAATCTCAGTTTTAAGAGGAAAGTATAATAGTGCATTAATGTACTGAAGATGTTAAAATTGGACAATTTATAAGACCAAATAAAACATTGCATATTATGACTTCTGCAATATTAGACACAATTCTCACCTCAAATTATGGTAATGGAATTGTCATGTTAGCAAATTATGACTTACTCAAAATTATTATTGAAGACTGTTATGATAAAGAAATAGTATTTTTCATAATATTTTTCTAATATTTAAAGGCTTCAAATTTTTTTTATTAAGACAGAATAGTTTTCCAGTACTAAAATATCTTGAAAGCTAGAACTATTTCGATGGTGTGTCATCGCAAATCACCATCCTTTTCCATTTATATTTAGGATGCTGGGGAAGATATTAATTTGCCAACATCATTCATGACATTTTTTCATTTGAGAAACAACAGGGGTGGTTTTGGAAAACAAAATTATATTCATTGTTAATCAACTTAATCAACCCTCTCAACTGTGAAAACTTTTGGACAAATAAACTTTTTACCCTTCCCTTGGAGCCCCAAGGTGTAAAGCCAAAATAATTTTTTCTCTAGTACCACATCTCATTGTGGGAAGGTATTTTACCAAGTTTTGTATGATTCTGCCTGATGATGGCAAAGAAGGCATCACGGATGGATGGAAAGAGGTTTATAAAATACTCCCGACACCTCATCAGGAAATAATAATCATGGTAAACTACCTAACAACTATGTCTTATAATAATGATGGTAAACTACCTAATAACTAGGTCTTATAATAATCATGGTAAACTACCTAATAACTAGGTCTTATAATAATCATGGTAAACTACCTAATAACTAGGTCATATAATAATCATGGTAAACTACCTAATAACTAGGTCTTATAATAATCATGGTAAACTACCTAACAACTATGTCTTATAATAATGATGGTAAACTATCTAATAACTAGGTCTTATAATAATCATGGTAAACTACCTAATAACTAGGTCTTATAATAATCATGGTAAACTACCTAATAACTAGGTCTTATAATAATCATGGTAAACTACCTAATAACTAGGTCTTATAATAATCATGGTAAACTACCTAATAACTAGGTCTTATAATAATCATGGTAAACTACCTAATAACTAGGTCTTATAATAATCATGGTAAACTACCTAATAACCAGGACTGAGCAAATTGTTTTTTCATCCAATAGTCCAGGACAAGTGGTTTCAGAAAATTCACTTGTCCCACCTTACTTTTCACTTGTCCCACCTTACTCTTCACTTGTCCCACCTTACTTTTCACTGGTCCCAAAATGGTAATCACTTGCCGAGATTTGATAAGATGTATGTACTTAATCAATAGAAAAAACAAACGAAATAATATACAACATAATTATTTCTTAAAAGAATTTAATTTTTCAAAAACATTGGTTGTTATACATTTGGCTTCTTCATGTTCATGTATATATGTTTTAGCTGATGGATTTGGAAAAAATTTCATGTATATGTCTGCCACCTGCACCAGCACTAAGCCAGCAGTTGATAGCTGTGTATGGGTTAAACTTCTCAATATATTGTGATGCACAGGCCTTGTGGGGTACAGACATGTCATGAGACTTGATTGGTTCAATCCTGAATTTGTCAGTTCCACTGACAAATACACTGGGTGAATTTCCAACCTGTGCCAGTTTTGGATATTGTTTGCAATAACTGCAAAACATCTTTCCTTCTGAGTCAATACATTCAAGCCAGGGAAAACAATCAACCCAATGCGGCTGAAAATTTCTCTGTCTCTTAGTAGTGTAATATTTGACATTTTTTGCCACCATGGATTCTTGCTTTATGTCTCTTTGGAGAAATAGCTACCACACACTCAGTAGCAGTCTTACGTTTTATCCCTCCACTTTCACACAAATTTTCCTTCTCCGAATCGTCCTTATTACCTTCCTTGCAAAAATAATTTAGCAAACTCATTTTATCCACAGAGTAACTATAAGCTTGCTTGACAACTACTCCTAAAGTGATCATAACATACATTTTCTCTTTTAAATACAAACAGAGACAGCTCATTAATTAGCGTAATTGTTTCGCTTCAAACGCAATATCGCACGTGGAAGTTAATCATCTGTATAATCAATTAAAAATTAAAGAATTATTACTGTCATTTAATCAGTTCATAAAGGAAACCAACACTGATGTCGGTAAAGTACCTTTCATTAATTTAATTACACAGACTCGCTGGATTAAAAGTATAGTGAGCTGCTCGTGAGGATATGGCTTGAGTAAACACAATGCAACAAAGCCTCTTAAAATACTGCTAATTGATCATAATGGCTATCTTTTGTTTGACATGTTTTGATTTGCCAATAATTTGGTCGCTTAGCCCAATATGCAATCAAGCGGTAATAGAACGTGCGCATATGCGATAATTATTACTGACCACATTTATGTGTTATACAGGATGTAAATGTATACATGAAGAGGGGTAGAATCAAGTATTCAGTACGCCCGGAGGGCATGATTGGCCAAATAAAGGTAGATTTAGTGATTAAAGCACGAAAATAAGGACTTGCCCGACTTTTTTAAAAAGCACTTGTCCCGGACTAGCGACTTGGAAAATTTTACTTGCCCAATTTCGAAAATGAATAGACCGGGATGTCGGGCTATGGGATTTGCTAAACCCTGCTAATAACTATGACTTACTTCAGAAAAGCATGAGATGTTAAGATTCAGTAGCCAACCTGCTCAAAGACTTGCCATGGCTGTTGTGCGAATGAGCAAGAGAATTACCATATATACTCGCTTATTAGTCTAGTCCAACTGCACAGATCCAGATCTGCCATCACACAATGTGCTGGCAGATCCGTCTCTCTATTGATTGCAGTTGAACTTCACTTACATGTCAGTACATATGGTATCTTGTCTGTAGAAGGGTACAGCACCAGCATACAAAGTAATGCTAATGGCTATATAATTATTCCTTCATGTATATTAACTAAATGACTCATGCTAATGGCTACATAATTATTCCTTCATGTATATTGAATAAATGACTCATGCTAATGGCTATATAATTATTCCTTCATGTATATGGAGTAAATGAGTCATGCTAATGGCTACATAATTATTCCTTCATGTATATTGAATAAATGAGTCATGATAATGGCTATATAATTATTCCTTCATGTATATGGAGTAAATGAGTCATGCTAATGGCTACATAATTATTCCTTCATGTATATGGAGTAAATGAGTCATGCTAATGGCTACATAATTATTCCTTCATGTATATTGAATAAATGAGTCATGCTAATGGCTACATAATTATTCCTTTTCATTATTATATGGTTGCTGATACTCCTTGTAATGTGAATAAATTGACCATCGTAGCTTTACTGAATAACTACCATCTATACTTGCATACAAGTCGGATCCAAATGCAAACTGCATAGATCCAGTTCTGCCATTGCAAAATGTGCCGGTAGATCTAGGTCGATGCAGTTTGTTAGGATTAATAAGGAGAACAAACAACATATACCCTGACCTGCCAGCACATTATGCAACAACAGATCATGGTCTATGTTGTTTGCAGTTGGACCCAACATATAGGCGAGTACATACACTAAATAAGTTGCAAGTAAAGCTTGGTCACTATATCTGCCAAGTTTAAAACATGTGGATCACTAAAATTCCCCTGTAAAGGAATGAATAATAAAACTGGAGACAACAAAACTTATAAATCAATATAAATATAGTTTAAATACGTTCAAATTCTTCAAATATTGTTTCTGAATGAACAGCTCCTGGCCAGTATAGTAAGGAAACTGCTGATAGTTAAAGAACAAATCATCCTGTCCGAACAAAGGTCACTGTTTTATGTGTCCAAACATAGGTCACTGTTTTATATGTTCATCTTGAAATGTATATAATGCCTGCCAACTGATTAACCATATCCAACATATATTTATTGTCAGCATTTTGTTCATAACTGTCTATGTATAAACGGATTTGCTTTAAATCAAATTTCTTTCACAATTTAATGAATTCTTTGTATTGCTTTTGAAGAAATAACACTGTAATGCAAAATTTATTTTTATGACTTTCTAATCATTATTTCAATAAATCGGAGATTATTTAGGTTAGGAATTTTAAGTTAAGGTTATGGACAGCTTAAGTCCAAGTACAGCAAATATTTTCACGATGTTGACATGTAGATAAATATAAAGTTTTTGATCATTGGTGGCAGACATGTTCAGCACGGAAGCCGAGACATTAAAGAATACTGGTTTACAGCATTTAAAGTATTTTTAAAAGACAGGCTCAAGGATCCTTAAAAAAAAATATAAAAAATATTAATAATAATAATAATAATAATGTCTGCTGGATATTAAAGATAAAGTGTATTTGTTAAAATGTCTTCTGAATCCACTAAATATCATATACTGTTCATAGGATACAGGAGTCTGAAGGAAACAAACAAGATCATGAAAAAGGTTGAACTTGTTCGTAGCTTTACACATATTTCTCATCCAAGATGTACTTTCCTTGTCAAAACTTTCAGAAATATATTATCTACTGCAATATTATCATGCCAAAATTATATCATTTTTGTCATCCAAGAGCACACAGTGGGGTGTGAAGGTGTTCAAAAAAACACATTTCAAATTTTCTCTTTTTCTGAATCTACAACAAATGGTACCTCAGATCATAACCAGGTATCAAGCAAAACTCCAATGAACAGAGGTCAATGACCATCTCCACAAGCCATGGGTCATTGAACCACTTTGTTCCACATGGATGTAGAATGAAGTAGACACAATCCTTGGCTAGAAGATGAGTCAATGGCATGCTCTGGGAATATGTCACGTTATCTACTTTTGAAATATGTATACCATTCTCAAGACACCTAATGAGGTTTTTTATGTAAAAGAAAAAAGAAGCAAACATAATACATGATTCAAAAATCATTCTTTCATTCCTGCATGAGATTTGTGTAAATCTGAAGAGAGATTATGATAAATGCATGTTTTGGTAAATCTGAAGAGAGATTATGATAATGTTTTGGGCTTGAGTTTAGGGATTTTACAAAGTTCTCTCTAGGTCGTTGACACTAAAAGTCCTGGATCCTCAGTCTCCAAAAACTGGGGGTCCTGAGAGGAAAACTGGGGGTACAGGTGAGACAAGAGTACTGTGAACAGCCACATTATATGCCTGCCCATGGTTTAACTGAAAATGTATGTGTTGAAACTATTTTTAATTCGTTCAATCACATCAATCCTGACCTCTGACCTTTTGACCCCAAAATCAACGGGCTTCTTCCTTGCCCCAAGAACAAGCCATCCACAAAGATTTGTCCAGGTATGTGATGTAAAAATGATGTAATTGTGCTGAAACAATTTTTATTTTTTCAGTCACACTGACATTGACCTTTTACCTTTTGATTCCAAAATCAATAGGGTTTTTCCCCATACCAAGTGCAAGCATTTGCAAAGCATGGTAACTGTAGATGATGGAGAACTCGAGTTATTGTGCAAAAACCATTTTTCTTCTTTCAGTCACGATGACCTTGACCTTTACTCTTGTGACCCTAAATCAACAGGGTTCTTCCTTACCCTGAGTTCAAGCTATCTGGTAACTATAGGTGGACAACTCGAGTTAGTGTGAAGAAACCATTTGTCTTCTTTTATAGTGACCTTGATCTTTGAACTTTTGAGCCTGAAATTGACAGAGTTCTTTCTTACCCCAAGTGCAAGCCATCCAAAAGGTTTAGTAACTCTAGATTGTGAAAAACTCAAGTTATTACACGGAAATTAAGCTGATACAGACAGGTGGACAGAAAGACAGATGGTCTATTGGGCAGTCAGACAATATAACATGATACGCTGTCTTATGGTGGGTGTAGCAAAAAGACAGTCCATAAGCTGTTGTACAATTATTATATTCATGGCAAATCAGTAATGTTGCTATTGTAAATCTTACCGACTATAATTAACAATATTTATTAAATTATTATCTGCTTTCATTAAATTTGTCACTTTATCTTCTTCACTTTTGAATACTGGAATTATTTGTTTTGCCAACTATGGAATTTTTTTATAACCAGCTGGGGAAGACAGCATTCATATTTTCAGAAAACTGCGGGACCAGAGTTTGTTGCTGAATGACCAGAGGATGCACAGTCTTCAAACATTTGGGGTCCGAGACTACATGCAGCATATGAAGGTCCAGGATGCACTGGAAGTGCTTACAATGAGCTATCTAAGATTTGGGGTATCGGTGCTGTTTTGTTTTGGGGGAGAAGGAGAAAGAATTTGTTTCTTATATTTCCAAAATGCTGTTCAGCTTCATTATCTAGTCCCTGACACTGACATTTGTTAATAATAATAATAATAATATTATTATTATTACATTGTTTACAGAGAAATTATTTCACTATAATCACCAGTTAATCTCCCATAAGGCCTTCCTGATACACTGTCACTGATTAACTATGTATATTAAAGCAGCAGCAATAACAATCAGCCAAATTACATTCAATATATGCACCACCAGTGCCTACCGAATAAATGAATAATATATTGTGATTATCCAAAATAAAAAATAATTATAAAAGGTGGTCCAGCTTCGGGTTATTACACAAGGATCCAAATAAAATCTACTCACCTAGGTCCATTTCGTTTGGCCAGGGGTTGCAAGTTGATAACTCCCTTGTTTATTACGGCAGTGCACGAGTTCAGCTGATCTATAGGTATATCTGCACTGCGAACTACGAGACTGAGCACTGACCATAACAATAGATAACCGTGAGAGTAAGGTAAAACCTTTTCACACTGTGGTGACATGTTTAAGTTCGAATTCGAAGCAGCAACTTCCAGTTCCTATGATGAAACATATTACACAAACCTGACGTACAATCTACTTTCCAAAAGCCAACGATAAAAAGGTTACGTGGCGGTCAGTTTACATGCTGACTTGCGTGCGGCTCATTGCTCCTGTCAGCAATACACTGATTTTTTGATACTACATTACTGACCGCAGATAGGCTTTACAATCTGCGTGTACAAGCGCTATCTGATTGGTTGAGTTATCTTTGGCACACACCCTTTGCCGCGTGCTAAAGCTCTAGAATCTATACGGTATCGACAATTACGCTAACGTGCGCGTTGATGCTAGTTTGTTTTGTGGGTTTTGTTGTTGTTGTTGTTTTTTTCGTGGGGGGGGGGGGGGGGGTAGTTTGATGTGAAAAAATTTCAAATGTCGTTCAAATACTGCTCATACCATACACGAAAACAAGCTTACAGTGCAGTCTCTTAAAATGAGAGCTTTTTAATTGGACTGTAAATTTTATGTAACGTGTTAAAAACAATAGTGTTTCAACAGTTTATTTGCAACACTTGTCCTATAATGGACAAAAAGTGAGAGAGAAAAAACAAAAAACAAACAAGAGTACCGTGAACTGCACATTATACCGCCCGTCCGGTAGGGGCGGCCGTTTTTACATGTATTCAATTTAATATAGAGCTCTTTAGAGAGTTCTCCAAATAAATTAGAAAGCTCAACAATTGAATTAGAGAGCTATATATATCAATTAGAATACTTCTTTAATTCAATGGTTGCCCTCGATTAATAATTGTTGATATTTATACTTGAATTATAGACCTCTATGATTCAATTGGCGACCTCTACAAATGAATAAGAGAGGTCATTAATTCAAGTGTATAGCTCTCTAACAGAATTAGAGACCTCTCTAATTCGACATGGGTTGGACAAATCTATAGATGAATAAAAGAGGTCTTCAAATGAATTAGAGACCTCTTCAGTTCTCTTTTTCATTTAAAGAGGTCTCTAATAGTGTTTCTAGGCATCCAAGCCCAGCTTCCTTAAAATGAAATTATAACTTCTCTTTTGATAATTTTTGTCGCGCTTGAGTGTACGTGCATTCGTAGTAGGTTTACGCTATCGCCAAAAATAAAAATGGCTGCACAACAAGAAACAAATCGGGAGTCCAATATTGCAAATATATATCGCCTTGAGCCTGAAACTAAAGGAAATCTACCAGTAGTGTGAGAATGGTTGCTTAAGACCGGCCGACCGATTATGGTTTCTGATCCCAAAACCCCTTCTATAAACCCCGTGACTTCTCCACAGTGAGGATTTTTTCACACGCGTGTGTGTGATTGTGACCCGCAGATGCTCCCCCCCCCCCATGAGGAGTCTCTGTAGACAGATCATTATAATCCTATATACTCAAAGACCGATCAATATACACAAGCAAGTGTTAGATAAATATAGCTGCTGTGCATTTCTGTGGCAGTGCTCCGCAATACCGTCTCTTGTATAAGACGTATACAACTGGAGTATTCTGGCGTGCCTATCATTTTCAAAGCGGGAATCGATCATTTCTTGTCTTATACAAAAGACAGTCAAATCGACAACCGTTCGTGTGAAAAACGAATCAAATTATTGTTGGCGGAAGTGCTAATCAATATTTGAGACAGAATTATCATTCCGGGACTATGTATATGATCTTTAATATATACCATACACGGGACACGAGAAATGTACATATTAGGCTAAGGAACGGTAACTCAAAATGACTTTCTTTTTTCAATCGACAAATAGGTGAATGTGCATCACATTATTTATCGGCTGTTAAGTTTATATGAGTTCTTTTCTCTTACATGTTAAGAGGTCTTGGTGACCTAATCGGTTAGTGGATCATATTTTGATCGAGACATTTTAGGTTCGAATCACACTCACGGAAAATGATATTTTGTCGTTATAATTGAGGAAACGTTTAGCTCAGGTTGGTTGTACATGAAAATGAAATTCAAATCTGACGATGTACGCTTGCTGTCAATTATGATAACGACGAAGGATTAATACTTTGAGACGTAATCTGGTTTGAAACAACCACTGAGCCTTCTAGTATATCGTTTGGCACATAGAGGCTCATCTGGAGTCGCAAATACAAACCGCTGTAACTGACACTGACATAAACACGTCTGCTGGCTGTAAGAAATAAGTGTGCAACAGCTTAAGAACAGCATCGTGCTTATAATCTCAAAAGATACTGATTGACAAGGACAACCCGAGCGGAGATTGTTTCCTTTTGCGTTTGAATATATTATATTAAAGAATTACCGCGATATATTATGGCAAAAGCTTTACCGATTGAGACGTATAGTATTTGAAAGGATTCATGAACGTAGGAATCACATTGCCAGAATAATGGCGTGTTTGTAACGTCACAAACAAGATTAAATCATTATTTTGCCTAAATGCGTTGTAAAGATTTGTTAAAGAGGCTCAAAATATGTTGTATGATTTTTCAAATACGTGTCCAGGGCATCTTGATAAATGAATGGAGTTAGGAATCGTCTTGGAACAAGAACGACGGAAACTCCGTCAAGCATACACCAAAAAGAGTGAAAAGTCACTCCATGATATTGTGCTAGAAAAGTTAAAGTCACTGACGTTAACTGAGTGGAACAGCGACGACGACATTGAAATAACCAGTGAATATAGCGACGACATTGAAATGGCTAGTGAAGACAGCAATGGGCATATCGATTAGAAGAATGCTTTTGACAATATTATAGCAACGGCATCCACACTCACCAACCGTCAGAGGTATTACGAATTGATATACAACGCTGCAGAAGCGGAGCAGCGCAGTCAAGGGGAGAAATTTTCCGAAGCAGTTTCCAAGACCAGTGAAGCAAGCACCATAGCTGACATATACAAGCACTCCGAGACATTTGACATTGTTGGATATAAACGTGCACAGTCTGGCCGTGTTCGAGTTGGTGCAATACTCAGTGATGGGTTATTTGAGCTAATTTGACTGAAACAGACTTGATGGGAACTCTATCCAGGTTTGCATAGGAATTTTATAATGATTTCAAAAAGAACAAAACCTCTTGTTTTGCAAATGCCTGATTTACTATTTCGAATTACCATAACACAAAAAATAGTATGTCTCTTTATGGAAATTCTAACCTATCATTTGGATTATATATAACTGACCTGATTATTCAGATACTACCGTATGCAGAGGAGGAGATAAAACGGCGGCGACGGGAAAAATCAGTCAAATAAATAAAGTTTCCGCATATATATAAGAAGTCCAATGGCATTGGAAAGCAATCAATGCAAAGGCATATGCCTTGGAAAACTTGAACTCTGCGACAGAACATGCGATTATGTATATTGTAAATCACATTTCCTCGCGTTACGTGTTGGCCCCAGTGCTCGACTATGCCTTAAATGTGGTATCGGAGTAAAGTCTCGTAATCAGCTTTGCCGACCATGTGGATCAATTCACGAGTATTATCGCGCGCGCCGGCAAAGACTTACGAAGCCTGTCGCTGTGGAAAAACCCGACGACGTCAACGCCATTGAAAAAGACACAGAAGTCAGTAATATAAGAGCCAGGATTGAAGCGTTTGAAGTTTCTGATCCTGATAAAGTAAAAACAATACTAAAAAAAAATATAAATTAAACATTGATTTTCCCTTATATACCAGCATGCCGACTGTAACTTAGCTTAGCAATTCGCGCGAGAGCGTGGAATAAGGATTACAAAGGGTATGAGAAAGGTAGATATACTTGCATTATTAGGCCTCGTAGTTGAGCCACAGCAGGTTGCCCCGGTTGCAACGGCAACGTCAACACTACAACACCTTAAACAATCCGCACGATATAACATAAAATTACCGAGAGGCCGAAGAAACGCGGACATACTTGCGTTATTAGGACTTACGGTTGAACCGCGTCAGACTGTCAGACAGCATCATGAAACGGCAGCACAGTATCATATATTACGACTTCGGGTATTAAAATAATGTAACAGAAAGAAATTGAAACATACAATGTAAGAAAAATCAACAAGCAATTTATTTCTAGACAATTAAAGTGAAAATTCAAAATACACTTACAGTAACGTGAATTAAAGTCTGAATAATCCAATAATCCTAAGTGTCCTAATCACAAGTTCTAAATATAAAATGTTGCGAATGAATTCCAATAGCCTTGAATGTCCTGATGTGTCAGTAGTCTTGAATGTTCTGATATGCCTGAATGATGTAATCCAGAATATCTTTGAATAAATTCACATAAATCCCAAAGTCAAGTATTAATCCAATATGAGAATGAGCACTTTTAATAATTCCAATGAATATTTCAAATAAATAATTCCTCTCTCTCAATTTGCTGTAACATCTGATTACTAAAATAAATTCCATAACAGACTGATCTTAATAATATGAAGTTTAGTATAGGAATTAAATCTTGTTTCCCACACCTGTATAAATATCAGGATAACTCACCTGACAAAATATTCTAGAATATGAGTAACCTTAATGGAACATTCCGGTGCGTACGTGATTTTTCTCGCATCAAGATATGGAAAATTCCAATCTAATTGTTAAATGCTACTTAAACAAGACTGACCTTGAACTCAGATGCAGTAAATATGTTATTTACAAACTGACTAAAGTACAACTTACCTCATGGACACATATTATAAATTCAATATACATAACACATACTAAGGTTCCTTCACGGGCCAAGCAGGCTGATATTGCATATATGGTCGCGGATGAACAAGATCGTCGCCGTATCGCAACCACTATCGCCACTGATGTTGCCTCGTATGTTCGTCAACAAGAAGCCCCCAAGTTCAAGCTTCACAAGCACATTCATGATCTCGAAGATTACCATGCAATCATTCCACCACGGTACAAACCAGGCAATGACGCTGTGAAGGTTCTCTCAAAGATGTGTCCGGGAATCGTATCAACGTTGCAGCACGCGGACACCTCTGGGGTTATAGTAGACATTATTCTCGGAGTGAACTTGATTATGCCGCTTAACCTGAAAATGATGTGCTAAAGATCGCAAACCCATGGTTTCATGGTAGTCCCCATGTGATCTTTAACCGTGAAGATACTGAGGCCATCAATGATGAAATCGACAAAGATTTTGCGAAGATTCTTGAAATGTTGGAAAAATACACCCACGCGGGTTCAGGGTGGACTCTTGACAGATGCGTGCGAGTTGATCTTCATATTTCCCCTTTCAAACATTTCGCGGATCGAGATATATTCAAACGCCAAAGATTGTTCCGCCGCCGTCAGTGGTAAATGTGGAAAACAAAGACAATGAATGTTTTAAATGGGCGCTCGCGTCCGTCTTGCATCCGAGCGAGCGAGCACGCAGATCAGCCCTTTAAATACTGTCAGTACCTGAATGAATTTAAGTTTGGCGATATATAATTCAACGTACAGGCTTCTAAGTTAATGCTCAAACAGTTTGAAGAACTCAAGTCCGGTATCGCCGTTAATATGTTCACTTGGAACAAAGGTTTTTATGCGAAACAACAATTCCCTTGTGTACTAAGAAAACATTCATATGGGCGGACTGTGGTTGATCTGCAGTTGCTGTGTGGCCCAGACTCGCAGTACCAGTACATGTGGATAAAAGATCTTCCCCTGTTGCTTAATCGGCACAGCAAGCACCACGGAAGAAAGTTTACGTGTTTACGTGTCAACGTTGCCTGCATTTATTCACCATGCAACAGCTGCTTGACGAACATGACTTTTACTGTGGGAGAGTCAGCGAAAAGCCGCAGAGGACAAAAATGCCGGAACCCGGCAAGAACATTCTCAAATTCACAGCGGTGTAACGAAAAATAAAAGACACGTATGTTATCTACGCACACTTTGAACGCTTGAACATTCCTGTGCAAGCTTCGCTTCCCGACGCTACCTTTGAGGTTCCGTCGAATACGATGCAAGTAGCTGAACAAGTCCAATGCGGGTTTTGCTACAATGTAGTCAAATGCGATGGAGTGACTGAGCCACCAATGTTATATCGTGGTCAGGACTCCGTTGAGGTGTTCCTTAAATCGCTGGAAGTTACAACGAAATGGATCTGGCAACGGCTTGCCTCGCCCGCGGACATGATTATAACCAGCTATGACACGCGCGAGTTTTCCGCGGCTATTCATTGCTGGATATGTGATGGCGCTTTCATCCCCACTGATGAAAAACAGCGTGATCACTGTCACATCAGTGGTGCGTACAGAGGAGCTGCACACAGCGCATGCAAACTACAGCTGCGAATTTACCCAGGCAAAACAAAAATTCCGATTGTGCTTCATAATCTGCGTGGGTATGATGGAGCTTAATAATGCAAGGAGTCGCAACAGCATCGAATACACCAATAAGTTACATTCCCAACAACTTGGAAAAAATACATGATGTATTGGCTGCGTCAGCTGCAGTTCATTGACTCGCTGCAGTTTCTCAATTTCAGCCTGGATAAACTCGTGAGCAACCTCGCAGCGAATGGAAATGATCGTTTTACAAGTACTCGTCGACACGGTGGCATCAACGATGAAACGTTCAAGTTGTTCACTCGTAAAGTTATCTATCCCTAAGAGTATATGAGCGATTGGGAAATGTTTTCAGAAACTCAGTTCCCACACACTGAGGCATTTTATTCATCGCTGTCCCGCAAAGGTATTTCCACGTTTGGTTATAAAAATCTTGGTAACTGTCACGATCTGTATCTGCGCACGGATATGTTGCTGCTCGCGGATGTCTTTGAGACGTTTCGTGATACAGCCATGCGCGTGTACAAGCTTGATCTCGCGCATTACTTCTCATCACCGGGAATGAGCAGGTGCTGCGCTGCTGTCAAAAACCCATGTGGAGCTGGAGCTGTTAACGGACATCAATCAACAATTATTTGTCGAACGTGGTATCCGCGAAGGGATTTCCATGGCGAGTCATCGCTACACTCGCGCGAACAATCTGCTCTTAGACGGATATGACTCCGCTGCGGATCGATCAAGCGGATGTAGACATACACGAGTACGGCACTAACAGTAGCTACGGCTTCTTCTTTGAAACTGACCATGAGTATCCAGACGAGCTTCACCACGCCCACAATGATTATGCACTGGGTCCGGAAGCGTTGTCGGTGTCCCGCGAGTGGCTGTCCCCGTATCAGTATGAAATCGTGAATGATTCCGGACGCAAGTTTACAGAATGCGTAAAGCTTGTCCCGAACCTGAGAACTAAGTGCAACTATGCGGTTGGGGGATGCGTGTGCTGCGAGTCCACCGAGTGCTACGGTTTTCCCAGCATGCCTAGATGGCGCTGCATATACAAATGAATACGAATCTGTGCACGGTCACAACTAACGAGTTTGAGAAAGACCTCTTAAAGCTCATGAATAATGCTGTGTTCGGCAAAATGATGGAGGATCTCCGGAATCGAATCTGTGTCGACCTTGTCCAGCTGAAAGCTTCGAAGGCTCATCGCCGACACCGCGTTCGAGTCACGCAAAATCTTTGATGATGGGCTCGTTGCCGTACATAGCAAGAAAGCTATGCTAAAGTTGACAAAACCCATTTACGTTGGCGCGTCGGTACTAGAATTGTCAAAGCTGCTTATGTACAAGTTCTACTACAACAAGATCAAATTACGATACGGCGAAAACATCAAGATGCTTTATACAGGTACAGACTCGTTGTTGATGCATGTAACCACCAATGATGTTTATGTGGTCAAGGGCGAGACGTTGCTGGTAAATTAGTTTCACACCATCGAGTATCTGAGGGATTATTTGCTGTTCAGTAACACCAACAAGAAAGTTGCTGGAAAATTCAAAGATGAATGTGCGGGCAAGCCAATCGATTGTGGTTGAACCGCAGAACGGTAACAACATTAAGAAAGCAAAATGATTCCCATGGTTGTGGTCGCAAAAGATCTCAAGCATAACATGTATGTGGAGTGCTTATGCGAGCGGCGCGATTTCACACACACAGTCAATCTCATCCGGTCAAAGAAACATCGCATGGGTGTGTATCGTTGCACCAAGGTAAATTTGTCACCGCTGGACACTAAGCGATTGATTTTTCCTGATAGTGTCACAATATACGCGTACAGGCACGCGCAGATCCCAAAATAAATCTTGGCGGTAGTTCTGTAACAACTTGCAATTCCTCTCGCACAAATGTTCTACTAGGAGTCTTTGCCTCCCATGGTTGGACCGGCGCTAAATGGTAGTGTGTTGGTTGCCCCGGAAAGTCAATCTTGTCTGAGATCGTAATTGCGTCGACGGACCATACTGGGTCAATAGCACGACGTTGCCCGCCTTCTAACTCCCCTGGTGCATACAAATACTGAACGAAATTGTTTCCGAGTGGGGCTAACACCAGTGGTTGTGAAACTGTTTTGTGGGTAACGGTGACAGTCTTCTGCCGAATCGCCTCAGAGGCCTTTAACCCAATTGCATGCGTGGTTTCATTATTCAACGCTGCTATGACTGAGCAAAGCCGTGTCACCCACTCGCGAGATCGTTCTTTATGATTCATCTACAATTCCTGTGCGTACTGATGTCAGAATAATCGTTCCACAATGGCTTGTTTGCGATGTATGCCGACATATCCAAGACGAACCAGCACCTTATGTTTTTCCAACAATGTAGCAACGGCTTTGAGAAATTCTTTGCCCGGGTCCACATGTAGAAGTCGTGGCCATTTTAGCGGTGAACGTGAATAGATACGTTTCAATGCATCTGCGACACTCGCTGAATCTTTGGACGCCAACGGCTCAGCTTCTTTGTATCTGTTGCCATCATCTACGGCTGTTAACGCGTACTTCTATGTGTGTCCGCGTACCCAATCATGAGGGAGAAATAAATGGTATTTACTCCACGGTGCCCCGGGTAGCTTTCGTTAACGCAGCAGCGATATCACCGCCTACCTTTTTGTAGACTATGCGCGTGAAACTTTGGCGTCCGCCCCCAAACATTAACTTCTTTACTACACATTGGACACAGGTTCCAGCGATTGCGACTCTGTTATTACGTGTTACAACTCCAATTGGATTCGCAGTACGACTTTTCATGCGGCATTGCACACAGTATGAAGGCATGATTGAGATCTACAACAATTGATATTTAACATGGCATCCCGAAAAAGAAAAATCAAAGATTTCACCGTCATTGACTTCTCTGCGCAGGCAAAGCCCAGACCACCCAAGCACGGTGACATGTTACAAAACCTGGTTCGTGTGCTGATCATTGGCCCGCCGGATTCAGGAAAACCCAACTGTTGTTGAATATGATCATGAGATGGTTAGCGTGGGATCGGTTGTACGTGATTGCACCATGCGCAGACGATCTGCCGTGTTACGATGTACTCACTGATTTCACGGAAGCGCTTGCGTCATCGTCCACCATTGAGTTCTTTTCCGCAATCGATGAAGCCCCCGCGATTAATGACCTTGACCTGGAAAAGAACAATCTGGTTGTGTACGACGATGTGAAGCTTGAACACCATGACAACCCCGCGAGAATATTTTGCCGATGCCGACACAAAAACACAGGCATGATCTATGTGACACAACGATACGCGCACGTGCCTAAAGTGATCCGGGACAAGTGTAATATATTGATGATATTTCGTGGTGTTGATGTGCATGGTCATGCAAACATTCATTGGACCTGGTGTGCCGCCGACCACTCGTGGAATGAGTTTCAGAATATATTTGCGGAAATCACTCAGGACCCTAACGGTTTTCTTACAATTGATTTGAGTGGTTGACCGCGAAAGTATCGCACGGGTCTGGGCACGAACATGTGTCATGCGGCAATTTAAACGACCATAAATATACTGTCAAAACCTGTCAGTGATACCGTACCAGAGTATGCTGACCGACTCCATAAAGCTACCCGCGAACACCTGAACTGATGTGTAATGTCAAAGTCAGCAAGCAAACGTGTCAGAGATATGTTGCAGTCGCAAAAAATTGCACGGGAAGACCTCACAGAGGGGCTTTGAACAAAGGAACAAGAAGAGGAATCTTTTCTTCGCGCGCATGGTGAATTTACACTTGGGGACCAGGAAAAAGCCGAGGAAGTATGGAAAAGATTTATCATAAGATATTATAAACAAGAACAAATCCCGTCTCGTCCACCTTTACAAAGCAGTCGATGACCCTTTGTCTCCACATTTTTCATACGAATTTTTCTACCAATGTTTACGTGAAACCGAACCTAGGCCTTCGTACGAACCTGAACCTGGACCATCATACGAACCTGAACCTGGACCATCGTACGAACTTCAGCCCGAACCCGAACCCGAACCTGAACCATCATAAGAAACTCCAGTGGCAGAATGTTCTCCAGCCCAAAAGCTAATATCCAGAGAAGAAAAAAAACAGGCAGAAGCGGAGAAAGACGCTGAAAGAAAACAGCATCAACAAGAAAAATCTGCTGTTTCGAGAAGCAGCTAAACAACTTAGCAGGCGGGTAGTGAAAGAAAACCAGAGGAAGGAGGAGGCCTTGGTGGACCGTGTGACCCCCACGACCTTGTGGATCGTTTGGAAACGCTGTGGGACCGATTCGCGTGGGCAACAACGCACCAGAAGTCATCAATGAGGCCGCTTCCATTTGCCAACGGTTGCTCTCCAAATACATCATGGACCCGGGGACATTTTGCGCGTTGACCCACGAACTGATTGACGACATAGATGATGTATATAACACCGATGAACGAAACCAGAATTTCATGTAGTTTTCTCTACACCAATTACTTCTGGGGAAGATTGCGCACTCGAGATCACACTAGCATCGTTGCGCGTGTATTACAGTTGGTCTAGTATCCGCTCGCGGCCGTTTAGGGCCTTCCCGCGAATAACTCATTTTGCGTTTGTGTCACACAGTGGCGCCATCTGGAATGATACTTTCCACGGGCGCGTGTACGACATGGAATGGATCAGTCAAGAGATTCGATGGAGAATTTCGTTGGTGACCGGCAAACACTCTACAATTTTCATACGTGAACATGAGATTACACTCAGCTCTGCCATCTCAATCAAATCTCCACAGTATGTGGTTAACATTAGACGGCCGTCGCTGGAAACAATTCTAAGTTGGTCTGAAGATATTAATGAGATTACCGTGGACAAACGAATCTTACGCATGGGATACAATTTCTCGTCAGACATTGTCAGGATCACCACCATAATGCTGACTAATCTGACTTGTGACGCCATCAGTGATAGTTACGCAAGCGGGGCTTCCACAAGTGTTGCCTCTCGGGGTTTCATATAATTCGGGTTCTCCCCAACTGTGGAATCGAGCGATCTGCTGTCGATTACTCCCGGGGCGCCCGGGTATCTTCCATGTCACAATCCCCGGTTGACACACAGTTTTACCTTTGTGCGTCAGGACGGGCACATGTTGGATCTTCGCGAGGAGACATAGACAATACAGCTGTACATTATAGATCAACCTGATCGAATATAATGACGGTCGTATGCGGGCGTGTAATACCCGTGCGTGTTGTCAACGCAAGAAAACCCCTTTACATGATATATTATGGAACTGGTCTAGGTGATGTCGTCCAGGGATTGTTCACAGGAACCCCAAAGGTTCTAGCGGCCCTGACCTCGCGCGTTGCACCGATCGCTAAATAAGTTTCAATGCCAGTCGTTGATAGCATCAAAAATGTTGCTGCGGATCGTTGAAAAATCTGGGAGTGCAAGCGGTTTAATCAATTCGAGATCGATTACGACGATTAGTAACTCGGGCATCATCAAAGTCTGTTATACTACCATCAACAGCAACAATGCCAGCTCCGGTTAGTATAATTATCAATGAAGCCGCTCAACAACGTATAGCCGATTCAGCGTCGATTACAACTTCATGGAAACTCATTATTGTTTTCTTGTGCGATTCCTCTGTCAGATATTCCAGTTTTTCAGAGATGTCTGCAAAGTTATTTTCGGGGCCAAACAAATAGTCATGTTCACCCGTAAGGGTACTGCCATTGATGCAATTTGGCGTCATGGAGGTGCTGCTGGCTAAGCTGTGTTGTCAACATTATCATTGTGGATACATGTGCTAACCCATTCGCTGACCACAGAAGACCGTTTGTTGTTGTTTATGCAGCCTGGAGACGCGTCAATGCTGTCGTTTCTCGCGCACATCACAGGTTCGATGCCAAGCACCATTCAGCGACAGTTTGTATGGCAAATAAGTACCCAAACATGGTCTCAGCGCACCAAAACACGTGTTCATGGCGTTTCAGAATCGGAATTGAGATAATAACCAAGAGCATAGTGCTATGATATTTGACTAGTTAGGAGTGTCTGAAGTTTCTCTGCGGTTAAACGGCCAGCAGGAACCCTGTGAAGCAATGTTGCTTGATTCTGCAAATAATCATGTCACATGCATATCACAATCTGTGGTCGTACATGGGCTGAGACCAAAACATTGACACGGGTCTACAGATTTCCCAAAAAGACTTTACTGGGTTGTACCTGATTTATTACTTTATATTGGAACACCTGGAATTGTTTAAGCAGTCCGTGGTCGACATGTACGTTCATGCACATGTAAATGGACCCGTTCCCGCCGCCCCCTGGCGATTACATATGCATTGCTGTGATTTACTCCGACAAGACTCTGTTGTACCATGTGGCCGAATGAGGGTCATTGACGCACCTGTGGAAAACTCGTAATTGTTGTAATTGAACAGTAGAATTGAAAATAATGTCATATCACGAAGTTAAGGTTGGACTTAACCCAAAGCAGCTTGCAAAAATAAAGAGCGCAATAAGAAACGATTGCGGGGTCACATTGACTGTAATTATCCCCTTGTGGCTAACCCAAACACAACTTGATCAGCTTAATGCGGCCAAACAAAAGAACACATCGATGACATTAAAGTTAACCAAGTCTGAGGTGACACAAATGCAAAACAACGGTGGAATATTTATATTCCTCGTGGCCATTCCAGCATTGTTAGCGGCTGCGGCTCCCACGGTGGCAAAAGTGGCTGCATTAGGTGCCATCGGAATTGCATCCAGGATGGCTCTGTAAAAGGCTGTTGGAGGCGGAGCCTCTCGAATCATCATAGCCTCTCGTAGATGAATAAAAAAGGAAAAGGCCTACCCGGGATGAATTGTTGAATACCTTCAGGCACAGGTTTTCCATTACCGGTACGACTCGCAAAAGGCCGCGTGTCCATTAACCATTCTTGACGTGCTCGCTATGACAAAGTCAGTTAAGCAATTCCGAGGTGTCTTTATGCGGAATGAACTTGCGTCAATGATCCCCCACATGCCTGAAACCGGCATCATCAACCTGGATTCATCAGCAGGACCTGGAACTCACTGGGTTGCATACGTGGTAACGCCTTAACATCTTTTGTATTTTGACTCGTACGGGCTTGCACCGCCAAGTGAAGTTGTTGATTATTTACCCCGGGGCGCTCGACGACTACCACTTTTATTCGACGCTGCCATTGCAAACTCAGATGGACAGCCCAGTATGTGGACATCTTGTTGTTAAAGCACTGCATGCACTTGAGCGTTCACTAACACTGCACGCGCTTTTTGGTTTTGCATTGTCACTTAGATAGTACGCTTAATAGTATACGAAATGCCTTTTAACATTTACGGACGCTGCAGCGCAGGGACCCAACATGGCGCTGGTGTGGATCTGACCAGGTTTGCCTCTAAAGCGGATTTGATTGAGTTTACCGACCGGGTTGTTGCTGATGTCGACCCAGGCGAGCTTGTGATTTTCCAAGATCAAACTGAAAAACTTAAAACATCAAATGCGGACATCAGCAATGTTGTTTTAAAGCCAAAAGGCGCCATCGCTAAAAACCTAACTGAAATCACTAAAAACCAGGGAATATGAGACTCTGATGTGTCGGTGGAATTTATATTAAAAAAATACATCGATGTTTCTGAGACTGCGAAAAAGCAATACGTGGATGCAAAGATTGCCAAGGTGCCCCCACCACCACGCGTATTAACTTCATGTAGTCAAATTCAAGGAATATTAACCTAAGATGGAGAGGAAAACGCCAGCTTATTAACCTTATCAAATGGCTGACTTGTTTTCCAATCTATTGAAAATGGTTTTGATAGACCTAAACGTTATATCTTAAAAAGTGCGCGAGTCGGGATCATACTTGTTTATTATAACCGGAACTTAAGGTAGGTGGGGTCAAATGGCGATGTTAATAATTAACCAGCGGCATCTTGGTTTGATTCTACACATATCACGTATCGACAAACCGGGCAAAGTTGCAGAATTGTTCATATTTACAGTATCGACATCATTGGTCGTCGGAGATGAAATTCAGTTCGAAGGACTCAACATCTATCCAGAATGGCACTTAACCGTCGTTGGTATTTGTGTTTAAGATTAGATGGATTCTGAACGCGATGATGATGATGCGGAATTTGCTGACATGCTGTTGGATCAGATAACAGCGGATGCTAACATTGATAATAATTTTGTTCCAGTTGTCGACGAATATCTACTTCAGAGTGGTGTTCTCAAGCCCTCGTGTACGCTCAAATATAGTCTAAACGAAGGTAAGGTAGAAATCGACCGTTGGGACCACCTGCCTGATGTGCCACTACAAACTCGAGGCCAGCATGGAGTCATAGCATTAGCCCGACAAATAAAGACGTCACCGTCGGGCGTGAAATCAGCCAAAGACTGTTTCTACAACGATGAAGTGAAATTCACCGCCGAATCCACCCCAGTTACGTTCCCCATCGATTATATTAACCAACATTGACTCAACTAAGAAGAGAAAGATCTCTACTGTTGTTAAGCGAGGACGCACTTGTCCCCGTAACAGTTCTTGGCGAAAATGATTGTTAGAAACACAAAGCAAAGGCGTAGTCGGTGTGTTTCTAAATGAACGTGGTGCTAAACTACAGGAACGCACAATCACAGGAGACTTAAATATTCCCCCAGAAGATATTTTTTTATGATTGCATAACGGTTGTACCAGTGAAGAGACGTGCTTGGTTGGAAGTGCGTGCACGTATTGCAGCTGAATAAGGTCAGCCTGTGGAGCAATTAGTCTCCACAATGACAATATTAATAGAAGATCTGTGATGGACCCTCAAAGCTACCGATGCAAGAAAATAATCGAAGCGGAATAACAGCTGTGAGAGGAAATCACGAATAAAACCGCTTTATTCACAACATACAAGTGCGTGTGTGTTGTCGTGGATGCTATTTGCGGAATCACCGCCGTGACCACCGTTGACTTTGGTGTTGCTGGAATTGTGACAATATCAACTATCATAGGCACATCAATCGGAATTGTTGTCTGAGCCATATCGGTAGTAACCGGTGTGGCTGTCGGCACCGGAAAAATAATTTCATTATGGTTACATTCACGAATACGTGTTTATTCTGAACTTTTCGCGGCGGCACAAAGTAGTCTCAGCACAATTGCTAAACTTTACTCGATGGCTATCGAAGATAAAATGATTAGCATGAGCGAGTTCGAAATGGTGCTGGTCGAAATGGAAAAAAACACAGACGTCTCTGAGCTCAGATAATGAATCGGGGGGTTAGTGTCCCAAAACAGGTAGCTGATTTACAGGCAGTGAAAATCGAGTAAATGTTTGCTAGTGTATCTATCTACCTACAGATGCTCCTCGTGGGGGGGGGGGGGGCCCCCACGGGTTACAATCACACACACGGGTGTGCAGAAATATTCAGGGGGGAGTCAAGGGTTTAGGTATGAGGCACCGTAATCGACTGGCCGGTCTTAAATGCCCATTCTCACACTACTCAGCCACATAAATATAATTAGTTGTATCTGAAATAGGACATCATACAAGACCAATAGCACTATAAATTTGTTTATTATACTACTCTAGACCAATAGCATAATAAATTTGTTTATTATACTACTCTAGACCAATAGCATAATAAATTTGTTTATTATACTACTCTAGACCAATAGCATAATAAATTTGCTTATTATACTACTCTAGACCAATAGCATAATAAATTTGTTTATTATACTACTCTAAACCAATAGCACTATAAATTTGTTTATTATACTACTCTAGACCAATAGCATAATAAATTTGTTTATTATACTACTCTAGACCAATAGCACTATAAATTTGTTTATTATACTACTCTAGACCAATAGCACTATAAATTTGTTTATTATACTACTCTAGACCAATAGCATAATAAATTTGTTTATTATACTACTCTAGACCAATAGCATAATAAATTTGTTTATTATACTACTCTAGACCAATAGCACTATAAATTTGTGTATTATACTACTCTAGACCAATAGCACTATAAATTTGTGTATTATACTACTCTAGACCAATAGCATAATAAATTTGTTTATTATACTACTCTAGACCAATAGCATAATAAATTTGTTTATTATACTACTCTAGACCAATAGCACTATAAATTTGTGTATTATACTACTCTAGACCAATAGCACTATAAATTTGTGTATTATACTACTCTAGACCAATAGCATAATAAATTTGTTTATTATACTACTCTAGACCAATAGCATAATAAATTTGTTTATTATACTACTCTAGACCAATAGCACTATAAATTTGTGTATTATACTACTCTAGACCAATAGCATAATAAATTTGTGTATTATACTACTCTAGACCAATAGCATAATAAGTTTGTTTATTATACTACTCTAGACCAATAGCACTATAAAGGACTAGGTACTACAAGGGTCAAATTTGGCCCAACCACCAAAAGGCTCTAAGTTTTGTACAAAGACTTTTTAGGATGCATTTTGTGCAGAATAATAAAAATTTTGTTGAATTCAATCAAATTGTGTATGCTGGAGGCACCAAAAGTTTATCTACAAAAAATGACGTTACTTCTGGTTCCATTACGTTATCATGATTTTAATGACGTCATGCATGCAAATTTTAATTTTTAAAGACTTGTTGAATATATATATATATATATATATATATATATATATATATATATATATATATATATATATATATATATATATATATATATATATATATGCAAATCTCGGGGACTAAAGGACGTTGACAAAAGACTTCTGCAAATATCAACAAAACATCAAAACATCCATAAGAAAAAATATTTATTTTATGCTAGGCAGTGAATTACTGGATTTTCCGAGTGAAATAATTGTAATATTTCACTGCAGTGAAAAATATGATATTTTTTCACTGACCGTCAATAGAGATGGATAACATTATGAGTAAGACATTTCAATTCTTTTTGTAAGATCCTTGCCTGGTGTAAAGGTTAAGGTGGCTGCTTTGCATCCAAGCGAACCGAGTTCAAATCCACGAAGGGATGAAATAAAAATCATTTTTTTGTTGTTTACTGTTAAACCTTCAATTGGGAAGGAGCATTATGTAACTACTGATATTTACTGATATTTTATGTGCAAATATAAAAAAAACCCCACCAGAACATAAACGGTAAACTGCTGACATTATCGCGCGGGATGCAGCAAGAAATCAGCTACTTCAGTGTTTTATACAAATTGTTAGACAATACGCTTGAGCATAAAATAAAAAGAATATTTGCTTGCTCTGAGTGAATAATGGATATATTTCATCTCGTGGGTGAAATAACTTAAATATTATTTTTTCACCCACTCGATGAAATATATCCGTTATTCACTCGTTTCAAGCAAATATCCTCTCTATATTCAACTTCACTGAGTTAATTTATTTATTTTTATCCAGAATCCCAGTACTTACCCTAAAAACAAACAAATGGTGTGACATTTACATGCATAATGTATGGTAAGAAGAATATTGACATCAAGTCCCTTGTCGATAACAATTCCAATGAATACAAATGAGCTAACTACATAGCAAATACATGAGTATTTCGCCATACAATTATCGTCACAAAAAATCTAAATGTTGTACATCGTCACTGTATGTTTAAAAGAACTAATTATGTACACATGTTTAACTAGAACACATACAGTATATAACTTGACTGGAATGTACAAGGCAATACTATTAAATTACCGTTTGGTTATTATTCTAAGTTTTAATAAAAATATTAAGCAAGCAAATGCATGTTCTCGTAATGACCTATTCACAAAGAATATTTACACAGTCCAAAACAGTATGTACTTATATCTTTCAAAATGATATATATTATTAAAACTACAGAGAAATCTGACATAACAATATTGACTGGTTTTTTTTACCTGGACTAATTACTTCACAAGCAACTTGTAACTTATTTTTAATGATTTATTACTCTTCGATGTCAGCTGTATCATCATCATCACCACCGTTATCATCATCGTCATCATTCAAATGAGGTTCAGGAAGGTATTGCGCATCATTCAAATAAGAACTCCAATCAGACATCGAATTAAAAGGTGCATTTTGATGACGTGCATATCCAAGGTACCAGATGACGGCTGCTATGTGCGCACACGTACCAACAACACGGGCTTCGGATCGACATTGGCAGTACCAACCTCTGACTGAATATTGATCATAATCAAGCCAGAGTTTATAGGCTCTACTGGACACATGCCGCCTCTGAATTTTTGCCATTAGAAGTCCATTCTGGTCTTTATGCACTAATAAATCATAACCTTCATTCTCGCTAAGGTGCTTACGGGTGTAAGATTTTGCTAACTTCAGTTGATATACTCCAAAAGTAATATTTTGCAAGTCTTCCTCATCAAGCCTTGGAAAGTCAGGAATTATGGTATCTGAGGCATCTATCTTTTCCCAAGGATTTCTCATCTTGTCTAGACCCTCACGTTCCACCTTCTGCATGAGCTCATTACCATTAAGATTTTTTCATATCAATGTGGAAAATAAAGTTATTACGGATTACTATCTGTATTAAGTGGAACGAAGAAGAAAAAATAAATTTCTACTTTCCTGGGAATCATACCCAGGTCAGCTCTGCATGTAAGCGGACATTTTACCATTGGACCACGAAACTATGTATACATGATTTGTATTTATATGAGCTATATAAAGTTTTTTGTATTCTGTAGCAGCCACATGGATTATCTTTCTATTAAATATTTATGGTGTTTAGCAGACTGTTTATATAAGATATGGTTTATGCAGGTTTGCAAATCAATATAAATACTCTTTTCATAGTGCGTTTCCTCACTAACCCTTCCAGTTATAAACATAGCGAGTTTGGAACTAGAGTCCCCTAGAGAATCTGGCACCAGTTACCGCACTGTCGTTAATTCTCATGGATTATCTTTATTATTGATGAGACAAAATGTACCTTATATTGAATGTTAATTATTTATTCTGCCATTTCAAATTGTACTACATTGAGTCTTCAATAAGTGATGAACGTGAGGTAGGCCTGACTGATTCCGTACGGAAACTGCATAGACCCTCAATTGCTTTTTATGATTGGAATTTTTTTACCAAACAATTCAAAACGAATTAACAAAAGTTTCACAGTATTGCATACCACTGTATATAATGCTCTTATAGAAAAATATTTGTCCAAAATACCAGTCTGATACAAATATTTTATAAACCAAGCTGGATTTGCTGATTTCTTCATAAAACTCGTCGTCTGCAAATCAACACCACCTGGAAATATTTCAACTGTGAAGATTTTCCTTAATTTTTAAAGGATATGTGTGTCTGATAAAGTAAAACTGCATTTAATTTCATACTTTACTCATTTATTGTGACATAATATTTGTAAAATGAAAGTTACATACCTTGTAAACTGCTGCTGCGATAAAAATGTCACTGTTACCTGCATTATTATCTAACCATTTTCTTTAAAATTACCGTATCCCACATGAGTGAAACAACATACAATTTTCTGAGATTACAACTTATCTAATAAGGGAAACGTCTTGAAAATTTCCCATTGTTTCATGGCTGCGGGAATAGTTTAATATATATAAATACATTATAGTCAGACGAATTTTTCACATTTTCCGCATTCTACACCTCACGCGTGGCTGCAGATGACGTCATCGCACGCGATAAATATGAAAATAAAACGTATTATTAAAGACAAAGGTATGTCTATACAAAATAAATAAAACAGCTTTTAAAATAAAGAAAATACATTTTGGACATTTTCTGAGGCCATTACAGTGATCTAGAGTTCCTTGTCCTTTTGTTGTTTATTACTGGCATCAGTACCAAAACATGAGTGCAAAAGCCAATATTAAAATGGTTAAATTTGATTTAATACACTGGAATTTTTTCTGGAAAGTGACTCTTCAAAGGAGGAATTACCCTTTTTTTCCTCAAGTGAAATATTGTGGGTTCACATGGATTTGAGGCCATGTAGTATTATTACTACATCAGGTTTGGAGATTACAAAATCAGTGTTACATTGTTATCTTGGAAATAGGGCAATGCTACTACATGGGTTTGATGATTACCAATGTAGTATTGTTACTACATCAGGTTTTGGAGATTGCAAAATCAGGGTGTTACACTGTCACATGGAAATAGGGTAATATTACTATGTGGTTTGGTGATTAGTAATATAGTATTGTTACTACATCAGGGTTTGAAGATTACAAAAATCAGTGTTACACTGTTGCCTGGAAATAAGGTAATGTCACTACATGAATTTGGGGATAGCAGTGTAGTATTATTACTACATCAGGTTTTACAGATCACAAAATCATTGCCTGGAAATAGGGTAATGTTACTACATGAGTTTGGGGATAGCAATGTAGTATTGTTACTACATCAGGTTTTGGAGATAACAAAATCGGTTTTACACTGTCACCTGGAAATAGGGTAATGTTACCACATCGGTCTGGGGAGCAATGTAGTATTATTACTACAACAGGTTTTGCAGATCATAAAATCAGTGCCTGGAAATAGGGTAATGTTACTACATCAGTTTGGTGATAGCAATGTAGTATTGTTACTACATCAGGTTTTGCAGATCACAAAATCAGTGCCTGGAGATAGGGTATTGTTACTACAAGGGTTTGGGGATAGCAATATAGTATTGTTACTTCATCAGGTTTTGGAGATTACAAAATCAGTGCCTGGAAATAGGGTATTGTTACTACATGGGTTTGGGGATAGCAATATAGTATTGTTACTACATCAGATTTTGGAGATCACAGAATCATTGCCTGGAAATAGGGTATTGTTACTATATGGGTTTGGGGATAACAATGTAGTATTATTACTACACCAGGTTTGCAGATCATAAAATCATTGCCTGGAAATAGGGTATTGCTACTACATGGGTTTCGGGATTATTGTGTGTACACAAATTTAAAATTCCTTTAAAAAGGACAAGCAAGCAATTCCTTTTTTATTCTGGAAGCCATTTTTTTTTTTTATTAAATAGTGATATAAAATATTAAATGTTCAAATTCATGTTTTAGATAATCTTTTAAGTGTATTTAACTATTTGATCATCTCAGTACAAAATTAAATTAGTATTAATGCACTGTAGCAACTTAGTGTACAGATATAGAGAAAGACAGACAGTTTAGAAACCATAAAACAACAAACACACAGCGACAATAATACCTTAAGGAGATCAGAAAGGTTGCACCTATTTAATAAACTTTCTTTTCCTATGTCTATGGCATCACTGAAGCATAACTGCACAAGGTTTGGTTGCGTTTACAACAATTGGGGTTTGCTGCAGAGAACAATTTATATTACGAGATAGCGGTCTAAGTGGGGTGTCATATGATGTCATTGCTGACAAATGTTAGATCCAAACAAGGGGACTAACTTCCCATACTCAGAAAATGAAGCTTCCCGGATGTATGAGCTAGTTATAATAAATTTCTACAAACAAATCAGTTTCATTTGTAAAGACAAATTTTACTCAATGTTAGGATACTTTGGTTCATATTTCAGTTTAAAAAATGAAGAGAATTCAGAATGTTTGGCGAAAATCTCCATCCAGTTTCTTGCCTTGAAAGGAGGAGGATACCACCAAGAAGCTTAAAATGAGCTTCTATTCTCTCAATAAATGGATCTGAAGAAAGTATATCTCTTTTGTGCACCTAAGGTGAAATATGAAAAGTTGCTAGATCCATGGGACATTTCTAGAAATACAAAACTGCATATATAGTAGTTCCTTTAACATTAGTATGCACCATTTGGAATACAAAAGTGTGTTATCAACTCATTTGTTTGTTCATTTCCAATGGTTAGAAGATATTTAAACTTTTGTGAATAGTCAATATTAGAATTTTATACTTTCAGAACCAAATATGTAGAATATTCCTCACAATTGACCATCCAGGACACCCATTCTATGCCCTATTATGACTCTCTGTGTTATCTTGAGTGAACAAATCAGATGCTTTTCTAGACAAGACAGACTAAACATTCCTATAGTTATGATGCCAGTTCCTGAAATAATTACCATAGCTCCACAATTTTAATAACTGAACAACCCACATGCGTCCTATTCATCCTAAAACAGCATCCTACTGGCAAAGAAAACACATTTCAGCAATAAGTATTCAATCCAGTTTTGATTGCATACAAAGTTTTAAGTAAATTCAAAACTATGTAACCATGTGAAATCTTGCTGTGTATAGTGCGTGCATTTGTAAGAAAGAAATATAGTCAAAGTCTGATGTTCCCATCTTTAATAGTAGCAAACAATGCATTCTTCCAATTTGCACCCATAGAACTGATTAATTTACTGTTTTTAATTGCAGGCATTAACAAAATTAGCTATGAATGCTTTTGGCTGCTTTATTTTCAAAGCGATGTGTTGATAATGGATTTCAAGATATCACTACACTAATAAAGTTAATTATTTAACTCCATCATTTTTCCATATCTTCGATGAAATCCAGTGCATTAGTTCTAAGCTCAGATGCATCAGGATGATATTAAGTATGATATTCACGAACTTCAACACAACATATGCAAAACTCGGCATAGGTTAAGTTGCATTGTCTGGAAATAACATCATTTGAATGAAATCACTGGAATGTTTAGTGCAAGTGTCATCCAACGTAAAAGTCCAGAAGCTGAACTCAATAAACAATATATTTTCTGATTAGGCATTAATGCTGATTTCTATTGAATGCAAGTAAAATAACTCACTGGTCAGCATCTATAGGAAAATCAGAAGAAAAATATTAATGAGTTTAGAAACTACAATGCAATAACAGATAATTGGCTCCATGATTATAGTGATACCCAACAAAAGTATATATATATATATATGTATCTATATCTCTCTCTCTCTCTCTCTCTCTCTCTCTCTCTCTCTCTCTCTCTCTCTATATATATATATATATATATATATATATATATATATATAATTTTTATAGAAATCAACTGGAAATAAGAGAACATATATTCAGACAATATAAGAAAACTAAAATTTTGGTTGATTTTTAGGATAATACATTGCATAGATTGAATTTAACAGAAAAATGTATAATGTTTGTTTTTTGGGAAATTAAGGAACAATAGTCAAATACAATATTGATAATAACATAATAGTTCATTTACACACCGAAAATTAAGACACTTTTGCCACTTGTTGAGCAATGTAGTTTTTTTTATCTTAAAGAATCTTAGTTTAAAAAATATATAGTTTGCAATAATTTTGTGAGGATCATATATTTAGCCAGCATTGGTCAAAATAAAAACAAAGTACCTCCCCAGAGACACGGGGTAGAGACTTGATATTTTAAGCATAATAAGAAGTACATAGTCTCCTATGTCCCCCCCCCCAATAAAACTGAGACTGGTTTACGAGAAGTTAATATTGACATATTCGGTTTCATCATCATCATCAACTCTCAAAAATATAAGATATAGACTTTATGTATATTATACAGATAAAAGACGTCAATCACGAATACTTAAAATAAATAAGTTCTATATTATTGGGAAGGATTATATAACATTGGTAAATATTCCTAATAGAAAGACAAAACAAATTATATAATCATACCATTTTACTAACAAACTCAATACACGTCGCTCTATCGATCTTATCATGTGTTTCTTTCGTGCAAATTGTACATCATGGAAGAAATTGTATCACACCATAAAATATCTAACATATAGTGTTTGTATCATTGATTTTTTTTTCAGAAGAGGGTACGGTAGATGGCATTCGATGCCACCAGAGCGATGAAAGACCCTCGCACTGGAAGTATGCTGTTGCAAAGGTTGCTGTTGCATGTGCACGTTTGAACTTTGACCCCGTACAGTGTGCTTTCATCGCACTGATTATCAAATTCCAGACTCGGAAAACATCCTCTTGTAACAACTGCAATGCAGAAATATGTTCAAATTAGATAATTCATGAATGATGAAACTGCATTTTGATTTTTTAAAAAGTCAAGAGTACTACTTGATAATGTATACAATATTATTTTATTTCACTGTATTTCCTGTGGCAACATGTATGAGACTACTGATACTCAGGGGCGGATCAATTATTCCTCAATGGAAGGGAGCACCAAATGCCACACATAATTACCTACCTATGTACCTAACTAACTAACTTACTGAGTAACTAACCACATACCTTAACTACATACAAGCAGACAGACAGGCGTATATACAAAATATAAATCATACACGTGTGACGCCCTTCTCCACACACCAGTTCCGGACATAGTGGAATGGAGGACTGGGTCTACCACAGGTACTGTAGTAGTACAATTGTCCATATACCATTTGGAAGATAAGAAGAGGAGCACAAGAATTTGTGTTAGCTGATGCTTTCCAAGCTTTTATTCCTTTGCTATATTGCTTAATATTGAAAGAGACTTGAAGAACTAAGATAACACCATAGAGAATTGTGTTAAGACATGGCGCTTTGATGGCCTAAGGTAACAGTTTCACCATTCCATGTCAAATACATTTGGATCAATTGGGCTTTTCTGCATCAGGTTCAAAATCTAACGCGAGTGAACAACAGGCCTAACTTCTGGAGCAAAATAGAGTTGTTCGGGGAAGAAAACCAGACGTCATAAATAGCAGCTACTTTTTTGTCAATGATGTGATAACTTTGCATATATAAAATAATGACAAAACATCGCCACCAATTTGACATATTTTTTTCAAGATAGCGACTTCTGTTGTGAATCATGTTTTCGGCCGTTATTTTACTATCATCAATATTTCATGAAATTGATGTAGCGTACTAGAGGCACTGTGTTGGGATCTATTAATCTTGACTATTTATCTTGTCACTTCGACCAATCATTGTGATTATCTGATACATAAAGCCAACGCCAAGGCTCGAAGCATTTTGAATGATCTTGAATTAGGGTGGTGAAATGGAAAGTTTTCAGTTTCTTCTTTCTTACGATAGTGCAATAGTATGCACATTAAACAGAAAAGCTTAAAGGCACAAACTCAAGCAGTTTTTATATTTGCACAATATTCATACAGCATGTTATACATAATAACATTTTTGTAAGCATCGACAAATAGGAAACAAGTAACAAGCTACCCTAAAATTAACACCAAAATATCTCTCCTTACTATGCGGCAAACTATTAAGTTTTTGTGCCACAAAGATTCACCATGCTTTCAATTTGCATATACACAATTGATAGTTGAGAAACTGCTCTAAGCCCGCCCACGTTCATTTACATAAGGAAATCATTTCTAATATATCAATATGAAATTGTAAGGACATGCTGAATTAAATATTTAAAAAATCAAAATTTGAGTAAAATTAGATCAATGGTTGCTATGTTAATTTAGCTTCAAGTTACTGTATATTCCCCATATTTTAGTTAAAACGTGGGAGTAAGTTCCATACAGCAACCCACATTATGAAACATTAGGCAATTACTCGTACCTGACTGAGCTTACAGTATTATAGAGGATCTATATCCTGGATCAGGTCACAAGGTCACAAATGACCTTGTTTTCATTTTTAAAAAAGCAACATCTACCACTACCCCCATCGCCACGAGACAAAAGTAAGATAATAAAAACCATGAACCCAAGACCCGTATAAACTCTTTCTTTTTCAAAAACCAACACCCTACCCTAAGAATATTTTCTTAGACCGTATGCCTCCTGGCTCTGCCACTACAAACTTGTTTTTATTTTTCAAAAACCAACACCCTACCACCCACCGCAACGAGCCAAAAGTATATTAATAGCAACTATGAGCCCAAGGCCACTACTATATCTTCTTTTTGTTTTTCAAAAACCAACAACAACACGAAAACATCTTGCCCCTATGCATCATAGTTTGGGCCACCACATTAAATGTTTTAAAAAAATAAACATTAAACATATGTGCTCTGAGGTTATAACCATTACTGAAGAAATAATTAACTCCTACTGCTTTTGAAATGGGTGAGATATCGCCCGTGCTTTTTTAAGTCAGACACTCCTTGGGTTAAAACCCATATGCTAAATTAGATAAGTAACAGGGTATTAGATGCCAGCTCTGACATTATAACTTATTTTGTAAAAATTTAACATTATTAAGTCCAGAGCTACTGAGACCATGACAAAGTAGCGGATGTGGGTGAGACATTGCAAGCCACGCTTTAATGAACAATTTAGTGCAATATTAGGGTATTAAACCACATGCTAGAATAAGAGATGAATGCCTACTATCTATTATTTTAGATTTTCAAATTAAAACATTTGTAAAATAAGAAAGAAAATTTAAAATGTTAGATAAATAAATAATGTACTATCATTTAAGACAAATAACAAACAGTACATCTTACCCATGTGCAGCAGTTTAAAACATTAAACTAGCTAACAAGAGTTATCCAAGTTAACAAAGCAAATTAATTTAACAAGATACAAATATATTACAGTCACAATATCATCCAGCGCAGTTCAGTGGTATGCTGCGTGTTATACACATCTGTGCCAGACTATGGGTTAGAAACTGGCTGCGATGTCAAACTTACATACTGTTACAACAGTTGTCTATGATACCGTCGTAAGCCACGAGCAAAAAGAGAACGTTAGCAGAGCGTAGAGGATTTTTCGCCCGTAACTTGCGACAATGATGATACCCTGTAATCTGTCCTCCAGGCAAAACACAATAACCTCTCTCTCTCTTGGTACTATATGCAATTTGAGTGCTTTCTTTGGGTTTGTGTGTGAGTTGATCTGAGCGTTTTTAGTCTTTTACCCATCTCTCACTCACTCTCTCTCTCACACACATACACAGCTACTACATTTACGCTTTTTTATTTTCATGCAAGTATGAAATAAGGACACAATCTGAATCGGTTTTTATTTCTAATTTATTATTACTTCGTGAAATTGAAAAAGTCATGAAACGTAAAGAAATCTTTGTTGATTGTCTGATGATCTTATAATTCCCACATCATGAACACCAAGCTGACAACGTGATATACATACACGGAAACAATGTTTAAACTTAATCCTTTTCTTGTTAGTCATGGTAATTACAGCTTTAAGATACGAGAAATATTTCCGTGGGAGATAATCTTTTCTGCCAAGATTCTTGTTACACGTAAACCATGTCCCATCATAGTTTCATGGGAACCGCATTGTATATCTTATTAACCGTTATCAAGGCATAATAATGAAATGAGGTCGACTGAAATAACACAAGAATATACGTCATCTGTCACATATAATTGTCATTTCCTACTATTTTTGTCTGAAGTTAAGAAAGAAAGAAAAGGTACTTTATTTTTACCCCTTTGAAAATGCCTCTGGTTAGCGATATCATAGACCCATTGTGACAATCAGTACACAATACATAACAATATATGGGATTCTCAATCCAAGCCAATGTCAATGTTTGTGTCTTCATTCAAAGATATACCTAACAAACAAAGTATCCCAGTCATACAAACTGATCGATATGAACAAGTAAACTATTGGTATCCTACTCTCTATGATAAAATGATTTCTCTCTAATTTATAAACTTAAAAGAGAGAAATCATATTAAAACCAACCCAAGTACACACAGGCACAAGGGATCAAACCTAGGAACCACAGGCACAAAACTATCTAGATTGTTACAAATATATAACAAATGTATTTCCAGAATGAAATATCGGATACAAGGCCTGTTCGCCAGATTTGTCGCCTCTTTTATTGAGAGGGTCCTTACATCTGTCCGAATCTTTGCATTCGTAACAATCAAAGGCATTCGCTGTAAAGATAGACATATAACCACAAAAGTGCATGAAAATTCGCACAATGAATGTTAAAGTTTCAAAAATGGCAATTCGTGTAAATATGTTTACGAACATTATTTACATCACAAATGCAAAATGAACAAGATAATGCACAGATGTGAAAGTACAATCAAGATTGCGTTGAATGTTGCAAATAAGTTTTTTTAAAAACAGGTGCAAAGAAACAAAATAAGCGTTAAGATATAAATAATATAAATAATACCCAAGCTTATCATTAGTAAAGAAGTGATTATTACATACATAAATATAAATAAATGTGTATTTATTTATGTATTTATTTATTTCTTGATTTATAACATACCTAAGTTATTGCTTGAATAAGAAACTTAATATCCTTATGACTGAAAGAGAATTTTTAATGGTAATAATAAAATACTTCAACTTAGGAACACCTTTTTTCACATTCCTATATGTGTATGATTATGTTTTTTAGTATAGAACACCAGTGCATGATAATTCTATCTTGCCTCATACGTGGCCTTTATCCTGACTTGTGGACTATGCAGACCTTCTACTGCGATCATAGTGTGCACAACGTTGCAAAAGCTTCCCACTTTCAGTCATCACTTGAACATTCTTTTACAATAATTAAGATAAACATTAATTATAGCACACTGGTTGAAGTTAAGTGTTCCACAAAGAAGCCATTTTGCAATGATCGACCTAGCTACATGTACATCTTCTTTAGTCCTTATCAAGTCGAAAACGCTGTTGTTGTAAATGTTATTTTTTAAAAATTCATATTCTCATTATTATTTTTGAAGGATAAATCAATTCTAGATCAAAGTTGAATTGAGAACTATTTCATTATTTTTGTCTGTTTCAGTTAATCTTTTGGATAAAAGTGAACTTTACTTTTTGACCTGTTCACATTTGTATCATTGCGCAAGCTATCTGCAGTAAGTGTATATTCAGACGCTGTGTATTGCCATTACCTTAGCAATTTCAACCACTGTTCTTTGAAAGTTAAAATCTGTTTAAAAGTCATTGAATGTTTACATTGAATATTTCAGTGTAAACCTAAATTGTTACGCACTATCTTAGGGCAAGGAAATGTTCAATGGGTGTTCTACCATTTGAAAGTTACAGCAGTATTCGCAATAAGCCATTTTTACTTAGGCTTATTTTGTCGTTCATAAAAATTTGAGAAAAAGAATCCATCAGTATGCTTCACTATATAATAGGGAACATCCATGCTCAGGATCAAAATTTTGCTTCAGACACTCGGCACAGCCTCGTGTCTGATGCAAAATTCTGACTCTCAGGTGGAAATTTCCTATCCTACACCGATGCATATGATGAATTATATTAATCTCAATTAATCTGAGTAACAAATATACCAAGAGTTGCAAAATCTCACATTACCTGATTGCAGGGAGACACCAATCCCAAAGACAACCATGCACATGACACCGAATATTCTCATTTTTACTGGAGGGTGTCGTTATGGATTTTCAGTAATGTAAATTGCAGATCACTGCATCTCCCACTTTAATATATATTGTGGGGTTTATGGGTTTACGTATTTATACAGAAATTCGATTTGGTCGATAGTCTGTACAGATTTTATCAAGGCAAGCTTTTAAAAATTTGTCCCTCCCATTGGTAAAACTATCAAATGATACTGCATCTAGCAAATTGAATAGATTGTTATCTGACTATTGATTGGTTGTTGTCTGCTTCTGAAATCTTTATTCCAGTCATGCTAATAATATATTAAAATAATTTCCTATGTACTAGAGGTTACAACAAAGATGATACTACCGCTTAATTTTTAGTTTACACTGTGGAAAAGATGGATTCATCGTCGCGATAAGTAGGTATCAAATAGGTAGGACTAGCACACTGGTGAAATTTATAAGAGTACATTCTATTGCGTAGGCTTCATTGACGCACAATATAAAACAATATCACTGTGATAAATTCTAATTCCATATCTCCTTATTTGTCAACATTGTCAGAGAGGTGATAGAAATATGTCATGATTTTAAGATAACCGGCTTAATTTATGTATTTGATGTTACATCTTTGCAACAATGCTACATAAAGTATGTGTTGTCTTTTTAGTGGTTTTCTTTGCTATTGTATTGATTTTCTCCATGTTCGTATGCCTATCTCCATATTCTTTATCTTATCCCTGTTTATAATATAAAGAGTTTCCATCCTTTGCAGTCATTGATATATGGGTATTTTACTTTGAGGAAACAATTTCAGCACATACAGTCTTTCTCTTTAATGAATTATGGTATCTTACTGTTAATTTATATACAAAATATATTTTCTGGACAGATCTGCTTTAATTGATATTTCATGCAATCAATACTTGAAATAATTTATTATGCAGTAATTTAGAATGAGATTCTTATATCTGGGCATTCCTTTTTTATTCTTTCGGCTATTCATGTGTAAATATTTAAAACAGTACATGTCTTTCGGCTATTCATATGTAAATATTTAAGACAGTACATGTCTTTCGCCTATTCATGTGTAAATATTTAAGACAGTACATGTCTTTCAGCTATTCATGTGTAAATATTTAAGACAGTACATGTCTTTCGGCTATTCATGTGTAAATATTTAAGACAGTACATGTTTTGTTTTTTTAGGTCTGGGCACTGTCATCAGATTTGATGGTAAGCATTGCCTTGTGCTTACCTTAAAACTACCAAACTACACATTTGTCTCAATAACATGGGAATGTATCTTCATCCCGAGATATATAGAGGATATCAACATTTTTGGAGTACATATAAGGAAATATTTCACAATGAATTTTGGTTTGCAATACACGCTCATCTATGCTCGATTTCTCCATCATTTTCAAACATGATTATGATTGTGATGAGAGTTAAATCGCTACTTAAACAATTGTATTACTATATTTTTAATCAAGAGCGTTTATCTGAAACTTTTTACCATTTGTCGTAGAGTGTAACAGGTATATGATACTGTATGGGTGACACAATATCAAATACCAAGAGGTCATGTAATTTCAGTCACTGATAATGAATGCATTAAATTATGTGGAAAAGTAATTATAACAGAGGCACATTCTGTTGTTTGGATTTCGATTTTAGGTTTTTCTTGATGATGCCTACTCATTGATTACATAAATGTATACTAGAGGGTCTACAGAATGTATACTGTATGATCTGTTTATCCTGATGGAGAGAGAGAGAGGAGAAGAAGAAGCAGAAGAAGAAAAATGAAATAGGCTTAAATATGGAAATACAGGTTCGAATAACCTACATAATGGCAGATATATATCCTAAACGGGAAAAGAAAGTAGCTTCAAATGTGATATCGCCACTGATACATTTCAATGTCACATTATGAAATATATAATAAATAACTCTACCAAAAGTATGTATTTTTCACCATAGAGACTTTTGTATATGCTAACCTGTTGTATAACCTTGAAATTTCTTTCTCGCACTTAAAAAGCCTATTCTTAGAACTCTAGGTCTTAAAATAATGTAACACTGGAAAACTGCACGGACTCATAGTCACTGTCTGGCAACATAATTAAGACAAACAAGTGTTGTCAACAATGTACTCTGCCATTTTCTTTTAACTCTGACCTTACATTACCGTATGTAATTGTGTACAAGAAGAATTCATGATGAACATTATTTCCATATGGGACAAGCAGTATTGATGCAGTAGTTATTTATTATTGCAATTAAGAAAAGAAAACAATACATTTTTTTCTTAATGATACTGTTCTACAACGATACATTTCAACAAGGATTTGGATTTCAAACTAGTATCGGCGAAGACTATTTCTTTTATTGTACAATATGGTCTAGAGTGCTTCCTGTTTCATTCTTCGAAAAATAACTTACAATGGGGCAATCTCAAAATTTTGAAAAGACATTTTTACATAATTATAACAACAACAACAATAATGACCAACACTTAACCCTTTACTGCGCATCAGTCTGGAGGCTGGACTGCCCGATTTGCACTGGATTTGTCCATTAATTCAATAATTTGGCATCACTTTTGAGTTTACTTCTTGTACAATAATAATTTTCCTTATAGTGGGAAATTTGTTGTGGACAGTGGATGGATATTGGGTATACTTTATTTCAGCATACAGGGGATGAAATGGTTGGTTGCCATGGCAACCAAATCCAGCTTAGAATGTGTACAAATCATGACAAAATGACATATTTTTCATTATTCATTTATATTAAGCTTACTATTTTCTTGCCAAATAAGTCATGCTTTCAATTTTTTTTTTTAGAAAAGCAAGATTTTCTGTTCATTTGGCTTGGATTGTCATAGTTCCACCAAATATTGGCACAATAGTTAGGTGTTAAGATTGAACACCTGAAGTCAATAAAGTTTTAGATGTATATTCTGTGCTTATATGTTTTTTTTTTAATGTACTTGCATGGTCTTAAACATTTCAAATATACAAAAGTATTTTCGTCTAACATTGAATTTGTTGAAATGTATACCAAATAGCTGTGCTACTATGGTAACAATTAAACAATGCAGTGATAATATTAAAATATTAAAGCTGATTTTATACCATATCTCCAAAATATGAATACCTGTGTTCAAATTCAAAAGATGTTGAAAGAAAGTTGAAGAATGACAACCAATTCATAAAATCCATGAAGATACAAGTAGTATAATCAATCTCATATGTATTTATTCACATATATACATATGCATACCACGAAGTCCACTGATGATGAAACAAGCTCTTATATCCTAAGATACAGTTATCTGTAGTTTGCTTGGAAGCACATGGTTTTAATATTCGTGTGTCAGAGAACATAATCAGAAAATAATTAATCATGTACCTTTTTCACTTTGGGATTTTAAATAAAAACCCAAAACAAGCAGTTGTCAAAAGAAAGAAAGAACATGACTTGCATCAGTTGCTGAAATAAATATTCCATTTCAAGATTGGATAGTAGATTCAATACACAATGGAAAGAATCTCCTTAAAGCTGGCTTAGGCCAAACAAAAAAATGTGTGTTTCCTGTCTTCCGACCATCCCTGTTTCTCACTGCCGACCCTAGCACTTTTTCCCCACCCCCATTCCCAACATTTTGTTTGTTTGTTTGTTTTTGTTTTTTTAATCATAAAAAAATTCAAATTGCTGAAATTGATTTGTGCATCTAATTGAGCCGGTTTTCTCATGAAAGGCGTCATCATGCAGTAAATGGGTTGGCGTCAAACGGTGTCATCATGCAGTAAAGGGTTAAGATAAAAGTAGTATAATCAATCTCATGTGTATTTATTCACATATATACATATGCATGTACTTAGGTGCTGCATTATTTTGATCCAGACACAAGGAATATACCACGATGACCACTGATGATGAAGCACATGGTTTTAATATTTGTTTGTCGAATAACTTTATAAAATGAAGCCAAATAATGAGTGGATACATTAATTTGTTTGCCTGAAAATATTACAGTGGTTATTTTGTTAGTATGTGCCCTGTAACATCTGTGACAGATGGAAAATCATTACTTTAATTTTGTCACTTTAAACTAAAATTTAGATTCACTGACCAAATTATGTTTTGCCTGCTGCCGAAATGATATCTCTTGATTGCACAGATAAGTTTATTGTCTTTTTCAATTCTCAAGCTTTCCTAAATAGATTGTTTACAATTTCTTGTATGTATTATACTCTGTATTATATATTATATTTTATGTACTGTATTCTGTAACTCTAAACCCAGACACATTTTCTGTTAAGCAAATTCATGAAACTGAAACTTAAATGATAATGTGTCGTATATACCTTACTATAGTTTTATACCCATGTACTAGGATCATTATTGTTGCTGAGCAAGTTATTCAGAGACCAATATGAAATTAATTTATCCCTTCTCTGTATCCCTTATTAGTGAAAAAGTATGATGTTAGCTTAGTTTTGTACTTGTGTCAATTTTCTATGCCAAAAAAGGTTGTTGAAGTTTCAAAACCGTAAAACCACCCATTGTACTCTCTCATTATCAATGCAGAAAGCAACTTGAAATGTGCTCATGGGAGCAGTAATGAAATTGCTACCTATTAAAAACGAAGGTTCTAGCAGATGTTTGAAAACTCGGAGGAGTGGGGTGGGGATGAGGGGGTGGCAATCTAGAACGAAATCAGTATTGATGTGCAGTATTTAGTATATTTAACGATTTTAATGGTTTTCGAAATATAAAGTGCTCGATTCACTCATTGAGGTACTCGCTATCGTGCATCAACTTTCTCATGAAATTCAACAAATTATGAGCTGTAGTGATTTTAAAATGATATGTAACATTAATTAATGATTTAAAAGTATTGAAACACGTTTTTCTAATGGCAAATCCCAAATTTTACCGCGATAAACATGCGCTATCAATTAGTGGAGTTGACCAGAATTTGCCGTGCCATGTGACTAATGGTTTTTCCGTGTTTCTAAAAATAGACGAATATTCGAGGACTTCATTTGTATATTTTTCGTGCTGATTAGTATTCCAATTAGCGAGTAAATGTCTTTTAAATATATAAAATCCATCTTTCTGTGAAATTGGTGATTCTTGGTCATATCTGTTTGGTGACATGATGGATACGACCTTAAGAAGTGAACATGTAACAGTAACTTATTTTTAGCGTATAGCCTTGTTCCAAAGTTTAAAGTTTGCTCTCATATTCCTATTTTTTGGTGAAATCTTGATAATAATAAACTGGAATAGTTCAAAGAATGGCATATTCCCGTCTATATTATCAAAAATCTTTCAACTCTAATATTCAAAATATCAAATGACTTCACGTCGCAACTGCGAGATGCAGAGCACATGTTTACAAATGGCGGATACGCTGTTACATACAACTGATGTGTGTAGATTAAACTGTGCAGTTGCTTTAATCCTGCGAATAAACTAATGATTTGCTTCATATTTATTGTCTAGATTCATGCTCGCGGCCATATAAGTGATAGTTTTGGGTACAAAGACCTCATTTTGGTAGTTCTGGGTATCTTAATCGGATTTGTCATGAAAGGCGTCTTCATGCAGTAAAGGGGTTGGCGTCAAAAGGCGGCATCATGCAGTAAAGGGTTAATTAAGCTTGACATATTTACACATGTTGTAAGGGTATATATATATACAGTGTATATATATATATATATATATATATATATATATATATATATATATATATATATATATATATATACACCGCTCCCTCGATAACTCACACCCGGATAACTTGCGAACCCGCTTATAACGCGGACCAGACGTGGATCCCGTTTTTTTTAAACTAGAAAATTTATTAAAAAAAAAAATTAAATAAATAAATTGAGCCTATTTGTTGAAGGTAAAAAAAACCGTGGTCAAAATTTAGTATATGAAACCTTAATATATTGCTCGTTTTATCGTCAAAACCAGTGGTTAGTACCCAAAAATTTGAATCATCATCATGAAATTTTCAACTTTTAATAAGAAGTAAAATATTTTGTTCAATTTTCTTTCCAAACAACATTTCAAAACACTATAAATAACAATATTCGACGAAATTTCGATCAATGAAAAAGTCACTAAAGCCTACTGGTGGCAACACTTTAAAAATAAATACCAATTAAATAAGTTTTGTCAAGTGAAATATGTGTTTTAGTTCTATCTTTTAATTCTGTTTCAGTGTAATCATCATAAATGCAATAAGCCCTCTTGTATTCAAACGTGAAAATTAAAATTCAACCGACCCAACTATCGCCGCGAGTGTTTCCGTGAGAATCTAATTATGTGCAGACCTTTTTCGTTTTTATTTCCTACTTGCGGAAGTATATGTTGTGTTGTTACACTCAATTAATAGCAGACCTGCTTTGTATTATCACGTTAATTACGTCTTTTGTATCAAATCAAACAAAGGGGGTAGAATAACAGAAAAGTTAAAAGGCGTGCAGATCCTGCCTGCATAAGAGCTAGCGGTCACGGCCGTGTGTCAGGTCAACTCATTTCAATTGATCAATCGAACATTGTTATAAATATTATCATGTAAGTAATATAATTAAACTACCTTAAATTAGCCTACTCAATCACAAATGTAATCAAAGATAGTTAGGCAACCAAGCCAAATGAGTACTTGGAGAATAAAAGCTTTGTTTTACAGATGCGGTTCATTACGGAGAAGTGAGATCCAGAGTTTGTATTGAACTTTCTAACATGCTACTCAGGGATTTCCTCAAGGATGAGACGAAGTTTCACTGTTACTTGATATGAAATCACGGCATCCATATTTTACTTATGGAACAATAAATAAATCGAGGTTCGAAGTTGACGGTTGTTTCACGAAATAAATGTCAATAGTTTTTGAAAAAAGGAATCTTGTTTAGTTGTGAATCAACAACAACAAAAAGCAGTGATGTAATACACAATGTATCGCGTACACGTGTTGTTCAAACCGCTTGGACTAATGTTGTTAACGATCTTTCAGAGGTTCGTTATCTTGAAAATAAAGGTAATTTATACAGAAAAGCAAACAACTACATTAGAAAAAGCTCTTTATTGACAATTATTCCCAATGTAATTATAAAACGAGTATTCCGCCATTAAACAGCCCCGTTACCCACCCCCACCCCCACTGCGGTTTTCTCGATGTCCTGCGGGGATGGCATCCCTTTCTTAATTTTTTTGAGGTCCCTCGGTGACTCGCACCCTCGCTTATAGTGCGGTCTATGTTTTTTGGACCCCGTTTTTCGCGAGTTATCGAGGGAGCGGTGTATATATATATATATATATATATATATATATATATATAAAATAAATATTTTGAATTGTAGATTTTTGTATAATATCAAATATAATGTGTAATATGCCATTTATATTTCCTCATTTTATTAATAAAATCACACATTTTTAACAAATATGGTGTTGAATTTATTTTTAAAAAATGGAATCACACCTCCACTTAATTACATCTCAAGAAGCAAATTATAAAAATTTTTTTTTTTTTAATATTTTAAGAATTTATGAAAATAATTTCTTGTGTATAGCTTTCATTTATTTGATTAATAATAATAAAAATAATAAATATTTTCAAACATTGACTCAATTAGTTACAAAGAATGTTATCTTCTGGACCTCATTTATAAACATATATACCAGCTAGTAAGAAAAATTATCCTTTCACACTCACACCGACAGACATACATACACACATTACACTAATAGAAAAGAGAAACTTCACTAAGTATGTAGTTTTTTTAATTTCCTAAACAGGATTCCCAAATGACATTGATGACATTTTTATCAAGAGCCAAGTACCACAGGAAAATGAAGCAAAGTATTTACTCAAAAAAAGTTTCCATTCTTTGAGTGTTCTGGTATGAATAGTTTCTGTTTTTATTTTGTCATCAAGAAGCTGTCATATTTACATGTGCAAGAAGTCAATGTAATAACCTATTATATTGAATGGGAATAATACCCCTTACCAAACTTTCAAAAACATGCATAGAATATCACAGACTGAAAAAATAATTATAATTGTACACATTTACTTTTTGGAGTGCAAAATGTAGACTACCATACAATTTATGAATGCACACGCTATTCCCAACAGAAAATATAGACCACTCTCTCAATGATCCCTCTGTGGTCATGTGCTTTATTTACTAGGCTAGCTCATCTATGGAGTATGAGTAACTTTCCACGTGCTTTATCTATTAGGCCAGCTCATCTACAGGCTATGAGTAATTTTCCATGTTTGGTTCTTGTCTCTGGATGTTCACGTTTCTTTGCCTTATGCAAACACCACTTGTGCCACTACATACCCATGTGGTTCCAAATACCTTATCAGTCACTGTATCATGATATAAAAAATACTGATGCATGCTAATGACAGAATAGGATTAATTTAAAAATGCACACTAATTTCTTTTAATTATAGCATTTATCCTTTGGTACAAGTGTGGGTCTTTTAATTTATTTGTGATTAGATTATCATCAGATTAAGCTATATTACATAAAAAATATGAATAAAAATGTGTGATCGGCTTATCACAAAATATGCAGTGATCATTAGATAATTATGGTGAACTATAATACTTGTAAAACACATATCCCCATGCTCCACTGCTTTTTCAAAACTAACTATCCACCAGTCAAAATCTAACTCTCTGATCAATGTGCATTTGATTAGAATAGAAGCAGGGGCCAATTTAAGTTGAATACTAGTATATGAATTCATTTCTTAATGCCAGCTGTGTGTTTGTGTGCAGATATATACATATCTCTTTACTTCCAAAAATATGCCACCAGTGTCAATGATAGTTGCATGTATACATTAATTTTTTCATGCCTAATAAAATCATACAGAGTGAGGATCTCAATATCTAAAGTTGTGACCCTGACAAAGGGGTTACAACTGTATGGAACCAGTGGTATTGCTCATAGGTTCCATTCAGTGCTACCTGTTACATTTGTTAGCAACTAGGTCAGTTTTCAAACACACCAATTTTCATACATGTTTGTTGCAAACTGAGACTTATGTACAATTTTTTTTTGTTAAACTCACTCCTTAACCACAACCCAATGTCTGGTTGCACCAGAATTTAAAAAATGCTGTGCAAATTGAAAGATCACCTTAAATATTATCAACTGGTTAGGAATTTCTCTTGAATAGTTTAGGATGATTTCTGCATAATGACTTGTGCACATCTTTCACAACATCAAAATCATCACCAAATCATTGTTAAATATAAGGAATTTAATCAACCTATAACATGAAATTTCAGGACTGCACCATGGGATACTACTTGGTGACTCGGGTTACCCTTGCCAAAGTTTTCTTATGACACCATACCTAAACCCCCATGAACCCCGTATGGAGAATTACAACAAAGCCCATTGCAGAACCAGGGTTTTAATTGAGGACATTTAGTATTTTGAAGAGAAGGTTTCCTTTCCTGCACTTTGGGCTTACGATCTCATCCATGAGGGCTTGTCAGTTGACAGTGGCCTGTCCTTGTCTGCACAATTTAGGTATAGACAGAAAGGACATCATTAGACATAATGACAAAGAGGATCTCATGATATGAATGGGCCAGAGATGAATGACATTATGGACAGTATGTTAAGAGATCATATTGCCTGCACCTTCTATTAAGTCTCATTTGGCATATGGTATCTATGTAGTCTCCAGATATATTTTAAAACAATTATCTTTGCTGTTATATATTACACGTTTCGTCTTTGTAGCAAAATTAAGTTATATGCAGAATATAATTAAAAACCTTAGCAAGACATATTTACACAATAATATTATGTTCAATATATTTTCTTCTTTCACAGAAATCATATTTAGGTGTTCAATGAAGAAAGAAATGCATACTAATTTAATTGGTCATACTAGTATTTTTCTTGTCTATCAGTCTTGTCTGAAGTTGCATGGAAATACATGTAATAGCAGAAGGTTTGAGACAAAATCTTTCTTAAACATTCAGAATGAATGTGTCAAGTTTAATAATAAATATAAAAATAATGAATTAATTTACCTAACTGAGCCTGATTTTTCACACATGATGATTAATTGTTGAAGAAGATATATTAATATACCATATTTCGAGCATACTCAATTACTAGTATATCATAAGTAATTTGATTTTCGTCATCATCAATCAGCAGCATCAGCAATAGTATTAGTATAGTCAGAATACTATCTCATGAAGTACACTGCTAATGTAACATTAATCTGCAAAAAGGATCTTTTGAACACAATGGACAACACTCAAACAGCAGATGCAGTTCTAATGTTTGAGTATAGCTGATGTCACAAAAGTACATTAAACCAGCCTGAATCAGCCACATCATGTAAGGATATAATTTCATTCAACATTATTTATTTGTGCAATATCATTATGTAGAAAACAAAACAGAATAATATAACTTAAAAATGAATGGAAAAAATGTGTTATATTTAATGATCACAGCTAGAATGTACAAGGATAGGTGAGCCTCTACCTTCTCCATAGCAATTTGGTAATTTACCACTATAAACACCTCCTAATTTTTCTTAAGTACAGTGGTCCCTCGCAATTTTGATAATATTTGAAATCTGATATTCAATTAATATTCACTGAAGTAACACACTGGACTTCTTGTTCTTCTGCAGGGCAAAATAAAAGTCAGTACATTCCAATGTATCAGTGCTTCACACATATTGCCATCTGTGAAAAATAAATTGATATATCAATGCTGCATATTTTAATAGAGTGTTTGTCTTTCAATGAAAATTAAGGATAATATCTAAATATATTTGTATATGTGGTTGGAGGTGGGGGTGTGGTGGTGTGGAGAAAGTGAAAGGTTGTGAGGAAGAGAGAAGGGACAATACTGAACCATCCAATTACAATGTTTGAAATGCATCATTTTGATTATCTTAATTTAAAATGACAATAGTTAAGAGTCCTTTCTATATGTGTGGCGGTGGTGGAGATAGTGATGGTGACAATGTAAAACATTCATAGTGATCGATTATTGTCTTAGTTTAACTTAGCCATATGTACATAGACAATTAATATATCTATGAGTACATTTAAAAATATTTACTATTGTTGGTTCTACAAATATTGTAGTAATTGAAATAACTACACATTGTCATACTAGTGTCAAACAGTGCATGATTACAATAATTACAAATGCTCATTGTTTTGTTGTTTCAAATGATAACTTGTAACTACCAGTATGAACTTAGCGTCTTCTTTATACATTTCTTCTAGTTACATATAAGTATTCCTTTAAAACAGGGAAAAATTCACTACAAAAATACAAACATGCTGTGTTTCATGAATAATAATTAAACTGTTTGGAATTACCACTAACTCTATTCTTGTTTCTTACTTTGCTATCCTCAGTGAATGAGAGTAGTAAACTAAAAGGAAAAAAATCTCTTATGAAAAGATTAACTGAAAATAAAAATTTAACATGTTGTGTATGTAAATCAAAATCTAATTATCCAAACACAATTCATCATTCATGTCTAATATTAAAAACAAATATTTCATAATAATTTAGAAAAAAGTATAAATTCCAAAGAAACTGCAAATGTATGCAAAAATATGACTGTTCCTAATTCTGACAAATTTAAATATTGTAGTAGTACTCCTAACTTCTGTCAGCTTCGTATGTCATTCTTATATTGTTATTTTTTATGAACATTAGTAGATAATATTATACACCTAAATGTTATTAAGTAAATCTTCCACATTTCTTTTCATATAAGGGAAGCCACTATATGAAAACAGAATTTGCAATTACACTTTCTTATTTAATGTGATAACTATGTGAAAAAATTACATAAATTTCAAGTAACATTTGAAAATAACATCATTGTGCTATGATTTCTATTTTTCAAAACTTATGACATTTTAAGGAACATAGCTAATGTTTTATTAAATTCATAGTTCCAATTACTGCAATAAATATATACAAAAGTAGTGACAGAAATTAAAACCTATATACTAAAATCACTTTTCAATAAATTGTATGCATCATGGAGTTTTGTATCAGTGTAAAATTAATTGTCAAGATATATATATATATATAAAATAAAATAACTTTAGTTTAATTTGTTGAAATAAAGATTATTATGGCAATTTATACACAACAAAACATAGATCCAGTGAAGCTTTTATTTATAATTACAATGTTTGCCTAGGGGGACTGTCTGCTGCTACTGATGAAACTGTTTTGGTTCATTCTGTCAGTGAGTGATTCAGCGGTTACTGAATGGCACAACGTGGTTGTACAGAGGTCACAGCTGGGCTGTGAAACTCTTTGACAGAATGTTATGGATAACCCTTGAGTAAAGTTTCTTCAGCAGAAACTGAAGGAGCCCAGCGAAGACTGGGCTGTCCAACAAAGGTTGGGATGACAGCGGCAACTGTGTGGACTTCACTCAATGGGTTAAGTTTGAATACGCCATATAGTGCTGACATTAGATTCTTGGGTGAATAAACGGAATGGAATGAAGTGAATGCCTTTTATTTAATGTAAGCAACATGCAGCAGTACAGACATTCCTGTGTCCATTGAACACTGTAGGCGTTGAGGCGGGGATGGCGGCGGTTCGACAGAAATATGCGAGCTGTCGCTCTCCACTCCAAACTAAGAACAATTTAACAAAAACGCTGCACATGACAGCTGGGAATGTTTTGATTGGCTGGCAAGTGATGTATTAATATAGCTCATGCATATTAATGTGGACTATTTGCAGGAATGGTAGTGAATGGGTCACCTATTGCTGTGTATAAACTATGCTTAAGCAATTGCATAAGCAACAATTTATACACAACAAAAAACACAGATCCAGTTAAGCTTTTATTTATAATTATAATGTTTGCCTAGGGGGATTGTCTGCTGCTACTGATGAAACTGTTTTGGTTCATTCTGTCAGTGAGTGATTCAGCGGTTACTGAATGGCACAACGTGGTTGTACAGAGGTCACAGCTGGGTTGTGAAACTCTCCGACAGAATGTTATGGATAACCCTTGAGTAAAGTTTCTTCAGCGGAAACTGAAGGAGCTCAGCGAAGACTGGGCTGTCTAACGAAGGTTGTGATGACAGCGGCAACTGTGTGGACTTCACTCAATGGGTTTGGTTTGAATACGCCATATAGCGCTGACATTAGATTCTTGGGTGAATTAACGGAATGGAATGAAGTGAATGCCCAAAGAGAACATATGTGCAGCAGATGTTGTCCCCCAAGAATGTAATAAGCTGGGGAAGCCTTCAGTGTTCAATGAAGAGAAAAAAAAGAAAAAATGTTTGTTTATACAACAGCAGCATATCAACAACAATGGAAAAGAATAGTATACACACATGTAGAAATAAATCGACAATGGCAAGAAACAGCATGCAAATACTACAAGTAAACTGGTATTACTACTGTAACGCTAGACTCGCACTTATCAAGACAAAGTCACATGAACTGCAATAAGTCTATGATATATGAAAATGTCAAATCTTGTGTGAATGTCTCGGAGTGGTTCCATGCGTGCTTAAAACACTGCACTATTTCACAGCAGTCATATCAAACATAATACAGGTAGGAAAAAATCGACAATGGCAAGAAACAGCATGCAATTACTATAAGAAGACTGATATCACTACTCCAACACTAGTATATTGCAATTATCAAAACAAAGTCACCTGAATTGTAAGAAGTCTATGATATATGTAAATGTAAAGTCTTGTGCGAATGAATGGCAGAGAGTGGTTCCATGCATGCTAAAAACACTGCAGTGTTGCACAGGCATCTGATCATGTATCGACAGCATTATGTGAAATAATTGTGTACCAATCCGAGTAGGACGATGGTGGCATAGCATGAAAAAGATACATCTTGGAAGATGGCAAAGACGAACCCGCGGGAAATTGAGAATGGAAATGATTCAATGATCACATCCAACTCGGGCAGGAAGCAAGATGATCACATCCATGAAATGGGCAGAAGAAGACCATGAGAATGCACAAACGCCTCCATGAATTGAACACACCGAATGCACATATGGCAATGACGATGATGGATATGCACAAACACCACAAAATGAACACTGGTATCACATGCGTGCAGAACTCCAACATATGATGAATATAGAAACACAATGCACGACTATGGAAACTGGAACCACAGCAATTACATCACATGGCAAAGAACCATAGAACTGTATCCAGAAAAACAGACCCAGGATAGAAGAACACTGTGAATGTGAGACCTTCTATCCTTGTATGTTGAATGCAGCATGATCATGGTCACTGTGTATTGCTATCCACATCCATGGCCATGGCCCCCTGCGCTGCCCGGATAGCTCTGTGAGGAGTGCGAATGTATCTTGTGTAACAATCTGAAGACCACCGGCTCAGAACTTTGATGATATGGTCTTCCAGCCGAGCCGCTGCCGCTGAAGTAGCTGCACCTATACAGAATGAATGGCCACTAAACTGAGAAGTGTCCATTCCCATCTTACAGTAGACAAGTTGCATGTGATTAAGGAACACAACTCTTGATAACGCTTGACCTGTAGCCGTAATGAAGAGTGGGGCATATGGCTGGGGTGATGAGCGTCTCCTGAATTGCATAAAAGTCTTCAGAGCAGAGAATGGACATATAGCACGACCTGCGGCATGAAACTGAACGGTCACACCCTTACGGAAAGGGTCGGTTTTTGAAGATTTTAACTTGAGAAAAGCAGTTTCTAGGTGGAAGTGCACATCGCCGACACAGAGATGAACGGTTGGATTAAAGGAATCCCGAACAGTGAATTCCCCACATCTCTGAAAGCCGAAGAAAGCAACTATGCAGACAGTCAATAACAGCAAATCGGTGTGTGTGTCAAACACTCCTCCTCGCAGAATTGTACAAATGCTTGTTAGGATATTGTACGTAATAGGCTGGCACAGTTTTGCAGGTGAACCTTTAGTTTCTTTGATGGCCTGGAGGATGGTGGCAAGATGAGGCAGATTATTTCTGTCTGTGGCGAATGGTGATTGCAAACCAGCCTGCATAAACTTGAACCTAATGCCACAGAGGTACAATTTTATTGTAGAATGCTTCAAGTTGAGGACTCGATTGCAATGTATCGCAAAGTAGATTAAGGTGTCCTCCGTAATATCTGGCAAAAGTTGCATGTTTGAGGCGAAGCCACACATCAGCATGAAGGTCCTAAAAGCGTTGAATGCAGTGTTGTAGGTGATTTGTGTAGTAGGGCTTAAAGCCTGGTTCCATAAAATGTCTACCTCTGTATCCAGGTCCACAAGACTTCCGAGGGTGGGGGGCATTCGCAGGGTTGTAGATCTGCGTCCGGAGCCAGTGCATGAAATTTCTGAAATTGAAGGCGGGACAAGGCATCAGCTGTATTGTTGACAACTCCAGGAATGTGTTTGGCAGAAAAATAAAAGTTACAAGAAGCCGCACACCATGTAAGTTTACGCATTAATTTCATTATATGCATACATTTAGATCTTCCCTTTAGAAGTATATTCACTGTGGCCATATTATCACATAGAAATATTATACGTTTGCCTGCCCATTCCGCACCCCAAATAATAGCAGCAACAACGATGGGTACAACTCCTGAATGCCATATAGAAATCATTCTCCACAGATAAAAGCATTTTAAGATCATCAGACCATGCAGCTGCAAACCAGTGAGTTTTGAAGTAACCCCCATACCCTACTGTGGATGAAACATCTGTGCATAATTCAAGTTTGTCCGATGTTGTGGACTGATTGTCAAGAAACATAGAAACTCCATTCCATGTAGCCAGGAATCGGTGCCACATATATAGTTCCTCTCTGCAATTTGCATCTAAGTGTACATAATGAATGAATTCCCTGACTTTGGTAGATAGTCGTATTAGGTACGACACGAACACATGCCCTGGCAGGATAACACGGGTAGCAAAATTTAAGTGGCCCAGTAACTGGAGCAGTTCTCGCTTGCGGACACTTCGCTTGTTAAGAAAGTGTTTAATGTAGTTCACAATACCTTCCACTTTATCCCGCGGTAAACGTGCTTGCATTTGTTCAGAGTCTAGAATTATTCCCAAATATTCTATAACTGGTCTTGTTTGGAGCCATGGGAATCTTCAATCTGTTGAAAAGTTAAGTCAACAAAGTTCTCTCACCATATGCAGAAGGAGGATCTATTGTAAGAAAGTCGTCAAGGAGGTGCAAGATACGTTAATACCATCATTATGTTTGGCTATCCAACAAATCGCCTCAGACAAGGTATCAAATAATTTCGGACTTGAACATGACCCGAAGGGGAGGCGAACACAAACGTAATAATGTCCTCTCTATTTTACGCAGAACAAGTACCATTGCGAAGGCGCAATGGGAATCTGTTTCAAAGCATCTGAAATGTCAGTTTTGCACATAATAGCTCCCTTACCATAACTCTGAATGATTCAGATGGCATCATCAATCTTGACGTAGCTAAGCGAGCATTTATCCTTGTCAATAAGTTCATTGATACTTGCATGAACATGGTCACTATGGGGAGATGACAGGTCAATGATAAGTCTCTTCTTTTTTGAATATTTACCTTCCGCGATACCGACAGGACTAACTCTGTAATTTGGATATGGTGGAGACGGAAAAGGGCCAAGCATGAAACCTTTTGCACATTCCTTTGCTAATAACTGATCCACAATATTCGGTTGTTTAGAAGCAGAAAGCAAGTTTTTGCACTCTTTTGTAGGCAAGCAAGTTTTATGCACCATAGTGTCGAAACCATGTTTCAGACCGGAAGACAAATATTGAACGAAGTTCTGATCAGGATAATGAAGGAGTTCAAGCTGCAATCTGTTAATGTCAATAGGGGTGGAACCATATGGCGAGAAAGTAGGTCAGATTTGTTGCATTTTCTCTGGCACTGATTTGCGAGGGGTATTGACGTTGCATGTACCAGTGCTGGAAAAACTGTGCAATGGGTTCTTTGGGCAGGCGGCTTACCATCGAGTATCTGCTTCCACTGGATTTCGGATACTATGTCGATTGCTGGTAGTATTTCCAGCGAAACTCCCAGGGACTGCATCAGCTGATTGATCGACATCGCAAGCTGGGCGACTGGCATTGATGAGAGATATATCGAGTCGCCTAAGAATAAATCTGGTGAAGACGCCTGTTGTCGTGCCATGATGTGAATAATGCTATTATTGAGGTCAACGATAGAACGCTGAATGGAGTGGATCGAGGTCATTATGTTGGTGGTAGACACTGTGTTTACATCGATGGCGGCCATGTCGGAAGTAGTTCCTACTTCTGGATTATTACACTGCACTGCTGTTGGCACTTCACTTATTTACGCCAAAGTGAATCCCTCTGCCGTATCCTCACGAACAATTGTCGCACTATGGCTACGTCAACGTGGAGTTGGATGTGGAATGAGGGATGCAACTTCTTCTTCAGACTGACGTGTGCTTGGTTGCGATTGGGTTCGGTAGTTCCTCTCTTGTCTCAGTAAACGATCAGCAGGCCGTGAAATGGTGGAAGGGGCATTATCCATGTATAGCTGTCTTAAGGCGTGCTTTGGGAGAACAGCAGACACTTTAATGCCTATAGATTCAAGTTTCTGCTTTAAACGGAGAGTAGTCCAGTTGAAAGGATTGTCCAAGTCGTATGGGACTGACCTCGGTCTTCTTGAAGAGCGTGACGCCATTGTTTGCAGACAAAGGAACGGCCTTGAGGGTCCAGTGAACGGCAATGAAACTACTGATGAATTCACGGAATGAGAAGAGGAAACAAACGGGTATGCAAAGTCCGTGTTGTGAAAGCAAGCAAGAGATGCACACACAAAGAAAAGTTGTAAAGCACAATTCGACAGAAATATGCAAGCTGTCGCTCTCCACTCCAAACTAAGAACAACTGAACAAAGACGCTGCACGTGACAGCTGGGAATGTTTTGATTGGCTGGCAAGCGATGTATTAATATAGCTCATGCATATTAATGTGGACTATTTGCAGAAATGGTAGTGAATGGGTCACCTATTGCTGTGTATAAACTATGCTTATGCAATCGCATAAGCAACAATAGTTTTTTCATCCAGCTTGGTTTGAAATACTTGACAAAATTTATAAAGAGTTAAATGGTGTATTAAATTGTTAAAAAAAATGCAAAATCATCTTACCTCTTTGCTTCAGATTGGCATATTTTTTTTCTGATTTCATCACGAGTCCATGGGATTGAGGTGCTCTGACTGAAAAATGAGGAATTATAAAGTGTATAGATCGTTTCATATTATATTCTACATGCTGAATAAGGTGTTTTTTTATAAATACAAATTGAAGATATTAGGATGAAAATCATCAGCTATTTTTAGGCAGTGTAAAGACTGAGGTATTATTTACAACAGTTAATAATTTTCATTTTTAAGGAATCTTTCTATTAGTTAGTCTGTACTTATTATGTAATAAATATAACAAATTTTTAATAGATTCAATATTAAAGATTGAAACAAATTATACAATATCAAAATCAACTTGTAATAATAACAATACTAAGAATAATATTAATAATAATATTATAATTATTATTATTATTATTATTATTATTAGAACTACTACTTTTATTAATTGCATTTATTACAAATACAAATGATATTATGATTATGATTATTATTATTATTGGAAGCAACTTATTAAACCAGCCATGAAAAAAAAACATACATCTTTAAAAATAAACATCTTGTATGTTTGATTTTGTTTTATACATGTGAGAACATACAAAATCAACAAGAGTTAAATTTGTCTGGGATTACTCCTGTGATGCATTGTTTACATTCAGTTTGTGTGTATTCTAAAGAAATTAATGTGTTTCAATCTAAAATAAGTGATAAAATATTGTTTACTATAAGAAATAGTACAATCTGCATACATTATAAGTTCTAATTTGTAAAATCCTAATTATGATCGATCTATATCGTATACTGATACTGGCAATACATTATACATTACATACGCATTAACATTTAAACTTCTTCCCATGCTCTTTCTTTCACTAAAAGTCCCTACTGACTCCCCTTAAATGTTCCAAAAGAGCAGTTTCTCTTTTCCTAACTTCTGATAATAAAAGGATTTCTTGCTCTTTATCCCATATATGGCAACTTTTTTTGCGCAGCGTTCGTATCTCCCTTGGAGGACGCCATGATTATTTACATTGGATACACATGACAGGTACTAGACACCTTTTTCTTGTCACCTTGCTGAAGAGCATTAAAGTGACATAACATGTCACGTGATTCAAGTAAAACAATCAACTCAAGATCCCGAGTTTTGTACTCTGAGGAGAATATCTCGAAAGCAGGTCAAGATCAACTTTTGAGGCCAAATACTTCATGCAGTAAAAATTCCAACTCCAAATATCGAGTTCCTACTCCAGTTTCAGGTACTTCTGAGATCTTGGGGCCTGAAGTCCTGACCATAGAGAAGTAACCAAATTCGACAAAACAATCCTGACCCACACGTGTGACAACTGTATCCCTCGCAGAAACTCAATGCGCACTACCATCCAAATCCAGTATGTGTTGAATGCAACTTCCTGTCCTTGGAAGGGATACAAACTCCACACTAAATTAATGACAAGACTTACAGCATAGAAAATCAATGCGCACCACCAACCACAACAACAAAAAACAATCTGAATCCATCCTGAAGTCCTGACCATGCAGAAGAAACCAAATCCAACAAAACAATCCTCATCCATGCATGTGCGACAACTGTGTCCCTCACAAAAACTCTGTGAGTGAGAACTAGCATCTAAAAAAATCGAATCTGTGTTGAATGCGACCTCCTGCACTTGGAAGGAATAGAAGTTCCAGACTATGTTGATGACAAGACATTCCAATGTTTACAAGCAGTGTGCACTACCAAACCACAACAACAAAAAACAATCTTAATCCATCCGAAGTCCTGACCATGTAGAAGAAACCAAATCCGAGAAAACAATCCTGACCCATGCATGTGTGACAACTGTGTCCATTGCAGAAACTCTATGTGCAATACCATCCCAAAAATCAAATCTGGGTTGAATGCAACTTCCTGTTCTTCGAAAGGGATACAAGTTCCAGACTATGTTGATGACGACTTTCTAGCATTGACAATCGGTGCACTCAACCAAACCACAACCACAGAAAAACAATAAAAATCTGTCATGAAACCCTGACCATGGAGAAGTAAAATCTGACAAAACAATTCTGACCCAAGCATGTGTGACAACTGTGTCCCTAGCAAAAACTCCATGTGCACTACCATTGAAAAAATCCAATCCTTGTTGAATGTGACTTCCTCTCCTTCGAAGAGATACAAGTTCCAGACTAAATTGATGACAAGACTTTACAGTGTTGAAAACCAGTGCACAACATCAAACCACAACAACAAAAAAACAATCAGAATCCCTCCTGAAGTCCTGACCATGCAGAAAAAACTATAAAAAAAACCCTAATCCGACAAAAGAATCCTGACCCATGCATGTGTGACAACTGTGTCACTCACAGCAACCAGGTGTGCACTAGCATCCAAAAAATCCAGTCCGTGTAGAATGCGACTTCCTGTCTTTCGAAGGGATACAAGTTCCAGACTATGTTGATGACGAGACTTACCAGCATTGAGAACCAGTCCAATCTACCAAACCACAACCACAAAAAATAATTTAAATCTGTCCTCAAGTACTGACCATATAGAAGAAACCAAATCCGACAAAACAATCCCGACCCACACGTGTGACAACTGTGTCCCTTACAGAAACTCGGTGTACACTACCATCCAAAAAATCCAACCCATGTTGAATACAACTTCCTGTCCTTGGAAGGGATACAAGTTCCAGACTACAGTGATGACAAGAATTTCCAGCATTGAGAACCAGTGCACACTACCATACCAAAACAAACAAAAAAAACCAATCTGAATCCGTCCAGAAATCCTGACCTTGGAGAACACACCAAATCTGACAAAACAATCAAGACCTATGCAAGACTGACAACTGTGTCCGCCACGGAAATTGGGAAATTGTGTTTCGAGGACAGTCAGTTTACACTTTTTGCAGTAAATCAAAGTCAAACCAATATATCTTCAAGAAAGGGATACCTTAAACTTACTCAGCAAAATATTATCAAGTTTCATGTACTACTAACAAATTTGTAGCCATCTGAAATGATGCACTGTTGCTGTTCGGCAATGTGCGACTTTGAGGCCTGATGTGCCTACAAGTGAGAAATTCAATTTGTAATAATTTTTTCATTTATTGGAATTTTTTCATGCAGTAAAATTTAATTTGAAATTTGGAACAATCTCTATCAGCAAATTTGAGTCAAAAGTGCTCATGATACTAAATTTAATTTTTGTTTAAAAAATAAAAAGGTTGGTCAATATTTTTTTGAAACAATTTTAATTTAAAGTTTTAATTATAATCAAAATTAAAAGTCAGAAACTGCTACATTTTAGATAGCAAAGTTGACAAATATCTGCTGAGCACAACAAGTGGTCACTCATGCACAGGTTAGATAGGGTATTCAATCTAATGGCAGTGGGGCATGACAGCTCCCTGTAGAATGCCAGAGAATATACTATACAGCCAAGTCATCAGGTACTGCACTTGGCAATGAACAAATACTGACACTTGCCATGTGGTAGTTGCAAGGTGTCAGGGATGTGTCTAGTTGTCAGGGTAGCTGACATTAAACCAAACATTACATATAAATATGGGAGCCGCACCAAGGCTTAGCAGATCAATGCAAAGTGCAGTACTGAATGCAACGATGAAAGGTGACCATAAGAGAAGAAAAACACAGTTCCAGGGAGGTAATTCACCTTGGAATAAGGGCAGTACTTTGAGTAGTGAAGACTTGCCCACTGCCTCTGTTTCACCACAGCCCAGGATTGTTGCCAGAATGAGTGAAGCTGAATTTTCCCTAGTAGTCAAGTCAAGTGCTGATGGAGCCTCTGGATGAGCACGAGACTGTGAGGATGCATTCAAGCCGCTTCAACTGCCGTGGCCTGTTCTCGGTACCAATTCATACCTGAAAAGGACAACAGAATGTCAGGGCTTTGGAGGAATGAGACTACAAGATAATGAAAACATGGCAGATGCATGGAATACATCTCAAAAGTATCATCACCAAGCATACCCCCATTGCGAACTTTGGACCCCATCTACCTGAATATACCTTCCTATCTGTGGAATGGAATAAACACGACACAACACAAGAGATCCAATCCAATGCATTCCACAACAATATCCATTGCAGAGAAGATGTGCCCTCTACTAAACAGTCTCGGTCTACATGAATATACCATCCCGTCCGTGGTATGGAACAAACGTGAAACAACACAACCAGTTGAGATGCAAATAGTACTGAATAGACCCCATCAACATGAATACACCTTTATGACCATGGAACAGAACAAACATCAAACAAAAGAAGCAATGCATTCCATAATCAGGAGTATGGATGTGTCCACTAATGAACAGTCCCCATCTACATCAATATATCTTCCTGTCTATGGTATGGAATAAACATGAAACAACACAAGCAATCCAATCCAAAGCATTCCACAACAATGTCCATAACAAGCAACATGTGCATTCTCCAGAATATAAACCAGCTACATGAATACAATTTCATGACCAAAAACTGAACCAACATGAAGCTACTTACGCAATCCAATTCAAAGCATTCCACAACAATGTCAATTGCAGACACAATGTGCACACTGGTGAACAGACTCAATGTATGTGAATACGCCTTCCTAATACACGGTTCACACCATTTTATGAAAATATTGGGTAAGGACTTTATAAGGAAAAATGTCTTGAATGTAAGGACCAAACATCGAATTAAACACAACCATGAATTAATAAGAAAAGGTCAATTAAGTTATACAAAATGGCTAGTTAAACTCACAGTAATGAATTATTCAATAACATTAATCCAAAAAACACAACTTAAAGTAGTCAATTATTAATATGCAGCTCAATATTCAAACAACTATTTGCTATGATACACATATGGTCTTTGAAATGTCAGTGCTTGAGCTGTTGGAGCCTTCTCTCAAGTTCCCTTTCAAGCCCAGTCAGAGAAAAGTTTGCTTTTCTTCTGCACAACTACAAAACCTGTTTGCTTTAACAATACAATCTATCTTTCCAGTTGTCTCACATTTGTCGGCAAGTTCAATGGAAAAACAAACCAAATTTTCAATGTCTTTCTTCAGCCTCTTAGTGTTATTTCATCAAAAAAACAACTCCGCCTCTTCTACCTTTCTCTTCTTGCTGCACCGTTCCTTTTCTTCTTTCTCCGCCTGCTCGCTCAAGTACCTCATATATCTAAACTTTCCATCTCCGGAATAATGTATCACTTAACAAGTAATACAAACTTTTGAAATACAACTTTTGACATGATGTACTCTTTAATAAGACTCCTTGCAATACGAGTATCATCATTCTGATTTTCACAGATGATATCTTTGTTAACAGAAAAGCCCCTTTCAAAAGAAGCTTGGCCAGGACTCAAGATTAGCAGCTTTCTTGCGACTTGCCACAGCTCAGGATATTTCTTCTGCCATGGCAGTGTAAAGAAAGGTGTCCAGCCTATCTTTAGTTTTATTAAATGAATCTAAACGTCCCGTCTCACTTTGGACAAATTCAGAAAATGATGACAAAATGTTGTCACAAAAGCAAGATAGAAGCAATATTGTACTAACCGGTAATTTACTACTGAATTATTGAAAGACATTTTACATCTCTGTTGGTGATTTTCACCTTGTGCATCTTTTTCCGCTGCTGATTTCCCCATGGAGGCAACTGAGAAAAAAAATCTTTGCTACATAATGTACACATAGCTGAATTTGGATCTCTTTCAACCGATCATAACCAAGATTGCCATTCCGGCTTTACTACCCATAACAAACTGAAACTACAAAAACCTGGCATTTTTAACGAATGCAGCAACATCAAATCAACTCTAATGTCTTAAACAAATATTCCTGCAATGACGACCAAGACTCAAACTATGCATGTCAACGACATTTCATGTGATTTAATGACCTCTGATCTTGCAAATTATCTCGTGGGATATCGTACACTTTAACACTGTACACTGATCCCTCGTCACAACTCGGCTGATTCGGTACCACCATACTAGTGAATTATTCATGTCTTCACTGCAATGGACATTCCTGTGCAATGATTCAGGTTGGATTGCTCATCTTGTTTTTTGTTTGTTCCATTCAAAGATCAGGAAGGCACATCCGTGTAGACTGGGCCCCATCTACATGAATATGCCTTCCTGTCCATGCAATGGAATAAACATGAAACAAAATAAGCATTGGAGTTAATTCCTTGTGTTGTTTTCGGTTTGTTCCATTCCAAAGTCAAGAAGGCTTATGCATGTAGATTGGGCCCCATCTACATGAATATGCCTTCCTGTACGTGCAATGGAATAAACATGAAACAAAATAAGCATTGGAGTGAATTGCTTGTGTTGTTTTGTGTTTGTTGCATTCCATGCAGATTGGGCACATCTACATGAATATGCCTTCCTGCAATACAAGTAACATTCTGATTCACAGATCAATCTTGTTAACAGAAAAGCCCCATTAAACGAAGCTTGGCCAAGACTCAAGATTCAGCTTCTTGTGACTTCCCACAGCTCAGGATATTATTTGGCCAGGGCAGTGTAAAGAAAGATGTCCAGCCGATCGTTAGTTTTATTAAATGAATCTAACTCCTTCTCACTTTTTGTTCAAATGCATGATGACAAAAAGTCAAGCAATGATAGAAGCAATATTGTACTAATTACTAGTGAATTTGAAGGACATTTTACATCTCTGTTGGATGATTTTCCGAGTGCTCTATTTTCCCGCTGCAGATTTCCATGGAGGCCACTGTGAAAAAAACTTTGCGACATAAAGTACATATAGCTGAATATCTCTTCACAACAAACCAAGATTGCCATTCCGGCTTTTCTACCCATAACAAACTAAAGCTACAAAAACCTGGCATATTTAACGAATGCAGCAACATCAAATCAACTCTAATGTTTTAAACAAATATTCCTGCAATGAAGACCAAGACTCAAACTATGCATGTCAACGACATTTCATGTCATTTAATGACCTCTGATCTTCCAAATTATCTCGTGGGATATCGTACATCTTAACACTGTACACTGATCCCTCGTCACAACTCGGCCAATTCGGTACCACCATACTGGGCCCCATCTATATGAATATGCCTTCCTGTCCATGCAATGGAATAAACATGAAACAACATAAGCATCGGAATGAACTCCTTGTGTTGTTTTGTGTATGTTGCATTCAAAAGTCAAGAAGGCTTATGCATGTAGATTGGGCCCAATCTACATGAATATGCCTTCCTGTCCGCCCAATGGAATAAACATGAAACAACACAAGCATTGGAGTGAATTGCTTGTGTCGTTTTGTTTCTTCCATTCCAAAGTCAGGAAGGTTTATGCATGTAGATTGGGCCCCATCGACATGAATATGTCATCCAGTCCAACAGCATTCAATATCTGTGTTTGTTTTTTTCCCACTCCCAAAGTCAAGATTGCATGAAAATAATATGCTTCCAAGCAAGGGAAAAAATGTCGAATTCCAAATTAAGGAGGAAATGCAGATGCAAATTACATGAATATGCCTTCACGAAATCATTCTATTTTCACAGATGAACTTTGTTCAGAAACAAACAGAGCTGGCCAAGACTCAAGATTAGCAGCTTTCTTGTGACTTCCCACAGCTCAGGATATTATTCGGCCAGGGCAGTGTAAAGAAAGATCTCCAGCCGATCTTTAGTTTTATTAAATGAATCTAAACGTCCTGTGTCACTTTGTTCAAATGCAGAAAATGATGACAAAATGTCGTCACAAAAGCAAGATACAAGCAATATTGTACTAACCGGTAATTTACTAGTGAATTATTGAAAGCCATTTTACATCTCTGTTGGTGATTTTCACCTTGTGCATCTTTTTCTGCATCTGATTACCCCATGGAGGCCACTGAGAAAAAAAATCTTTGCTACATAAAGTACACATAGCTGAATTTGGATCTCTTTCAACCGATCATAACCAAGAATACCATTCTGGTTTTACTACCCATAACAAACTGAAGCTACAAAAACCTGGCATATTTAACGAATGCAGCAACATCAAATCAACTCTAATGTCTTAAACAAATATTCCCGCAATGAAGACCAAGACTCAAACTATGCATGTCAACGACATTTCATGTGATTTAATGACCTCTGATCTTGCAAATTATCTCGTGGGATATCGTACTCTTAACACTGTACACTGATCCCTCGTCAATACTCGGCAGATTCGGTACCACAATACTAGTGAATTATTCGGTAGTGTACATGTCTTAACTGGTATGGACATTCCTGTGCAATGCTCCAGGTTGGATTGCCCATCTTGTTTTTTCTTTGTTCCATTCCAAGATCAGGAAGGCACATCCATGTAGACTGGGCCCCATCTATATGAATATGCCTTCCTGTCCATGCAATGGAATAAACATGAAACAACAAGAGCATCGGAATGAACTCCTTGTGTTGTTTTGTGTATGTTGCATTCAAAAGTCAAGAAGGATTATGCATGTAGATTGGGCCCAATCTACATGAATATGCCTTCCTGTCCGCCCAATGGAATAAACATGAAACAACACAAGCATTGGAGTGAATTGCTTGTGTCGTTTTCTGTTTCTTACATTCAAAGGTCAGGAAGGCTTATGCATTTAGATTGGGCCCCATCTACATGAATATGCCTTCCTGTCTGTGCAATGGAATAAACATGAAACAAAATAAGCATTCGAGATAATTCCTTGTGTTGTTTTCGGTTTGTTCCATTCCAAAGTCAAGAAGGCTTATGCATGTAGATTGGGCCCAATCTACATGAATATGCCTTCCTGTCAGTGCAATGGAATAAACCTGAAACAACACAACCACTGGAGTGAATTGCTTGTGTTGGTTTGTGTTTGTTGCATTCCAAAGTCAAGAAGGCTTATGCATGTAGATTGGGCCCCATCTACATGAATATGCTTTCCTGCAATAGGAGTATTATCATTCTGATTTTCACAGATGATATCTTTGTTAACAGAAAAGCCCCTTTAAACAGAAGCTTGGCCAAGACTCAAGATTAGCAGCTTTCTTGTGACTTCCCACAGCTCAGGATATTATTCGGCCAGGGCAGTGTAAAGAAATATCTCCAGCCGATCTTTAGTTTTATTAAATGAATCTAAACGTCCTGTGTCACTTTGTTCAAATGCAGAAAATGATGACAAAATGTCGTCACAAAAGCAAGATACAAGCAATATTGTACTAACCGGTAATTTACTAGTGAATTATTGAAAGACATTTTACATCTCTGTTGGTGATTTTCACCTTGTGCATCTTTTTCCGCTGCTGATTTCCCCAAGGAGGCCACTGTGAAAAAAAATCTTTGCTACATAAAGAACACATAGCTGAATTTGGATCTCTTTCAACCAATCATAACCAAAATTGCCATTCCGGCTTTACTACCCATAACAAACCGAAACTACAAAAACCTGGTATTTTTAAAGAATGCAGCAACATCAAATCGACTCTAATGTTTTAAACAAATATTCCCGCAATGAAGACCAAGACTCAAACTATGCATGTCAACGACATTTCATGTCATTTAATGACCTCTGATCTTCCAAATTATCTCGTGGGATATCGTACATCTTAACACTGTACACTGATCCCTCGTCACAACTCGGCCAATTCGGTACCACCATACTGGGCCCCATCTATATGAATATGCCTTCCTGTCCATGCAATGGAATAAACATGAAACAACATAAGCATCGGAATGAACTCCTTGTGTTGTTTTGTGTATGTTGCATTCAAAAGTCAAGAAGGCTTATGCATGTAGATTGGGCCCAATCTACATGAATATGCCTTCCTGTCCGCCCAATGGAATAAACATGAAACAACACAAGCATTGGAGTGAATTGCTTGTGTCATTTTGTTTCTTCCATTCCAAAGTCAGGAAGGTTTATGCATGTAGATTGGGCCCCATCGACATGAATATGTCATCCAGTCAGTGCAATGGAATAAACATGAAACAAAATAAGCATTGGAGATAATTCCTTGTGTTGTTTTCGGTTTGTTCCATTCCAAATTGCATGGATTCCAAGATGAATATGAGTGCATGGAATGGAAAACAAAACATGAAAAGTAAGCTTGGAGTGAATTTGTGTGTTTGTTTTTTTGTTATTTTATGAATTTTTTTTATATTTGTTTGGAGTTTTTGGATGTTGTTATTTGTGTTGTAAAATGAAATTATGATTTGTTGTTTTGTTTGTAGTTTATTTGTTTTGTGTTGTTAATATTGAATTTATAATGTATTGTGATTCTGTACAGGAATTTTTGTAGAATTCATAATTTTGTAATGAGATTGTGTTTTTAGTTTTAAAATGAAATTTTGCAATCAGAATAATGATGACAAATGTCGTCAAAAATGAAGAAAAATTGTGTTAAAGCAATATTGTACTAAGTAATTTACTATTGAAAGCATGAATTTACTTCTTGCTGATTTCCCCATGGAGGCCATGCATTTTTGTCTAGCATTTGATTCTTCCCCCAGGCATGAGAAAAAAACTTTGCTACAAAAGTACACATAGCTGAATTTGGATCTCTTTTGTAACCAAGATCATCAACCAAGTCAAATCCATTGTGTTTTTAATGGTTTAATTTGCATTTTGAATTTAATTTTTTTAAAGATTTTATTATTAATATTGTAATAAAATGATTTGTTTTAGTCTCATCTTGTTTGTTTTTTGTACAAATAAATGAAATATTGTTTAATTGCTAATAAAAACAAAAAAAGCATGGAAGAATATCATGATTTAAAGAAAGAGGAAGAAGCTTTGTGTATGAATCTAAATGATGCATTCTGAATATTCTTCACAAGACTTAATTATTGTTTTTTGTTTTGTTTTAAATAAATGTAAGAATGTGTTTGTAGATCAATATAATATTTTTGTTTTGTATGTCATATTCAAACAAATAAATGGGATTTGTCATGTCTGTTATTCCAAACAATTGGATGAATTATGATATAACAAAATAAACATAAACAAAACAAAGCATTGGAAATTCTGTGTTCCATTCCAAACATGGCTTATGCATTTGCCCAATCTACATGAATATGCCATTCCATTGTCCCTCTCAATGGAATAAAACATGAAAAACATAAGCATGGAGTATTCCTTGTGTTGTTTGTGTGTTCCACTCCAAAGTCAAGAAGGCTTATGCATGTAGATTGGGCCCCATCTACATGAATATGCCTTCCTGTCCGCAATGGAATAAACATGAAACAACAAGCATTGGAGTGAATTGCTTGTGTTGTTTTGTGTTTCTTCCATTCCAAAGTCAAAGGCTTATTGCATAGATTAACATGAATATGCTATTGTTATATGCAATGGAATAAACATGAAACAAAATAAGCATTGAAGGTTGTCGGTTTGTTCCATTCCAAAGTCAGGAAGGCTTATGCATGTAGATTGGGCCCAATCTACATGAATATGCCTTCCTGTCGTGCAATGGAATAAGCATTAAACAAAATATGCATTAGAGTGAATTGCTTGTGTTGTTTTGTGTACGTTGCATTCAAAAGTCAAGAAGGCTTATGTAGATTGCCCCCTTCAAAATCCTGTGCAATGGACATGACATCTAAGCATAAATTCTATCATAGTTTGTCATCAGATGCCCCTGTCACACAAAATAAATGCAAAAATAATAAAATTTATATTTGTTTTTATTTCTTGGCCAAATCAGATATAGCATTTGTGATACAGCTCAGGATATTATTCCTCAGGGCATGGTAAAGAAAGATGTCCAGCCATATCTTTAGTTTTATTAATGAATCGTTAAAAATATAAATTTGTTTTATGGAAAAGCAAGATAACATAATGGTCTTTACATATACTATTACATTATTGCAATACATTATTTGTTTTTGTTGTGTGTCACCTTGTGCATGTTTCTCCACTGCTGATTTCCCCATGGAGGCCACTGAAAAAAAAATCTTTGCGACATAAGTACACATAGCTGAATTTGGATGTCTCAACCAATCATAACCAAGATTGCCATTCCGGCTTTTCTAGCCATAACAAACTGAAGCTACAAAAACGTGGCATTTTCACAAATGCAGCAAAATCAAATCGACTCTAATGTCTAAAACACAAATATTCCTGCAATGAAGACCAAGACTCAAACTATGCATGTCAACGACATTTCATCTTTTAATGACCTCTGATCTTCCAATTATTCTGATATCGTACACTTAACACTGTACACTGATCCCTCGTCACAACTTGCCAATTCGGTACCACCATGGGATCATCAATATGAATATGCCTTCCTGTCCATGCAATGGAATAAACATGAAACAACATGCATCGGAATGAATCTCCTTGTGTTGTTTTTGTGTATGTTGCATTCAAAGTCAAGAAGGCTTATGCATGTAGATTGGGCCCAATCTACATGAATAAGCCTTACTGTCCGCAATGGAATAAACATGAAACAACACAAGCATTGGTGTGAATTGAATGTGTCGTTTTGTGTTTCTTCTATTCCAAAGTCAGGAAGGCTTATGCATGTAGATTGGGCCCCATCTACATGAATATGCCTACCTCTCCGTGCAATGGAATAAACATAAAACAAGATAAGCATTGGAGGTAATTCCTTTTGTTTTTTTTGGGTTTGTTCGATTCCAAAGTCAAGAAGGCTTATGCATGTAGATTGGGCCCCATCTACATGAATATGCCCTCCTGTCAGTGCAATGGAATAAACATGAAACAACATAAAAGCATTGGAGTGAATAGATTGGCTTGTGTGTTGGATTGTGTTTGTTGCATTCCAAAAGTAAGGAAGGCTTATGCATGCAAGACAGATTGGGCCCATCTACATGCATATGCCTTCTACATGAAAGCAATACGAGTATTATCATTCTGATTTT